>CM062816.1:501502396-502702396 GCA_031772625.1 Pinus tabuliformis
AATCATAGAAATATTTGGTCATGATAAAATGAAATGTATTTCTCAATGTTTGTAAAGAATAGCATGTTGTTTAGATATAATAGAATTGTCCTTGGAATTGATTTAATATAATGGAGTCTATCCAACTCAATATGAGGTGTCATGATTTGGTTAGAATTTTCTACTCTAACAATAACTTTTGTGAATATGGAAATCCATGATAACTATTAGACAGTGACATTGAAGATGCCAAAGATAAAGTGTGGATGATAAGAACAATTTCAAAAGAGAGTAGAACAACAACAATAGAGATTAACGAATGATGAACAACAAATTCAAAATTTTTGTGGGTTTGTAGAATAGACTCATGATCATGTAGTATTTTTACATACATTATTAGTAAGCAAGTCTATGTAACGTTTTGTATTGGTCCTTGAGAATCAAGTACCCGTAACTCCATGATTGGAGTGTGCGACGTGAGCCTTATGAGGCATGTGTACCCCCATAAAGTTTGTGGTAATCTTAAAACCACTTTGTAATTGTAGGTTTGTGGTAAGCTAGAAACCACTTTGTAGTGTTGGTTTGTGGTAAGCCAGAAACCACATGTGAGAGTGAAGTGGATAGGGATTCCTGTAGGCATGGTTTAGGTCGGCCGAGAAACCCTGAGCATAGTTTAGGGTCAGCCGACAAAACCCTGTCATGGTTTGAGGTGAGCCGAGAAAACCATGGGCATGGTTGAGGTAACCCGATAAAACCCAGAGCATGGTTTATGGGTAATCCGAGAAAACCCAATGATGATGAATGGAGGGGGTTGGCATGTACAGTACATGTATAAAATTATAATGGTTGACAAAACCATGTATATGAAGGGAATCCTAGTAGACTAGCGTTTGCAGGGTTGGGAACCCAAGAATTCCAGTAGATGGTTGTTCCTTTTATATGGATGTTGACACATTCTTCTTTATGTCTTTAAACACCAAGGCCATAACTAGGCCTTGCAGATTGAGATCAAGGAAAGTAGTCATTAAGGGGTGACAAGTAGGCATTATATTTTCAAGTCTCGTCATATCTCACACTGAATGTCCGCAAACTTGATCACCCACAACGTTTTAGATGTTGGGAGGAAGTTCCTCACCCAAATGTTACAAATCAATCTATTGTGCTCAATAAAGAAATTCTCTCTATGAAATTTGCATTTTCCTCAAATATCTAGGTTCTATTTCTATCGTTGCTGAAAAAGGCGTTACATTTCTTTTTATATGTTCACATCATGCACTTTTAATTTTGGCAAATTAAATTTTGTAAGAGGTTTATTTTGTGCAACGATCATGGAGGATTTTCATCTAAAATTTATTTTTATCATCATGGAAAAAAATAGTGTATATCAATGATAAGTTAATTAATAAATGAATCTAATCATAGAAAAAAAATGTATCAATGATAGGTTAATTATGAGGATTTTCATCTAAAGTTTATGTTTCTCATGGAAAAAAGTAGTGTATATCACTGATGGGCTAATTAATAATTGGATCTGAACATGGAAAAAAAATGTCACAACTATAGGTTAATTAATAAATGGTCTATTAATTCATGAAAATTTTCAAAATAATTCGCATACCCCTAAAGGTAAAGTAGGCAAGGTGAAGTGGGGCAAGACATAATGGAAATTTTATATGAAAAAAATATATATTTCTATGTGGTTGTTTTAAATATAGTACCTATTGCATTGAATATAAATATCCATTTTTTTTTGTTTTAGGGTAGTTTAATTCGTTATTTTTTCATGTCAAGAAATGGCGCTTAGAGCAACTCTCAAACCCTCAAGCATACATAGTCCTCGGCAGGATTGGACCATGAGACTTGTGGGGATCAAATTCCCCACCTAACCGTTGGACCACATCCTCAAGACTGAGCTCAATTAGTGATTTAAGTAATGTGAGTCATGAGAAAACTAAGATATGCAAGATTCAAATTCCCCTATTGTGACCCAATTTATAGAGAGGATGACAAGTTGTAGACCCCCAAAAATTTACTAGTAATTCGTGTCAGTTCACTGCTGAATTCCTCTGGAATTAAAAAAAAAAAAAAAAAACGCTTTTAATGAGATTTTAAAAGTCTATATGTTTAAAAAAAAGAAACATTTAAATCATTTTTTTATGAGAGTTTAAAATTTTATAAATTTAAAAATAATAATTAAATCATATTACAGATAGTGAAAGAATCAAAAAGTTTCAAAAAAATTTTTCTTTTTATAATTAAATATCTAAAAAATTATATTTCAATATACTTACATAATGTGAAAAGTTAAGATTTAGGTAAACAAGAATATTGTTTTAATTTGTAACCTAGACGAACTTAGCAACCAGTGTAACATTTAGCTACCAATTAACCTCTCAGGCTGTGTGGTCTGTACTCCTCTCCTTAAATTAGGTCACAAGCGGGGCATTTGAACGTTGGATCACTCAATTTTCTCAGTACTCACATTACTTTGATGATCAATTGAGTTGTTAAACTAATATGTAACATAAAAAAGTAAAAAAATAAAAAATAAAAAATAAAAATAAAAAATAAAAAATAAAAATAAAAATCAAATTCAAATATTTGATTGGACCATAACTTGAAAGTCTTATTGTAGCATTTACACATATAATGTCATGTGGATAATTGCCTCACATAATTATAGCATAATTCCTAGATATTTTTGTTATATTCATGCATGATTTTTAACATGGTTTTAATGTATGATTTGCAAGAAAACCATCCAAAATTAAAATCTTTCAAACTAGTTTATACTTAGGTGAATAACATATTTACCATCAGTGACTTTCTAACCATAATTAAAACAAGCCATTACATTAAAAAAAAATATGATAGGAATAAAATGTAAATTAATATACTTACCAAGAGTCACTACCCATTATTATGCATATAGGAGTAAAATTGTAAATGTGTAGACATCTTAACATATTAGCTTCTACCAAAACTCTAGTGCATATTAATTATTATTAATTTAGCATTGACTAATATAATTTATAACGTTAAGTTATAATATTTTATGTAATTTTATATAGAGCATAATTTCTAACTAGAGTAGAGTAAAATACTAAGCTATCTTTACAACATTTATTTCAAATAAATAATCATTTTACTTTCAATCATTTATATATAATCAAAATTTAATCATAATAAAAAAATCCCTCACCTCTTTTTCTTAGATGTCACATTCCCCTACTGGTGTTACATTCCCCTACTTCGAGGTATGCCAATTTATCTTTCCTATACTCCTTTATTTTATGCTAGTTTATCTTTCCCTGTGCCATTCATTTTCTCTAAAAAGCATGTTTCGATGTTGTTGTGACCATCCCTTTCCTCTGAGAGAATGTTGCAGTGGATTTTTATTGTGTTACTTAATATTATTGTTGTAGATCCATTTACACATTCAACGTTGTGAGTTTGAGCTCCGCCTTGCCTTTTGCCTCTTTTATTGGTCTGGGCTTAGCTTAGTTTTACATTTATACGCTCCTCTCTTTCTATCTACCTGACCTCTCTTGTAACTGCTCCCTCTTTTGTTTAGTCAACACCAGTTCCAAGTTCGAGTCGTTGAATTTTCCATGTCCATATAATTTTTCCGCAATATCTGGATGTAATACACCGATTCTGAGTTTGCACAAACATAGCCTATTCAATTTTAGAAGCAAAGAGGCAATTAAGTATATTAGTGTTTTGTAGAATTTTATATTATATTATGTTTTATATACTTATTAGACCGAAGACAGTGTTATAAGTAGATTATTTTATTTTTAGTCAATGGAAATATCTTTGGGCTGAGAGGTTTAACGATAACTTTTTCACTTGGTTCCAGTCTTGACGCAATTATGTCATATGTTTGATACGCGACTATGATGTATATGTCTGATGTATGTACCGCTCCATGAATTAAACGGAGGCGGCTTCTTCTAGGTTTCGCACCCTTTATATAAGTAGATTATTTTTATATTTTTTTAATGACTAACTTTCACAAGAGCAGTCACCATAATTCCACTCCCATAGGGGAAATGGTACTAACTTTCACAGGAGCAACCACCATAATAATGACTACCGTTCTTTCTACCTCGATTGCTCTTACAACATCGACTACCATTTCCACATTAAATGACCATACTTTCACCACCCATATGAAAAGACTCCACGATACAATCCTTCACTTTATTACTATACGAGTTTACTAAATAATTAGGAATTTGAACATAATTTGGCATCGAAAAATAAGAAAAGTGGAGTTTGATTAGATTGCTGCAGCAAGAATCGGAATAAAAAGAAGCGGGAGCGTGAAGCATAGAAGAGTTCAAAATTGACTCGTCTCACAGTGGAGTGGTCCTAGGTTAGTTTGAATCACGTGCTCCCAACAAACTATCTGCTCAATGACTAGGTTACTCTATTTATTAGATAGAAGGTCGGGGCTAGGCTATTTGTTAGATAGAAGAGGACTGATAAACTTGACATTAGTAGCTATTTAGAAGTTTAATTTGTCAAAATTAGTAACCTCACATAGACTAAACCCCATATATAAATCAACTAATAAACCTCATATAAATCAACTAAATAATTGCATTAATGTAGAAGAATCTAATCCCGCATCAAAAGCGATATGAACATTTTGCCAGCGACAAGGTTATTTCTCCATCCCCAAATATTCACAAATACGACATATTTGATGTGTTGGAGATATTAATCCCAACCACCGCATTAAACACCCTAATAGTAGCCATACTTGTCGAAGTATTTTGCAGGTTGGGTCTCTGTTTGAAGATGGAAGTACTAAATTAGAACAGAAGTACCGTGCAAACCATTCTAAAATGCAACAAATAATTTAAGGCATTTAATGTATTTTGGTAAATAGATATGGGAAAGCATTGATTCCGTGACTATAGCCCACACTACACAAACACCACACACGATTCTAATCACAATCAACAACAACTTATTTGCTCTGTCATGCATTAATGTAAAAATTGTAGGTTGAGATAAAGAAGGCAGGTAAAAGTCATTTTGCAAGTAATAGAGAGTGAGAAAAAGAAAAAGAGCAAGTCTCTAAGGAGGAAAATGGTGGAGAAAACTTTGGTGGGCGTGTGTGTGAAAAACAAAGGGTTTTGTGTTTTACTGTGTGTTATTCTGCGTAAGTGTAAATCACTATAAAACTTTTGTTTTACTTGGTGAATGAGCCACAGTCTCATGTGAATGTATTTTCATGTATTAGAATTCAATCCTAAGTTATTATGCTGTCGATCCAAACTACTTTGTTCTACTTCGTTTTTTCCGTGAGTGAATACTATGTTTAAGTCTCTGTGTAGCTGCGTGAAATTCTTACTCTGTTCTACTTCATTTTTTTGTCTTGAGTGAATACTGTGTTTTTAAGTCTCTGTGTAGCTGCGTGAAAATGAGTTGCACGAAAGTCACACCCCTCTGCCTCTCCGTGTAAAAAAAAAAATTACCCTGCATCTCCATGTAAATTCAATTCTATTTTTCCATACATGGTATCAAATCGGGCTAAACTCTGTTAGTGTAAAAACAAGTGTTTTTACTAGCAGTTAAAATTGTTTTGAGGGCAGATTGTTTTTAGCATATTTACCAGCAGGTAGAAAGTTTTTTTTTCTTACGCTCAGAAATGGCAACATCAATCACAAGCTTGACTAATCCTCAAATACCTCAGTTTAATGGCAAAAATTATGATTATTGGGCTATTACAATGAAGGCCCTGTTTTCTTCTCAAGACATTTGGGATTTGGTGGAGAATGGTTTCCAAGAACCAGCAGATGCAGTAGCATACAATGCCTTATCTCAACCAGAAAGAGATTTTTTAAGGGACAACAGGAAGAAGGATTCAAAAGCCATGTTCTATATTTTCCAAGTAGTTCATGAAAGTATTTTCCCAAGGGTTGTAACAGCAACGAAGTCCAAGCAAGCATGGGACACCCTCTAGACAGCCTACCAAGGCATGGCAAAAGTCAAGACAACAAAGCTGCAAATGTTGAGAAGAGACTTTGAAACACTTTGTATGAAAGAGTCTGAGAATGTAGACTCGTTTTTTACACATGTAAGTGGGTTGGTTACTCAAATCAGGTCTCATGGTGAGACACTTGAGGAAGAAGAATAGTTGAGAAAGTTTTGAGAAGTTTTCTAGCAAGGTTTGATGCCATTGTTGTGGCCATAGAAGAGACAAAGGATCTCTCACAGTTCTCAGTGGATGAGCTTAATGCATCATTGATTTCTCATGAACATAGATTGAATAGAGCAACAAGCTCCTCATTGGAGCATGCCTTCAAGACACAAGTATCATTTGGTCAAGGTCGAGGCAGAGGAAGATCATATGCTAGAGGAAGAGGAAGAATCCCACATAGAGGTGGAAGAAGCAGCCCTTCAAGCTCAAGTGGAAGAGGCAGCAATCAAAATCCAAGTCAAGGCCCAAGCCAAAATCAAGCACAAGGTCATAGGTATGATAAATCTCAAGTTCAATGTCATTACTGTAAGAAGTATGGTCATTATGAAAATGAATGTAGAAAGAAGCAATATGACATTAGTAACACAACCAAGTGTAAATTTCACAAAAGAAAATCAGAACCGTGATAGCACGTTTTAAGCTTGTAATGTAGCACAAGAAAAACAAAGTGATATATGGTATCTAGATTCAGGGTGTAGCAACCACATGTCAGGAAACATAGAAATGTTTTCCAATCTAGATGAAAGTGTGAAATCTGAAGTGACATTAGGGACTAATAGAAAAGTCTTTGTCATGGGAAAAGGTAGAGTTAATATCCTAACAAAGAAGGGGAGAAGAAGTACATCTTAGATGTTTACTTTGTCCCCGGTCTGAAGCATAACCTCATAAGCATTGGATAGCTCATGCAAAAGGGCTACAATGTCTTCTTCAAAAATGATGTGTGCACAATTTTGGATAGGCCTCCAAGCAGATAGCTGATTGCAAAGGTTCAGATGACAAACAATAGAATGTTTCCCCTAAAATTAAAATCAGATTTGCAGAAAGAAGGTGCACAAGCACAACTCTCAATGAAATCACAAGAGAATGGAAGAAAAGAGGCAGCTGTCACACAAGTAAACTTTCAAATAGAGGTAAAAGATGAAAACTGGTTATGGCATTTGAGATTTGGTCATCTCAACTTTGGAGGTTTGAATTTTCTGCATAGGAAAGGCATGGTGAAGGGTTTGCCACTCATAGAAAAATCAAACAACCTATGTGAAGGATGTATCTTGGGCAAGCAACATAGAGAGACATTTCCAGCAGGAAAGTCAGTAAAGGCAAAGGCACCTTTGGAGATTGTCCACTCAGATTTATGTGGACCAATGCAGACACCATCAATTGGTGGCAGTGACTATTTATTGACCTTCATAGATGACTACACAAGGAAGACATGGGTCTTTCTCCTAAAATAGAAAAGTGAAGTGTTTGAGCACTTTCGCCAATACAAGGCTCTTGTTGAGAAGCAAAGCAGACACTACACAACAAAGTCCTTAGGACTTACAGAGGTGGAGAATACATCTCAAATGATTTCCTTCATTTTTGTTCTTATCATTACAAGTGTGCTTCCACAAACGAGTGTTTGTGTTACAAGTATTGTCACCCTATCATCATCTGTTGGAGCCATTATTCCTGGTAAAGTGGCCTCCAAATAAGTCTCAGAGGCAAGAACTGAGGAGCCTATTGAAGTGTTGTAGTGGCTACAAGCACCCTCCAAAATGTTTCCTTAGCTTCATTTTGGAGCCTCCCTACCAACCATCCTCAACAGCGTGTCTTGCATCGTTAAGCACATAGGCTTTAGTTTTTTCATAGAGTCTTGTCAACCTATGTACTCCTTCACAGGTTTCTTTCTAGACTTAGTGTCAGTTACTTGTTGAGCATCTCCTTCTGGGAATTGTGCCATTCTAGTGGGGACCCAGCCTTCCCTCCAAAAATTGCGCAAACCCAGATGGACACCTAGTTGGGCTCCAGAATTGCACAATTTTTCCTGAGATTCTTCCTCTAAAAAATTGCGCAATTCATCCCAGGACAGTTGCTCAGCTCATAAATTGTGCAATTCTAGGCAATAGTCACCTACTACTCCTAGAAATTTTGCAATCCCTTTGGGACAGCTAGCCCAACAGCTAGTAGAAATTGCACAAATTAGTTAGGCAGCCTGCTGGGCTCAGAAATTGCACAATGCAGTCTGACAAGCTTCCTTTAGAAAATTGCACAGTCTGACCCAGGACAGCTACTCAGCCTAAAATTTGTGCAATCCTGGAGACAATCACCTATCCCTCCCAGAAATTACGCAATCCATCTAGGACGCCATCTCTGATTAGCCCAGAAACTGCACAGATTTTCATCCTAGGCTCGTAGACCGATGCACGTGCCTTAAGCTTGATTGGTTCCCTCTAGGACCAAGAAAAACTGATTTGCATGCATGGACTACTTTTCCCAGGCAGAATGCAAAGGCATCCCTTGATTCAGGGATCTATTTTTAGTAGTTGGAGGTTACATGTAACGATCATTTCATAAACCGCCAGCCAAGTGTCGCTTTTCCTAGATTTGTGGCATGCATGTCATAACCTCAATTTATCAAAACTCATCAACCGGATGTTGCAAAGCTCATTCCTCACATCGACCTTGCAGCTTTGACATCCCACATTTCATCTAGGAGTCATCGACACATTCAGCTCAATTGTTTCGGGGTAAGCCCGCTTTTCATGTCTTGTGTGGTGTTTCTGTCACTTGTTGTGTTTCGCTTTGTGTGAGTGATGTCTGCTTCATTTCAATGAGTGCTTGCTATCGTTTTGATGTATGTTAGGTTGTAGAAGCACTGTTTCATTTTTCGTTCGCATCTCACTATTGTTGCATGCATGACAATGTTTTTTCACAGACGATAGTCATTGCGACGATTCACTTCACACATATGCAAGCTTTCCCATTTTTTGAATCCTACACTTGTTATTTGCATGTATGGTCATTCACTCATGTTTGCACTCATCTCATCATGCATTTAGACTTATCATGTTTTCAATCACTCGTCGGTCGTGTCGGTTGCCTTGGTTGGAATCGTGCCTTGCGCAGCTCGCACTGTACATTTCTAGAAGCGAACGCTCTACTTTCCCTCTAGAAATTGCGAATGTCTGGCCCATTACTGACCTCCAAGCTTGCATTGCACCAGTCTTGGAGGAAGTGTCCTGCAGGCCCCAGAAACTCTGCAATGCAGTTTGTTGGTTGCATGTCACTACTAACTGAAATTGCACATTGCATAGTTTTAGTCCTCAACAGGCCATATTGGACTACGCATTTCATAGTTCTAGTAATGATTCAACCTCCCAATAGCCCAAACTGAGCCTTGCATAGTTTTGGCAGTCAGTCTCCCAGCCTCCTCGTGAAAATTGTGCAATCTTCACAGACAGTCACACAGGTATGTTGCATGTCAATCCTCTAGTTTGTTTTGGTTTTCGACTGACAGATTGCTTTTCATGAGTGTTGCTATGTCTCCAGGTATCATAGGTCTTCGTCTACCTCTCAGTAACACAGGTACAATGGCTTCCAGGTGAGTAGAGTCTAAGACACCTTTTGGAGCACAACTGGGGATTCAGTCGATCAAGTGTCTATGAACTTGCCTATCTATGAATACATCAAGTTGTTCATGGACAAGGATATCAAGATGAAATGGTAGTAGCGTCATAGCAAGCAGTAGCAGAAGGTAGCACACCTGCATGTGACAAGTGCAAGAGGAAGGTTGTTGACAGCACAGAGGCAGAACAAAGTTGCAAGCTCAAGCAGATCCACTTGTGATGAAAGAAACTTTGGAGACTGAGGCTATGAGGCGACGGTGCAAAAAGAAGATCGCGCAAAGACAAAGAGAGAGAAATGGAGAAGGAGTTGTAGGTGCTCAAGCAGAAACTCAAAGAAGAACTAGAGTTTCACAGACGAGAGAATGAGTTACAGCAGGAACATGTATAGCAGGGGGTGCAACATGCACAAACAGACGAAACTGCGCCCGTAAAAGTTATAAATCCATCCTAGTAGCTGGCATGGAGTAGACAAGGTGAGCAGTGTTGTTGATCACATCTAAGGGAGTTCATTAGCATGGATGCCATTGTGCGCATGCATGCAATCCCACCCATTTGGCACACTCACCGGGGTGAAGACAAGAAGCAATTCTGACTGGAGCTGAACATGTATTTTGAGAAGTTGATGCGCATGGTCACCAGCACACACTTGGAGATCAGCATAGACACTATGCATCAGTGTGTTGCTAGTCCAGCTGCACTTAAGACGATGATGCGCATGCTATGAGACGAGTTGGACCGAGGAGTCATATCATTTTACCCAGATGCAACGGAGACAAGAGTTCGCTTTCAGTAGGATGTCACCATTAAGCGCACAGACACCATCACCGACAACCAAGCTTGGCATCAGTCTACCACGGTCGACCACCATGAGGATGTCGAAGAGTTTGTCATCCCACATATGTCTGAGTGTTAGTGATGTGTTGCATGGCTTGCTCAAGCCATTTTGTCTCACATGGGTACATGTGCAGATTGTATGTAACGTCTTGTCAAGTGGAAGTTGAAGTGTTGATAGTTGAATGTAACAATCATAGAGTAGTTGAAGGGTCATCAAGGTAGATGAGCAGTCACAAAGGGGAATGTCAAGGTTCACCCCACCCTTTGCTATTTATAGTACCTCATAACTCATTGTAGAGGCTTTTGGTCATCCAAGCTTCTGATAGGAGTATCTTAGAGAAATATTGGAGAGTATTGTAACAAGCCTTGGCTTCTCCACTACGCAGAGCTAGTATATCTCTTTGGAGGAGCAGGTAGAAGTGACTATAATGTTCTGTCATGGAAACTAGTGGTTGGTCATGTTTGTATTGTATGACTGGAACTTTCACTTCTTAATATAGCAAAGACAACACGTTTCATGCATATGTCATATTGTATTTCAGCTATCTTGTTTACTCTAAATGATATATCTATTTGTTTGCTTACGCATGCATGTGTAGCTATTTTTTGTATATGTATGTATGAATCTTACTGAAATGTGTTGTTGGTTTAACCACCACTTTGGATTGCTAGCTTACTTTCCTTCCATTTAGTGATGCATCCATGCTTGTGTGTTCCCTTCTTAACTCTGTGCTCTCACAGGTTTCCAAGGGGCGCACTCACCTCACCCCCTGTGTGTTATAACCGCTCATGCACCTTCCTTGGCTTGTTGCATATGTCACACCCTTGCTACCAATGGGGACATCTTACTTGCCTCTGTGTACAACTGCGGTCAAGGCAATACCGTACAACCCATTGCTGGGACTCCTACACCAAACAATCTGAAGTCTAGTTGGGACTTCTTACCAGGGAGATCCCCTGACATGTTGGTGAGTCTAGCACCATCAACATGAAGTGACCAAGCCAACCATTCCTATATATGCAAACACTCAGTGCTTCATTGATAAGTCTACTGAGGTCACATGGAGCAGCATATATGACACATTCATGTAGAAATAGTTTCTTTAGGACTTGGAGGACTTACTAGTGTACATCAATATCAAGAGGTCCAAGATGCATAGGATTGCATGAATATTCCAGGCCATCCCCTGTGTCAAAGTAATTGAGTGTATCATTACACATATGGATGACTCCCATATTGTGCTTTGTAGTGAGAGTGGTGGTCAGCCTGCCACTTATTATGGAGAAGACATACAGATGTATTATAAGATGCTTATGCCAAAAGAATATGCAAATGATGATTTCTACATGAGATGGGCTAACATCGACACAAGTGACATTAAGAAATCATGGTGTCGAGATCCTACCAAGTTTCACCATCACCCATCTACATTCTATCTAAGTAATATTCTTAGGGACGTATATCAGTATCTGATAGCCATCCGTTGTCGATTTCATGGGTGCAAGAAAATTGAGTTGTTTGAGGATAATTGGATATATATGCTCAATGTTGTGGTCAGCTAGGGTAAATATTTCAATTGGGCATACATATTATCATTTGAGTTGCAGTGTCAAGTCAGGCAAGCAAAAGCATCTTTGAATGTCAACCAGTCACCTGAATTCTACATGTATGCATTTCTTCTAGATGGAATCGGTGCACTATATGATTTCCTAACATTGTACTAAAATTTGACTCCCGAGAACAAGTTCCTATTGTACTTTCACTGTAGTGTGATATGAGAAGCAAGATTTAGAGGTGCATATGATTGGCCGAGAACTTCTTTGTAGTTATATTTCATATGATATTCGAGATCGATCCTCCTTACATGACCAATCAGGTGAAGGAGTCACTACGAGATATCACAGATTGGTTTGCAGCTCCTGAGGGTACATACATTATATGTTTTGGTTGTTAGATATCCCCTCATATCATGTCGTGATATGTGACCAATAAGGTGGTCATGCAGGAAGTAGAAAATCAATTGGACAAGGGATTGTCAAGAGTTCTTCATAGGATGAAGAAAGCCCCTTGGCCCACCTTCCTGTTGAGGATCAGATTATATGAATTGAAGAGCCATAAGGTGACAACGACAGAAATACAAGAGCTGGATTGCTTGCACTTCACCACTAAAGACTTTCATGGATATGATCCCAGGAGAGTGTGCAGGAAACATTGTGAAAGGATTAGTTTCAATACGGGGTATTCATCGATGTCTACAATAGAAGATAAAAAGGTATAGAATTGGTATAATGCAGTTAGAAAGACACATCTAGCAGTGGAGACCAGTGCACCCTAGGATCCACCAGTGTAATATATCCATGTACAAGAGGAAGAACAAATAACCCCTCAAGCAAGGAAAGTAGCTCCTAAGAAGAGGATCAGATATGATTCAATAGGTGAGAGCAGCAGGAAGTGGAAAGTTGATCCTTTGAACATAGGAGCTATTCAAGCAAAACAAGAGAGGAGAGAAGCAGAAGAAGAAGAGGATAAGAGGAAGCAAGATGAGTTTCCAGTGAAGCGACAAGGAGAAGAATAAGAGAGTAAAAGGATAGAAGAATAACAACAAAGGCAGTCCTAGGAGGAAGAAGTAGCATAGAGGCTGGAAGAAGAATAGTTGACTCAAGAGCTAGAATAGGAATATTTGGAGGAAGAGGATATCATCCAACCAATGGAGGATGAAGCAGATACTCCAAAAGAACATCCTCTCATAGGTGGTCATCTTCCATTTGGAGAGATGGGGATCACACCTCCACCAGAAAATAGAGTCATGGACATATGCAGTGTCACTTTTGATCAACTTAAGAAGAGGATCATGCAGTAGAGGCATAGATTTTTCCCGAAGGGTCCTCAAAATCTAGTCTCAGTTTCTACATAGAAGTTTATTATTATAAACACCAGAAGGAATTCTAGGGAAATCATGGCAGAAAATGTTTCTTTTTCCATAGCATCATAGGACAACTCTGAATATCTATTGAGTGAGAATGCTAGATTGAGGAAAGAACTTGTTGCAGTGAAGAAACAGGCAAAACATATTGTGGAAAAGAATTAATGGTTATCATCACAGACTTTCAACACCGTAGAAAGACAGTGAGCCATGTAAGAAGAACCGGGGCCAATGGAGGACACCATGGCATCGCTATATTATGAGATGATACTTATACAACACGTAGTGGCTCCTCTCGTTCACATTCAAAAGAAAGCACAGGACGTGGTAAAACTCTTGAAAGTAGCAAATGAAGTGTTTGAACATCTTTAGGAGTGGGCTTCCAAGTATCTGGATGCTCCGCAACATTTGGAAAAGAAAGACAGGATTTCCACAAAGATGAACAGATTTCATTTGAGACTCCACCTACAGAACTATTCACATCTTGGAGCACAGTCAATTATTACTATTGCTACCTATAATAAATTGCATAATGGTTTTGATTCTCTAACACAGAAGCATGGGATTCCTGCAATAAGAACACTTGAAGCAATCATAGGCAAAGAAGTCATCTTCCAGGAGATCAGGAAATATATTGAACAAATCAAGCAGAAACAGAATGAGAAGGCTTGGAGGTTACCAAAGATATTATTCTACAATACGACATCGCACCTATCAAAGCTCATATAAAAATTTCATAGTTCTGTTATAATGTACAGCCAAGCTCCAAGACCATACTGACAGAGGAATTGGAGGTGAAGATGCAGTATATAGGGGACTTTCCAGTTCGGGTCAAATCCATCTCAATGGAGTTCAGGGCATGGCACACTTACATTACAAGTGAACTCCATGAGGAAGAAAATGATTTATCCATTTGATGAGAATTTGTCCCATTATCAATTTTGTCTTATTATGCCACCATTTCATATGTAATTTGTTTCATGTAATAAATGATGTAATGAAGTCCAAGGGACACGTGGAATGTGAATAGTCATATATGGAATGTAATAAGTCATTAATAGAATATGAATATTCATAGAAGTCAAAGAGTCATGAGGAAGCTTAAAGGTCATTGTTATTTGTTATAAATAGCTCCTCATCACTCAAAGAAAGGGCTTGGATTCTTGGATTCTTGCCTTGGATTCTCTTGTAGTGCATAGGAGATAGATAATTCTTTGGAGAAGAAAGTTGTGGCTTCATGTTCCACTACTAGATATAGTGTTTCATTCATGTAACAATGTACTTGGGATATTTCAATCTTAATCAGAAGCTCTATGAACCAGCACTTCTTCATACATGTATCGTAGATATAGTTGGACTATTCTTGTTATTTTTATGATATATGTTGCTCTAATTGCATATTAAGTTAATGAACTAATTCATTCTTAGCTATGGCTATTATTGAATGAGTGTTTTTATGCTTTAATGATTGTTGTTTATTAGGTGGACTAATTTGCTGGTGATCAAAAAGCCTTTCTCTCCCTTCCCAGGTCCCCCTTCAGGATAGTACTATTGCTTTTCTAACCAGAGGCATGTTTTCCTTCACTAGTCGTGGATGTTCCCCTGTGCAACTTACATTGGTTGTATCTCAAAACTCGCATACTTGGTGCTCCAAAGAGGTATTGTGTTCTCTTGTGTGTAACCATTACCAAGGAATATATTTGAAGCCTTTCCAATGGTGGTTGGACCGTATGACCAGATGGGACTCCTACACCAAACGGTGTGAGGTCTAATTGGGACTTCACATTGGGGAGATCCCCTTACAATGTTGGTGGCATCCAAAACCGTCAACATTTTTGGCACTAGAAGGAGGGCCAGATGACAAGTTGATCCTTTAAAGTTTGTTTGAATCTCCTATCTTTAATGGCTTCATCCCAAATCATAATCCTGAGGTGTTTTTCTGAAGCTTTAAAGCTTTAAATCCCCACGGACTTTCTACATAACTTGTCATGTTTTAAATGTGATGGCAAGGGTACATCAACCATATTTTATTATGTAATTGAGTTTGTTCAAAAAAAAAATCAAGTGGCATTTATTCTGAAGAAATCCTCTCATGGTTGTTTACCCTTACAGTACATGGTCATGTGAAGCAATGGTACTATTCTCTACCCATAGCTTCTATATCATCTTTTAAACAATTGGTTAATGAGATTCATCGTGTCTTTGACAAATATGAGTAACAAGATGTTATTGATGATATTTATCAACTTATAATGGAATAGAATGAATCTCTTGAACATTTTTCTTATTGATTCCTACATCTTTGTTACGAATTCCTAGATGAGGATGTGGACTAGAATTTCTTGGATGAGAAGTTGTGTTTCTTAGTTAGGATGTCAAAGAAATATTTTGAATCAGACTCTTCATGTCCTCCTGATCAATAAGAATTTCAGCATCCCGAGGAAGAATTGGATATGCTTTTTGTCCCATGTCCTCCTCCTTTTGATGTTTTGTATGTTGGACCTAAACTAATCACCAAACTAGAAGATCAATTTGTTGATGAAGAATTGATTTTTCTTTCACATATTTCCCTTGATGTTGATTCATCTAGTTCTATCAATCAACCATTTTCAAATCTTGATATCCACCTAGTCGATCTTTTACCCATTAATAAAGTTGAACCCTTAGACAACCATGACCCTGATGATTTCCTTTTCTCTGAATTATACGAGAATTATTGTTCAAGTAACATGGATGAATCTTTGTTTCTACAAGAAGATTTAGATTTGTAGGAATTCCAAATGGAGTCTGATCTGATCATCAAAGATTTCTTTTAGGTAAAACTCATTTTTTATCAAGAAGATGACATGCTTATCATTGAGGATTTTTGTGGTAATCTTGAAAATCTATTTGATCAACCTGAAATTTTTGAATCTCATAATATTCATAATGAATTTTGATTTGATAAGAATTTGATCGTGTTTCCACAAAATTCAAAGTCAAGTCAGGTGAGTAGGACACTTCAGCCTACGCTGATGGTTATGTCAGGTTCCTGTCACCTCGATAGTATTTGTGATTTCGGTCAATTCATGCTCCTTTTACACACTTGTGTCACTAATGTCATCACATGGGATGTCATCCCTCTCCTATAAGATGCTCATTTTCTTTGCGTAAAATTTTTCAACCCTCAGGGGAGAAATTTTAATTTGACTATTGAACTTCCATCGCTACATCCCACCTCAGGAAAATCTTTAATCCTTGATGTGGAAATAGAGAAGGGTTTTAATGAATCTTCTACATCATCCATCAAAGAATCTCACTCACATGATAGCATGGATTGTGGTAAGCCTGTTAATGTTTCTTATGATGAGGATTTGTCTTTGATCAGTTTTTTCTGTCATATTTTCCCCAAAGGTTGTTTCCATGATCCTATTGCATATTCCTTAGAAGAAAATTTTATGTCTAGACCCATGTCTCATGGATTCTACTTGCATGCACTTCATCAAGTCTTGTATGACCATAGGTCTAGTAATTATTGTTGTTGTGGAATCTTCTATTTGATAGAGAAGGTGAGTGTGATACATCGTTGTAAGTGCACTTCATGTTTCCTTGTGCCAGTGCGCATGCTTACATTGTTTATCCTTTTCACTACATTGCACTCTATCTTGGTTTCACACGATCACATCCTTCCACCCAAAGGTCAGGAGTAGCTTCTATGGTTGCATTGGAAGTTCCATTTCACATGACCTGACCATGTATTGTTTATTTTATGGTAAGATAGGTTGCATTTAATTATATGCATTGCATTCCTAGTTTGGTGTATTCATCTTTCCTTTGTTTTGTTGGTTCTTGAATAAAGTTGGTTTTGAGTTTCGAGATGATGTGGCTAAACGTTTGTGAAAGGAAAATTTTGGTAACATACAACCCTTGGCTTATCTGATACCCTCTTTCTTTTTCTTACATCTTTCAAGTCAATGATTTTCTAATGGAAAATACGATCCTTCAACTATGAAGTTGTACACAAACCTTAAGGCCTGTATCATTTAGGATTCTCATTCCTGCACTCGATCTTGTTTATGAATAGTTTGTTCTTTCTTATCTATATGAGTAGAGTAAGATAAGGGGAAAAAAATTAGCAATTAAATCATCAAAGGTTTTAAACCTGTCTCTGAACGAACAACTTCTTCTTCTCTCTATAATCTAGTATCCCTCTTCCACCCATTGAAAAAATAATAAGTGCATATGCATATTCCTAAAGAAAAGAAAGAAAAATAAAGGGTGAAATAAGAGAAATGCTTCCTGCATAGGGAGGTAAAGCAAGTGAGGGATTTTCTAGTGTGTTGCCAAGTGTTGTCGATGCAACAATGATCCACCAAAAAAATATCATAATTCAATTTTGGAGCCTACATAAACTGTAGTTTCAAGCCCCTTAGTGTCGACACATCATTTGATTTTTTATTGATGTGTTTTCTCCTAGTGTCACATCCTGCTAAGTCAATGTTTCTTAAGCATTGTCACCTAACCCTTAGAAGCACTTAAGTTATCTAGTCCATGGTTAGGTGAACTCACGACTTATCTTGACTTAGAAACTTGCCTTTACACCATGCACACACTTGAAAAATCACACAAAAGCACAAAAAAACAAACAAAAGCAATAAAAGTGCTCTTTAAGGCAAAAGCGCACTCCAAGTTTATGACTACATGTGCTTGAGTTGAGCACACTTCTTTGGGTTGAAGAAGTGCACCCTCCTTGAGCACACTCCTTCATGTTGAGCAAGTGCACCCTCCTTGAGTGCACTCCTTCGTGCTAAAGAGATGCACTCTTCCTGTATGCATGCATGTGCCTCTTTGTTGCATGTGGGCACACTCCTATAAAATAGGAGCCCACTTAACTTCCCTTAACTAACCCTTTCACTCAATGACAAGCGGCAATCATGCATGAATCAATTTTACATCTCAAATATTTTCATTTCCCTTCATGATTTCACTATCGATGATTTGAGTTTTAGTTTCATGTCGGGTAGGAAAAAGCATCTTTGAGGGATAACCAAGCACCTAAATTCTACATGTTTGCATTTCTTCTCGATGGAATCTGTGCACTATATGATTTCCCAACATTTTACTAGAACTGGACTCTCGAGAACAAGTTCCCAGTGCACTTCCACTGCAATGATATCAAGAGTCAAGCTTCAAAGGTGCGTATGAAATATTGGTCATACACTTCTTTACAGTTATCTTTCATATGATATTCGATATTAATCCTCCTTGCATGAATGACCAGGTGAAGGAGTCACTACGGGATATCGCGGATTGGTTTGTAGCTCTCGAGGGTACATACATTAGATGTTTTGGTTGTCAGATATCCCCTCATCTCATGCCACGATATGTGACCAATAAGGTGGTCATGCAGGAAGTAGCAAATTAGTTGGACAAAGGATTGTCACGAGTTATTCACAGGAGGAAGAAAGCCTAGTGTCCAACCTTCTCATTGAGGATCAGATTATATGAATTGAAGAGCCACAAAGAGATACATCGAAAATACAAGGGATGGATAGCCTACACTTTGCCACTAAATAATTTCATGGTTATGATCCCAAGGGAGTGTACAAGCAACATTGTGAAAGGATTTGTTTCAATACGGGGTATTTTTTCATGCCCACAACAGAAGATGAAAAGGTAAAGAATGGGTATAACAAGTTAGGAAGACACAACCAGTAGCGGAGACCAGTTCACCCCAGGATCCACCAGCTCAAGATATGCAAGTATAGGAGGAAGAATAGATAACCCCTCAAGCAAGGAAAGTAGCTCCTAAGAATAGGATCAGATATAATTTGGTAGGCAAGAGCAGCAGGATCAGATATCCATTGAACATAGGATCTATTCAAGAAGAATAAGAGAGGAGAGAAGCAGAAGAATAAGAGGAGAAGAGGAAGAAGGATGAGTTGTTGGTGAAGAAACATGTAGAATAATAATAAAGGAAAATGATAGAATAATAATAGCAAAAGCAGTCCTGAGAGGAAGAAGCAGCACAGATGACGAAAGAAGAAAAGTTGACTTAAGAGCTAGAAGAGGAATAGTTGGAGGAAGAGGATACCATCTAACCAATGGAGGATGAACCAGATATTCTAGAAGAACATCCTCTCACAAGTGGTCATCTTCCATTTGGATAGATGGGGATCACACCTCCACTGGCAGATAGAGTCATGGATGTATGCAGTGTCACATCTGATCATCTCAAGAAGAGTATCATGCAACAGAGGCATAGATTTTTCCCAAAGGATCCTCAAAATATAATCTCAGTTTCTATAGAGAAGTTGATTACTGCCAACACAGAAGGAATCCTAGGGCAGTCATGGTGGCAAATGTTTCTTTTTCCAGAGTAGCATAGGACAACTATGAATATCCACTAAGTGAGAATGCTAGATTTAGGAAAGAACTTGTTGTCGTGAAGCAACAAGCAGAACATCTTGCAGTAGAGAATCAACGGTTATCATCATAGAGTTTCAACACCGCATAATAGAAGTTTTCCATGCAGGAAGAACTGGGTCCAATGGAGGACACCATGGCGCAACTATATGATGAGATGATACTTATACAACAGGTGGTGGATCCTCTTGTTGGCATTCAGAAGAAAGAACAGGAAGTGGTAAAACTCTTGAAAGTAGAAATAGAGTGGTTGACCATCTTCAAGAGTGGGCTTCCAAGTATCTCTATGCTTAGCAACATTTGGAAAATAAACACAAGATTGTCACAAAGATAGACAGAGTTCAATTGAGACTCCACCTATTGAAATACTCGCATCTTGGAGCACAGTCGATTAGTACTATTGTTGCCTATAATCGACTGCATAATGGTTTCGAGTCTCTAACACAGAATCATGGGATGCCCACAATAGGAATACTTGAAGCAATCAGAGGCAGAGAAGTCATCTTCCAGGAGATCATGCAATATATTGAACAGATCAAGTAGGCAATAGAATAGGAAGGCTTGGAGGTTACCAAAGACATTATTCTATAGTATGCCATCGCACCAGCCAAAGCTCATATGAAACTTTCATGGCTCTTGAATAATGTACATTGAATATCCAAGACCATACTGACGGAGGCACTGGAGGTGAAGATGCGGTATATAGGGGACTTGCTAGTTCAGGTCAAAGCCATCTCAATGGAGTTTAGGGCATGGCACACTTACATTACAAGTGAACTCCATGAGGAAGCAAATGATTTATCCATTTGATGAGCATTTGTCCCATTATCATTTTTGTCTTATTAGGCCACCATCTCATATGTAATTTGTTTCATGTAATAAATGATATGTAATGAAGTCCAAGGGATGCATGTGGAATGTAATAAGTCTTAAATAGAATATGAATAGTCATAGAGGTCATAGAGTCATGAGGAAGCTCCAAGGTCATTGTTATTTGTTATAAATAGTTCCTCATCATTCAAAGAAAGGGCTTGGATTCTTGGAGTCTGTTAGGTTCCTATACCAATAGGAGTCATAATTTTTGAATGACTGAGATTAAACCTGTAATATGTACATACATTTGCTTTCTATAAATGTGTTCCATATTCAAAGAATTAAAAAATGTAAACGGGGTATGTCCTAAAAGAATAATCAAAGGACAAAAAGAACAAAAAAGGTCAAAAAAGATGAAAAATATGAACCCCAAGGAAAGGAAAGACCATGAAAGTGAGAAAGTCAAAATGCCACTACTATTTACCTTTTTGTGAAAAATAAATGATTGTGTGCAGCTTGTAATCTTTGCCATAATCCATGGTAGTCAAAATGTTTAAGCTTGGCTATTTCATGTTTAAATATCATGTCCATAGATAGAGAATAAAATCTGACCAAACTGTTTAATCTTGGCAGATAAGTAGATAGGTAGAGTAAATAAGAAGAGCTCAACTGTTTAATCTGAGCCCTTGGATGTAATAAGGATAGATTTAGATAGTTTACTTTTGTAAAGAAAATGTTTGATAAGGGTTTGCTAGCTCAAATGCACCCAAATAAAGAGAAGTAAAAATGGTAGGATGAGTAGATGGGTAAGTAGTAGAAAGGTTGCAGAATTATGATGATTGATTAGACAAAAGCATGTGTATCATCTTTTTCAACATAAGAGTTCCAAATGTGAATGGGAACTCAAGCATGCATATGGATATCAAAGTCAATTAATTAATTTCTCTCATTTATTTCACCTTTTACTTAACTAATTTCCCACCATAAAGTTCAAAGTACTTAAAAACCCTAAGTCAAAGAGGCTCAAAGCATTTCTCTGACTTTTGGAGGGACCGGAACCTCAACTCAATGACTTATAGGCAATAAGTACCAAAACTCCCTCATAAACATTCATTCCCCCCTTCAGTTCATTCATTTTTCCTAATAATACCCTTTTCCTAAGGTTAAATCACTTTTCCCTAGGAAAAGTATTTGCTCTCCCCACATAACTCATTTTCACATCAAAAACCCACAAAAACACTATATCCTAAAGTCTTTATGTGATTATTAGAAAGTACTAAAAACATGAAAATCATATGCTTAGGGTATGGTGCCCCTTCCGCCCATTTGACTAAATTATTAACTTATTTATTAAATCCCTAGTGAAAACCCATTTCCCATATATATATTAACTCCCACATTATTAATTAATCCCACCCGAGTTTAATTATATAAAATAAGGTTTTCTACCCCCTGACCCACTAACTAACCGATCCTCGATTAAGTTAGTTAATAAACCCAATTAAGTCCCGCCCTCACCTTAATCCCTCATTAAACCGAAACCACCACACTTAATTGCCCACCGGGCCCCCCCCATTACCTTCCATGAGACTCCATCGCCCGACCACCACACGATCTCTCCCCTCCCCATCCAACAGCCCATGTTGATTTCGAAAGGGCCCGAAAACCGAACGATACCCACCCAAAATGGGTTGTTTTCTGCTGGGCCCCTAAAGCGACGTGGCGCTCGATGAATGGAATCGGGTGGCCTCCTCCCAATACTGCCAAGCGCCCAAAGGCTGTGCGAAGTAAACCATTTACCGCCAGCCCGCTACATGCCAAAACTGCCACTGTTCACCCGTACCCGCCAAATTGAATTTTTGCGCATAAATCCAAAAAAGCCCCAAATCATTGTTTTATCATTTTTTTAATTGTAAACTTCCATGCACGTGCCTGTGAACGTTGAAAGTCGTCAACCCACGTACAATTGCACTCTAAAGACGCCATAAAGATCCCAGATTTCCTTCTAGCCTGATTAAAGCTTTTCAACCGTTCAGAATTGCCAGTTACCCGGTTCAGACCTAGTTTACTCTAAATTCCAGGTATTTAAACTAGAATCCATTGAAAACCCTGTAAATTTCTGAACCAGTCACTAAGCTTTTCTTAATTAAAATTAAAGAGAAACTCTGATAACTTAAAACCCACCTGGAATTGAACCACCATTACCCTTAGAGACTGACAATTTACCTCCCCCATTCTCAAATCCACAAGAACTGAGAATGGCAGCCCCAATTTCCATGGATGTTAGACCAATTTCCACTCCTCACCCGAACCTGGACCACCTTCCCCTTGCTGATAAAGATTTCCAGATCAAGGACACCACTGTCCTTGAATCCCCTCTTAAATTATACTGCAGATACAGAGACCAATACCTAAACCACGCTGATAACATAGGTCTTTGGGAGTCTAATTTTCCCAAATACCAATTCCCTGAGGTGCATATCTTTCCTGAAATTGTCCATTATTGCCATGCCAATTACATCCCCAATCAAAGAGCAGTGATGTCCCCTGACCAAACCATACTCTTTACAATCACTGCTGAATCAATTAATGAAATGTTGCAACTACAACCTGGGCAAAACCTAACCCCCATTGCTATTGGAGACCTATTGGACCATTTCCCCAAGCTCACCATTGCCAAGCTTGTTGAAATGTTCCAAACTTTTATTGTAGAATTGAAGCATATTCCAAAAGATCCTCCCCCTTATCTATATACCATATTTTCTAAATTTGGCCAAGACATTGTAACAATGATTTCCTGTATCCTAGGCTACAACACCAGTGAATATATAGATGAGATCATTTTAGCCTTCATGTCCATCTTCACTCTAGGATAGCCTCCTGTTGTCATGTATGATTATGCCAAGTTCATAGCTGATAGGATGCATGAACAATTTCTTAGAATGAGCAATGAAAGAGTATTCAAGTATTCCTTAGTTTTGTACCATCTTTTTCTATATTACCAAGCTGACAAGTTCCCCTTTACTCTCCAAAAGCTTGATACTAAAGGTCACCCTAGGTCAGTGATTTTCTGGACTCCTTTGATCCATAAGTATGACTCACCATATCCATACACAGACTTCATAGATCTTTTTGTACATCCTGTAGTGACCATGTTGCTAGGAAGTCCTCCTCCAAGAATCAATTCAGATATCAAGAGGATCTTGCAGCTTTCAAAACAACACAAAGTGGGAGATTGGTACTTGTACCAAAATCACACTGAAATTAGGATCTATGGTTGTGATTTGGCCCCATATAAATTACCCAGATACCTCCCAATGAGGTTATTTTCTCTGGAGTACTACAGGCAGATAATCAACTCAAATGAGGTGCATTTTGTTAAAGCCAAAAAGAAGGCTCAGCTCAGAATCAAAGATCAACTAGGCCCCTTTGTGTGTAATAGCCGAGAAGCTAGAAAAGAAGCAGAGGAAATCCTTCAAAGACTTCAATTAAAACAAAGCTTCGTGTGGAGATATGATCCCTTGGACTTCATCTGCAACAGAAGACAGAAAAATAAGATGGCTCCCTATATTCACCACCAAATCCATGAAATAGAAAATTATGCAAATCAATTGGAATGGGTGGAGAATACTTTAGTGGACAGGGATAGCACTAAAGTTGTTGTTGAAAATGCTCTAATTGATCTAGAGAAACAGCTTGATGATGGTTCTTTCCTACAGGTACCAGGAGAATCTCAAGCACAAGGAGAATCACAAGCACACAGTGAATCACATATAGAAGAAGAATCCCAGGTGCAAGAAGAGTCAGAACAACAAGACTTATTAGAGGAGTTAACTCAAACAGGTATATCAGAGCCCACTATGAGTACTCTCCCTATCTTGCAAACTCCTCTAAATGAGGAGAAAAGCCTCAAAAGAAACAGGGAAGAGGCCACTACATCAGGCAAAGCAACCACATAGGCATATGCAGAGACCAACTTTGTCAAAAGGCAAAGGTTAAATCCTGTCTCTGAACAGGAATTCACAGAAGAAACAGTGGGGGCCACCAGCACAGAAAGGGAAGGAAGTAGGCCTGCTACTCCTTCTGGGGGCACACTAGAACCTTCCACATCACATACTCAGATGTTGGAAAGGCAGCAGAGTGTTGAAGTGTCCTCATTTAGGATGCCAGCTGACAGAGACCAAGACATCAGGGAAAGATACAAGGACATAAAGGCCAGGAATGAGAGGCTAAAATCCCAAACTTATGCACAATACCTAAATATGGCACCTACCAATCAGACAAGGCTTATGTCAGCCTATGATGTGAAAGAAGGCAAAATGTAGATGACATTCATGAAGCCTACTACTCAGCAACCAAGAATAGCAGCAAACTTCAAAAAGATAGACTTCGAACTACTAGCAAAGGACATACATCCTATTGACCAAATTGAGCTTCACAAACAGACAGGGGAGATGATTTAATCCACCTTGACAAGGAAAGCCATCACAGCCCACCAATTGCAGAATTCCCTGAATAACATATCATCTCAGTTCCAATTGGAGAAGGCCTCTTCACAGGCCAAAGACACCAGAATCAAGTCCTTAGAGGACTTAATCATTGAGTTGGGACACGATCCCAAAGATGTAAAGGCCACCAAAAAATTGATAAAGAAGAAGAATGATGACATAGCTGCTTTGAAGAAGCAACTCAAAATTCCACCATTACATCACCCACAAACAGCAAAAGTCCTGGAGACACAAAAAGGACAAGAAGAGTTTACGGACTTGGTCCTAAAGCTAAATGACAAACTGAAAGAAACAGAGAAATAATTGGACACATTGATTCAGTCCAAACAAAGTGAATTGGCCACCACTTCTACAACTGCCATTCCCACAATAACAATTGCAGTTCCTTCAACATTGGCAGCACCTTTGGCACCAACAGATCCACCTGCCACAACACTGCCAATCACAATTGAGTCTACAATAGCAGGTACTTCAACAGAGAAAACAACAGAGCTAGTAAAAGCCATGGAGGATATGTCAATCCAGGAAACAAAGCTCAAAAGGCTAAAGGAAAAGTGGAAAGCTTAGAAACTGACTATAAGCTTGCCCAAATACAACAAAGAGAAGAAACACAGAAATCTCTAAGGATGGGTGAGAAGATAAAGGTCCTAGAAAAAGATTTAACTCTGCAAAAGCCAGTAGGACAGACCAAAGAGATTCTCTGAGCCAATATCATTGACTCTGTCAATGATATTTGGCCATCAATTCAAGTTATATTTGAGCAGACTGAATTGGTAAAAGTGGCCACTGAAGCAATTCAGAAAGTAAAAGAAGTATTGGGTGATATGCCTCATGATGCCAATCGACTCATCCATTTCCTGAACAGTAAGAATAGACATGAGCTCAATGAACTTGGTATAGAGGATAGGACTGAAGCTATCCTAGAAGTTAAAAAAGTTCTTTCTAAAAGAAACCTCATGGTTAACTTGGAAGAAAAATGCCATAACATGGAGGTGTCCATTAACAAGTTTATGGCCAAATTTCAAATTTTGAGGGACAAAGGCCTTCCCAGTCCTATGGTCATCCATGATAAACTTATGACCCAATTGGACTACACTGACAGACTAAGGAAGTTGGCCAAGGAACAAGCAAGCACTTCAGGTATCAAGGCCTTGCCAACTGGGAAAGTATTATATGATACTTTGGAGAATCTGTTTTTTCTAGAGCATGAGGTGAAACATTTGTTTGTCACCAAGCCCAATTTTGCAAAATACACAGAGGCAGATGAAACTTATAGAAGAACATTAAAAGAAAAATTACCTGAGCATGAATGGTGGGAAAAGATGACATATTTACTATAAGTTACCACAGTAAATCTGAAGGCAGGTAAAAGACTGATAAACAGGGTCAAAGAGTAGCAGGTTAAAGAGTATCAGTGAAAGATTAAAGACAAAGATGATTCCAGCGTACAAATATCAGCCAGCTTAAAGAGCTCAAATTCAAACTGCAACAGCCAGCACTACCACAATAAAAGGGACAGCATGATGCAGTTTTCCATCTGTCCCTACCTTCATGCTTGAAGATATTTTGATTTCCTAGATTAAATCTCATATTGTTATGAGATATTTTGTAAATATTTTTGTATAAATACTTCATATTTCGAAGTATTTAGGGTGGATTCAAAGACATTTCTATAGACCTTTATCTCAAATCAAAGTTCTATTGTATCAAAAACTGGATTGGCTTGCTGGATCATGGAATAAAGCTCAGATATTTTACAGGATTCTTGTGTAAAGTGAAAATCAAATAAGTATTCTCTCATGTGTATTATTGTTTTTCCTTATGTTTCTTAATAACCATATGTGTTTCTATGAAATCTGAATTTTAAACTAGGAATGATATTTCAGAACTTGCTTAAATGCACTCTGTTTTGACTGTTTGCATTCTTGATGTTTTCTACTAAACTATCTTAGCTAGGGAATTCGTAGTTGCTCCTTAGCTTCCATAGTTTTCCTTTGGATCTATGTAGCAAAGGATTCTTAATTGCCCTTTGTTGATGATCATCCTCTGTTCCTCATTCTGATCCCAGTCCAAGGATTCTTAAGTGCCCTTTCACCCTGGTTAGAATCATTCCATCCATCAGCCCTTGAAGATTTGCCTTTCGCTTTGCTAGCCTGCCCTATGAACATTCCCTTTAATGATCTAATCCAGTTATGTTATCCTTTTACTGACTCCATAGCCCAATGGCTTGAAGAAACCAGTTCTATCCATCTACTCCTAAAATTGCACCACCCAACCAAAATCAAAACCTTATGAACACTAAGAACTAGCCAAAATCCCACCAAAACAAAGTTAAATTATAAAGAGAGAGCCCTTTCTGGATTTAGGTTGGCTAGAACCCGAATCTGAAGATTAGTTTGTGGTTACCTCGGTCATTTCCTTGTTTTGATAACTTCTAGGGAAAATTTCTAAGTGATAACAGAGTCTTGCCTTTCCTTCTCTTGTAGTGCATAGGAGATAGATCATTCTTTGGAGAAGTAAATTGTGACTTCATGTTCCACTACTAGTTATATTGTTTCATTCATGTAATAGTGTACTTGGGATCTTTCAATTTTAATCAGAAGCTCTATGATCTAGCACTTATTCATACATGTATCGTAGATATAGTAAGACTATTCCTGTTATGTTTATGATATATGTTGCTCTAATTACATATTAATTTAATGAACTACTCCATTGCTTACCTAGGGCTATTATTGAATGAGTGTTTTTTATGATTTAACGATTTTTGTTTATTATGTGGACTAATCTACAAGTAATCAACAAGACTTTTTCTCCCTTCTCAGGTCCCCCTTTAGGATAAATAATTATTTTTGTAAATGGAGGCTCATTTTCCTTCACTAGTCGTCTATTTTCCCTTGTACACCTTACATTGGTTGTCTCACAAAGCTCACATACTTGCTTCCCTAAAGAGGTGTTTTGTTCTCTTGTGCATAACCATGACCAAGGCATATCTTTGAAACCTTTCCAATGATGGACGGACAGTATGACTGGATGGGACTCCTACACCAAACCATGTGAATTCTAACTAGGATTTCACATCAGGGAGATCCCCTTACAATATTGGTGTCATCCAGCACCATCAACAAGATACCAAAGAGCATCATTTCATATATGGACACCATATGTCTTAGTGCATTTTGGATTATATTTTCACAAAAGATTTAAATGAAGTTACAAAGGTCTATAACATTCCATCCACAGAGCCCATGGGGCTTTGGATTGATGGTGAATGGGTGCGCTGTTAAGACACTCCTTGCGATAGGTCACCGGTTCAAATCCCCCATGGGTACTTAGGTTAGTATTAACTAGAAAAAAAAAAACATTCCATCCACAGATATATATGGGAAAAAAAAAGTACTTAACATGACTTTGGTGCAACTTTTAAGGGGTTATATTCATAGCAAAGAAATATAACACTCTTATAATAGATAAATCCACACTTCTTCTAGTAACTCCACATTTGAAATTTGTTTTGGATATTTTCCACCTTCACCTTCACTTATTTTGGATGTTGCACATAGAAAAAAAAAAAGAGTAAGGTAGGATCTCATAGGGAATGCATTAAGAGTGGAGAAATTTGATAAGAAGATTAGGAAAATTTATTTTCAAGTATATGAGTCACTAAAGAAGTCACATGAAAAATACAAGGCCATGCAAGATTAACAAAAGACATAAAAGTCATGCGAAGTAGGACACAGAGTATGGTTATAGTTGAGAAGTAAAGAATATATGGCATTGGTAAGAAAATTAAGGATCTACAAGATGTTCATTCCAAGATACCGAAAAAGATGGGATATAATTCCTATAGACATAGTCTACCCCTATATATGCACATTTACTATATGGTGAATGGGGAAAATATCAAACTCTATCATCCTTCCATGTTGAATTAGGAGGATGTGTGGGTCTCGCCTTCTATTTAATATTCTGCACTATATGCTTAGGTAAATTGATTAGAGGACATATTTTTATAGAAGAGAACCAAAACTAAAAGAAAGTGGTAGCATGGCCTTTGGGGGTTGAAAGGACAACTTTTAGCCAAAGAAAAATGGTACTCTAGGGAGAAGGTAGAGAAAAATATTCCTCACATCAATTATTAAAAACATTTAGGGACCAAAAGCCTCTCAAAAGGGGTGGTATCATCTAAATTAGATCATTACATCATTTTTAATCTATCTCATTACTTCAAACTAAAAAAATTGGAGGAATTAGCTTGCAAGGTCATTTTTACTAGTGTGTCCCAATTTGTAGGATTAGGGTTTAAAACTTTCAAATCCATTTTGAGGCATTAAATGACATTTTTTGGGATTAAAAAAACTCTTCTTGAGTGTTATGACTTATGAAATTTTTATATACTCAAATACCTTTCTAATAGTGAAAGTATCATGTCAATTAGAGTTTGGATGCAACATTTATGCCTCCTAGTAGTTGAACAATTATGTTTGACCACCATGGTAAAATTGGATGCCACATCAACCCTTGTTACCCATATATGATGGGATAGGGACATTGATAATATGAGAAAGACTCTATAAGGGTCAAATTTGCAACTTTATTATAGAGTTGAAGGAGTCAAACTTGACCTCTCGTTGGCTATTGAGTTATGTTAAAACGGAGCCACTAGGAGAAGAAGGGGTTCCATTCTATTTGATTGTATCTTGTTCAATGGTAGAGTAGAGAAACTAGGGTTTGGAATGAGAGAAAATAATACAAGGGGTTAAACTTCTTTACTAGCCTTATAGGAGACATGTCTCAAGTAACTCCATAGAGAGTGCCTTCTCCTTTGTAGATGCATTTTTCTATTCTATAGAGAAAAGAGAGCATAACAGACTCACCTTCAAGTTAGGTTTTCTCCTATGATGATTTTCTAGAGAAAATATTTGTTAATTATCGATTTTATGTGATTGTATTTGTTGTTCTCTATTTTTCACATTTTACTTATTTCATGTAAAAGAAAAAAGTTTAGTAATTATCAAATCTAGAACCTAAAGGAATTTAACCCTTATAGTGTGGATTTCATTTTATTTTATCAAATCTGTTGTGATTAAATATCTAGTGCAATATCCACAACAATTTATAGATCACATATTCACTTCATCAATGTACTTTTGATGAAGAAACTTTATCACTAATCATGCATCAAGTCATTGAGCTTCCATGAAATGTTATTTTAATACTTTAATGGGATCCATTCCAAGACATTAGGAATCCTCAATAATTTAATTGTTACCTTAGGTAGTGAAATTGTTTTGATTAATTTAAAATATATAGATTCTCCTTTAGACTATAGCGTGCTACTTGATGAGGAAATATGTGTATACAATAAAGGCAATTGCATCATTAATAGTTTGTACCATTTATTATATCAATGAAGTAAACTTAAAAACTATCATAGATAATCATACATATCATAATATTATTACTCAAAGTATTGATATTATTTTTTCTTTAGTAGGTTTTAAGAACATCATTCCTATGATTTGGGTGTTAGCCAGAGTTCAGTATTAATAATGGGCCACCATTTCCAAAGAAAATTTTTGGTGCTTCTATAAAACCATATTGCATGGCTTCATCCCTCCCTTCCTAGGAATTTATTGATAATGAAAAGAATCATTTAGCAATAAGATATGATACTTATTATGTGACCCAAGATTTAACATCATCGTTGATAACATATTCTAATCTTCATACCTCTTTGGGCTTAGTATTTCCTACTAAATGAAGAGTTTCTTAAGGCTTTAACTACCTTTGGATAGGAAGAAAATGTCGTTGAACCATTAGAATATGTGTCCTTGTTGATATTTATAGTTTCCACACATATCTACCCATTCTATTTGCACTATAGGGTGATACCATTTACCTAGTTTTACATAATAGAGAATCTAATTTATTTAAATGAAAAGCAAAAATCACCTTGAATAGTTTAAGTTTGAGAACACTTACATGTTGTAATAGCTCATAAATAATATGATAATATTTTCTAGATGTAATTTCAAGGGAAGACCCTAAATTACATTATGTGACACTATTGAATCATTATGTTAATTGTGGCTTACTTGATAAGGTATATTCTTGAACTAGTATATGAGGATGCTTGAAAAAGAACATGATTGAAGAAAAAAAAGAGAAATCATAGTGAAACTAAGATGACAAAACATGCCTCATGGGGATCATGTTAAAGTAAGTAGAAGGTTAATAGTGAAAGATGAATCAATGAATGCATACCAATTACAACAAAAATAGTATCCAACAAGATAAGGTGATTGATGTGATTCTTAAAATTTGATTCATCCATAAGAAGCTAGCTAGTCTCTTCTCAAAATCACATAAGTAAAGATTTAAGATAACGATGTGTTTCTCATAATGCACAACAATAAACTATGGAAAAAAAAGATAATTTCAAAAAATATTAGAATATACAAATACTATATTGTTGAAATTAATTACATAGAACTGATGAATACTTTGTTATTGAAACTAAAACAAGACTAAAAATAATTAAATTTATATTCTTCTCATTACATTATAATATTATATTATAAATGTCTTCCACTAATAATCAAGAATAACCTACTTAAATTTACTCTATATCATTTCTCATAGAATTGAAACGTTCCTTTTCAAATATAATTAGTCTTGGGATTCTTCTCAAGTTTGTGATCCTTCTTACTTCGATCCTTTTAGAGATCTTACCGATTAACTAGAATCACACTAAACCCTGCACTTAAACATCTTTTTTTCTCTAAATAATAGTAATTTTTTTCTTTACACTAAATCTTGCACTCAAACATCTTTTGTTTTTCCTCTAAATAATAGTCATTTTTTTCTTCAAATAATGGTATTAAACTCTTACTTTTCTAATATCCCTAGATGATTATGTAAATTTCCTTGAAATTGTTAAGTAAATAAGGGTTTGTTTTGAGTTTTGAGTTTCAACATAAAAAATAGAAACCTCCAACTTCATTTTAGTGAAATTTATTACAAATATTTTTATATAATACACACTATTTTTACAAAAAGTAAACTAAATAAATTATAAAGTAAAATTGCAACCTTTAGTTTTAGGTGATGAAGAATTACTAACTATTCAAAATTGTTGTTGTGTCAAATTTTGAGGATGAATAAAGTAGAAAGCATTAAGTTGATTATAAATCAACAACTACTCATTATTTAGTATATATTTTCTTCCTCTTTCTTTTTTTTGTAATTCTAATTTTGAAATATTTAGCATCTCACACTTTCTATTTTGTTGTTGACTTTTATCATTGAATTAATCAACATCATAATAGTCTAAATATTTGATTCCACAAAATTCAGAAATAGTGCATACAAATTATATTTTTGTATTTTGTTATTATTATATATGAAATTTCATATATTTATACATGAAATTAGCCTTAAGATAGATAGCCTAAGATAGATTGACTATCTCCTTCAGCCAATCTAGTTAGTTAAGATAATATCTCAACCACAACTAAAGCTAGGAGCTAGATCCAACCAATTAAAAAATATTATCTAATGATGAATATCACACAATGAGAACAATACAAGAGTGAGTTAATATCTCTAACACCCTCCCTTAAATGAATATTTTCCGTGATATTTGTTTTATGTCTAATAAAATGTTCATCGACATCTTTATTGACTTTGAAATCTCATAGTCTAAGCTCCATCACAACCATCCATATTGATTTATACTTCCACTTGATATTTTGAACATACAATTGTTTCTACCTATAAATTCACTATTTGTAATGATTGAACTATTAATTATTCTATTGATGTACCTTTTTGGTCAAAATGCATGGCCCACCTTTGTACTCGTCTGTTATCTAGAAAAGTAGTCTTCATACTAAATGTATTCAAAGTTAATCTTACAACATGACCATTATATATATTCATCATCATTTATGTATTCCATTTACTAACATAAATTTCCATGAACATGTTAAAGAATCCATCCATATTTCTTTGTGTATATATGATTATCATTATCACATAGGAACAGTATGCTTATTAAATCATATTATTAAATACATGTAGTGGAAGAAACTATAAGTCCTTCTCTTTATGATCTCCTAAATGGCCTTACTAATCTAATGATAACTAACAAGTTAAGGAAATTATGAGCAAAATGGTTATCACGAAGACATATTCCATCTCTTTCATTTTTCCCAAATTTCTTATTGACTTTAGTTCATAGACATACAAAAATCACAAATATGAACCCATTATCATGATTGGCTAGTTGATTACTAATAACTTTTGCATCAGTGGCATTGGGCAGTGATTTATTTAACTACACATTTTCTCAATATTTCTATAATGAAGTAACTTCCCATGATACAAAGAAAGTGTGATTGCATTTTCATCTATTGCCTTCAAACCAATAATCCATACCTCTTGTTGAACTTGTTGATGAGTCAGTAACTCCTTTTTCTAGCAGCTCTTTTGGTAGTTTTTCCCTCGTATTGTATGCCCCACACCATATATCCTCATGCTTTAATAAAATTTACCAAAACATTTGTGAATATGGGAGGTTCTTTAGAAGCATCATCTACTACTCAGTAGACATGAACGAGTATCTACTCCTTGATACTTTAACTTTGTTATCGATGGAGAATATGGGCACTAACCCAACAACACCCAGATAGTTCACGAGAACAATAACAATTTTGAGCATATTTAGTATGTCAAAGATGCTACATGTTACACCAGACTCCACACTTATTCTCATTGCAGTTATAGATAATAATAAAAAGTGAATAGATGCATGGTGTATATCTTTACTTGTGGCCTTGGGTTTTACTCGCACCAAAAATCATTCACAAAATAAATAAATAATATATTATCTTCTATTTAACTCTATTTATTTATCCAAAATTAAATATCACATCTCTCAACACCCTCTTTTTAGGGAGTTACACCCAAAGCTACTAGCTCTAATACCAACTTAGAAATATTTTCGCACATAAACTACATTTTCTATTTTATTATTATCACACACAATCTCAAATATTTATACATGAAATTAGAGTTAGGATAAATTGATTATCTTAACCAACCAATCTAATTAATTAAGATAATATTTTAACCACACCTAAAACTAATAACTAAATCCAACTACTTAATAATCATTACACAATGATTAATATACTTAATAATCATTACACAATAATGAATATCACAAAATAAACCCAACACAATTAAGAATTAACATCTCCAATGGAAGATTCTTTTTATTAATATCCATCATTGTAATTTCCTATAACTCATAAAACATCTACAACATAATATATATAATATATACGTTATACAATCTCTCAATCTCTCATGTCTCTCAATGAACCACAAAAGTAAGAATTATCATCTCCAATCACAGATTCCCTTTTGATTAGTCCTTGCCTTCAGGAGGACTATAGTGATCGCTTGATCATTGACTCCTTATTATTTCACCTTTTGATTGATTTTTTTCCCTCTATTGCAATTTAAACCAAAGTTTTATGTTAGAAATATCATTTATCAAAACTTTAACCAAAGTTATTGGCAGGAAAACATTTCACCTCTTATTGCAAATATCTCGTGCACAGATGCAAGTATGTTGGGGCAACCTTATTTTATCCTAAGTCTAGTAGTGGCAAATTTTTCTAATATAGAAAGTTTTCTGATATCCAAACTTCTATAGTGAAAATTTTTTTTATATCCAAACTTTTTCTTAGCAAGGCAACCAATTTATTTATATCCAAGGTTACTACAACCAAGGATGTCCAGCCAAAGATGTCCTTCCAAGGCCCTTCCACATGGCTATCTGGCCCCTTCCACATGGATATATGTTTGCATGCAACCCTAGCACCTTGTTGCTCTGCCATTGTAATGAAACCCTTACTCAAGTGCATTTCATATAGAAATCTCCATACCTACCTTGTAGAAATATCCAGACCTACTTTAGAGCGTAGGAAGCTATGTATAGCCATCCCTCTAGAGTACAGCAAGCTATGTGGAACCATCTAGATGACTGGGGTCAATGGTTCACCATTTCTTCACAGCCTCCCAGGACATTGTTGCTCGCACTTTGGCTTTGAGGACCAGCAAACATTGTTGCTCGCACTTTGGCTTTGAGAGCCAGCAAAGGGGAGATGCAATGGTTGGCCTTAGGTTTCTGCATAAATCAAGCATTCTAATTTCCTTTTAGTTCTTGTCTCCCTTCTTGCTTTCTGGCCTTTCTTATTTGGCTTGCAACTAGTCTTTCTCGGTTGGCTTGCAACTGGTATGGTTTATTAACTTGAACTTTAAGCGCCTCAATCTTGACATGTTTATGCTAGGCATAGTTACCTGCAACCAAAGGTACTATGGTCATTCAATTCGTTATATTCAATGTATATCGAAAGTAGGATAAGTCGAGAATGATTTCAAACCTCATCGATGTCTCCTTGCATCTCCTCTTATAATCTATGTCACAGCCAAACATTCAATCAATAAAATCATTGTAAATTTGATGTTCACTGGTAATATCGGTGCATATTTTCTTATTGTCTTTGCATGTTTTTAGTGCAGTGAACAAATTCAATATAGATCATGTCTATTTATTATAAATTTGAAAGTGCAAAGAAATATGAGCTAGCTCATTTATCTCTATTCAATATTTGCAAAAGAAATTTTTTAAATCCAAGTAATATGAGTAAACTTGGTACAGATATTGATATTGAAATTTCAAATGCGGGCAATAACTTAATATCTGTGAATTGTATCTCTTCTTCTTCTTTTATACATCTTTACCATTAATTTATTACGAAGTGAGAATACTATATGTTTTCATGACCATTAACAATAGTATGGAAAATTAGCAAGTACCAGTAAGATTGTACACAGTAAGTACCAGTAATATTGTAAAGTCTAGATAATTATTTTCATTTTAAATTTAATTTATATCTTATAAATTTATTGTAAACATTGTGGACTTATGCTCTGGTAGTGATTTATTGTGTGTTAATTTTCATGTGCTTTTGAACAAAATATGCATGGTTGGTCTTGCAAGATGAAATAAAGAAGCACAATTGCAACAAAATTCTAAACAAATAGAAAAACTTAAAGCTTAAGATAAATCAAGCAAGCTTAAAATAGATAAGCAAGGAAACGTATAAGTTATTACTTGTCTCAAAATCTGTGACCGAATTTGTAACCTGCAACCAAAGAACTGAATTTGCAACCTGCAACCCAAGATTCCATTAGCTCTCTAAATCTGCTAATTCTCTCTAGGGAAGACTAGGTTGTTGTGACTGAAGCAGAACCGAAGGAAAGACTAGAGCATGGGGTCTTTTCTCACCATATTTAGATCTTCTCCATTCACAACCCAGAGTTCCCAATGAATTCTTAACTCCTCGAATACGATAGTTTACAATAGATCCCAAAAGCTCACATTACTATAATTGTCTCACTTCTTCTGCCCAAATCATCGTTATTCATCCTCTCTCATATGTGGTTCCTTCAGCAATGCAACAACATAGAGCAGGGAAAGCAAACAAACTCTCTAACAACATCACACCGGTAGCTAGGTATTCATTATGCAATTAACATGATGTTGTCTCTCATGCCTTCTTCTACAAAGTGGATCAAGCAACAACTATTCACCTGGAACCAGTTGATCCATATCCTTAGCTTCAGTGGGCATGCAAGTGTAACCATCAGGGTGGGTTTTTTTTGCTTCATGCACGTGTAATGCAGGTGGGTTTTCCTATTGGCACATTCCATATTTTTTTATTAAATAAAATGACACATTGCGCGTTGCTTTATTAAATAAAATGTTTAATCGTAATATATTGGAATTATGTTGAATGGCTTGACAATTAGTTTATTTTATGTTTGGTTTACCACTAAACAATTCTATAGATCTCAACCACTCTTAGGTTTCATAGTTGATTTTATCACAACTTTCCATTTCATTGACTTTTTAGAATTGGGTTCGCGATGTTTGAAAGGAAATATAGCAACAACCATGAAATTGAATAGATTGTTGTGAGTCCATGGAGTTGCAAACAAAGAGCCTGAAGGATCCAATTCACATGAATACAAACGAAGTAAAACATTTCATGCACAGAGTGGAGACCTGCCATGGAAGAATTATGTACATAACAATGACAGGAAGGCTACCCGTCATGGGAGTCTGCAAGTATCATTGTACATGTATGTTATTTCGCATGGGATCCCAATGCCAGCCTTCAATGCTTCCATTAGCTTTCCAGAAAGAATTTATCAGTGTGAAAACAATTTTCTATTGTTGTTATTGAAGAGATATTAAGCTTTGTTATATATTCTGTGGTGGGAAGGGCTTATATTGATCATGGATTCACCACCTATAGGACTGAAGTAGCAGATGAAGTCTACCTCTTCCAAGGTCGAAGTAGTAGATTAAGCTAATTGGTGGATTTGACTTCCTAATCAGCCAGGAACCAGTGTCCATTAGCAAGCCAGCCACTCAAGACTTCCTAATCAACCAGAACCAGTGTCCATTAGCAAGCCAGCCACTCAAGAGCAAGAAATATTTTTCATTCTTCATAATAAATAAATGCGAGAAATATTTTTCATTCTTCATAGTAAATGAATGCAATTTTCAGGCAACATTATTCTACTACTCCCCGTGATAAATAAGATATATTTTGCATATTACCCTTTTATTTCAGGCCCCGACTACTACTGCCTACAGCTCTTGTTAATATCCATGACTGTAATTTTGTATAACTCATAAAACATCTGCAACATAATATATACGGTATACAATCTCTCCGGTCTCTCAATGAACCATTGTGATTAATTATTTAAGGGTCTCACATCTCTTCTTCTATTGTAAACCTTTCATTGCCTTCGAATAAATTTTGTATGCTTCATATTATTACATATAGCGTATGAAAGCATCGCCTCACATTTTCCAGGGGACATTCAACTTCTCTACCATCATTGGTTTCACATAACATTTATTTTTGGACGACCATATGCAATAGTCACACTTTCACTCTAATTTTTCCTACATAGAAAAATCAAACACAAAAATTATTATGGGAACCTCTGCAATTTCCAGGTACTCTTTTAGTCCACGTCATGCCTTTTTTCTAACACCAAACTTGTCAAAATATTTTCCTTTAGTTTTTCTAGCAAGCTATCAATTACAGGCTCTTTCTCTCTTTTAGGTATGCATGCAATGACATGTTCCACCTATCCTTTTATATTTTGCTACAGTGGATGACAACCTAGTTTCTTAATGTTTTTCCTTCTTTATGTTAATTCCTTGATGAAATATCACTTTTTTTTATTTTTTTTATTATTTTTTAATATTATAATTGGGTACAATTTTTATAGTGTAATATAAAATATTAAGAACTTATATTAATTTAGAGTGAATATTTAATATTTTAAAAATAATTTTATATATATATTTTAGAATAAGATATTTTAATATTAATTTTAATGAAAAATAAATAAATTTATCACTATGAAAAAATATAGATATTTAAAATATTTTTATATTTCTTAATGAGTGATTTAAAATTAATACAACTTATAAACTTATATTTTGACATTAAAAAAATATTGATATCAAAATGCCATTAAATTATTGTTTTTATTTAAAAAGAGTTTAAATGTATTATCAAATTATGATAAAATTTGATAAAAATTTACATCTTGATAAACTTGATTTTTATAGTAATTGATAAATCTAAAATTAAATTAAAATAAATCTAAACTAATTTTATTTTATTTAAAAAAAAAAATCAACTTTAATTATTTTTTTAACTTTTTCATATTTTTGAAAACATATTTTCACCTTAAAAACTAACCCTCACTAACGACATGAATCCACATCTTAATAACTCCATTTCAAATTACAAAGAAAATAAGATCTTCATTTTCCTTTACAAACCCAACAATAATGTTTATTGTATCCATTTTAGTCTCATATTCTATTATATAATTTATTTTTCTTTAAACCCTTTTAAATTATCATTTATATATAAAAACTACTTAAAAATCATATATTTATTTTATAATTTAATAATAACAATTTTTTCAAATTTAATTTTTCATTTTCTTCGTTTTTCGTTTACCTAATTATAAATCTGGTCATCATTATAAAACATATCTGGTTAATCTTGAGATTTTTTCTTCATTTTTCATTTACTAATTATAAATCTCATCTCATTCTAAAACATATCCTTTTAATACTTAGATTCAAACTTCTCTCTATTAAATTGCAACATATATATCCTATAATACATCAACTCAATTGATTTCTAAATTTTTATCATCCTCTCAATTTCATCCTACTTTGAAAGTATGTCTCTTCTTATGAGTTTTAGTTATTTAATCTTTTTATTTCATTTAATAATTATTAATTTTTATAGCCTTTTGAAACATATTCCCTTTATTTTTACATATAAAAATAATTTTATGTAAAATATTATAACATATATTTACTATTATCCATCAACTTATATATTATAATTCGATGGAGCTCTCAATGTGATTAATGAATTATTATTTTTATGTAAATATCATCATCATTATTGTTATCTTCCAAAACAAATATGATTGTCCCATTGTTATCTTCGAGTCAATATCATCATGGTTTCAAATCATCCTCTCTTCTTATACCTCGTCATGCTTTCAAACCATCCTTACAACATTTTTAAGAAAACTCCCATACTTATTCATTAACTTCTAATAACTCATCATGCTTTCAAACCATCCTTACAACCTTTTTAAGAAAACTCCCATACTTATTCATTGAAGCTTCACATTTGCATTTCCACTTGTTCCTTCCTTTTTGGGTTGTCTCTATGGTTTTAAATCACATCAAGAGCTTTAATCGCATCATGTCACATAATTCTCATTCTCATGAAAGTCATCCTCATGAAAGTCATCGTACCTCTTAGAACTGGTGAGATTTCCTTTTATCCTTATTTCTTCTCACTTATGTTGAATCTTGTTTACATAAGAAACAATGCTTATCCAATCACCATGTTGGAGTTTTCTCTTCCTCATACAAATCCATCCAACACTTCCTTTGTTTGGCATTGCCTAATCCTCTCATAACCTTACCCAATTGTCTCCTTGATGAAATTGTCCTCACTAGAGGTTCTTTACGTTGTGATACCAAATCTAGCTGCTACAAGTTCTCTATCTCAGAGTGCATAAACAATAAACCATTGAGACAACAAAAATCTCGAGGAAGCATACCAATTATTGATTATTGAAAAAAAACATAATTTCATAAACTACCATACAGCTACTCTACTTCACTCTTCTTGGATCTGCAATCACCTTTTCTTGGTTTTATGTGATCCCCTTGATCCTCCTTGAATTTCCTTCAAACTCAAGCACAATCGCCCCTTTAGATCATCCAAAAGTGTCCCCAACTCATATTTTCTACATGATCATATTGAATGTGTCAGGTTCATTCAAAACATTATCCATTTAAATGCAACCCTTTCTCATGCTAACATACTTCGTTGTGTGAACAAACTTCGAACACTGTCAGTTTCTTTCAACAAATTCTAGACTTCTTTAGCACCCTAACCTTAATTTCCACCTTGTTGTCCTTGCCAAAACATCAAAACAAAACATTATGTTCTTGAATTCTTTGTTACCTAATTGTTATTACATTCTTCATTTTCTTATTTCATTGGAAGTGATTCCAACTTCCAACCCCATTTCAGTATAACATGTTGTAAATATATTGATATCATTTTCACTCAACAAATTCTACACTTCTTTAGCACCCCAACCTTCATTTCTGCCTTATTATTCTCACCAAAACAACAAAACAAAACAATGTTTTCTTAAATTTTTTATTATTTCATTGTTGTTACATTCTTCATTTTCTTCTTACACTTTATGTTATTTGAGCTACATGCACAAAACTATAATTAGAATGTATTTTATTCACTCAATAAGGTTACATATAGATACATAATGCATTTTTATCTTGATTACATAATTCATTTAGTGTTGATAAAGTATTCATCAACATCTCTAGCCATTTCAAAATATTGTTAATTGAAATTTGTCTGCTAACCTTGGTAAAGGTGTTGTTACCAAGTTGAATTTTTAATTTCCTATATAATTATGGATCTCCTGAATTCAATTAATGAACAACATTCCACAAGTTGTCTCATAACCTCACTAGTAGACTACAATCCACATGCATATCTCTACAAATAATGAGTGATCTTTCTTTAGATATACCTTGGTAAAGGTGTAGTTACCAAGTTGAATTTTTAATTTCCTATATAATCATGGATCTCCTGAATTCAATTAATAAACAACATTCCACAAGTTGTCTCATAACCTCACTAGTAGACTACAATCCACATGCATATCTCTACAACTAATGAGTGATCTTTCTTTAGATATACAACTTCTGAACTTATTGGACAACCATCCATACTGAGTTTTACTTCCACTTAGATACACTTGCTTCATACCCCAAAATAATTTTTTTGTTTATAATGATTGAATACACAAAAAAATCAAAGACGGAATTTGAAGAAGGGTGAGGCAATCCCTAACTCAGACAACACCACAACACTCTATTGCCTTCATCAAGACAACAAATCATTACATATATACGATTAGATTATTGTTGAACAACTTCCTGGAATATAGGAACTTCCAACCAACTATGTCTAAATAAAGAAAACAGTTAAACAACACATAACAAGATCTAAATATGAGATAATCTTCTAGATATTTCTCCATTATTCCAACATAAATTACTAGACATTCTATTAACATACTTCTAAATCATTATGTTGAATATTTCCATCCACTTATGCACATAAATGTTATCAATTGTACTCACAAACTATTAGCATACTTCTAAATCATTATGTTGAATATTTCCATCCACTTAGATACATAAATGTTATCTATTGTACTCACAAAATATGATCAGGTAGAATAGTGTAGTTTGTTGAACGATTGTATCACTGCCCAGTATAAGTTGTCTGATTTATATGGTTGAATAGACCATTTACTTTGTGGTCCATTGCTAACCATTAGACAGTTTTCCCTATACTAATTCCATGCCTATACTACCAATGGCCATCAACAACATGCCTCTAGCTACTCGACTCCTGGCTATTCAAGATATCATGTTTTGTATTATAAGGTATTGTGTCTCGTAGGGCGAAATGAAATATACAATGAGACTCTGATCGATTATGCTTTGTATTATAAGGTATTGTGTCTCGTGGGGCGAAATGAAATATGCAATGAGACTGTGATCGATTATGCGTGCCACAGCAAACTCGCCCAAATTTCCATAGAACTTTGAGTCCCACATGATGTTGCTCGATTTAAAGTATAAATGTTGCATGCATTGTTAAAATTCATCATGGAGATATGCTATTTTATACCCTATATTCCACTATTGCATGGGTGAATCTTTTCCTTGGCATAGACGGATCCTTTCCTCTTGCCAATCTAAATGGTCGTTCATCCAGACTTCAATTGGGCATGAATTATAAACAAGTAGTAATTTCTCGGATTTCTTGTGACACAATCGGAATAACATAATCAAGATCCAATGCTTGAGCTTATCAATAATGGTGACTTCGTTGCTTTCTTGATTTGATACTGGAGAGTTTAATTCCTGATTTCGAATATATAGCAGCAATCATTGAGATAAAGAATCTACTTTTATATATATATGGCTACTCTCCCCTAATCTAACTGGATTAAATCTCACATTTTCCGAGACTTTCTCGCGAGGGGCTTAAGCATAGATTAGCGTACATATCAAAAGAGAATTGTTACACATACAAAACTATATTTAGTAGGTCTTATTCAATTAAAAACATAATATATAAATACATCTAAATATATTTAAAAAGACAAACTATTTTAATTACACAAAATTTAGTTGACAGAATATCTCAATCACACCTAAACTGAATTAATTAATAACTTATTATTAATCAAGCCAATCACATAAATAAATCAAGAATATCAACACATAACCACGGGATAAATTCATTTTGATACAACGGTTTGAAAATAGATTAATGTAAAACATTTCTGGATGTTCATCGCTCCTCCAATAACTAATTGAGGGCCATCCTTATCTCCATTCCAAATTTAAGATTATTCGGAAAATCCAAAAGACAAACATTAAATTTCCGAAATATTACCAAAAAAAATTGAGAATTCACATAAACGATTTCTTTATAATGTCAAAAGTTGGAGAACATAATTTCGTTTCCTATAGGAACATACCATCTCTCCATTTATATACAATTCCGGACATACCATCTCTCCATCTATATACAAATCCATAACTCCTATTAAGAGCTAAAGTTAATATATAAATTCTATTTTACCAATACTGCTAGTAATTTTCATTACAAAATTAAACCGATTGCATACTAAGTTTTCATACACAAAATAATCGTACCGTGCATCGAGAATCATGCAATTATTATTCTCCACGGATATAAAATAGAATTAATTTTAATTTATTAGAATCTAGAACTTAAAAAATACATTTTAATGTTAATGCTATTTATTTGTAGGTGTCTAGATACACTATATATCGATAATGTTCTAAAACACTCATAAATGTATAAGGTAAACATTTAAACATAAGCACAATATTTATATACCGATTTCAATTTGACCCAGAAAACAGTAGTATACTTTTTCGCATATTACAGACATAATTGCATATTTCTGTTCTACCTTTCGAAAAATACAATATGCTATTTCGTATATGTAAAAGCAGAGGTGCATATGTTGTTCTGAATTATGAGGCTAGATACGCAAAGATACTGAAAGAAGCTTTGCAAGAGACCTATATTTATGTCGCTGTTTTATATTTTTACCTTTATCTCCAACCATTCCTTTCTTGTGGGAAGAATGGTGTGGTGGATTTTCATTGTTACTTGTTGCTGCTGCTGGAGGTTCATTAACGCATTCCACGTTGTGACTTGAGCCTTTGCCTTTTTCGTGGTCTGAACTTGGTTTTAAATCCGCTGGCTCCTCACTTGAAATATATTGTGCAGTCTTCATTTGCCTCGTGTTTCTGTCTCTCCTGCAGCTGCTTTCTTGTTCATGCAGACACCAGTCGCAGGTCAACTCTTTCAATTCTCCATGTCCATACAGTTTGCTGCAGTATCTGGATGTAGCACAAAAACCCATTCAGAGTTTGCACAAAACCTAGTATAGGCTATTATGGAAATACACTGTCAATATATGAACTGTTTTTCAGAAACCATTCTCGCTTAGATTCTTGGGGTTGTTGGGAGATGTGAAAAGTCTAACAGGCCTATTACAAGTATAGAAGGATATTAAAATTAGAAATGAATTACTGAAATATAACCTGTGTTGAAGGCGATATAAACATCTTTCGCACTGAAAAAGTTCCTTCTCGATGCCCAAATCTCCACACATACTGCATTCTTTTATAGCAATTTGTGTTTGCATTTTCGGAAGTGAACCCTTTACGAAATTTGAAGCCATATTCACCTCTGGGAAATCTGGGGACAACTCCCAACTCCAGCAATAGAAAATTTTATGTACGCTTCTCTATGAGAAATCTAGTAATATCGTTCTCTTATAAAGAACGTTAAGCTTTTAGTGGACAGATTGAAGGAAATATATTCTGATTCTGAGTGAATTTTACTTTTTCCATTATGTTCTTGTGAGCTGGAATCATTCGAAGCGGATTCAGTTTTCTTTCTTTGAACAGAGGTTCCATTATATCTAATCAATCCGAAAACTATTTGTTTTAGGTATTGACGAGACTTAGGAGTGGTCAGGAGACATATAATAATTTACATGCATTCATTTGATGTATATGCCCTTTTCAAACAGTTATAGATGGTCGAATCGATTTGTTCAACAGAGGAACCTTTAAGTCACTTCGGATGTAACTTTAACCCCACTTGTATGTTGAGCCCACACTAAATTTGATTCGCAAAACTGAAACTTTCATAAAGGTTTCTAAAACGATTCCAATATGCGAAGATCCTCTATCGCTCACGCACGCAACATAGATTGTTCTGACATCCACTGAATAACTAGGATTTAGAAATATCATCTTTCAAGATATCTGTGTAAATGAACAAGATATTCAATCTCTTTCAAGAGATATGTGTAACTGAACAAGATATTCAACAATATTTTATAATAAGATAGCCCTAAGTAGTTAGCCAAGTCACATAGATTAAGTTACTGATAGCTTCTAACGTCTTTCTATATCATACGTAGAAGAAATGAATGCTGTCTAAAACCCATAGCAAGTGGCATGTTACTTCTTCGTCCACTACTTGTTTGGTGCTACCAGATAATTTGAAAACGTTAAACTTGTTTGGTGCTGCCAGATAACTTGAAAACGTTAAAATTAGAATCTTTTGATTGTAAATATAAAGCTGACTAGGTTCAGCTCTTATCTTCGTCAGTAGTTTGCGGCAGAGAACGGTCTATTGAGGCAAGGGATAGCTACTGATCATGTCGACAATATCATGTCGACAATATGAAAGACAAATTGGAAAACAAACCATTCAAAATAAATCATTTGAAATTAGGTCTTTGATTAGTAAGGTATTATTAGAGAAATAAGATGGTTAAAAAATTAGCTTACACATTTTATATTTTCTTATCTATAATATTACTAGTATAGATCTATTTTAATCACTGATTTCACATGAGCAGTGAAGAATCAAATTTATTGTGCAAATTTATTTTAGAGTGCAGAAAAATAATGTTTAATTTTTTATTGTTTAAATTGTATTTTTGACCCACATTAAACTGATTTTCTTGTTATTAATATATTTTTAAATATACATCAATATTAATTTATATTAAAAAAATTAATTATGATTTATATTAGATATTGTCTAAAAATATTTGGTTGATAATTTATATTAAATATTTTAAAATATATATGTATTATAATAATTTTGAAAAGTATAAAATTTAAACATTTTATTTATATATATATATATATATATATATTTCACATAATATATTAAGTCATATTAGATCATGTCATAATATAAACATGGTATTACGAAAAACATTTACATAATAGAGACATATATTTAATATTAAAAATATAGATAAAATATAAAATAAAAGGAAATAAATTCACCTAGCTCGGGTTTATATTTAATATTAAGAATATAAAATAAAAGGCAATAAATTCACCTAGCTCGGGTTTATGTTTGAGTGTGAGAATATTGAAATTTGAGAAAGAATATATAATATTTAAGTTGTATATATTTTTTAGAATAAATATTATATAAAAATTTATATTATTTAAAGAAAATAAATATAATATCGTATTTGATTTTCTAATTTTTCTTTCAAAAGACAGCAAGTTGATTGGCGAATTTAATGACCAAACTATTTATTTGGGTTGTCTTCCTATGGGCCGAATTCCCAATTTTATGGATAAAATTGGGCCAATGCACTGAATTAGGACCACAATCATTATATATCTGCCAAATGTATAAATGAAAGTACTTTTAAATTGACAAGTATTAATATAGTTTTATATTTTTTATACTTTAGAGTTTATTAGTTGAGTGGCTGATTTCCAATTTAAGATTTAAATTTTTGTTAGACTTAGTGTTACAATCGTCTTTCTTATTTACATTTATGTTTCGGGGTTATTCTTTTTCGTTAACTATTTAATTTATATAAATATTTTTATAAAACTATTTTTAAAATATAATTTATTTAATTATATATTGAATATTAAATTTTAATTTTAATATGTTATAATTAATTAAGATTTGAATTCTTATTAAATCTAAATATGTATGTTTTACACTTATTTACTTTTACCATCTAATTAATTTATAAAAATATATTTATTTAAGTATATTTTATTAATTAAAATCATATTATTTATAAATTTAATTTAAAAAAAAATTAATTAATTAATTAATTATATTGTAAGGCACTTTTTTTAGAATAACTCCCTTGGCTGCCACTCTACACCATTTGGCACCGTCGATCTTGTATTAGACGATTGAAATATTATGAGCCGTCGAATGCAAGTTTTTGTTGGTTAGGTGTGTTAGTTTCTCTATCAGTTGTGATGAAGAAGGATGTCACTCACTTGTCTTCGTGTTATACCCAAAGCATGGCGCCAATCAATTGATAGATGTGAGTTCTTGGAGCAATGAAAGTTGCTTGGCTTCTCTGTCTTCATGTTGTACCCAAAGCATGGTGCCAATCAATTGATAGTTGTGAGTTCTTGGAGCAACGAAAGCTACTTCACTGCTCTATCAGATGCGAGCAACCAGAAAAACTAGGCTCTTGAAAAACTGGGACATTTTACTAGAGATGAGAAACCAAAAGATCGAGGGCAAGGGTTAAGGTACTCTGTAGAAGATGGTCGAGCACCACTGAGTTTGAGTAAACATAGTGTCCAAATGGATGAACCATGCCAACCTTTACCGTCTCAATTGCACACATTACCACTTGATTTGGATAAAAGTGTGTCTTCCATAGATGATTCTTTAGGTATTTCTTTCTTGCAATAAACTATATTCAATCTATAAGAAGGAGGTCACTCACTCGTCTTTGTGTTGTGCCCAGAGCATGGTGCCAATCAATTGATAGTTTCGAGTTCTTGGAGCAACGAAAGTTTCTTGACTACTCTGTCAAATGTGAGCAACCAGAAAAACCAAGCTCTTGAAAAACTGGAACATTTTACTGGAGATGAGAAAGCAGAAGATTAAGGGAAAAGATTAAGGTGCTCTATTCAAGATGGTTGAGCACCACTGAGTTTGAGTAAACATAGCATCCAAATGGATGAACCATGCCATCCTTTATCATCTCAATTGCACATAATACCACCTAATTTGGATAAAAGTGTGCCTTCCATAGATTATTCTTTAGGTATTTCATTTGTGCAAGAAACTCTATTCAATCTATAAGAAGGAGGTCACTCACTCGTCTTCGTGTTTTACCCAGATTATGGCACCAATAAATTGATAGGTGTGAGTTCTTGGATTAAGGTAAGTGGCTTGGATTCTTTGTCAGATGCAAGCAGCCAAAAAAACCAGGCTCTTGAAAAATTGGGACATTTTACTGGAGATGAGAAACCAAAAGATCAAGGACAAGGGTAAAGGTACTCTGTAGAAGATGGTCAAGCACCACTGAGTTTGAGTAAACATAGTGTCCAAATGGATGAACCATGCCAACCTTTACTATTTCAATTGCTCTCATTACCACTTGATTTGGACAAAAGTGTGTCTTCCACAAATGATTCTTTAGGTATTTATTTCTTGCAACAAACTCTATTCAATCTATAATAAATATGCATGAATGCAAGTATATATAATAATTATTGGAAATGAATTAGATTATATTCAGTTGTCGAAGGAAAAGAGCTAGAGTTTCCTGATGGTCCTAAAAGGCATGAACTTTTGTCTCCAATAGAGGATATCATACCCAAAGGCAAAGCAGATAAGGGTTTTTTTCAAAGAGCCTTGATGCTTTAGGATATGCTTTGAACTCCAAAATGTACTCTCTGCTACCATTCAGTCCAAAGTTCACCAAAATTCCCATCAAGGCTAGGTACATGTTTTTATTAACTTTGAATCTCGTTTTAACATTTTTTATGTAGAAGCTTGACTCTCCTTCTGACAGTAAACGTGTTGCAAAAATCATTATCTTCTTAGCACACTATTTCCAACCATTTTCTTAGTTTAATGTATCAACCGAGTTGTAGATATGATAGTACTATTGTCCATTTATTCTTCTCCCACCCTTTAAGGCCTAAACAAAGAACTCAAAGGCTCAAACACATATACAAATGCATGTATGCACATGCATAGGCAGAGTGTTGGGAATCACGATTGTCGTTAGACCAACATTTGGTATCAGAGCTTTTTGCCTTCAAGGGGACACCTTTGCTGCTGAGGGGTTTTGCTCAGGCCTATGGTAGACCTTGTTAAGTGGGAGATCTGGGGGATCGATTCTTGTGGTGAAAGAAGATGGCAAGCATTGGAAATATAGAGATCGAGAAATTTAATGGTCAGAGTTTTAAGTTGTGGAAACTCAAGATGGAGGATCTATTAGTGGATAAATATCAGCGGATCGTGGTAGATCCAGGTACTAAACCAACGAGAGTGTCCAATGAAGAATGGAAGAAGTTGGATCCGAAGGCAAAAAGCACAATATGATTGTGTGTCTCAGATTCAGTATTGTTGAATGTATCAGGGGAAGCGATGACGAAGGTTTTGTGGGACAAGTTAGGGACTTTGTACCAATCTAAGTCTCTGGTTAATAAATTGTTCCTACGGAAAAAGTTGTTTAACCTGAGGATGAAAGATGGAGACTCGGTGACAAAGCATCTGAATGCATTTAACACTATGGTAAGTCAGTTACTATCTGTTGATATTAAAATTTCATATGAAGATAAGTGCATCAGTTTGTTGTGTTCTCTACCAGATTCGTGGGATAGTCTGGTTGTTGCAATAGGTAGCAATGCAACTGCCTTGCAGTTTGATGAAATAGTCTCATCCTTACTGACGGAGGAGATGAGATGGAGAAATATGGAGAGCCAGAATGGTGATGCCTTGTCTGTACAAGGATGGTCCCAGAACAGAAACAAAAATAAGTCATCGAGTGGGAGATCTAAATCTCCAGGAAAACTTGTAAAGGTGTGTTGGAAATGTGAAAAGGAAGAGCACTACAAAAGGGATTATAAATCTAAAGCTCCTGAGAAAGGAAGGGATCTGATGATGCTCCTTCTGCATAGGAAAAACCCACCTCAAATGAAGGTGGGGATATGTACTTGGCTTCTTCTTCAAGTATACATGTAGATCATGAGGAATGATTGATTGACTCAGGTGCATCCTTTCACTTCACTCCCCATAGAGAGTGGTTTTGCGAGTATGAGAAATATGGTGGTGGTGATGTCTTCTTAGGGGATGATAGGAAGGCTAGGATCATTGCTCGCGGAAAATTCAAGTTAAAGTTGCAAGGTGGGAGGATTAGAACACTTCCAGGTGTTCTTCATATTCCTACATTAGCTAGAAATCTAATTTCTGTAAGCAAGTTGGATGATGCAGGTGTAAAAACAGTGTTCAGGAAATATATCTGCAAGATGGTTCGGGGAGCACTAGTATTGATGCGGGGAGTTCGGATTGGAACTCTGTACAAGTTGCAAGGTAGCACTGTGATGGGTGAAACACTGAAAGTGGAACAAAAAATCTAGTGGTCTTTGGAGAAAATACCATGATATGGCATCAAAGGCTTGGACATATTAGAGAGAAGGGCCTTCAAATACTTCATGGTAAAGGTATGGTAGAAGGTATGTCTAATAGCTCTCTGGATTTTGATTTCTATGAAAATTGTGTATATGGGAAGCAAAATCGGGTGAGTTTCCCCTCTGGTGGTAAGAGGGTGAAACAAATATTAGAGCTTGTGCACAGTAATTCGTTTTGACCTGTGTCGATTCCATCACTGGGTAAGTCTGTGTACTATGTATCATTTATAGATGGCTTCTCAAGGAATACATGGATACATTTCCTCAAGAATAAATTTAAAGTCTTTGACATGTTTAAAGAATTTAAGGCTCTGGTGGAAAACCAGACAAAGAAGAAGATAAAGGTGTTGAGGATAGATAACCGTGGAGAGTTTTGCAAGAAGGAATTTAAAGAGTTATGTAAGAAGTGTGGTATAGCACGACAAAAAACTACTCCATAAACACCTGAGAAAAATAGAGTTGCAGAAAGAATGAACAAGACATTGATGGAAAGGGAAAGAATCATGTTAAATAGTGTCGAGTTAGGACAGGAATTCTAGGCAAAGGCGATGGAGACTGCATGTTACCTGGTCAACAGATCACCTTCATCAGCGTTGGAGGATAAGACTTCATAAGAGGTACGGACTGGTAAGAAAACTTCTCTTTCACATTTGACGGTATTTGGATGTGATGCATATGTACACATTCCAAAGGAGAAAAGAACAAAGTTGGATAGTAAATCTGAAAAGTGCATCTTTATTGGTATAAGGATGGTTTAAAAGGTTATAAGATTTGGAACCCAGTAACAAGGAAGGTTGTGTAGAGCCGAGATGTGGTGTTTAGAGAGGTGAAAGATGTTATTAAACATGAAGTCCTACCAAAGGAACCTGAGAAGATAGAGTTTGAGCTAAAGGATGAAGGATCATACTCTACAGTAGAAGAGGAATTAGAATATAAAGAGCCACAAACTCCAGTTATGAGAAGATCAGTTCGAGAAAGACGATAGCCAGAAAAGTATAGTCCATCTACTTTCTACTCAAATTTTTCTTTATCTATTACTGATGATGATCCCAGAACTGTGAAGGAAGCAGTAGATTTAGAGGATGGAAAACTCTGGAAAGAGGCCATGGTTGATGAAATGGCATCTTTGCACAAAAATGAGGCTTGGGATCTAGTGGAGTTTTCGGCTGGAAGGAAACCCATTGGAAACAAATGGGTGTTCAAGAAGACGATGAATGTAGAAGGAAAGGTGGAGAAATACAAAGCTCGATTGGTAGCAAAAGGTTATTCCCAGGTGTCGGGAATTGATTTTGGTGATATTTTTTCTCCTATTGCCAAGGTAGCTTCTATTAAATTACTTTTATTTATTGTTCTTGCTTTTGATTTTGAGGTAGAATAGATGGATGTGATGACAACATTTCTTCACGAGGACCTGGAAGAAGAGATATGCATGAAGCAAACTGAAGGATTTATGATGATGGGTAAGAAAGAACTGGTATGCAAGTTAAAAAAGTATCTATATGGGTTAAAACAATAACCAAGGATGTGGTATCAGAAATTTGATACATTTATACAGGGACTTGGCTTCACCATAAGAAAATCATATCACTATGTGTGTTTTAAATTAATCAGTGACCGTGTTATTTATCTGGTCTTGTATGTGGATGATATGTTGCTGGTTGGAAATGACAAAGAAATTATCCAGGAGTTGAAGACCCAATTGTCCTTCAAATTCGACATGAAATATCTTGGTGCTGCAAACTATATTCTGGTCATGGAAATTAAATGAGACTGGGCAAAGAGGAAGCTCTGGTTAAACCAGAGGAAGTATTTCAAGGCAATATTGCAAAGGTTTAATATGCAAGATAGTAAACCAGTAAAGGTTCCTATTCATGTAGGTGTAAAGTTATCTACTGAATAGTGTCCCAAGACATAAGAAGAGGAAGAGGACATGTCCCATGTTCCATATGCAAGTGAAATCGGTAGTCTGATTTATGCAATGGTCTGTACTAGACTAGACATTGCACATGCAGTGGGAGTATTGAGTAGGTTTATGTCAAAACTAGGGAAGGAGCATTGGATAGCAGTGAAGCGAGTTTTCAGGTATTTGCATGGCACTACTAATTATGGTTTGTGCTACCAAGGAAGACCAGGATTGGACAAAGTTTTGGACATACGTGGCTTTGTTGATGCAGACTGGGATGGATATCTAGATCAGAGAAGATCTAAAAGTGGGTATGTGTTTAACCTATTTGGAGGTGCAGTCAGTTGGATGAGTAAGAGACAATCTGTAGTGGCACTGTCAACTACAGAGGCAGAATACATGGCATCCACTCATGCAAGCAAGGAATTAGTTTGGTTGCAAAGGTTGTGTTCAAGTATGGGGTTAGTACAGTGAGCTATAAGGATAGACTGTAACAGCCAAAGTGTAATTTTCTTGGCAAAGAACCCTTCTTATCATTCAAAGACAAAGCACATTGATGTTTAGTATCACTTTGTGAGGGATATGGTAGAAGACAAGAAGGTGTTGTTGGTAAAGGTGGACACTTTGAAGAATACTGCAGATGCATTAACAAAGTCTCTAAGCACTGAGAAGTTCTCTTGGTGCAGAGAAAAAATGGGTGTTGCAAGGCTGGATCAATGATTAAGCTCTCCTATGGCCCCTTGTGGAAAGAAACAACAAGTGGGAGAATGTTGGGTTGTGTTATATTCTTTCTGTGACTAGCCCCAGTAATTAAACCAGGGGGCTAGAGGTGGGGTGGAGTGCTCCCTTCGCTACACTAGGCGCATTGGGGAGGGGGACAAAGGGGGTTCAACAGCCTCCCCTGTCAAGGGGTTTGAGGGGGATGGTAGCCCCCCTCTACGGGATCTGAGGCAGCGCCCCGGGAAAAAAGAAATTGGACCCTATATTAGGTGGGTGGACCTACCTGTGGTTTTGTGCATGGATTTCACACATGGTTTTGGGCGCGATGGTTTTCGGTCCATGGTATTTTATAGATCCGGTCAAGGGAACTATGGTTATGATATAATCCAGGGTTAAAGGATTGGGGTTTATGGATGCTTCGGCATGTATATATATGTATTGTAACATTGAAAGGAACATAATGAAAAATCAATCTAGTAGTCCCGGTTTTGGGAATCAGGGGAAAATCTTTGTGTATATTTGCTTTATGTGTTATGCTCTCGCCATTGTTTATTTTTTTATTTTTAGACTTCGTATGGAGTTAATTTCTGTATGAGGTTAAAACCTACATTTCCTAATGGTCCTAGAAGGCATGAACTTTTGTCTCCAATAGAGGATATGATACCCAAAGGCAAAGCAGATAAGGGTTTTTTTCAAAAAGCCTTAATGCTTTAGGATATGCTTTGAACTCCAAAATGTACTCTCTGCTACCATTCAGTCCAAAGTTCACCAAAATTCCCATCAAGGCTAGGTACATGTTTTTATTAACTTTGAATCTATTTTTAACATTTTTTGTGTAGAAGCTTGACTCTCCTTCTGGCAGTAAACGTGTTTCAAAAATAATTATCCTTTTAGCACACTATTTCCAACCATTTTCTTAGTTTAATGTATCGACCCAGTTGTAGATATGATAGTACTATTGTCCATTTATTCTTCTCCCACCCTTTAAGGCCTAAACAAAAAACTCAAAGGCTCAAACACATATACAAAGGCACATATGCACATGCATAGGTAGGGAACAATGAGAAATGAGTATGGCTTTCTAATGAAATATTATCGGTTTGTTTATGAATAGGTAGGTTTTATGAGGAGGAAATTAAATTTCAATCTTGACTAGTCACAATGAAATGGAATGGTATGTCTTTATGTTAAAAAATTCACCTAGGTACTAGGTAATATAATAACGGGATCAAATCTTATAGTCTTTTTGCATTGATTATGTATGAACAATAGTTCACCATTTGTTTAGAGTCTAACATAGGATGGAATATGAAAATGTATATAATTGAAATCACATGAAGATGCATATGTTAACCCTAATGAATGCAATAATATTTCCCACTCTTTACATTTTGATTTTTTGGATTTTTTTTTTGAAGAATTGATTTCTAAAACATAAATTCTCATGTTTGATAGTCAATGGGAGTAGTTTCAGGCCTTTTATTTTTATCAAGAATTTGGTTGAATAATTATGCTTCAACCTGGAATTTAAAAATCGGTATCTCAGTTTTCAAACCCATGATTTGGTTCATACAAACTAAACCCATTTTATCTTTTATGGTTCTTAATGTAACCTTCAACTATCATGCAATTACAATTTGTTGTTTTGCAGCAATCATATTTTCCTGAAATTGTTTGATATTTATCTAATAGATAGGAAGTGCTTATGAAGTTTATCAATGTAGTATTGTTGAAGGAGAATAATCTACAATTTCCAAGATTCAAATTTCAATCCCAGAGCAAGTGGAAGCTTGGGTTTGACCGAAAGTAACACAATCTGTTATTTCTTAGGGAAGAGACCAGTTTGGGGCATAGATTTAGCAACAATGGCTTCTAAGTGGTTCCCTTCACACATATGTTGCATGATGCAACCTCAAATACAAGAATGTTTTGGTGGATCAAAACTATGTGTCATATCTAACTAATTATAGTCTAAACCAGTTAATGACCCCACCATCTTCTACTCAGATGATGAATGCATCTATACTTGAGGGAAACAAGGCATTTCCCTATTAGAAATACTCATTGGGAAGAAACCAGGCAAGAATGAGAGCTCTGACGAATTTGTGGATTTTCCTTCTATTATGAAGACTATTGTATTGGAGGAGAGTACGTTGGATCTATTTGATGTTGATATCTTGAGGGGATTAAGAAGTCTTGTAGATGATGGATTACTTCGAGCACTACAACTTTCCATGGGTTGTTGTGCACCTTCTCCATCGGTGAGACCAGATATTAAGGCTGTCATCCAACAACTGGAGGAGATAAGGCCTAAGACTCATTCTGCTTTATATACTCCCACTGATACTAGGAGTGAACTAGCACTTGCATTTTAGCTTCATGTTCATTATTTGTACTCACCTTTAGGCAATTTTCTACCTCTCCATTTGCATGCTTTACTCTATTTTTTCTATTGCTTTGATGTAATCTTTAATGTAGAAGACATATTTCAAATCCATGGGAGTAAATGCCTGAGGAGGCAGCAATGGAAAAATCCAAAATTTGCATGGTTACACCCTAGCAGTAGGGATGAATTTAATTAAGTATCCACAGAGTTGAGGTATTGGAAGGTATTGCCATTTTCTTTCCTTTGTGAGGACCCTGTGTTTGGCTTTAGTGTCTGGGGTTTTTAGTGAACTTCCCCAATCATTCAAATTTGTATGGCAGGTGAAGAAGTTCACCTAAAATGTCAGATTAAATGCCAACATAGGGTCCTCCCTGAATAGTAGGAGGACTAGCAAACATGATCTCCATCTTTGTTGCTTGTGTTATGCACGTCCGCATGAAGGTAAAAGAGAAATCCTTGGCACTTGGTGTTCTCCACTTCGACCGAAGTGCAGGAATTGTTCATTCCATGGCATGGCTTAAGTAGGATTTCATGAAGGGACAATGAAACCAACTTTGGTGCGTGGACTAGAGAATGAGAGAATGTTGTGTAACTCAGTCCATAGCCAAATGGGTACATTGATTTCCCTGTGTAAAATCTGTAAGTTCAGCCTGGGTAACCAGTTGTAAGATCAGGATGCATGTTCATGTTTTTCATGGGTACTTTTATTGCAAATTCTTCAGGATACCATGTTACAGGAAATCTCCCACCTGTGTAAAATTCAAGAAGGAATTTGATTGTTTCATCATGCTAGCAGTTATGACAGTGATTATAAGCTTCTCAAAGAATTGGTTGTAAAAACATTGAAATTGACATCTCTGGGAATTTGACAGTTCCAAGGACTCAATAGATTTGAGGTTAAGATGAATATATGGATTTGAGGTTAAGATGAATCTATGCTAGTATATAAAGGTCAAGATAGACATGTCAATATACCTGGATTGTGCTGACCAAAAATTATGTCAGTCAATGCATCTCCTCCATCTTGGCCTAGATATCCCACCCACAGAATGTTGCATATCTTCAGATTATCTCTGGAAAATGAAATGTCCATTGGTCCCCTTGACATTACTACTAATATCATCGTTCCTCTTGTTGCATCTGTTGTGTCTAATACCAGTTGTTCTTGTTGTCTATGCAATAACAGACTCACTCTGTTAAGCCCCTCTGCTTCTACTGTTTGGTCTGCTCCTACAATTATCATTGTGGCATCTGCTTGAGATGCTGCCTCAGAAGCCTCACAAATTTGTCTTCCTTCATTCCCAGGCAGTGGAATGCACAAAACAAGAAATAAAGTGGATGAAGAGAATCTGTCATTTTAGAAGTTATTTCCTCTATTTTTTTCTTCTTACAGTGAAGAAAGAGGGCTCACCAGATAGAGAAGGGTGAGGAAAGAAATTGATTTGATACTACTACTGAAATGGGTGAGTTATAGATATTTGGGTCATGTACAGTGATGTAAAACACGTCTTTGTAGTTTTTGAAAGTATGTTAGTGTCTATGTGTAATATGCATGGATGCTAGCATAAATGGGGCAATTGTATGAGAGAATAAGAGAGATGAAACGAAAAGGAAGTCCAACCAGTTATATGGGATCATAAGTTTGAAATATATGTATAAGACATGCCTAACAGATTCACCTCCATTGATAATGCCTTCACTGTGCTTTACTTGATGCATGTACCTTGCTCCTCATCTTGTAGATTTTGAGGCGTAGCAGTCCTCTCTTTATAAAACTCATAAGACAATTCCCATTTATTAAAGATAGATCAAATCAAGATTATAAAACTCCAACATTAAAGGTATTGTTAAACGATACACTAATCAAGGATTTCATTCACTATTATCTTAAAAAAATGATCGAAAAACATCATAGAAAAAGGATGGATCCAATCTTATGGAACTCCAGAGATAAAGGTACTACTGAGTACAACAATCTGAGATTTCATCCAATATTACCTCAAAAATAATTGAAAAGCATCAGAGAAAGGGGATTTCCCATCATTAAATGGGGGTGAAATTAGACAATCATTTATTAACAAAGGAAAAAAACAAACAAAACATGTTTCCTTACATTTAGGGAAAACATATTTCATCACAAATTTGTTGTCAAATGACTTAATAAAGATGCATTATATCAAAAATATCATGAATATTGTTTTTTCAATAATAAACCAATACCAATGGTACTTTCTTTTTGTTTAAAAGAACCACCAAACTGTTTTTTCAATTAGAGTGGAACTAAAACTCCTAGGTATTTCCACTTAGAGCCAATGCTACCAATTTTTTTCAATTAGAGTGGTGTCAAAACTCCTTGTAGACTTCCAAGCAGAGGCAACAATGAAGCTCCACCAACTTCCACTAGCCCAACCCTATGCAAGCTTCCAAACTATTAAACTACACCACAGCAACCACACCCAATTTTTAGGAGTTGTTGCTCAATAATTTCACTTTGATCTCTGATCTTAGATAATCCACTTAGGATCTTACTCTTTTTGAAATATATATTCATTCAATTTCAACATGAAGGGCATGCTTGGTATCACCAACATGAAGAAGGTGAGAACCCAAAAGCCATTGCTTCACACCGCTCCCATCCACAATACTCAGATCTTTGCACACATCAATGCTGAAATGCACTCTTTCTGTGCCTCCTGCACCAACATGGACTTTTCTAAAGCTCATCATGCACTTCTATGGAGTTCCCTAAATAGCAGGAGGACTGGAAAAAAGGATCACAACATGATATCCATCTTTGTTGCCTGTGTTATACACGTCTGCATGAAGGTCAAAGAGAAATCTCTGGCACTTGGTTTTCTCCACTTTGATTGAAGTGTGGGAATTGTTCATTCTGTGGCATGGCTTAAGTAGGCTTTCATGAAGGGACAATGAAACCAACTTTGGTGTGCAGACCAAAGAATGAGAGAATGTTGTGTAACTCAGTCCATAGTCAAATTGGTACACTAAATTCCTTATGTAAAATATGTAAGTTCGGTAGGGTAACCAGTTGCAAGATTAGGACGCATGTTCATGTTTTTCATGGGTACTTTTATTGAAAATTCTTCAGGATACCATGTTAAAGACAACCTCCCACCTTTGTAAAATTCAAGAAGGAATTTGATCATTTCATCATGCGAGCATTTATGACAGTGATTATAAGATTTTCACATAATTGGTTGTAAATACATTGAAATTAACATCTCTGGGAATTTGATAGTTCCAGGGACAAAATATATTTGATGTTAAGATGAATCTATGGATTTGAGGTTAAGATGAATCTGTTCTAGTATAGAAACATCAAGATAGGCATGTCAATATACCTAGATTGTGCTAACCAAAAATTATGTCAACCAATGCATCCTCTAGCTTGGCCCAGATATCCCACCCACAGAATTCTGCATTTCTTCAGATTATCTCTAGCAAATGAAATCTCCAATGGTCCCCTTGACATTACTACTAATATTATTGTTCCTCTTGTTGCATCTACTATGTCTAATACCATTTGTTCTTGTTTTCTAGGCAATAACAAGCTCACTCTGTTAAGCCCCTCTGCTTCTATTGTTTGGTCTGCTCCTACGATTATCACTATGACATATACTTGAGATGTTGCCTCAAAAGCCTCACTTATTAGTATAGAATTCATCTGGCAGGCTACATTTTCATAGCCAAGCTTATGTATAGTTGTTGTGTATTTACCTAAACCTTGTAGAGGTGTTGTGTATCTGCATGGTATACCTATAGAGATTTGAGAAGGTGAGTTGGAGAGTGCCTCAAGTTACCAAGATTGGGATGAGAAAAATTATAATTGGGTTATTCATAAACTGCAATGTTGAAAATTAGATGGACTGTAATGTTGAAAATTGGCATGTGAGCTGCAACCATGAAGAAATAGTTTTTAGGAGGTAATTTGGAGAGGGGCCCAAGTTACCAAGACATTATGAGAAAAATTATAATGGGGTGAGTTGCCATGATGAAAATTAGTAAGTTCCCTACCTCCCAAGACAACCCACAATGAGAATGTTGGTGACCAATAAACATAATTAAGTTGTATCACTAAGCTTAGCCAACTAAAAAACAAAATATTATTTGATGGAATAGCTTGGGTACTGAGAAAGTTTCAATTAAGTGTTGGGACTACCTGCATAGTTTCCAATCATGACATTGGTGACATTTGCATCAGGTCCAATGACAACCAATGATCTGATTTGGGTTGGGGATAATGGCAATGCTCCATTATTGTTTTTTAATAGAACTATCCCTTGTCTTGCAGCCTCCAAGGCCAACTGTTGATGTTGTTCACTACAAACATCCTGAGGTCCAAGATTACCATAGGGCTGCATTGCTGGATTCCCATCAAATAATCCCAGGCACATCTGAACAATGAAAGAGTTGAATAGAGTTGTGTCTATAAAGGCTTCCTTCAGCTTCCCAACCTTCATTGTTGCTTCTCCATGATCTACAAGGAAATTTCCACAGTTGACATCCAATCCTGTCAATCAGACACAAGCAAGATTTTAATGGTTAATTAGTGTCCAACCACTTATTCTTTACAAATCAATAACACAACAGAGCTTTCTACTGTTTGTACATACTATTGACCAGACTCCATGATATCTGCCACTACTCTCTTACGAGTTGAAGTCCAGTGTTGGGTGTTGTACATAACTTCTGTTGAATCAGTCTGATACTATGTATCTACACAATAAAATTTAACAGAAAATTAACTAATTTAATAGTTGATCAAAACCCTACACTATTTTCTGGTAGAAATTGGACACCATTAAGCAACTATTATGGAGTACAAACTAGCATTCACATGCCTATAAATTACCCATTCAATCCCCATTCTCCTCTAATAACTCCATTGAGAAGCTTTGGGTCTGCACAGGTTGGAACTCCATTAACTTTATTGTAAGAACACATGACACTTGCAGCCTAGCCATCAATCACACAGTTCTTAAACAGTGGGTCAGCAACCTTTAATTTGTTAGGATCCAGACTATTTGTTAATTGTAATCCCCTCACATAGTTGGCGGCATATTGATTAACAAGTAAATGATCCTCTCCTGGAGTCCCTTGACCTCATCCCCATCTAGGACCATGAAATATATTCACATTAGGGCTCCAATATGTCAATCATGTATTATACATTGCATGAGCCTCTGTTGATACTACCTGCACATGAAATTCTAGTTAGAGTTGTTTATACTAAATTCAATCCATGCTTAAATAGATTGGTTATACTCAGTAGTAAACTGTAAACATGGTGAGGAATTCCTGAGAATTAAAAATCACAACTACAAATTCAAGCCACTATGGCTAATCCTATAAAACTAAAAAATAATCAGAAATTGATTCATTTGGAATAGGAAGAACCTAGTAATTGATTTCTCTTTATCTTCTAGCTTTGAATGGAATTTTTTTCGCTAATTTTTATCTTCAATGATATTTTATATGTCACGATTCTTCTCAAATTTATGCCTTACGGGGTTTCCTTTGCAACATCTTATGCAATTTCTAGTTTGACCTTTGATGTATCCACATCCTTCATCAATTAATGCCGCATGGTTGATATTCTGTTTTATTTTTTTCAAATAAATCTCTAAGTTATTTTCAACTAAAATCATATTTACATCTCTTTTGAATTATAATAATTCTTATTGTGCACCATTACATGACTCTATAATAAAAGAAACCACATGGACAGACCTTTACTATTTATAAATACCAAGCCATAGTCATAACCTTCTCGGAAGAAAAATGGTGGAACACCGATAATCTAAAGTACATTCAACCTAAAAAGGTTTGACTATAGTCTACTTTTGAGTTCCAGTTGGATTCAACCATACTTCCCTTCACCGTTGCCACAAAGTTCAAAAATATTGTACTTTTTGTCGGGCGGTATAAGTGCAAGATTTACACCAACATTTAATTTGTCAATCCGGGTAAGTAAACTTAGAGGCGTAGCACAATATATGCCAGAATATGACCTCGGGGATTTGTTAAATAAAAACCAAGCTCTTGCAATAAATTCAAAAGGAGCATCATTCAGGAAAAATAAACAAGACTCTTCAAAGAAAAGTAAACACACTCCGAGAATCTACTTCTGGCTCCTCTTCTGGGTTGAGTTGACTCCTGCAGTTAGTCTTCCTCAATTGTCCAGGGGACAAAGGAATGTAGGCCCCATTCAAAAGAAAGTGATTCAAGAAATAAGGAATGTAAAACCTCTTAAAAATTACTGCTATGTTGCAAGCATTAAATTAAACTAGAAATCACACAACAACTTCATTCCAACTAATCTAAGGAAATAATCGAATGTTTTAAAAAGAATCAAGATAATAATGCACTGCTTCTCTTAAAGACAATTCAATACTTTAGCTGTAAGAGAAATATACAATAAGAACCAATATATAATTCGTGTTGTTTACCCTAATCTTATTAAATACTTCCTTATAATATATGAAGCATTTAATTATAATGAAGAATTCTGTGAGCGTTTTGTCAACAAGTTTCACAACCTTTCCTTATGTTGATCCGGGTATCTACTTGCAAAAGTGCAGGAATAAGTGTTTTTCTACAAAAGTGCAAGAATCCATCTCATATAATATTCAAAGGTAATCATGAATACATGTTAAGTTAAGTTAACCAGAATTCTTTCTCAGCAATTATTTCACCATTGCGTTCTGGAAATAAACTTTGGTATGCAACAATGAGTTCATGGTAAATCTTTGTAAGAATAAATAAGGGAAGTAGTTAAAACATTCACCGTTGACTTTAGTTCAGCCTTTATGAAAATACATCCAAAATAATTAATATTAAACTTAAATAACCAGAGCAGTAAAATAAAGCTTTTGAAATGAAATGACTGAAGCAGAGCTATGAAATGAAATTGTGAAATTATCTAAGATCACACTCACACCAAGCAAACTAAAATGCAGCAAAAGAAAGTTAAGAGGTTTGGGGCAATGGGCTGGCTAGTGGGCCCAACCATCCAGCTCGTTGCCCTTGCAACGATTAAGTCACAATATTCAGAACAGTATGGAGAAACAAAATTAATCAGAAGTGATTTCCAAATAAACTCATTTCAAAGTAGAAATGAGAATCCATAATTTAATGCCAAAGAAATTCATTTCAGAAGTATTGTTACAAATTCATAAAACAATCTTGCGATGGTTCTAGTGGTCCCCTTGAGGGATCATCCCACTAGTGCGCAGCTCCTCCTTTCCTGCCTAGCAAGATCAATTCCCTCCTCCTACAAACAAATATGATTTACATAATACAATATGCCATATACAAAAACCAGCCTTCACACCTACTTGACTCCTTCCTTTATAATGTTCTTTCATGATAATTTTGGCTCTATTCCTTAGAAAACAACATGGGGATTGAATCCCAACTGATAGTCATCAATATAATCAATACAACCATTTACCCATTGAAGGAATGAAGATCTAGCACGAATTTCCCAAATCTAACCGTTTTCTACAATTCTGGAAAAATCTATTTTTTTAACAAAATGCCTCCAAAGAACTCTACGTATCTCCTTAACCATTATGAATTTCGGAAAACTGTTTGGAGGAAATATAACTTGTTATATTTTAAACAATAACCTCTCTCATAATTTTCTAGTTCAGATCCATTTCCTCGGAAATCATACCAAAAAATCACTGTTTGAAATCTGAGATGCTAAAATTCTGGAAAAACAATCCATTTTTAGAAAATTTCCTCAAAGACCGTTATGTAACTTTTATACCATTACTAATTTTAGAAATCGGTTTGAGGCTTTGTCAATTTGCTATATTGGGACCAAAACCCATGTTCCAGAATTTTTCTATTCACCTTCACTTGAACAGAAATCAAGGTGAAAGTTGGCATTCTGGAAACTGTTGCGAATTTAGGGCTGAGGCATAAATTATTGCCTAAACATAAATCCGTATGACCTGGGTGTATATTAGCTTATGTGGAAGTGTTCAAAAAATATTTTGAACAAAAACCTCTTTCATATTTCCCTAGAGATGTGTCAATGTGTGAAAGCCCAAAATTAGTGCAGCCATGTTGGTGGAGGCATGTTGGTGCAGGCAGAGTTAGTGCAGGCACAACTGGTATAGGAACTACTACTATAGGAATGTTAGTATCTACCACAAAAGAGCTTGACATTAATGACATTTTCACATTAAATTAACAAAACAAGAAGAGTTCATAGATCAACAACTGTCATCTCTAAATGCCTCTAGATAATAACTTAATAATTCGCAAAACGAATAAGAATGATTATAGACACTTAGTACAGTCATAAAATTATTCAGTTAAATCATGAAAATTTGGACAAAATGGAGGCTCAACACTTCCCCATGCTGACCCCAAACCATAGGATTATAAAATCATGGAAGAAGGCAGGGGGAATGTTTAAAGATCATACTATGCTTCCCGATAAAAGTGTCAGCAAAAATCTCCACAACGAAATATTAAGATATCATGGTATGTCATCATTTTTAAAGCATTCATTAAGTCTGCAACATCACTATTACAGTGCCAACTAAAACCATATTACATCCCTTATGAAAGTATTGAGTGCAGGAATGATAAAATTACAACAAGATCAAGTATAGGAAAGCAATGCTTTGTACCATACATTATGGAAAAAGAATATTGCACCTTTATGATAGATATCACATACCTACTATCCTATTTCAATTGAATTCCCTACTTGTCATAGATTTCAGAGCTCTTATTTCTGTCCAGAGTCTTATTAACACTTACAATAAAAAAAATCAAATCTTGTTGAAAAGGTGCAATTTCAAGAAAATTACCATAAGATTCCTGCACCTAATACAACAATCATGTACCTAGGTCATGTAGTGCTTATTTAGAGGTAGCCACAATCAACACACATTGTTGTCCATCAACACCTAGTGAGTAATCATCACTGAGCAATTCATCACTCTAAATACCATAAAAAATTAAGTGAGTTATGATACCAGAAAAGGGAGATAAAAATAGAACAAAATGACACCTTCCTAGACCAATCAGCAAATTGAACACTCTAAATTTATTGTCATGCAGATGCGAAAGTAAATTTCTCCTTAATCTAGTACAAAGAATTACCTCCACTAAGGGTACCACATCATTAAAGATTCCTAATTTTTGAAAGATAGAACTCAAAGCATCATGCTAAAACCAACTTAAAGCCATTATCCAAGAAATAGAATGATGAGTTTTAGGGAAAGATAAATATAACCAAGTAAATCATAGTATGCAATTAACTTTAATACCACAAACATGACCCTGCTGCCCGCAGGTGTCTATAACCCCAACAGGGATGTCTTTTAACCCAGCAAAATGCCTGTGTCCCACTTACTAGGTATAGATTCAAAGTTATCTTATTTAATTTTAAAAGTTAGATGAAGGCCATTGTCCTAGCTTGGTAACCAGCCGATGGCAGTGCCACTCACAAGAAATAACACGGATGAACAGGCCAGCTCGTGATGAGACCTCCTGTCTTCCAACTTTTTAGCTGAAATCCATTACTCTGGCTTGGTGAGCAGCAACAATAATGTCATGCATGTTAGGTCTCATGATTGTGGTAGGTCGGCTCATCACAAAACCTCCTATCCTCCCCTAAATTTTTTGTAAACTCTGATTGTAATTAACTTCAAAAGTTACTTAATAAGTGGGGAGACAAATCTACTCCTTAAGAGTACGGGATGGCGTGAAAAGTTTTTAATGACTAATCATTACTGGCTAGTCCCAAATAATGAATGAAACATTCTTTAAGTTAATAATGCTAGCGTTCTCATGAATAGCTTATTATGATCTTTACAAGAGTGCTCCACCATAGGGGACTCTCCAATAGTACCTTCTCAGGGAAACTGAAAATATATATCTCATATGACAACTTCATTAGAGTGGTTAATCATGGTTACTTTTGAAAAATCATGAGGTATTAGAGTGAGTGATACTTAACAAGATTTGTCACAGATGTATGTGTTAAAAACTGATGTTGATTAAAAGCAGTTTCAATGGCTATGCTTTGAAATTCAAAACCCCAATTGCATTGTTGTAACAACTTTATTCATGAAATTTCTTTATTCTTCTACCCTAAGAAGCAGAAGACTCCCTTTTAAGTATAGGAGGACTTCCAGTGCAACCAAGTGCGCAACAAGAGGATAATCATATTCATGTTCAAATTTGAAAAGCATAGTCGAGAAAATACCAGAACATGAGGAACCAGCTGCATTAACTGAGGTGATACTACAAATTTTTGAATGATAAAGGAGGAGTGGATACTGACAGTCATCTGAAACCAAGATTCTATGGGATCCATATACTCTTGGTCATTTGATTCGTGGAAAACATCTAATGCATCATGAAAATCCTCCAATTTTCTTTGTTTGTCCTCTAAAGTGTAGGCTGGATCAGGTTAGTGTTCTTCAATCTCTGCTTCTGATGGCTTCTCCTCATCAAGCATGATCCATAGATTCTCAGTCTCCCTAGGAATATCTTCTGGTTCTTCATGATTCTCTTCTTCCAGAGGAGCAAACCGATTTCTAATTGATGCCAAGATGTGTTCCTTTTGTGAAGCAGAGACCCCAGCTTCTACCAGAATTTGAGATAGTTCTTTGAATAGCATCACACTTCCTGGCATTTTCCTGCTAGCTGGAAAGTCTTGTCAACACCTGGATTGAGAGCGGGGGGTTCTTTTAGCACCTAAAAAAACTCAAAAGATCAATTTTAGTAAAAAGAACAAACCAATATTGTAAACTAAGGAAATCACACTTGCAGAAATTAAATAACCTCTATTGCAGAAAAAAGTAACACACTTTGCAGTAAAAGAAATTTCTCAAAAACTCAATTGCAGTAAATCAAGCATCACACTTTGCAAAAAGAAAAATTACTCATAAAAACTAAATTGCAGTAAAAGAAACAAATCAAGCATCATGCTTTGCAGTAAAGGAAATCACTCATTTGCAAAAAGGAAAACCTAGCTTATGAGCTCTCTGGGAATGTCGTCCATTATGCTTCAGCAAGCAATGGAAATCTCGTTAATCTAGAAATTCAATTGCGAAGGAAAGGGAAAAGCATGACAAATCGTCAGGCCTTATCCTACAATGCCTCCTCGGTAACGACGTCAAAATGTCAGGCGGTATAAATGCAAGATTTACACCAACATTTAATTTGTCAATCCAGGTAAGTAAACTTAGAGGCGTAGCACAATATATGCCAGAATACGACCTCAAGGATTTGTTAAATAAAAACCAAGCTCTTGCAAGAAATTCAAAAGGAGCATCATTCAGGAAAAATAAACAAGACTCTTCAAATCAAAGTAAACACACTCCGGGCATCTACTCCTGGCTCCTCTTCTGGGTTGAGTTGACTCCTACAGTTAGTCTTCCTCAATTATCCAGGGGACAAAGGAATGTAGGCCCCATTCAAAAGAAAGTGATTCAAGAAATAAGGAATGTAAAACCTCTTAAAAATTACTTCTATGTTGCAAGCATTAAATTAAACAAGAAATCACACGGCAACTTCATTCCAACTCATCTAAGGAAATAATCGAATGTTTTAAAAGGAATCAAGCTAATAATGCACTGCTTCTCTTCAAGACAATTCAATACTTTAGTTGTAAGAGAAATATACAATAAGAACCAATATATAATTCATGTTGTTTACCCTGATCTTATTAAATACTTCCTTATAATATATGCAGCATTTAATTATAATGAAGAATTCTATGAGCATTTTGTCAACAAGTTTCACAATCTTTCCTTATGCTGATCCGGGCATCTGCTTGCAAAAGTGCAGGAATAAGTGTTTTTCTACAAAAGTGCAGGAATCTATCTCATATAATATTCAAAGGCAATCATGAATACATGTTAAGTTAAGTTAACCAGAATTCTTGCTCAGCAATTATTTCACCATTGCGTTCTAGAAATAAACTTTGTTATGCAGCAATGAGATCAGGGTAAATCTTTGTAAGAATAAATAAGAGACACAGTTAAAACATTCACCGTTTACTTTAGTTCAGCCTTTATGAAAATACATCCAAAAGCATTAATATTAAACTTAAATAACTAGAGCAGTAAAATAAATCTTTTGGAATGAAATTGAAAATGAAATGACTGAAAGAAGAGCTATGAAATGAAATTACGAAATTATCTAAGATCACACTCACACCAAGCAAACTAAAATGCAGCAAAAGAAAGTTAAGAGGTTTGGGGCAACGGACTGGCTGGTGGGCCCAACCATCCAGCTCGTTGCCCTTGCAATGATTAAGTCACAATATTCAGAACAATATGGAGAAAAAAAATTACTCAAAAGTGATTGCCAAATAAACTCATTTCAGAGTAGAAACCAAAATTCGGAATTTAATGCCAAAGAAATTCATTTTAGAAGTCTTGTTACAAATTCATAAAACAATGTTACATTGGTTCTAGTGGTCCCCTTGATGGATCATCCCACTAGTGTGCAGCTCCTCCCTTCCTGCCCAACAAGATCGATTCCCTCCTCCTACAAACAAATATGATTTACATAATACAATCTGCCATATACAAAAACCAGCCTTCACACCTACGTGACTCCTTCCTTTTATAATGTTATTTCATGATAATTTTGGCTCTATTCCTTAGCAAACAACAGGGGGATTTATTCCCGACTGATATTCATCAATATAATATCATTACAACCATTTACCCATTGAAGGAATGAAGATCTGGCATGAATTTCCCAAATCTGGTCATTTTCTACCATTCTGGAAAAATCGGTTTTATTAACAAAATGCCTGCAAATAACTTTGTGTATCTCCTTAAACATTACGAATTTCAGAAAACTGCTTGGAGGAAATATAGCTTGTTATATTTTAAACAATAACCACTCTCATAATTTTCTAGTTCAGATCCATTGCCTCGGAAATTGTGCCCAAAAATCATTGTTTGAAATATGAGATGCTAAAATTCTGGAAAAACAATCTATTTTTAGAAAATTGCCTCAAAGGCCGTTATGTAACTTTTAGACCAGTATAAATTTTAAAAATTTCTTTGAGGCTTTGTCAATTTTCTATACTGGGACCAAAACCCATGTTCCAAAATTTTTCTATTCGCCTTCACCTGCACGGAAATCAAGGCAAAAGTTGGAAGTATGGAAACTATTGCAAATTTGGGGTTGAGGCATTAATTTTTACCCAAACATAAATTCGTATGACCTGGGTGAATCTTAGCTTATGCGTAAGTGTTCAAACAATATTTTGAACAAAAACCTCTTTCATATTTCGCTATAGATGTGTCAATGTATGAAAGCCCCAAATTAGTGTAGGCATGTTGGTGGAGGCATGTTGGTGCAGGCAGAGTTGATGCAAGCACAACTGGTATAGGAACTGCTACTATAGGAATGTTAGCAACCACCACAAAAGAGCTTGACATTAATGACATTTTCACATTAAATTAACAAAACAAGAAGAGTTCATAGATCAACAATTGTCAGCGCTAAATGCCTCTAGATAATAACTTAATAATGTGCAAAATGAATAATAATGATTATAGACACTTAGTACAGGCATAAAATTATTCAGTTAAATCATGAAAATTTGGACAAAATGGAGGCTCAACACTTTTGCCTCTCTGTTAGAATTAGATTTGTCTACAACACGCTGCGATCAACAAAGCGGAAATAGGATTATCGTTAAGTGACCCTTGGCGTTCAGGTAGAATGGAAGAACTAGAAATTCTTGTGCATTATAGAGTCATTGTCCATAGAATTTATGAAGAAGTGAAATTCAAAATTAGAACCTCAGCAGGTATTTCAGAAAGCTTTAGAAGTGACATTTGAGTCAAGCATGGTTGCCTTTTATCCCGTACTCTTTTTTATTTATATATTGATAATTTGGAAGATTGGCTAAATCTGCAAGGTGGAGATGGTTTTCAGTTGGGGGAGTTTGTGATAAAGATTCTTTTATATGTTGATGATATTGTATTGATTTCTAAATTGTTCCATGGATTGCAAATGCACTTATATTCCCTTGAGCATTTTTGCAAAACAGTGGGGATGCAAGTCAATACTAGCAAGACCAAAATAATGATTTTCTCTAATAAAAGGAAGTGGAGCCAATATAATTTCTTCTTTGAAGACAACATTCTTGAAGAATTAAATGAGTACAAGTACCTCGGGATTGATTTCAACAACAAAGTTAATTGGGAGGACTGTAGAAAGAAGAGAATTTTAGGAGGGTGGAAAGAATTATATGCTCTTCGAAAGAGATGTAGAGAGGCAGAGTTATGGGATTGGAAAACAATTAAAGTGCTTTTTGGACTCCTAGTTTGTCTAGTGATGCTATATGGATGTGAATTGTGAGCTCGCAGCACCCCCGTCTCAAAATGGAAACAAATTGAGAAAATCCAAAATCGCGTGATCATGAGCAAGTTCAAAATAAAAAGTATAGTACCTTATGAGATAATGTTGACTGAAACAAGAGCAACTCCCATCGAAGAAATTGCTATGGTGTGGCTCATAAGATATCTAAAAAGAATTGAGAAAATGAGAGTAGGTAGATGGCCTAATGTTATCTTCAATGAAGGCATGAGTGAAAGAAAGAAAACATGGATGAAACAAAACTACACATGGATGCAAAAATGAAATATCTAACTCAATTCTTGTCCCACAAATAGCAAGGAGCTAAAGGATTTTGTTATGGAGAAGTTTTGTAAAAAAGTATGGGGAAAAGATTTGGGTAGAAATAAGAAGTACTACATTGAGGAATTCAACCCTATGTGTGATCTACAACAAACAGAGTTCATTGGAGCTAGCATTTAGTGGAGGGAAAAGGTTCTTATTTCTCAATTAAGGACCAACTCGCATCAACTTCGATGTGAAACAGGAAAACGGAAAAGGCCTAAAGAATCTTGGGAAGAACGGGTGTGTACATTTTGCATGTCTGGGGCAATGGAATCGGAAAAACAAATCATTTTGGAATGTGATGCATTCAAATACATCGGAGAAAGTCATGAGAACATGTTAGCATCAATGTCTTGGCATTATCTTTTTAGCGAGGGGATTGTTGGAAGGTTGGGCCAGCTCATCATCCATTTGAATCAAAAAATGATTGAATTGCAAAAAGTTAAAAACAAGGAACTAATGGTCTCATAGACTATTTTTAGTCTCGTTGACCTTAAAATATCATTTCATTTCTTGCAGTATGTATTTGTGTTTATGATGATGAACTTATCATTAATTTAATTAATATTGATTTATAAAATTTTAAATAAAAAATAATTATTTTCTTTTGTTATAATTTTTATGTTCATATAATTTATAAAATAAAGTTATTGAATTTTTTTTCATCTAATTAATTAAGCTATTATGAATTATAAACCTTTTGAAATTAAATTTTAATTAGGTTTAATAGGAATTATAAGTGAGTTTATTCTCAATCCAGAGATTATATGGTAACCCAAAAAAAATATCAAATTTAAAAATATGTCAAAATATAAAAGGAAACCTTTCATTTATAGTAAATTAGGAGATGCCAAGCTTGTTATTCACTCATATTCTAATAGGGCAAATATGGTAAACAACCTAGCATATAAGTATATGAATTTGGCAAATATAAGTATATCAATTTGGCAAATAATTATTGGGTTTTGTAGGTCTAGTAGATATTTACATATCACTATCCTTAAGTTAAATAAGAAGAATTAAAAAAAAGACAAAAAATGGATCCTTACAATGAGATTTGTTAATTCATCCAAGTACAAAATGTTCAAAGAATTAACACTCACTGGGAATAGACCAAGGCTCTTGAAAGGGAGTAAAAAAGGTTATTTATTTGAAACTAAACAGGATCCTACGAAGATGCATTGGATGGTAATAACATCAAAATTATAGAAGATGAAAATTTTAATGAGGAAGTTTACTAATTTGTAAAAGGACACATAACCTCAAATAACATGGTTGAATTATGAAGCAAAAGAGAATTAGTTACAAATGCACAAAAATTATAAACATTGGTAAGTATCATATGAATGCTCCGAAAAAAAGGGATCTATTAAGAACTAGGAAAAAGGCTTCAAACAGAAGAAAACACCATCAAACATCAAAAAATCAATGAGGCCTCTAGACACTAGAAGCTCCAAACATGAAGTATGACCAAATCTCTCAAGAGGGCCAAGTAACACCAAGTTAGGAACACCATCAAAGAACCACATATGTTAAGCCCTAGATTTGTGCACTCCTTTAACCGAGGTGCACACCATAGGCAACATCTCCATCACACAAATTCTAACGAAGATATCACAAGAAATGAAATGAAAGAGGGTGTTGGGCAAGGGAGCACCAACACAAGGTGTCGAAAAAATGATACTTAGGGTTTCCATTGGGTGCATGTGGACAGCTTGGTGGCATGATAGATGTGAGTGACTGAGCACTTGACTTGGCCAAGCGATGGGTAAAAAGGCCTAAGATGATTCCAGAGAGGCAACGTGAGGGCCCCTAGGTGCAAGCTAAAACACCTCTAGACGAGAGACCAAACATGAGAGGAGGTCGAACTGGGGCATATTGGATCGAGAGAGGGTGCCATGGTGGAACCAGTGTTGGGATGAGTCCCCAAGACAACCATTCAATATGGGTCAAGCGATGGGCCAAACGTTGGAATGACCAACCAAATCCAAGTCAATTGAATGGAATGGAATGGAATGACGTGGTGGACAAGCGAACATGTTGTGTGGGCGAGTTGTGAGTGCTTGGTAAAAATGATGATTCAACCCAACCCAAAGCAGATGAACCAAATGGATGAGCCCACTCATCATGTGAGGTGAAGAACCACACATAGTGAGGGAACCAACCATATAAGGAACTGCATGGTGGAATGGAAGAGGAAATGAAGGAAAGTGTCCAAGTAAAGAGAAGTATCTAAGCATCAAACAAGAATTGAATGAAGGATGCAACCAAAATTTGGGATGGTGTGAAGTACGAAAGGAAGGAACCGAGATAAGTGACTTAGGCCTGCAGTCATGTAAGACTCAAGGGAGCCTTGTATCAAAATTGAATCAGCTCGATAAGTTGTAAGAAACCAGCAATAAGCTGATGGGTGACTCGGGTGGGGTCTGTGAGGTTGGGAAAATGGTTTTTTGTATTTACTTGACATTTCTTGGTTTTGTGGATTTTGGAACTGAGGGAACTTTGTAATTGTTATTTTTAATAAAAGAAGAAGGCTAGTGGGTCATTCTTTTATAAATTTGTGCAGTGTATGATGATGTTAAATGTGAATTGATATCTTACATATAATTCTCGTGTCTTTATGAATGGAAATCTAATTAAAGTAGAAGTGGCTGTGAGATTTCTTGCATTGTTCTACTAAGTAATGAATGGTATAGAGATTATGTAAGTGAACTTACTATGAGGCATATCTTGGGTGAAGTAACCTTGTGCTCCATGAGGTAAAGATGAAACACGTTCGTGACATGTGCTCAAGGGATCACGGTGCACCCAAAAGGCACCTTTTGACTGTAGGAGACCCTGGAGTAATGATAGTTAGTATCAAAGCATGCCACTCTAGATATAGGTAGAAGAGATACCAAAGTAGGTTGTGAATAATTGTACTGCACTGTGGAGCTATTAGAGTTAATATTTGCATTTTTGGTTCTATACCAATGGTACTGTAAGAAAAAAAAAAGTCGAAGGAAGATTGTAGAGGCAAGTTTCCTTTTGTTTGTAGGTTACTGGGGAAGCGTCTTCTATAATTGATTTCTAGCTGGGAAAGGAGTATTTAGATATTGGTTCTTGGTATAGATCACAATTGAATTCAGCCTGACATGGTCACATCTAAGAAGAAGAAGTTCGTGCTGATGTTCACTAGGTCTAACCCAATGAACCAAGATGAGGTGACACTATCTGAGAAGGTCTAAGATATTGATTTAACCCTGACACAAATATGGAAGGCCATGGAAAGGAGTTTGAAGAGCTCCAAGTAGAAATTAAAGAGATTAAGGGAGTTGAAAGAGGCTTTGTACATATAGTTGGGACCAAGGAATCAAAATGGGTGGCAAGGGGATCATTTGAGGAAGCATAGCATACCAACAAGATACAAACCTATATTAAAGAGATCTTAGGTATTATGCTGAGGCCTAGGGATATGCATGAAAATTACAGGGCGTATGCCTTTTTTAGAAATCTCAAGCCATGGGTAAAAAAGGATGTGATGAAGCAGGGACTCCAATCTCTTGCAACAATTATCATTGTAGCAGAGAAATGCCTTGATTGCTATAAGGATTGAAAGGATAAGAAGGAGGTGCAGAGCGATAAGATCAAGAAGAAGAAGAAGGACTAGGAGAAAGAGAATGGTTCTAAAGAAGGCAAACCCGTAGGTATAGCCAAAGAGTATAATCCCATATCTTGTTGGATTTGTAGATAAGATCACTTAGCAAGGAATTTCTTAATCAAGGAAAAGCTGGCTTCTTTGGAGTAGCAAGATGCAACTAAATTTGGGATGTTATAGGTACGTTGGTTGTGTGGGGCCTGACCCAGGTTCAGCGTTAGTTAGCCAAACAAATCCCTACACTATTGGCCCTTTTGGCATCAACCCGCGGAGTGCAGACCGAAGTCTCACCCGAAGCAATATGGGGGGATGCTAGAACCAAGTTTTTGCACCCTAAGATGGTCATGATGTCAGGTTATACCCTCTATTCCTACTTTCGCGCAGGTCACTAAGCTTTAGGGCTTTGTCAGTCTAGCCCTTTATACTGCCCTTTAGTACCTTCGCGAAGGTGTTGATGAGCCCCAAAAATGGGTAACTTATTGGGCTCATTTTTCCTATTGTTCTTCATCAATCCACCATTTTTCGTAGTTTATGCATGTTTTTTGAGTATATTTATGTTAGTTGAACGAATGAGAATAGTCACTTGACCAAGAAGGCTAACACGTGGTTATTGCAAATTCTTGGACAAATTTTGGACCAAGGCCAAGCATTTATGAGCCAAATGATAGCCAAGCATGAAGGAACAAGGGTGAGGATTCGTAGGAACGGTGTCTCCTGCACTAAATGGCCCCTTCCTCGAATTCTCCACCCTCAGCTCGGAGTTTAGCAGGCCACCGAAAAGGATTCCCAAAGGCAGCCAAGCAGTTTTGTGTAAAGTGACTGATCACTGGTAGTTCAAGCAGCTGAGCCCCTCGAGTTAAGGAGGGATGTTGGAGTCCCTCGTAGTTCATAAATAGGAAGGCTTCCAACATTTGTAGGTTACTTTTTGAACAGTTGTATTCTGCACTATAGTGCTGCTAGTTTCTCAACTCATTTTGTAGCTTCTGTTATACAACTTTCTTTGTGACATGGTTATTTTTTAATAATGGAAAGCAGTTTTATTTGGCATCAGTTCTAAGCTTTTTCTTAGGAGCTTGTAGCTCTTGGGGTTGGGCCCAACCCAAGTGCCAAGGCCTCCTTCGTGTACTGTTATATGTTTTTAATGTCTTTGCAAAATAATTTCTGTTAAGTAGATTACAGTCTTGCTTGGTTACCTAGGTCATTGTTGATGATTAAAAAGGCTTTTCATGTTCAGATTGATTTGATAGGTTAATAAAAAAGAAGATCTTCAGAAAAACGCCATCAAGCACCCCTGATCTCACCTCTCCCTCTGTGGGACCATGAGTTGAGACCAAGGTGTCCTTGCTGCCACCAAAAACACTGTCTTTGCTTCATCATGCAATTGTTAGTGTTAAATTCTCATTTGCAGAAGTTGATACCAGTTGTGGTTACATGTTCAGGTTCATGATTGATTAGTTTTCATAGCTATTTCACATGATTTCGTTGTAATAAACTTCTGTTCATTTTCTTTGCTGATATTCAGGTCAAATTAGGTTAAAGTAGCTAGGTCTTTAGTTTTTCGAGTCCTTGTTTGAATAGTTTGGAAAATAAATTGCAGAGCACATGTGATACCTCTTTTCCTACCCCTATTCCATCAATACCACCTGCTCCATCCTCCAACTCTGATTCTTGCCTCGCATTTGCCACGTTCCCTCACTTTGACCTAATTTCCATATTTTTGTGCAACATTTCTATACCCCTCCTTGAACAAATCCATCCATCCTTATCACTCACCCACTTCATTCTCCAAGTCCTAGACATCCTCACACCCTTATTTCACCTCCATACCCACTTCTTCACCTTTTTTTCCACCATCAGCCGTTCAAAACTCCCTTTCGGAACATCCTGTAGAAACATCCTGTAGAAGCCACAGAACATCCTGTAGAACCCCTACAGAGTTCCTGTAGAAGCTCACGAAAGCGGTTTCTTGAGATCCGAGCACTGTGAAACTCTCTGGAAGGGTGCCAGGGACCCCTTAAGCCCTCTTCTAACCTTCCCAACCTCCTGCAAGCGCCTACTCCATTTCCTTTCGCCAATCAACCTCTGCACAGTCAACAACAGTTAAAGCACATGCAAAATAATTCTGACAAATTACTCAAAAATGCAAAAAGATGTTTTCTTCATATTTCTCTTTAGAAGTAGCTTAGTCACATGCATTTTACCTTTTTAGAAGTCAATGGCATCCATTTCTGTAGCTTTCATCCTTTTACTTACACCAGTAGGGTTAGTCGGTACAACTAGGGTTTGCTAGGGTTTGCGTTCCTTTCTAGCTTTCAACTTATTTCTGCAAGTTAATTAGCCCCTGGTTGAGTTAGTTTTCATCCATCACAGTTAAAAGCTTCTTCTGAGAGCTCATAGAAGTTGGCTTAAGCTCCTAGCAGACTTGTGCCAGCTGATCAAGTGACAGCCTGCGACAAGAGCTAGTACTTGTGCATATAGCACCGTCGCTTCCAAGTTTGTTACGAACTACCGGGTTGATAAAAGTAAAGAAGGGAGTCCCAAGAGTTGCAGCATTATTGCTGCAATACTGGAGCCCACCATTCTTTTTGGCGTCGTTACCGGGGACAGAGCCATAGGGGCAACCTTGGGACAAGTTGAGGAGAAACTACCATGTGCCATATACTTTGTCAGCAAAAACATGTCCAAGGCAGAGATGAACTATACTGTAACAGAAAAAGAGTTCCTGGCTGTAGTCCACTCCCTAAACAAGTTCAGACACTACATCACTGGCTATCAAAAATTCGTACACACTGATCATGCTGCGATTAGATATTTAATGAATAAGCCTGATGTAAATGCTCGTATCATTAGATGGTTACTCTTGTTGCAGCAATTTGATTTGACCATTGTGGACAAACCAAGTAAGGAAAATGTTGTTGCTGACTTTCTTTCTAGATTGGATTTGCCTGCAGGTGAAGAAGGGACAGTGGATGACCAGATGCCAGATGAACACCTGTTTGCTATTTCAGTACTCTCTCCATGGTTTGTTGATATAGCAAATTACTTGGTCTCAGCACAATTCCCTCCACACCTATCCTCAAGAGAGAAGAGCAAAATTGTGAGGAAAAGTGCCCCATTCACTTGGATCGAGGGAAACCTGTTTAAACTTGGCCCAGATCAGATCTTGAGGCATTGTGTTAGGGAGGAGGAAGTTTTTGACATCCTCTTGACCTGTCACGATGGGCCCTGTGGAGGTCACTTTGTAGCGAAAAGGACTACCTTCAAAATTCTACAGGCAGGCTACTATTGGCCCACTCTTCATCAAGATGTCAGAAGATACATCAGCCAATGTGACCGATGTCAAAGGATGGGGAAACCGACTCCAAGGGATGAAATGCCCCTCCAACCTCAAGTGACCTTCGAGCCATTTGAGAAGTGGGGCATGGATTTTGTGGGCCCTATCAACCCTCCTTCAAAGCAAAGGTCCTACATCATTGTGTGCACAGACTACCTAACAAAGTGGGCAGAAACCAAGGCAATTAACGCAGTGACAGAAGGAAAAGTGGCTGTGTTTTTAAGGGAAAATATCTTCTACAAATTTGGCTACCCAAGAGAACTGTTCATCGATCAAGGAAGTCAGTTCACCTCTAACCTGATTGAAGACTTGCTCGCTCATCACAAGATCAAGCACAGAACTTCCACCCCTTATCATCTGCAAGTTAATGGGCAAGTGGAAGTTACTAATAGATCGTTGGAAGAGATTTTGACTAAAGTGGTGAGCAGCAGTAGGAGGGATTAGGCAGATCGCTTGGTTGAGGCCACCTAGGCCTACAACACCACTTGGAAAACTACAACAGGTTTCACACCTTATGAGCTAGTCTACAGGAAGAAGGCTTTGTTGTCCATATAATTTGAGTACAACACATTGAGGATGGCAGCTCAGCTGGACCTAGATCTTAGCCATGCACAATGGGAAAGATTACTGCAGCTGAATGGATTAGATGAACAGAGAATGCAGGCCCTCCTCCACTGAGAATTAGTTCAACTCCAGAGGAAGATATGGCATGACCGGCACCTTAATGAAAAGCAACTCCAGCCAGGAGATTGGGTGTTGCTGTATGACTCAAGATACAAGGATTTCAAAGGAAAACTGAGGACAAGGTGGTTAGGACCATATACAGTGGAGAAATGCAACGACAATGGTTCAATCCTTATTAGGACCATTGATGAAGAAGCCATCCCCATGCTCGTCAATGGGCATTGATTGAAAATTTACAGGAAACCCCTTTTGAGGCAGGAGTTCGTTGAAACTTTGGACAAATCAGTGCTGGTAGTGGAGCAGGGCCCTGTCTCTACTCCACCCACACCTTGAGCATCAAAAAAAAAAGAGAGAAAAACAGAGAAATGAAATAAAAAGATCCCTGGGTGAAAACTTCTTAGAGGTGCCCGGGGCAGACAGTGAGGGTGAAAACCTCATGGAGGCGCCCCAGCTGTCTCTCAAAAAAAAAAACAAAGAAAAGAAAAACAGGCCTAATCTCTGTGGAATAATTGCAGGTTGCAGGGAATATATTGCAGGTTAGGAAGGTCGTGAAAAACAAGGATAGGGGTCCACACCAGGCTACAGGACACCCTCATAGACACTTCCTCCATGACCACTCGCCTCTCCTAGGATTTGATCATATTCGGCGACAGATTTCACCTTCTACAGGATGTTCTGCCTATTCTACAAGAAGTTTATGTCTTCTACAGGAAACATCCTGTAGAACCTTCGAGCAAGCCAAAATCGATCTTGGAGGGGAATCTGAAGGTTGGAATCTGTTTGTTAGGCCTGCAACCACCCCTGTTTCCACCCATCACCATATGGCACCCTATTCCATCTCTTTACAGCTCTTCCACCCACCTAGTTATGTGTTCCTGCACTGTCATACAAGAAACCCTATCTTCCTCAGATTGACAGTAAGAATTTTTAGTGACAAGTCAAGTAACAAAGTCTCACTCACCCTACCTGTTCGAACTCCATCTAGACTCTTCATCAACGAATCCCTCATCTGTAATATAGCCCTACTCATTTAGCCTGCATCCCAGGAGGAGAAGTAGCTACAGGACATCCTATAGGAATCCTGTAGTAGCTGATCCCTCTGGAAGACATACTCTGGAGGCAGGGACAACCGAGATCAACAAAGGGAACATGCAAAAGGCTCCTCTTGGACGTGAAAACATCCTCAGCAGCCGAAACCCAACAAAACCTGTGCATACAGTGTTGATAACTGAAGGATCGGGTTCCAAAACCCGTGCATACAGCATCAACAAATGAAGGAATGGGTTCTAACACCCGTGCACGAGGCAGCGGCAAGCAAAGCAATGTTTCCAAGACCCGAAGTCTGCATAACGCATCCACGGCCATGCAGGTAAGTGTCTAAACTCATTCGTCAATTGCATAAACTATATTTCGAAAATTGCATGACTGTGAAAATGGTTCGGATTGAACAGGATCGATGGCCAGTCAACTGGCCACCCTCAGCTAGTTACATAGCTTCGTGGGATCCGAACAAGCTCAGTTACATTCAAATTTGCCGCCGAGATGTGCAGCTGACACATGTGGAGTGTCCAGTCAGGGAAAATCATCGGGACTGGCAGTGGTGGCGGCGGTTAATGGCAGAGGGGAGGTGATGGCGGTCAGAGACACGCAAAAAAATGATGGCTGTGACGTTGGATCAATGGTTCGGTCTGGCCACCTCATTCCCTCGCCACAAATTGCGCCACAGTTAAAAGATACTCGGCTGAAGACTCTCACCACCCGCTGTTCATTTGCACTTGCAACGTCCTCAGCCGAAGTACGCGTTCTCTGCGTCCAAAATCTGTTAACCCGTCATCCTCCACCGAGTTTTTTGGCCTGTTCAAAAAAATCTCCCGCGTACCGAGCTCGTTCAGAGGCGCAGTGACATCCTACAGAAGCTGGCAAGAGTTCTACAAGAAGCAGCTCTACAGGAAGTCCAGCACAGCTTTCCAGAGCAGAGAAGCCTGGACTTTTCTTCGTCGAATTTGGAGTTCCGAGAGAGGTAGGCTCGAAAACACTCTTCCATGCATGGTATGTTTCGAAAAGGTGGTGAATTGAACTGTTTCAAATTGAGGAGTCCGAGAAAAATCCACCTGTGAGTTGGAAATAGCAGTTTTCCTGTGTGTTGCATGATATTCCTCAGTCGTTTTTGCATCAAAATTCTCCTCCACAGTTCCTGTTAAAAAAAGAAAAATTCTCCTGTAGGAAAGATACGCAACTGTGAGGGCTAGCCTGTGTATGAAGAATTTGAATTTGCATGTTTGTATGTATGTTGAGAATAAACATTGAGCTCTGTACTCTGTCTATGGAAACCCAATTTCTTCCTTCATAAACGGACAGTCGTGTTTTGGGTAGCAACAGCCTTAAAGCCAGGGAATTGGTGCTAATTGATAGTTGAAATCCCTTATCAAAGTTCAGGGGAGAAATCCATAAACAGCATTCCCTTGTCTGATCAGAGCATTAAACAGGGCACTCTAACCATGCCAGGAGGGTTTATCAGGAAAGAACCTTCGGATCCTAGCAAGCTGCATGAACATCCGGAGGTGGTGGACATCTTCACCCAAGCCAATTTGATGTCCTTTTGTTGCAAAATTCAAGGTCATGACGATGAGATAATGGAGGAATTCTTAATGTACCTAAAACTTGAATCAAAGACACAGTCCATAGTGAATTTTAGGGCTTTGACCTTAGAAGTTACCCCTGAGCTCATCAATCATGTTACTGGTCTCCCATTAGGGCTCCCTTGGAGCAAAGAAGAAAGGTCATTGGGCCAGGCAGCCAAGAAAGCATTCTTCCTGCCTAAGGAACATCCTATAGAGGACACGGGGTCCGGAGAACCAACTTACCTCCTCTCTGGAGCGAAGTCAGTTTCCAAATCATGAAATACATTACATGTGAAGGGAGGTTCAGCATTGTCTACAGCTATCATTTTAGGTTGTTGAATGAACTAAGATATGGAATGGATTTACCCCCGGAAGAGAAGTTGAGCATTCCCTATTTTCTTCTGCATTCATTAAGTGAATGTCGCACAAAATTGAAGGAAGGGACACCGGATAAGTTAGCCCATCATGGGCTCATCAAACTTTTAGTGGAATATGCCCTCCACACTTACACTGTCCCCCTCTCTTGGGAAATTTTCTGAAACATGACCAGAGATGATGATATTAGAATTCTGGCCGAGGAGCTCACCTCATCCAGCAGTGAAGAAGTGGAACACACTAAAGCAAGAGAGAAAACCAGTGGTAAAGAAACACAGGACAAACAAGCACAAGCAGGACAAAAAGAGAAAGAGGGAAAGGGCCAAATTGCTAAGCCTAAAATAGAGCAAGGAACAATAGCACAAACACCAAGGGAAAAGAGACTACAAAGGAGAGCAGAGAAGGAAGAAACATCCCAAGTAAAGGTTGGCACAGCCACAACATTCACACCAAAACAAAAGGCAAAGATAGATCCTGAAGTGGCCGCAATACAGGCAGAAACAGTTGACATAGAGGCTTCTATAGGAAGCATGGAAACATAACAGCAAAGAGGGAAATCACTGGAAATATTGGCAAGAGAGGCAGCAGCTGTGTTGGCTGCCTTAAAAACACCTCCAAAACAAAAAGGGAAGCGAAAGAGGCAAACCTCCATGTACTTTAGAGCAAGAAGGAGCACACGGATCAAAGTAGGCAGACCCCAGCTGCAGTCAAAGGAGCCAATTATCATTGAGGACACAACCCCTAAACCAAAGGAAGGGTCTCCTTCAAAGATTTCCGTCACCTATGAGCGAGGAAGCCCAAAAACTTCCACCTGGAGAGAAAGACTGGAGACAATGGACTCAAAGACAGTTCTACAGGAAGCTGAGAAAGCTCTACAGGAAACTCGGGCTAAGCTAAAAGAGACCGAGAAATTGGAGGAAAAGGCGGCCAAACAACCACAGGAAGAAGAAAGGACAGAGGAAATATTGGAACCAAGCCCTCAGCCCAGTTTGGGCACATACTATAACCTGTTAGAAGCTAGGAAAATAATTCCCCAGAAATTTGCAGTGCCACTATTCTTTGCACTGGAGGAGGAAAGAATTAGGACTCATACTTGGATGAAGATTGCCAAGTCCAAGGATGTGGCAGACATAGGCCCCCTAGAAGAACAACTTAGGGAGTCAAGGAAAGAATTGGCCATGGTGAAGCATGTGGAAAGCATTCAGAGGGCCAAACTATAGGAAGAGAACGAGCTGCTGAAATAGCAGCTACAGCTACAGGGAATCCATAGGGAATACAGGCCCTCCATTCTAGGAGAACAACAACAACGGGAAAAGCCTCCAACAGACAAAGAAGCCTTGGATGAACAAAAAAGAAAGGATGGGCTACAGGCTCAGATCGAGGCACTAACAAAACAGCTACAGGAGAAGGAGTTGCAGGCAGCAGAAGAGATATAGTCTCTAAGGCAACAGGTACATGAGAAGGAAATAGAGGCCATACAGTGTAGGCATCCTGCCAAGTCATACGCTTTGTACCTTAAAGATCAATGGTTGCAGTTCCATATTAACACCTAGGCCCAAAGGGGCACTACTCCATTTCAAAACTAACATCAATTTATGGCTTTATGTGACAGTAGCTCATCAGAGGACAAGGCTAAATTATCAGAGTTTTATTTGCACAACTTGGCCCTTCCGAATATGAATTCGTGGGATCCCAACGTTGTGGTAGGAGATGTGCAACTTATGGCCATGGCCTCTTCGTTGAATCATGAGGAAAAAAAGGTAGCAGAGGTCCGAGACATTATGAACAGGGAACTCAGTGAACCACTAATGATTAAAGCAAAGCTGGAGGATCCCTCAGCATTGATAAGCGCCCACCAGCACTTGGCCAACAACCCTCAAGAGTTACCAGATTACATTGAATGACAAGCTCAAGCTATTGCCCACTTTGAGGACATGGAGAGACTGTTGGGGGATAATTGCCTTCATGCTTGCACAAGGAGGTGGAACACACTGCCCCACAGTTTGAAGATAAGAGAATACCACTCTCCAACCAGGATGAGGGAGGCCTTGGCAAGGGTACCCCTCTATAAATAGTCAATGAAAAATCTGCAGGCCAATTGGATCACTCTAAAGTTCAGTCCTCCCTTGCTTTTGGGACTACTGGAAGGAGTTAAGGAAGAAGAGGAAAACAGGCAGTGGGAGGAAGTGGAAAGAAAAGCAGGATTTCATGACCGGGAAGAAGACATCACCTCGGAGGCCTGGGATGTGAGAGAGGCAGTCAAAGCTATCAAGGATGATGAGCTAGATTAGTTGCTCAGAGGATGAGCAACCCATTTAGCAGGGGGGTGATGATGAGCCCCAAAAATGGGTAACTTATTGGGCTCATTTTGCCTATTTTTCTTCATCAATCCACCATTTTTCATAGTTTATGCATGTTTTTTGAGTATATTTATGTTAGTTTAACAAATGAGAATAGTCACTTGACCAAGAAGGCTAACACGTGGTTATTGCAGATTTTTGGACAAATTTTGGACCAAGGCCAAGCATTTATGAGCCAGATGATAGACAAGCATGAAGGAAAAAGGGTGAGGATTCATAGGAAGGGTGTCTCCTGCACTAAATGGCCCCTTCCTCGAATTCTCCACCCTCAGCTCGGAGTTCAGCAGGCCACCGAAAAGGATTCCCAAAGGTAGCTGAGTAGTTTTGTGTAAAGTGACTGATCACTGGCAGTTCGAGCAACTGAGCCCCTCGAGTAAAGGAGGGCTGTTGGAGACCCTCATAGTGCATAAATAGGAAGGCTTCCAGCCTCTGTAGGTTACTTTTTGAACAGTTGTATTCTGCACTATAGTGCTGCTAGTTTCTCAGCTCATTTTGTAGCTTCTGTTGTACAACTTTCTTTGTGACATGGTTATTTTTGAATAATGGAAAGCAGTTTCATTTGGCATCAGTTCTGAGCTTTTTCTTAGGAGCCTGTAGCTCTTGGGGTTGGGCCCAACCCAAGTGCCAAGGCCTCCTTCGTGTACTGTTATATGTTTTTCATGTCTTTGCAAAATAATTTATGTTAAGTAGATTACAGTCTTGCTTGGTTACCTAGGTCATTGTTGATGATTAAAAAGGCTTTTCATGTTCAGATTGATTTGATAGGTTAATAACAAAGAATATCTTCAGAAAAAGGCCATCAAGCACCCCTGATCTCACCTCTCCCTCTATGGGACCATGAGCTGAGACCAAGGTGTCCTTGCTGCCACCAAAAACACTGTCTTTGCTTCATCATGCAATTGTTAGTGTTAAATTCTCATTTGTAGAAGTTGATACCAGTTGTAGTTACATGTTTAGGTTAATGATTGCTTAGTTTACATAGCAATTTCACATGATTTTGTTGCAATAAACTTCTATTCATTTTCTTTGCTGATATTCAGGTCAGATTAGGTTAAAGTAGCTAGGTCTTTGGTTTTCCGAGTCTTTGTTTGAATAGTTTGGAAAATAACTTGCAGAGCACCTGTGATACCTCTTTGCCTACCCCTACTCCATCAATACTGCCTACTCCATCCTCCAACTCTGATTCTTGCCTCGCATTTGCCACGTTCCCTCACTTTGACCTAATTTCCATATTTTTGTGCAACATTACTCTACCCGTCCTTGAACAAATCCAGCCATCTTTATCACTCACCCGCTTCATTCGCCAAGTCCTAGAACTCCTCACACCCTTATCTCACCTCCATACCCACTTCTTCACCCTTTTTTCCACCATCAGCCCTTCAAAACTCCCTTTCGAAACATCCTGTAAAAACATCTTGTAGAAGCCACAGAACATCCTGTAGAACCCCTGCAGACTTCCTATAGAAGCTCACGAAAGCAGTTTCTTGAGATCTGAGCACTGTGAAACTCTCTGGAAGGGTGCCAGGGACCCCTTAGGCACTCTTCTAACCTTCCCAACCTCCTGCAAGCACCTACTCCATTTTCTTTCCCCAATCAACCTCTGCACAGTGAACAACAGTTAAAGCACATGCAAAATAATTCTAACAAATTACTCAAAAATGAAAAAAGATGTTTTCTTCATATTTCTCTTCAGAAGTAGCTTAGTCACATGCATTTTACCTTTTTAGAAGTCAATGGCATCCATTTCTGTAGCTTTCATCCTCTTACTTGCACCAGTAGGGCTAGTCGGTACAACTAGGGTTTGCTAGGGTTTGCGTTCCTTTCTAGCTTTCAACTTCTTTCTGCAAGTAAATTAGCCCCTGGTTGAGTTAGTTTTCATCCATCACAGTTAAAAGCTTCTTCTGAGAGCTCATAGAAGTTGGCTTAAGCTCCTAGCAGACTTGTGCCAGCTGATTAAGTGACAGCCTGCGGCAAGAGCTAGTACTTGTGCATATAGCACTGTCGCTTCCAAGTTTGTTACGAACTACCGGGTTGATAAAAGTAAAGAAGGGAGTCCCAGGAGTTGCAGCATTATTTCTGTAATACTGGAGCCCACCAGGTGTACCATTGGCCTTCGCACAGCCTTAACCTGTAGTCTAGGTACTTTTGCGCAGCGTATTGTACAGGTTCCCAAGTTATCTTATGTGTTTTACTTATCTTACTAAACAATCACAGTTAGCGCCACGTAAACTGATATTCTTACTTGCATTCAATTAACCAATATAATCACATACATTCACGCATCACACAAACATTGTAAATGAAACCCAAAATGCAATATAACCAGATGCATTAACAGGAAATAAATACACATAATTTGCAGAATACTTCTTTTTATCGATATCTTCATATTATTACAGACTTTATCCACCCTGCGCACACAGTTGCAGGGGTCCGCACACTCAGCTGTGGACTTCCACCCTAGGCCTCTGCGCACTCAGTTATAGGGCCTCTACCTACGTTAAGACCCGAAACTCTTAGACTTCTCTACCAAGACTCTTCACTTCATTCTTTGAACTACAACTAAAACTACTTAGAGCTTACTTAGCTCCTTTTTATACCATCCCATGGTCTGTGGACCATGCGTGGATCTTTACAGCTTAATTTACACTTTACAAAATAAGGTCGGACAACCCTTTATGACGCTTGACACCTTCACACTTCGCGACCACAAAATGTGGAGACTTTACAACTTTATTACACAATTGACCCAAAACATGGGCTTTTAGCCCCAAAACTGTCCTTAGGGGATCATGTTCCCAACAAGCCCCCAACACAAACATGGTGACTTGTCCTCGAGTCACTCTGGAGGTGTAGAGATCTTGGCGCGAAGACCTCCCAACTCAACCTGTATGACCACAACCTTGGCAGTGCACTGTGCGACCAACTGCTTCGCTTCCTCAACCAACTGCTTGGTCGCTGGTCCTGAACTGTCGGCTTGAAGCTTCTGCTGAGTTGCTTGCAGATTCACAAGATTTCCTTCAATTGAGGTAGTGACGGCATAAGCCTCATCTAACCAGGCCTTCAAGCACGCCTTCAGCACTGCCTCCTTGTGTTGCACTGCATCTACCTATTCTTTCAACTACTTGGCCACTTGCAGCTTTGCCAGTCTCTGCATGAGCATGACGGTTCACGCTGTACCTTTTACTTCATCGTAGCGCTGTTGTAGTTTTTATGCTTTTGTCTTTAGCCATTATACATTAGGGTCCTCCTGCATGCTCGTCAAGACCTTGAACGACTGTTCGAAAAGTTGTGTGCAGTCTACTACTGCACTGTCGACCACCGTTATCGCCTCTGTGACAGCAGTTGCATGCTACTCCTTTACTTCTAGCAGAGTTGAGGGCTAGGCCTTCAACTGTAATTCTATAATCTATAGGTTTAGTTCTAGTTGTATCCTAGCCATCTCTGTACAAGCGTCACACACCCTATAGCAAGCTTGCGCACGCACACCTTGACCGATTCGTCCTCAGGAATGGCCAACTCCAGGACCATTCAGCATGCCTCCTCCACGACCTGAATTATACACTTGTTTTGGTTGGTTACTTTATTCATGGCGGCGATGGCAGAGTCTCGTTGTAGGGCCATCTATTCATTATTAATCCTATGCTTACTGATTACCTGCAAAGCGCGGTGTTCGCAGGCCCTCAGCTCCGCGATCACTCCATCCTACAATAGGTGGAGTGCCTCACCAGGGAGCGCTGCCAAGTTCAACCCCACTTCCTTGAGGGCACTGATAGTGGTCCTGTCAGCTTCATTCTCCGTGGTCAGTGCTCCATCTGGCAGCACTATCGCACTAGAGACCTTCACACGCAGCATCTCGGCAGCTTCTGAAGTGCCAATAGCGAGGCTAGTGGACACCATGCCAACCTGTGATGCACGGATCTGCAGCTCTTGCAGACCTTTCTAAATGGATCCCAATAGTATTTGTTGTTGCTGTTCAAACTATTGTAGTGCCTCCGTGGTGACATCTCACACTGTGTCTCCAATGTCATGCAAATCGCCCTCTGTGAGGGTGATTGGGTCCAACGACGTCTTAGTGGCCTTGGATTTCTTCCTCGACCCTCCTTTCTCTTGTTCCCATGGATGCTTGATGTGAGACGACGTCGCCTGTGGGTCTATTCCGTGCTGCTCTATTTGCTCGTCTATTTCCTCCTCTGTGTCAGGCGAAGGCAACCTCGCACATTTGTCAAAGCCCCGCTTTGTTTTGCATGTCTACTTTTCTATCTACTGGACGGTATCACACTCTGCATGGGCCTTGTCAGCGGCTTCCTTCTTCCTATTCTCATCCAGTTGCGCCATCTTGAGCCTGGCCTCCTCCTTTTTATGTTGCACAGTAGACTTGCTCGCCCCCACCACCAAGTCTGATGTAGTGCGCCACTCTGTCAGCCAGCGATCAAGCACTGCATCAATGGTGTCGTTTGTTGCTAAGTAAGGCAAGTCATACCATGTTTGTGCAGTGTCCATCCGTGCCCTGATTGAAACAGGGTGAAATTCTGCCTTGAACGTTGTATACCCCTGCAAGTTGTTAAACACAGTAGGCGACAACCGTGGTTTTCTATTGATAGCCATGTGGATGTTCATCTCCATCAAGATCCAGAAGATCTTACTATCCTTGATGCGCTAATCATCCTTGGTCACCCACAATGAAGCATACTTCACTGCTTCTGGTAGGTTCCGCGCGACCGAGGGGAATTGACTGTCTTCTGGCAGCTCCTATGCTACCAGCACAATAGACAGCAAGAACCACATGTAGTGGAAGGTCTTGTTGAGCTCTTGTACCTCGCCGTAGTTCACAAGGAACTTACCATAGAGATAGTGCGCCCAATTGAACTGGACTCCTTCGGTGCATTGGGCTGCAAGAGCAACGACTGGAGTCAGCACTTCATCTGCACGACACTTCCTCATAACCTTTCCCGCCAAGAACTACGTGGCCACCTTGACTGCAGGGTCATTGATACTTGAGATGGCAAGCCTCGTAGTTTCTTTACAAGCTTAAATTTCCTTCATGGCCTCCTTGAGGGCCTGCGCGTCACCTTTTCCGCCAAACATCATGGCCATATTTTCTCCTATGTAGGGCAACCATGTGATCCTATGGATCAATCTGTCCAAGGAAAATTTTAAGGATGGAAAATTTTCTTGAAGTTTAAAACATTGGCGAATCTCACTAATCCCTAATATGCAAATTATAAATGTTTATTGATATATTTGTAAAATTATTCAAATTTATAATTATTTTATATATAGTCTCTATATAATGTTGGCGATTTTTAAGGTAAAATAATTTTATATTCTAAAATTTGGGCGAATCATCTTTTACAAAATTGGAAATTGGCGAATCTTTTTTGTGGAAAAATCATGGAAAATTAGCCCACTGGGCGAACATTAGCCCCTAAAATTTTCCTTGAATCTGTCAGTGATGGGTATTGGCTCCTCCAGCCACAGACACCCATCATGCACCAAGCATAGCAGCTGCCTGACAACTAGTACTATAATGGGGGTGCGATTATAGTGCGGCACCCATAGTAGGTTGAGCAAACCTGCCTTGCCTACTCCCTTGAGCCACTTCCGTGGTTCCAATGCAGTCATCCCAGTGGTTGTGTCAATAATGCAGCGCATCAGTTGCTCAGTCGCCAAGTGCGGGAACTTCTCATGGTCAGCTAAGTCCCAATCTTCCAATTTTAACAGAGGAACCTGCCCCAAGTGTGGTCCTTCAAAGACAATCTCGTCTGGCAGCAGAGGGGTTTGCAAGGGGACCTTGCTCTCGTCAATGTCCTTTGGCACCTTGGTCTTGCCCTTGCATGGAGGGACATACTCAGGCAACCGAGTGATAGGGTCAGCACCCTGGACTTCAACTTCCTCCACGTCTATCCCCAAGTCCTCATCATCCATCGGGATGTCTTCAATTTCTTCCTCCTCCAGCTCTAGGTTAATGGCTTTGCCCTTTTCCTGTGTGGTGGGCTTGTCCTTTAGTGGGTTTCTTCTCGGCAACGCGCGCACCAATATTGCAGGTTGCTTGCCCTTTTTATCCTTTGCACTCTCCTTGGTTGGGGTCAGCTTCGGTCTAGGTGTCCATGGTGATTTGGGAACTTCAACTAATACTTCTGCAACCTCCGAGGTAGCTTCCTCTGCCTCCCTAACAACCTCTGGCACAGCCTCCTTGGCTATCACTGCTTTAGTGTCCATAGCTTCTGCGAGTGCCGACATGATGTTATTCAACATCTCCTGTGGTGGTAATTGCTCAAACGCCAAACTCACTATCAGAGCTTCAAAGAATTCACAGTTCATGTGCGCCTGAGAGCTCAACAACTCAATTCTCAAAATGCCAAGTGTTTTTCGCTGGGCAGCCACCTGTAATTTATAGGGAATTTTGAATTCAAATCCGACCGTTCCCCCCACATTCGCTTCATTAATGCCGGATTGGTGGCAGATTTCCAAGGATCTGACCCATAAAGTTCATCTTAAATGTCGGTCGCCCACTCCATTTGGCCACATTTCTACCATCAAATCATGAACAGTGACTTTAACGGTCACTTTCCGGCTGACCTGCGTGATTTCTCCCTGGGTAGCGCAGGTCCCTTCATGATATCGCGAACCCTGTGACATTTCCTCACTTCGCACAATCCTCCAATCGCGCAACTCCCCAACCCAGGCAATGTATTTTATAGTCCTGCACCTCCTTTCAGCTATCTAGAGCACTAAGACTATGCTACCCTCATATATTCACCTAGTTGGATCACCGGTGTATGGCTTCAATCAGCTACCATTCACCTTTCCTGGGAAGGGATCTCCATTCAATTTAACCAACTGAACTGCTCCACCATCAGTAATCTCCTTAATGACATAGGGCCCTAACCAGTGCATTCTGAACTTCCCTAGAAATTTATCAAACTTACTGTCATATAACAAAACCAGGTCATTTACCTTAAATGTGCGTAGCTTAATGTGTCGATCATGCCATGCTTTTTCACGCTGCTTTTGGACCTGTTGGTGAAATCCAGCTATAAATCTCTCTTCCTCAAGCTTAGCTAGTTGCGCGAGCCTCTCTTCCAGGGCTCCGTGATCCATCATACCCGTTAGTGCCGCTATGCACAGACTAGGCACAATGTATTCCATGGGCATCATTGCTTCAACACCATATACAAGCCTAAAGGGTGTCTGTCCAGTCAACTTTTTGCATGTCATCCAATAGGCCCATAGTACTGCGGGTATGCGTAGGTCCCAATCACTTCGTTGAGCATTACAAACCTTGTTCAGCACCTTATTGAATGCTTCCACCATCCCATTAGCCTGTGGGTGATAAGGCATGCTCTTCTGGTGATATACCTGAAATTCCTCTGTTAGAGCACTAATCGTCTCGTTCAGAAAGTGCATACCACGGTCGCTCATTAGAACCTTTGGACACCTGAATCGTGTCAGTACATACTCAAAGTGGAACTTCGCAGTGGTCATGCTTGTTCAATCCTTCACAGGCTGTGCCTCCACCCATCGAGTCAAATACTTAGTCGCAGTGATAATGTACTGCACTCCCGTCTTCTTCCCTTGGGGCTGAATGGGTCCCACAAAATCTATTGCCCATTTCTCAAAGGGTTGTAACATCATCTGTGGGTTCAAAGGTAGCTCATCTCTCTGCGATGGCCTACCAGTCCTTTGACACACATCACATGCCTTGCAGTAAGCTTTTGAATCCTGATGGAGGGTTGGCCACCACAACCTTACACGTAGAATCTTCTACGCAGTCGCTCTCCCTACATAGTGACCTCCCGCGGCGCCCCCATGAGCATCTATGACGATGCTACTCCTTTCAAACTCTGGTACATATCGTCATAATACTTCATCAGACCCCATTTTGTACAGATGCCCAACAATGACAAAAAGGTCTATTGTGTGCGCCACTAACTCCTTCTTCTGTTGGACGAAGTAACCTTCCGGGGTAGTTCATGTCATTAGGAATTACATGATGTCTTCAAAGTGACCATCCGCGACGCGAACTACAAATAGTTGCACGTCAAGTAATCCCTCCTCCAAATTAGTGGGCTCTTCCCCTATTTCGTTGCATGACAGATGGTCTGGTCCCGCATTCAGTCGTCCAAGCTTCACAATAACCTCAAAATCATACTCTTGGAACAATAACAACCACCTACAGATTCTCCCCCCCAACATAGGCTTATTTACCATGTATTTCAACGCGGAATGATCCGTATACATCTTAAAATGTCCACCTAAAAAATAGTGTCTAAACATCTGGAGCACGTATACCATGGCTAACCCTTCACGCTCAGTGGTGGAATATTTCTTTTCAACCTTGGATAACCTCATTCTTGTGAACGTTATAGGATGGTCCAATTCTACATGTACATGAAACTCCTTCTTCCAATCCGGGAAGACTAAAATTGGCGCGGTGACCATTTTCTCTTTCAATACATCCAAGATTTTCTTACAGTCCTTGTTCCCACAGAACGTGACATCATTTTTCAACAACTTCTCCATAGGCGCGGTGATCTAGGCATAGCCCTTGATAAACTTCATGTAATACCCAATATGTCCTAAGGTTGCATGCAGCTGTTTCACACTCCTCAACGCCTCCAAGTTAAGTATCACTACGATCTTCGCGGGATCTACCATCAATCCCTATCTACAAACCACATGACCTAGCAAGGTCCAAAAAGGAACACAAAATAGGCATTTCTTCAAATTGAGCGCAATCTGGTACCTTCGACAAGTATTTAGCATTAGGCGCAAACTTGCCACATGGCGTTCTACCAGCCCAAACATAGTCCAGTCATCAAAGTACACCTCTAGAAACTTATGAATAAATTCCTTGAACGCAGCAATGACTACGCACGAAAAAATCGCAGGCGCATTCTTCAATTCGAAAGGCATTATAGTGTATTGAAAACATCCCCACTCAGTCACCAAGGTCATCTTACTTCTATCCTCTGGTGTGATTTTGATCTGATGGTACCCAGCGAACCCATTAGTGAAGGAGTACACTTCCTGGCCACCTACATTATCCAACACCTCATCAGTGAGTGGAGTCGAGAAAGGATCATGTACGCAAGCGTCATTCAACTTCCTGAGATCTATGCATATCCTTATTTCATCCTTATGCTTCTTTTCCTGTACCACCATTGGGCTTACCCAATCATATTCTTCTACAGGCTCAATGATGCCTGCCACAAGCATCTTGTCTAGCTCTAAGCGGGCCTTCTCCTTATACTTCGGATTGAGATAGTAAGGTCTTTGCTTATCCCTTTTAGCTCTGTAAACTTGGTAGGGAACAAATCATGGTATTCGCGGAGCAATTCAATGACCTTATCCACCATCACATCATCCCAGTAATCTCCAATCTTCACGAATTTGGGCTCCACCTCCATACCAATATTTACTGTTAGGATATTCCGACACATAGGAAATAGTTAAGTATAACTTGGTCTAGTATAGAGTTAGGTAAAGTGTGTTTCTTTACTATGTACATTTTGTAACTTACAATCCGACGGTCACGATATGTAGTGATCCGATGGTTCATTCTCTCCTCAGTATTACCGACACTTGATCCGTGGCTTAACACCCGATTGGTCCATGATCTCTATTTAAAGAGCATGGAGGGTCATTTGTAGGTTAACCATCCATGAGAGAAGCTTATGTAAATTTTCATTCTTTTATTAAAAAATTGCCTGAAGTGGTCGCGTTGGCTCAGGCCGTGGACTGTTTCCCTCTTTGAGGGTTTTAACCACGTCAAAAGTACTGGTGTATTGACCTGTGATCTTTTTGTGAGCGGTGTCCTTTGGTGTTTTGTCTGAGTAACTTACCCTGTAAATTCCTACATGGTATCAGAGTTATTTGAGGACCGCATCCATTGGTGATCCAAATCTGAAGCCGGTAGAACTGCATCCGACTGTCATTTCCTAGATCTACTGTTTCTGACTGCTTTCGGGCCGAGAGGACTGCTCTGTTGTCTTAGGAGCATCTGTTCCAGTGAGGAACCCCTTTCGCTTCACGCGAAAAGGATTCCGGTAGCCCTAGCTGCGTCATTTTTAAGATCTGGAGGTATACAGTGTTTATTTGTAGTTTACAGTTATTTTCTCTCTGTTTATTTCGGTTTCGGTTTATTTAGCCTTTTTTATTACCAGATCTATACCTTTCATTTCTGCGTATGCTCTTTACCCCGCGACTCTGTGCGATCTGGGCAAATCAGAAACAGAAAGGAAGGATTTTTCTCATGCGTATGCTCTTTTCCGCTGCGCCTTAGTGTGATCTCGGAAAATCAGAAACATTGAGGAAAATATTTAGTTTCCGGCTAAAGCTAACTTCGAGCCGCAAGGTTCGTTTTTTTTATATGTCCATGTTGGGTTTTGTGTTTTTTGTTTTGTAGGGAAAAAGATCTTTCTCAAAGCAAGCAAGCAACCCAAAGCATCAACCCCCCCCCCCTCTCTCTCTCTCTAAAACTTTTTGTATAGCTCACTTGGTCCAAATCTAATTTATGAGAGTAGAGGTCTTGAGTTCAAGTCTCCTTTTTGTGGGGGCGGAATTTTTCATTTCCGCACATTCCCGCACTTCGTCGGCATCTTCATCAAATTTTCTTCAAAAAGCCATAACTTCTTCATCCGGAAGCCATTTTCAAAACCGTTTTTTTTGAATCAGCCTAATTTTTCGAGATATTTACATTGGAACACTTAGTTTTAGCATCTATAGCTTCAATTTTTTGTTAAAATGGAAATTCCATGCCAAGTTATTCTTGACAGCACCAACTACTTCCAATGGTGGTCCTACATTGTGGATTTACTTAGAAGTAAAGGTCTCTACAGAATAGCCTCAGGCCAAGAAACCAAACCGAAAGATGAAGATAAGGCAGCTAAATGAGAAAATAGGCAAGATCAAGCACGAGGGTTGATAGGAATGTCTATTTCTCCAGATCTTAGATTCCATATTGCAGAACTTGATACTCCTGAAGAAGCAATGAAACAGATTACTAAAGTTTTTGGAATCAAAAATGAACTTAGAGCCCATCAACTTGAAAATGAGTTTCTTACATTGGACCCCAATAATTTTTCTTGCATTGAAGATTTTTTGTCCAAGTTCAAGACCCTTAGACTTCTCTTGGAAGGTGTTAAGGTTAAGAAAGAAGATAGTAACCTTATCTATTCCATTCTTACTAAGTTGGGACCAGCCTACTCTGTGTTTGTTTCCACCTTCCATTCTACAAGAGAAGCCTTCATTTCTCAAGGACAAGACTACAAGTCCCCTTCCTTTTATTCTTTTTGTGATTCTTTAATAAGAGAACAAGAAAAACTCTTACACCTTGGTCTTCTTAATCTTGGAAACTCTTCCAAGAAAGCGTTAGCCGCCCAGCAGCAACCAAATCCAAAGAATCCTAAGAAGTTGTATCCTAAAAGGAATGGTCCTAAACCAAACAAGGGTCCTAAGCAATTTCAGCCTCAAAATGAAAAATCATTTCAACAAAATGATAAGACAAATAAAAACAAAGGGAAGAAGACTGATAGACATTGCAACTTTTGTAATCAAGATGGCCACTTAGAATCCAAATGCTTTAAGAAGATGGAAGCCTTGGAAGCAGCAATGAAGAAGCATAATATCCATTTAGTGCACTCTTCAACTTCAACTTCATCTTCAGGAATGGCACTTTCTGCATGTGGTTGTCAAGCATCTCGATCTCGCTATGCACTAAATGTATCTTCTTCTTCTCATTCTCATGAGTGGCTCATTGATTCTGGAGCCTCTTATCACATGGCCAAAAACAAAGCCATGTTTTCTTCTTTAAATGATTGTAACACCAAAAATATATATGTTGGTGATGATAGATCTCTTAGTGTTGTAGGGACTGGAACTGTTCATATAGACAATGGTCAGTTTAATGATGTATTATGTGTTCCAACCTTATCTTGCAACCTTCTATCTGTATATCAGATAACTCATTCAGGTGAAGGTAAAATCGTTGAATTTTCACCTCACGATGTTGTAATTAAGGACCTAAGAGATTCTAGATAGATTTTAGCTACTGGCATTGCTGATGATTCTACAAGGTTGTATAAGTTTCACAAATTTGGGTCATCAAATCTTCCCTCAGTATTTGTTGCTCATAACGATGAAGTGAGCAAACTTTGGCATGAGCGATTTGGTCACTTAAACTATCGCTCTCTTCAGAATCTATGTAAAGAAAATATGGTGACAGGTCTTCTAATGGTATCTTGCAGAGATGGTGTTTGTTCCGGATGTGTACTCGGAAAACATCATCGGGACAGTTTTGAAAAGCGTGCCTCTTGGCACACCTCAACCCCTTTACAGCTCGTGCATAGTGATTTATGTGGTCCACTTCCAGTTGTTTCATTCTCTGGCTACAAGTATTTCTTAACTTTCATTGATGATTTCTCCAGACGCACTTGGGTATACTTCTTAAAACTCAAGAGTGAAGTATTTAACATGTTCTTGGCCTTTAAGGCCTTTTTTGAAAAACAATCTGGACATCAAATTCTTAAGCTAAGATCTGATAATGGTGGAGAATATGTTAACAACAAATTCATCAACTTTTGCACTGAGAATGGAATTCAAATGCAACATATTGTTCCATATACTCCACAACAAAATGGTGTAGCTGAAAGGAAGAATCGCACCTTAAAGGAAATGGCTAATTGTATGCTTCAATCTAAAGGACTTAGTCTTAATTATTGGGCAGAAGCAATTAACTGTGAAAATTACATAATAAATCGCACCCCTACTAAGGTTTTAAAGAATATCACTCCAGAAGAAGCATGGAGCTCAATTAAACCAGATGTAAGTCACTTTCGTGTTTTTGGAAGTGAAGCATGGGCCCATATTCCAGATGAGAAACATAAAGCTTTAGAACCTAAGAGTGAAAAATGTATCTTTGTTGGATATCCTGAAGATGTCAAAGGATATAGACTTATTCCACTTAAGTCCAAAAATGTTATCATTAGAAGAGATGTAAGTTTGCTGAAAATATATCGGCCTACGAGCCTAGTTCGGCGGATGTGCCACCTCTCCCTATCTCTTCTACTTTTGAAAATATTTCTTCTTCAGATGATGAAAGCGAGGATGAAAATCCTCCCCCACCTTCTCAGGATCCTCCTTCAACTCCTCAGCTTCCAAAATGGGTCTGTGCTACTCGGGATGCAGCAGGTGATCTTGCCGGTGATCCTACAGATCAGCGATGTACACGTTCTCAGTTTGATAGAGCCTCTTCTTTACTGGCTCAAGCTTCAGTGAATTATGATCCTGACACCTTTGCAGAAGCTTCAGGCCATCCAGATTGGGAAGCAACTATGAATGAAGAATATCATTCATTATTGGCAAATGATACATGGGATCTTGTTCCTCTACCAAAGGGACAAAAACTTGTTAGATGCAAATGGGTTTACAGAACCAAGTATGGACCAGATGGGAAAGTTGATAAACATAAAACTCGTCTTGTTGCTAAGGGTTTTTCACAAGTTGAAGGCATTGACTACACTGAAACCTTCTCCCCTGTTGCAAAAATGAACTCTATCCACCTTGTTCTTTCCCTTGCTGCCTCTTTCAAATGGGAAGTCCATCAGATGGATGTTAAATTTGCCTTCTTGCATGGGGACTTGCATGAAGAAATCTATATGGAACAACCTATTGGCTTTATACAAACAGACTATAGCCTTGTATGTCGGCTTAAGAAATCCCTTTATGGTCTCAAGCAAGCTCCTCGAGCTTGGTATGCCAAAATGGATAACTTTCTTTTAGAAAATGGCTTTTCTAGGTGTCATTCTGACAATACTGTCTACACCAAGAAAGTGGGCAAGTCTCTTATCATTCTTGTTCTTTATGTTGATGATCTTATCCTGACTGGTAGTGATCCCAACCTTATAAACCATGTGAAGTCTAGCCTTAAAAGGAAGTTTGAAATGACAGACTTAGGACACTTACATTATTTTCTTGGTCTTCAAGTCTTGCAATCCAAGGAAGGTATTTCCCTTTCCCAGTCCAAGTATGCCTGTGATATTCTACGCCATTTTCACATGGAAGACTGTAAGCCAGCCCCTTCTCCCTTTCAGTCTAGAGTCAAACTTTCAGTCACTTTACTTCTCCTGAAGTTGATGCTACCTTATACCATCAACTTGTAGGAAAACTTTTGTATCTAACCCATATTCGTCCTGACCTTTCCTTTGCTGTTGGACTTGTTGCTCGGTTTATGCAAAACCCACGTGAAAGTCATTGGAAAGCAGCTAAAAGAATACTTCGTTATGTTCGAGGTACAGTTCAGTTTGGGATTCATTATAGTGCTGAAGCATCTCCTCTATTGGTTGGTTTCACTGATTCCAATTGGGCTGGTGACCCTGATGATCGGAAGTCTACTGCAGGTTATGTGTTCACTCTTGGTTCAGGACCTATTACATGGGCTTGCAAGAAACAAGGTGCCATTTCTCTTTCTTCAGCAGAAGCAGAGTATCGTGGTGCCGTAGAAGCTAGTAAGGAAGCCGTGTGGCTTCGTCAGATCCTGTCAGAGTTTGGCTTTCAGCAGCAGCATCCGACTACACTTTGGTGTGATAATCAAAGTGCCATTCAACTATGCAAAGATCCAGTCCAACATCAACGCAGCAAACACATTGAACTGCACATGCACTTCATCAGAAAGCTCATTCATGACCATGTTCTTGAAGTGCAATATTGTTCAACAGATGATCAAGTTGCAGACATCTTTACAAAGGCTCTCACAGAGGCGAAATTCACTAAACTTCGATTTATGGTTGGAGTTCAAGAAGTTGTCACTAAGGGGGGATAGGCTCTAGTGCCTCCTTCCTTCTCCTATTGTGTCATATTTGTAAATCCTTCAATCCTATCCCAAGTTGTTCTTAAGGGGGGATGTTAGGATATTCCGACACATAGGAAATAGTTAAGTATAACTTGGTCTAGTATAGAGTTAGGTAAAGTGTGTTTCTTTACTATGTACATTTTGTAACTTACAATCCGACGGTCACGATATGTAGTGATCCAACAGTTCATTCTCCCCTCGGTATTACCGACACTTGATCTGTGGCTTAACACCTGATTGGTCCATGATCTCTATTTAAAGAGCATGGAGGGTCATTTGTAGGTTAACTGTCCATGAGAGAAGCTTATGTAAATTTTCATTCTTTTATTAATAAATTGCCTAAAGTGGCCGCGTTGGCTCAGGCCGTAGACTGTTTCCCTCTTTGAGGGTTTTAACCACGTCAAAAGTACTGGTGTATTGATCTGTGATCTGTTTGTGAGCGGTGTCCTTTGGTGTTTTGTCTGAGGAACTTACCCTATAAATTCCTACATTTACCTATTTCGTTTTTAGTGGCGTGGTTATATCATGATTCTCAATCTGCAGTCCCTCAACCTCGCGGTGACCCTCTATTTTAGGGATTTTAATCTTTCACGGATCCTCATCTTCTTCTTTAGCAGTCACGTTATAGCATTTCAACGCATGGCTCAGCTGAGTAGTCCAATCCGGTTGAATTAGATCCAAAGGATCCTGTGGTATCCTAAAGATTGTTGCTTTCACTTCTTGTAGCGCTTCATCAATACAGTAAACCCATCCTTAGAGATGAACGTCATTATGAATCCTTCACGCAGAATATCCCATTCACCTGTACCATGGCGGAGCTCTATTTCCAAGTACCAGTTCATCAAGATGACATCCAGGGTATGACAGAACAAGTGCACCCATTCAGGTTGGGGCTTCGCTCCATAAGCCTTAGCCCATTTGGCCAAGTGTGCACGCGGATCATCCTTCCCATCATATTTGTCTATTATTCGTATCTTCAACTTCCCAAAGCATGTTCTCATCATCCTCCTACACTTGCGCCAATCATCAAAGCTACCCTTGTGTGTACCCCACCATCTTGTAGGCATAGCGCACAGTGCCCAGTCCAAAGCCTGGAAGTGCTGCTTCTCTGGTACTTCCCTCTCAAAGGCATCCAAAAATACATCTACATCATTCAAGCCATCGTAAGTGGGCAGATTTCTTACTTTTGATGACACACAGTGCAGCGACCAGGTCATCATGTTACAGCTTAGCATGGTTACTTCATGTAGCCGATTCTGCCAGCGCTCTAATTCTTCATCAAAGTCTGAGGTGTAGGAACTCTCGCGATCCCATGTAATTTGTCCATCTGTTGTTGGATTCACCCAATCTTGGTCTCGCACTATTATCTTATATATGGAGTCCAAATCATCATCGCTCTCATAATTGCGGATTGGTTCAGTATAGCACAATCCTTCTACAGGATCTAGGGGTACTATTACGCAGAGCGATTTCTTTTCAAATATCATCTTTCACTTCTTTAGTTGATCACTCCATTCATGTTAGTAGCCCAATCAATGCCAAGGAGCGTAAGGTAGGGGTTGCTGTCATCCACAATTTCTATTACCTCGAAGTCAGCCAACGCACTCGCGCCTTCAGTATCTACAGTCACTCCTTGCAGACATCCCATGGGGATGAACTTCTACTGATTTTCTATCCTTAATTGAATCAGATACCACTGTAGCGTAAGTCTTCCGATACGCTCCCAAGTCTGCTTTGGTAGGACGTTCACGTCTGACCCCAAATCCAAAATAACCTGATCCATTTCATATTCTCCTATCTGCGTAGTCAGTCTCATCTCTCGTCCCGTCCTTGCTTTATGCTTACCAATCTTCCATACCACACACGGTTCACCCAGAGTGTTTCCAGCGCATCTATTTATAAGCTCCTGTAATCCCTTCATAGCCTTGCTATTGTGCAGCAGCTTCATGCAAGTTTCTAGAAAGGTCGTAAGCATAGAAGGGTCCATTTCCTAATCAAGCTTATCCTTGCTCCCTGAGGTGGAGGCCTCAGCGAAGCTCTTCTTTACTTCCATGAACGTTTCACATGCGCGCTCCAAATCAAATTCAGCCTCCTTCGCCGGAGCTTTGCAAACCCATGCACTGTCTTCGGGCTGTTTCCCCTTATCATCATCCATTGCAATTCCACTTCAAAGCACTATATTCACATTTAGATCCTCTTCGCGAGGCTCATCCCTCATCATCTGCAGGTTCTAAGTCAGCTAAGGTGGTAGCGCCCCTTTGTCGTGTATCCTCACTATCAGTGTAGGACAGTCTTCTGTCTCATGATCAAACTGAGTACAATATTTGCATGACGGTCGCGTTGGGTTAGTGCATTCACGGGCATAGTGTCCTGGTCCTCCGCAATTGTAACAAATCAGTTGTCCCCGACCTCTGCCAGGTCCTCCTCTGCCTCGGCCTCATCCGCGCCCCTGAAATCTTGTTCGCGCCATCCCATCGTTCTAACCAGGGGGCGCATTTCTGCATGAACCCTATAGGTAGTTGTTCTGCCCATCATTAATTCATAACTTCTACAGTTGTGCTCATCATTCCCTACCGACCTGCAGAAGTTGCAGAACAGTTGTTGCAGTGTTTGTACAAACTTTTGCAGAAAATGACAGTTATATGTCACATGTTTCCCTTCTACCTGATATATAGCACACCACAACACAGTCCCTATGCTCGCTCCTGCTTGGGCTTCTGACCTCAAAGGCATCAGTCCTCCTCCTTTAATATAGTTCACAAAGATCGAGCAATGGTATTTGTCATGTCCCTGACCTTTACATTTCAGGCACCATACCTCTTCATGCACCTCTGGTCGAACTGTTTTGTCCTGCTTCAAACTTTTCATTTCAAGGCAAATATTTTGCAACTACGCATGGATCTATTGAACCCCTAGATTTAGATCTTGCATCGGTGTTTCATGCAGTCTCATTGCAATCTCCAAGGCCTCTACCTAAGTCGTAATCTTCTGTTGTGACAATACAACCCTTAGGTGTGGCAGGAGCGAAGCCACGAACCATTCGCGGTGTTGTCCATCTATTAAGTTCATATTGGCTTCATGGATTTTACACTTCAACCTCTAATCCAATTCCCAAGGTGTCTCACCTGGTTTCATCATGATTTCCTTGAACCCCACAATCGACTATGCCTCAAATTTAGGCCTACTGAATTCTTTATTCAGCGCGGTCTAGATGTCTACCACCCCAGCATTTGGGTTATCATTAGAGTACTTGATGTACCAGGTTAGCGTGTGATCCTACAAAGAACTAACCAATGTTTCCTTCTTCATGTGATCATCTGTGACACCCTAAGCTTCCCATACAACTTTCACGATGAACCAAAACTAGTCTGGGTCCTCATTTCCCAAGCCTTTAAACAAAGGTAGCTTCACTGAATTTTCCATGTTGAACTACGGTGGAGGTGGTGGTGGTATGGGTGAAGTCGCAGGTGATGGTGGTGAAGTTGGAGGTGGTGTGGGTGGAGGTGGCAGTCGCGGGAATCCCTATCTTATTAACTGAATTGCACTTCGCGGAGAAGCCTGTGCTACTCCCTCTTCATCACCCAATGGAGGTGAAATCAGTGGGCTATACTCAGGACCCTTTCTTCCTTCGTTTTTGTAAGTCTTTCCACTTCACGTAGCTTTGAACATCAAGGTAGATGCATAACCCGTTTTTCGCACAATAACATCTTAATCCAAGTATTCAAAGACTTCAAGCACTTACCTCACAGACCTTTGAAAAAGCGTCGCTCCACCTTGCTGTAACTAACTGAGGTATCAACCGTGAATTCAGTCACAAATCCTCCTATGATGTGATCGAACCAATGACTGACAGCATGAGCGATATTATCCTCAGAGGCTTCTAGTCTCTGTACTAACTCCAAGGTCCAGACAATAGGACCGTCAAGTCTCCATCTTCCTTGGCTATCTGCTAGCTTCGCGATCCACTCGTATAGCTCAACCGAAAAGGAACAAAAAAATATCTCATGGATTTATGTATACAGGTACCTATCCAGCCACTGTTCCTTTATCAACCATGGATTTTTGTTCTCCTGCGCCGCGAATTCGTGGATCTTCTTGTCCAACAAGTCTTCAATCTCTTTCTTAGTTGGGTTCCAGTGATACGACATCACACACCTCTTATGCAAATTCTGGTCCGGGCAACAGAACCATTTGTTAGTTGTGTGGGGCCTGACCCAAGTTCAACGTTAGTTATCCAAACAAATCCCTACACTAATGGCCCTTTCGGCATCAACGTGTGGAGTGTGGACCGAAGTCTCACCCGAAGCAGTATGGGGGGATTTTGGAACCAAGTTTCCGCACCCTGAGATGGTCGTGATGTCAGGTTATACCCTCTGTTCCTACTTTCGCGCAGGTCACTAAGCTTTAGGGCTCTGTCAGTCTAGCCCTTTATTCTGCCCTTCAGTACCCTCGTGAAGGTGTACAATTGACCTTCGTGCAGCCTTAACCTGTAGTCCAGGTACTTTCACACAGCGTATTGTATAGGTTCCCAAGTTATCTTATGTGTTTTACTTATCTTACTAAACAATCACAGTTAGCGCCGCGTAAACTGATATTCTTACTTGCGTTCAATTAACCAATATAATCACATACATTCGCGCATCACATAAACATTGTAAATGAAACCCAAAATGCAATATAACCAGATGCATTAACAGGAAATAAATACACATAATTTGCAGAATACTTCTCTTTATTGATATCTTCATATTATTACAGACTCTATCTGCCCTGCGCACATAGTTGCAGGGGTCCGCGCACTCAACTGCGGACTTCCACCCTAGGCCTCTGTGCACTCAGCTGCAGAGCCTCTACCTACGCTAAGACCCGAAACACTTAGACTTCTCTACCAAGACTCTTCACTTCATTCTTCGAACTACAACTAAAACTACTTAGAGCTTACTTACTTAGCTCATTTTTATACCATCCCATGGTCTGCGAACCATGGGTGGATCTTTACAGCTGACTTTACACTTTAAAAAATAAGGGCAAACAACCCTTTATGACTCTTGACACCTTCGTGCTCCACGACCACAAAATGCAGAGACTTTACAACTTTATTACACAATTGACCCAAAACATGGGCTTTTAGCCCCAAAACTGTCCTTGGGGGATCCCGTTCCCAATAAGGTACTAGGAATAGCATCATACCATTGGAAGAAGGAAGATGAAAAGGGTAAGGAAAGAAGATGATTAAATTTTTTTGGATTAGAACTAGGAGACATCCAGGGAATGGGGATGGTTGACAGTGGAGTTACCCACAAATTTGTGGAAGAATAAGTAGCAAGGAAGCTTGGTCTTAATTTAAGCCCAATAAGGCCTCCTTTAATTCCATCAACTTCAAAGACATGTGGATGATTGGTTCAATTGGTGATGTGCCTATCTGTATGGGAGATTAGCAGGGTAATGTGGGTGTTACTATAGTGCAACTTGATGACTATGAATTGATGATAGTGCAAGAGTTCTTGATTGATGAAAAATTTATCCCTATGCCTCATACGTTCATTCTATCAAGATATTAGTGAATCACAGTGAAGACTCAAAGAGGATACTCGAATATAGTAGTGAGGATGGCCATAATATTCAGGAGTGAATAATAGTATTGTGGAGCTACATGTAGAGAGTTGAATAGTAGTGATTCAGAGTCTCTTCTCTTATGACATGTAGACATCATGGCTTATTTGAAAAAAAGGGTAGAGAACTTGGTGAAGAGGACAAGCAGATTAGAGTATGCGAGAGAGACCGAGATTGTAACAGTGGCTTAGAGATGTGACCAAGGAGATGCACCTTGGTATGTTGAGTCCAAGGATAATGTTGGTACATTGAATTTGAGCTTGGGAGGTTGGACACAGGATCTTGATCTCAACAGAGTTGTTGAGAAAGTAGAGGGAAGGATAGGATCATATCCTCCTTTGCTAACTTGCATGACAAGGAAATATGGGGGAATGCTTATGGGAGATTAGATGGAAGATGAGGGTGTAGGTCACCATGACCAACACTCTTTTTCATCTCGTTGAGCTATGAGGAGATGGTTTTTTGTTGGAGATAGATAGTGAGCTAAGATCATGGAGGTACCTACAGTGATTCATTTATAGCAATAGATTGGTTGAGTCGTGATTATTTGAGGTTGAGGATATTGCACAATAAAACATGAGTTCTTATGGAGCTTGGTGCAATGATCAAATTAACTACTTGATTAGTTGAGCCTCATGAGGAGATTCAACACATGTCAATATGCAAAACTTATTTATAGAGATGGAAACAGATATATCATGTAGAGAGGCTTCATCATGATGATGATGTCTAATGGGAGATGACCAGAGGGTTATGGTTGGACCATTGCCATGATAGAAATACTTTGAGTGGGGGAGGATGGTAAGCCCTAGAGTTGGGTGCACATTTAACTCAAGTGCACACCATAGGCGACATCTCCATCGCATGAATTGCAGTGAATATATTGAAAGAAATGAAATAAAATAATATGTTAGGTAAGGGTTCGTCAGCACGTGATGTCAAAAAACCAACACTTGGGATTTCCATTGGGCACATGAGGGAATATTGGTGGCACAATGGATGTGAGTGACCGAGCACCTGACTTGGCCAAGAAATGGGTAAAAAGGCCCAAGACAAGTCCATGAGAGGCAACATGAGTGCCCCAAGGTGCAGGCCAAAACACCCCCCTAGATGAGTGATCTAACAATGGGAGGATGTCAGCCCGGGGCATGTTGGACTATGCCCGGAGCATGTTGGAATATGTCTAGGATCCATGGTGGAATGGGTGGTGGGATGATTCCCCAAGATGGCCAGTCGAGATGGGTCAAGTGATGAACCAAATGTTGGAAAGACCAACTGAATTCAGGTCAATTGAATGGAATTGAATGACGTGGTGGACGATTCGGCACATTGTGTGGGTAAGTTGTGAGTGCTTGGGCAAAATGACGAGTCGATCTGGCCCAAAGTGCATGAACCAAATGAATGAGACTACCCATTTTGTGAAGTGGGGAACCATATAGAGTGAGGTAATGAACCATATAAGTAAAGAACCACACGGTGGAATGAAGGAGGAAAAGAATGCAAGCATCCATACATCAAAGAAGAGCTAAACAAAGGACACAATCAAAGTTTGGGATGGTGCAAAGGATGAAGGGAAGGAGTAGAGATGAGTGACTCGAACCTGTAGTCATGCAGGACCTGAGGAAGCCTTGTAGCCAAACTAAACCATCTCAATAGAATGGAAGTAACACATGATAAGCTAACAAGTGACCTGGGTTGGGTTCAAGAGGTTGGAAAAAGGGTTTTTTTATTCACTTGAGGTTTCTAGGATTTCTAGATTTGTTAACCAAGCCTTTGTCTTAGGGAAACTATGTAATTATGATTTGTAATAAAATTTGAATCCCATTGGGTTGTTCCTTTGTAAATTTGTGCACGTGCATGATGATATTAATGGTGAATTGATATCATACATATAATTCTCATATCTTTATGGAAATCTAATTGAAGTAGAAGTGATAATAAGATTGCTTCCAATATATCAAAGGGTTATGATATCCTTCTAAGTAATGGTATAGAGATTATATATGTGAACTTTTTGTGAGGCATAGTTTAGGTGAAGTAACCCTATGCTCCACAAGGTAGAGGCGAGACACGTTAGTGCTACACACTCGAGGGATCACAGTGCACCCAAAAGGAACCATATGACCATATGAGACCCTGGGTTCGTGAAAAAATAAGAACACAATGCAGAAATTTTCAAACTCCTTAACCAAAGAGAATCAAATGAAATAAATTCTCCACATTAAATGCAACTTAAGGAAGAATAAAAGAGAGAATTACAGACGATAAAATGAGTCTTGGCATAAAGGCCTAATTATATATGCATTTATAATCAAGAAAAACAACATAAAAGAGTATCCATGTGGATGCTAACCTATTTCTCAAAAGTGGACATGTAGCTAGCCGCTACAACCATCAAGTTAAAATAGGAACAAGTGCTTGATATGATTTCACTCTAAAGAAAATAGGAATCACTACTTCATATGAGGTTGACTCTTTAGTTTGTTCATCATCTACCCATAAAATTAAACTTGGTGGACATATATGATGGTAATGGATGTTAATGTTGGAATTTACAGGGTAAGTTCCACAGAAAGAATACCAAAAGGACACCGCTCACAACCAGATCTCAAATCAATACACCAGTATTTTTGACGTGGTTAAAACCCTCAGAGTGCAAGGAGGGAAACAGTCCACGGCCTGTCCCAACGTGGGTGCTACAGGCAATTTATTAATCAAAGAATGAAAATTTACATAAGCTTCTCTCATGCACGGATTACCCGAACAATGACCCTCCATGCGCTTTAAATAGAACTCATGGACCAATCGGGTGTCAAGCCACGGATCAAGTGTCGGTAATACCGAGGTGAGAGTGAACCGTCGGATCACTACATATCGTGACCGTCGGATTGTAAGTTACAAAATGTACAACGGTAAAGAAACACACTTTACCTAACTCTAACCTAACTCTATACTAGACCAAGTTGAACTTAACTATATCCTATGTGTCGGAATATCCTAACATCCCCCCTTAAGAACAACTTGGGATAGGATTGAAGGATTTACAAATATGACACAATAGGAGAAGGAAGGAGGCACTAGAGCCTATCCCCCCTTAGTGACAACTTCCTGAACTCCAAGCATATATCGAAGTTTAGTGAACTTCGCCTCTGTGAGAGCCTTTGTGAAGATGTCTGCAACCTGATCATCTGTTGGACAATATTGCACTTCAAGAACATGGTCATGAATGAGCTTTCTGATGAAGTGCATGTGTAGTTCAATGTGTTTGCTGCGCTGATGCTGGACTGGATCTTTGCATAGCTGAATGGCACTTTGATTATCACACCAAAGTGTGGTTGGATGCTGCTGCTCAAAGCCAAACTCTGATAGGATCTGACGAAGCCACAAGGCTTCCTTACTAGCTTCCACGGCACCACGATACTCTGCTTCTGCTGACGAAAGAGAAATGGCAGCCTGTTTCTTACAAGCCCATGTAATAGGTCCTGAACCAAGAGTGAAGACATAACCGGCAGTAGACTTCCGATCATCAGGGTCACCAGCCCAATCAGAATCAGTGAAACCAACTAACAGAGGAGCTGCTTTGGCACTGTAATGAATCCCAAACTGTACTGTACCTCGAACATAACGAAGTATTCTTTTAGCTGCTTTCCAATGACTTTCACGGGGGTTTTGCATAAAACGAGCAACAAGGCCAACAGCAAAGGAAAGATCAGGACGAGTATGGGTTAAATACAAGAGTTTTCCGACAAGTTGACGGTATAAGGTAGCATCAACTTCAGGAGAAGTACAAGAGACTGAAAGTTTGACTCCAGACTGAAAGGGAGAAGGGGCTGGCTTACAGTCTTCCATGTGAAAATGACGAAGAATATCACAAGCATACTTGGACTGGGAAAGGAAAATACCCTCTTGGGATTGCAAGACTTGAAGACCGAGAAAATAGTGTAAGTGTCCTAAGTCTGTCATTTCAAATTTCTTTTTAAGGCTGGACTTCACATGGTTTATAAGGTTGGGATCACTACCAGTAAGAATAAGATCATCAACATAAAGAACAAGGATGATAAGAGAGTTGCCCACTTTCTTGGTGTAGACAGTATTGTCAGAATGACACCTAGAAAAGCCAGATTCTAAAAGAAAGCTATCCATTTTGGCATACCAAGCCCGAGGAGCTTGCTTGAGGCCATAAAGGGATTTCTTAAGTCGACAAACAAGGCTGGAGTCTGTTTGTATGAAGCCAATGGGTTGTTCCATATAGATTTCTTCCTGCAAGTCCCCATGCAAGAAGGCAGATTTAACATCCATCTGATGGACTTCCCATTTTAAAGAGGCAGCAAGGGAAAGAACAAGGCGGATAGAGTTCATTTTGGCAACAGGGGAGAAGGTTTCAGTGTAGTCAATGCCTTCAACCTGTGAAAAGCCCTTAGCAACGAGACGAGCTTTATGTTTATCAACTTTCCCATCTGGTCCATACTTGGTTCTGTAAACCCATTTACATCTAACAAGTTTGCGTCCCTTTGGTAGAGGAACAAGATCCCATGTATCATTTGTCATCAATGAATGATATTCTTCATTCATAGCTGCTTCCCAATGTGGATGGCCTGAAGCTTCTGCAAAAGTGTCAGGATCATGATTTACTGGAGCTTGAGCCAGTAAAGAAGAGGCTCTTTCAAACTGAGAACGTGTACGTCGCTGATCTGTAGGATCACCGGCAAGATCACCTGCTGCATCCCGAGTAGCACGGACCCATCTTGGAAGTTGAGGATCCTGAGAAGGTGGGGGAGGATTATCATCCTCGCTTTCATCATCTGAAGAAGAAATGTTTTCAAAAGTAGAAGAGATAGGAAGAGGTGGCACATCCGCCGGACTAGGCTCGCAGGCCGATTTATTTTCATCAAATTTTACATCTCTTCTAATGATAACATTTTTGGACTTAAATGGAATAAGTCTATAACCTTTTACATCTTCAGAATATCCAACAAAAGTACATTTCTCACTCTTAGGTTCTAAAGCTTTATGCTTTTCATCTGGAATATGGGCCCATGCTTCACTTCCAAACACACGAAAGTGACTTACATCTGGTTTAATGGAACTCCAAGCTTCTTCTGGAGTGATATTCTCTAGAACCTTAGTAGGAGTGCGATTGATTATATAATTTGCACAATTAATTGCTTCGGCCCAAAAACTAAGACTGAGTCCTTTAGATTGCAGCATACAATTAGCCATTTCCTTTAAGGTGCGATTTTTCCTTTCAGCTACACCATTTTGTTGTGGAGTGTATGGAACAGTATGTTGCATTTGAATTCCATTTTCGGTGCAAAAGTTGATGAATGTGTTTTTAACATATTCTCCACCATTATCAGTTCTTAGCTTAAGAATTTGATGTCCAGATTGTTTTTCAACAAAGGCTTTGAAGGCCAAAAAAGTGTTAAATACTTCGCTCTTGAGTTTTAAGAAGTATACCCAAGTGCGTCTGGAGAAATCATCAATGAAAGTTAAGAAGTACTTGCAGCCAGAGAATGAAGCAACAGGAAGAGGACCACATAAATCACTGTGCACAAGCTGTAAAGGGGCTGAGGCGTGCCAAGAGGCACGTTTGTCAAAACTGTCCCGATGATGTTTTCCGAGTACACATCCGGAACAAACACCATCTCTGCAAGATACCATAGGAAGACCTGTCACCATATTTTCTTTACATAGATGCTGAAGGGAGCGATAGTTTAAGTGACCAAATCGCTCATGCCAAAGTTTGCTCACTTCATCATTATGAGCAACAAATACTGAGGGAAGATTGGATGACCCAAAGTTGTGAAACTTATACAACCTTTTGGAATCATCAGCAAGACCAGTAGCTAGAATCTGTTTAGGATCTTTTAGATCCTTGATTACAACATCATGAGGTGAAAATTCAACAATTTTACCTTCACCTGAATGAGTTATCTGATAGACAGATAGAAGGTTGCAGGATAAGGTTGGAACACATAATACATCATTAAACTGACCATTGTCTAGATGAACAGTTCCAGTCCCTACAACATTAAGAGATCTATCATCACCAATATATATATTTTTGGTGTTACAATCATTTAAAGAAGAAAACATGGCTTGGTTTTTGGCCATGTGACAAGAGGCTCCAGAATCAATGAGCCACTCATGAGAATGAGAAGAAGAAGAAGATACATTTAATGCATAACCAGACTGAGATGATTGACAATGACATGCAGAAAGTGCCATTCCGGAAGTTGAAGTTGAAGTAGGCTCCACATGGATGTTATGTTTCTTCATTGCGGCTTCCAAGGCTTCCATCTTCTTAAAGCATTTAGATTCTAAGTGGCCATCTCGATTACAAAAGTTACAATGTCTATCAGTCTTCTTCCATTTGTTTTTATTGGTCTTATCATTTTGCTGAAATGATCTTTCATTTTGAGGCTGAGATGGTTTAGGACCATTCTTTTGAGGATATGACTTCTTAGGATTCTTTGAATTTGGTTGCTGCTGGGCGGCTAACGCTTTCGTGGAAGAGTTTCCAAGATTAAGAAGACCAAGGTGTAAGAGTTTTTCTTGTTCTCTTATTAAGGAATCACAAAAGGAGTCAAAGGAAGGGGCCTTGTAGTCTTGTCCTTGACAAATGAAAGCTTCCCTTGTAGAATGGAAAGTGGAAACAAATACAGAGTAGGCTGGTCCCAACTTAGTAAGGATGGAATAAATAAGGTTACCATCTTCTTTCTTAACTTTAACACCTTCCAAGAGATATCTAAGGGTCTTGAATTTGGACAAGAAATCTTCAATGCAAGAAAAATTATTAGGATCCAAAGTAAGCAGCTCATTTTCAAGTTGATGGGCTCTAATTTCATTTTTAATCCCAAAAACTTTAGCAAGTTTTTCTAATGCTTCATGAGGAGTCTCAAGTTCTGCAATGTGGAATCTAAGATCAGGAGAAATAGACATCCCTATCAAACCACGTGCTTGATCTTGTCTATTTTCCCATTTTGCCGCCTTGTCTTCATCTTTTGGTTTCTTCTCTTGGTCTGTGGCTATTCTGTAGAGACCTTTACTTCTAAGTAAATCTCCCATGTAGGCTACCCATTGGAAGTAGTTAGTGCTGTCAAGAATGACTTGGCATGGACTTTCCATTTAAAAAAAACTGAAGCTGAAGATGCTGAAAGTAAGTGTTCCAATGGATAGATCTCGAAAAAATAGGCGGTTTTAAAAAAAACGGCTCTGAAAAAGGCTTCCGGATGAAGAAGTTATGGCTTTTTGAAAAAAAAATGTTGACGTTGCCGGCAAAGTGCGCGAATGTGCGGGAATGAAAAAATCCGCCCCCACAAAATGGAGACTTGAACCCAAGACCTCTACTCTCTTAAAATAGCTTTGAACCAATTGATCTATACAAAAAATTGAGAGAGAGAGAGAGAGAGAGAGAGAGAGAGAGAGAGGGGGGGGGGGGCCTTGGTTTGCGTGCTTGCCTTGAGAAAGCTCTTTTTCCCTACAAAACACAAAACACAAAACCCAACACGAATATGCAAAGAAAAACGAACCTTACGGCTCGAAGTTAGCTTTAGCCAAAAAAAAACTAGAAATTTAAAAAAAAATCTCAAAGTTAGCTTTAGCCGAAAAACTAAATATTTTTCTCAATGTTTCTGATTTTCCGAGATCACACTAAGGTGCAGGGAAAAGAGCATACGCATGAGAAAAATCCTTCCTTTCTGTTTCTGATTTGCCCAGATCGCACAGAGTCGCAGGGCAAAGAGCATACGCAGAAATGAAAGGTATAGATCCGGTTAAAAAAAGGCTAAATAAACTGAGACCGAAATAAGCAGAGAGAAAATAACAGTAAACTGCAAAAAAAACACTGTATACCTCCCGATCTGAAAAATGACGCAGCTAGGGCTACCGGAAACCTTTTCGCGTGAAACGAAAGGGGTTCCTCACTGGAACAGATGCTCCGAACGCAACAGAGCAGTCCTCTCGGCCCGAAAGCAGTCAGAAACAGCAGATCTAGGAAACGACAGCCGCATGCAGTTCTACCGGCTTCAGATTTGGATCACCAACGGACGCGGCCCTCAAATAGCTCTGATACCATGTAGGAATTTACAGGGTAAGTTCCACAGAAAGAATACCAAAAGGACACCGCTCACAACCAGATCTCAAATCAATACACCAGTATTTTTGACGTGGTTAAAACCCTCAGAGTGCAAGGAGGGAAACAGTCCACGGCCTGTCCCAACGTGGGTACTACAGGCAATTTATTAATCAAAGAATGAAAATTTACATAAGCTTCTCTCATGCACGGATTACCCGAACAATGACCCTCCATGCGCTTTAAATAGAACTCATGGACCAATCGGGTGTCAAGCCACGGATCAAGTGTCGGTAATACCGAGGTGAGAGTGAACCGTCGGATCACTACATATCGTGACCGTCGGATTGTAAGTTACAAAATGTACAACGGTAAAGAAACACACTTTACCTAACTCTAACCTAACTCTATACTAGACCAAGTTGAACTTAACTATATCCTATGTGTCGGAATATCCTAACAGTTAAAGACGATGGTAAAGGTGTGGAGTAATGACCTAAAGGTGATAATGATGTTGAATAACTAAGAAAGAAATGCTACAAGGTGGATACCCCTAATCTCTATAGTACAAGGTTATGCATGGTCATGTAAACCAAAGCTTAATTATGGTTTAATTTCTACATGAGTGGTTCAAATTCCACTACTTGGATGAGTTATCGAAAGTTACAAAAATAAATCCATTGAAAGTAACAATCCCCAATAAAGGTCTCGATAAATAAGGTTGTAGTAAGTACCCATTTACAAGTGAGTAATCAAAGAATATTTATTTTATGGCATAAAATATAAGCATATAAACATGGAATGTGGATGAAGTCCTTCAATGTGGCTAGTAGATAGTCCTTAGAATAGTGGCAAGCCAATCAAACCTTGATTTGAATTATATCCACAAATAAACATGATTATCTATAAACTTAGTTTTGGCAAGGATCAACAACATTAAGGTTTGAGGCTAAGAATGGGATATGAGATAATATTGGTGGTATAAAGGGATCGGTTCCATTCCAAAGAGTGTCTGTGCCTACATTAACATTGTACTCTTAATGTAAACATGAAAAAATTCAAGAATATGGAAAAAGATAGGCTTGAAAATAAATTAAAGGAAAATAAATGTTTGTATTAAAAAAATAAAACATGAGAAATTATTCCTCAAAGTGCTTGTTGAGAAAAGACATAAGAGAAGAAACAAATGATGGGATTGGTTGAAACTAAGAAGTTGGGGATGTTTTCCCTTCCAATTCCCCCCCCATTTGAGTCATTATCATATTTATTCATGCTCTTTATGTTACACATTATTTTATCGCATTCATAGCAATTGATGTTGTACCTCTAACCTTCGACATCTCGAGCATTATTGCCATTAATCCCTCAAGGAGATGGAACAATATCCTCTCCCTGAAAGATGAAAAACTAGTTCAAATCCCTTCAAAAACCCTAATTCAAGATGATGTCGCAGGTTTCACATTGACAACCTGTGACATAGGTAATCGTTGTGGGTTTCACATTGACAACCTGTAACATAACTAATTGTCACAAGCTGCATAACTGACAGACTGCGACATTGTCATAGGTTTCTTCACTACAAGGTGTGACATTGTTTTAATGAAGGTAAAAATAAAAAAGAATGAGAAGCTTCTAGAAGATAATCCTTGTGTATGGAATCTACTCTGATTAGTTTAGATCTGGTTCACATCCCTGATTTGTCTAGATCATAACATCCTTCCCTTATCCTCCCCTAAAGATTACATCTTCCATTGACAAAGATCTCTTGGTTGATTTTAGAAGGGCTTTAGCTCTAAATTCTCCATTGAAACTCTACTAAAGTATTAGACTTATGATCTCAAGTCTTTTGAAGGCAAGGTGTTGAAACAATGAATAGTTGGAAGGGGACTCTAAACATCAAGGCATCAAGTTGTAACCATATCCTTTTGTGATTAAAACAATTATATGTTTCTTTACCACAATCATTGTCTATGTTTTTGATGATTTTCAGTATATATCTCCTTGATCATATATAGGTCTTGTCAAATTATATGTGGATTAGATGTGCTTTTATGTTTTGTTTGTTTTTGTTGTCTACAGGTTCTTCTTTGTGAGCATTGAGGACAAGGCTAGAAGCTACAGTGATTCAAGCAATTAGCAAGGAAAAATGTAGATAAAAAGGAATGATCTCATATTACTTATGTCTCCATTTATATTTTGTCAGATTGCAATAGACTTAGGTAAAGTCATATGTTTCTATTTGTTTTGTTCTAGATCTAGGTATCAGATCTAGGGAGATCGTTCTGGTCCATAAGAAGGATTTGTCTACCAACAAAATTGGTGACTCCACTGGGGAACAATTTTTAGGATTTGTTCTTCAAGATTTATTTTAACTCTTAAATGCTTTCTTTTATTTAGTTTTCTTCTTTCTAAGTCACTAGCAATCCAGATATGACTCTTAAACCTCAAATCTATTTATATTTTGGAATATTTTTTTTAATTTTCTTGCTTTCTACACATATCACACCTTTATTTAGGGACCATATTGACATTGTTACACCTAGGTAGTTCTAAAACTGGCACAGCCTTATTGTCGCACTACGCTACACTGTAGCATATGACACTGCCTGAAAAATCAAATTTTCTTAGGGTTCTTTCCAAATTTATCTTGGATCTATGGTCTATTTGGTTTTTGAGTTTGTTTGTTGTTTCTTTATACTAGTCATACTTTACAAATCAGGTCTCCTTTTGGGTGCCATTTTTCATTTTTTGGTTTTTGTGTGAAATTTCCATTATTTGCCTCTTCAACCTTGTTGGTCTTCATTTTCCTTTGAAAGTTTTATAATTTCTTACTCTTGGATTTTTTATTCAGATCTTAGAGTGTCTTTCTTTGTTTCTTTTGATCAATTACTCAAAGATTGTTGTTTGGATTGTTTGGTGAAGAAAAGAAAATTTATTCCTTTTCTTTAAAATTCTTTTGCGAAAAGAAAAAATATATTTCTTGAATTGTTTTTATTTTTTAGAGTTAATTAGTTGCATTCTTTGTGTGTTTTAATTTCTTCTTTGAAAATGAAAATTTGTTAAATTCTTGCATTTGTAGGAGGGCATATTTTTGGTTTTGAAATAAACCATTGTTAAGTAGTGAAAACATCTTGGTTTTAAGTGAATTTGATTAAATTTGTGACATTTTTCATTTGGGAATATTAAAAGTCTTTCTCCTTATCAAAATATAGTTTTGTTCGAAATGAAAGTTTGAATTTCATTTCTTGCATTAAGATTTAGAGTCATAAAATACCATCTCATCCACTCCATATGCTTATTTGTGTAAGCAACAACCATTAAAATTAACACTTAATAAAATTGATTCGATATTTTTGTATTCATTTGAGCACATCTACATTACCCTAAGTTTAGGGCCTTAGAATAGGTGGTGAGTTTAAACTCTCCATGGCTACAAAACAAACATAGAATCTTGAGCTAGGGAGTAAAAATTCATTTGGAACATAATGTTGTTTGGGAAGCCCTTCTCACGCAAGGGTTAAGCATGAGGTCACATTGGGGACAACAGAGTTATTAACCATGCTTCGTTGGTCATGGTGGCATTGATTTGCACGTATTACAAATGGTGTTTTATAACACTTGGGGATCACCTAAGAGGAGTACACCTCATTTTTAGGAATCTCTCAAGGGGATTTTAGGTTTAATTTCCCTGGCCTTGTTTGTATATCTAATTGTAAACTCTCCCACCAGACCAAGTTGTTATAGGTGGTAACCTTAGTGGCTATAATATTAGGGCTCATATATAAGGTGACAGCGATGGGAAAAAACTTTATTATACCTAGGATAGACATTGGTCAAACTCACTCAAGCCTTCCTAGAGGATGATCCACTATATGTGAGGGTACTTACACTAGGCTTGGGTTGTTAAGTAGGTTTCTAGCATAACTAGTTCCACCTGCTCTCTCATCTATGTGAATTGTATGCTTGCTACTTTATATTTGCTAGCATGTTTTGTTTGTTCTCCTTTCTAGTGGACCATAGTTGTGTTTTCAATTGATTATATAAATTCACCATGGAATAATATCAACCTTGTTGATCATGTAGGATGCAAGGCTTACTCCATAAACTACCTGAAGTTGCACAACCATAAATTATAGAAGAGATTAAAGTTGTAAAATCTGAAATTATAGAACTTGAGACGTCACAACCTGAAGTTACCATACCTGAAACCGTTGAAACCAAAACATCAAAACCAGAGATTGTGGAACCTGAAACTTTGGAACTGAAGGTTGTCCCATATGAATCTTTGGAATAAGAAATTATTGAACTTGTAATTTATAAAATTGGCATTCCTCCTTCAATAGCTTTAGTGTTTACTCGTTTACTAGTTAGTTCTCAAGAATTTGTCTCTTCAGGAGATGAAGTTGTAACTTATCTTCCACCTAGTATGCTACATGTAGACGAAGCTTCTCAAGAATATCACTCTTCAGTTAATCCTCCAATAACTAATATAAGAGCCCTTATTTTTGTTAAATTACCTATTGCATCCCTATTTTGTTAAATTATCTATTGCATCCCTATTTTGTTAAATTATCTATTGCATCCCCATTTTGTTAAATTACCTATTGCATCCCTATGGCGAGATAATCCTTGTTATCAATATCTTTTTGCTATCCCTCTTAACAACACACACTCTACATCTAGGAGAAGTCCACTCTTATGTACTCCTTTATATTTCTTACCAGTCCAACCATGCATCAATCAACGTCCATAGAATCTACATCTGGAAGTACCTTAATGAAAACTTCACCTTCTATTGTAGGTGGATCTTCTGAACCTAGTACATTTTCCATGTTTACTGCATATTCTTTACCTAGTAACTATTTTGATTCTTGTGGATCTAGTTAATCTTATGTTTATAGTGGACCTCTTGTACATTTTGGGTATTAATCACTTAGCGTAACCTTTTTTGGAGCTTCTAGTCCCTCTTTTTTTCATTATCCTCCTTTGTCTACTGGAATTTCATCTTAGTCTATTCCAAGTGTGGTACAAACCTCTGAAACTATGGTTGCTTCTCAAACTTCTATGTCTGGTGTCCAACTAGCATCTAGTCAACAACCTAGTTTGATGTCTAGTGGAATACGTTTTTCATAGCAATCTCTTGTGGTATCTCTTTCGTTTATTGGGGGGCAACCTCCTATAGGATCTCTTCCACTTACTAGGGGGGGAACTCATGTAGGATCTCTTCCATTTAATAGGGGTCACCTTCTCGTAGGATATTTCCCTCCTATTGGACATCAACCTCCCATAGGATCTCCTCCTAATGGACAAAATCCTCCCATAGGAACTTTTCCTTCTACTAGATAATAACCTCCTCTTTGATATATTCCTTCTACCATTGGATCAACTCAAATAGGTTTTACTCAATTGTATGCAAGTAGTAAAAATTTTAATGGTGCTCCATTCCCTAGAATGGCAAGTACCCTTTGGAATTTATCTTATGCTAGTGGAGCCCAAATACCTACAGGACAACCTTTTCAAGGATTTCCTCCTTGAGTTTATGCTAGTGGAGCTCAAATGCTTACAAGCCAACATTATCAAGGACTTCCTCCTCAAGCTTATGTCGTTAGAACTTAAATCCTTCAGACCAACCTTTTCAAGGATTTCCTCCTCCAGCCTATGCTGGTGGAATTCAATTGCCCATAGCACAACCTTATCAAGGATATCCTCCTCCAATAGCTAGACCTTATGGTCCTATGTTTGGTTACCAATATCTTGTTTATCAACAACCTATTTTTAATAGGGGGTTACCATCCCTTGCAACTTTAGACTTACCAGACTTATCATGATTTACAAATGATGATATTCTTCATTATTCATTATGGACGATAATTCCTACTAAATTACCAATGACATTCCCAATTCAATAGTAAACCTGGTGAAGACCTTGGCAAACCATGTTATGACTTATAATTTTTGGTGTTCTTTAGACTCTCTAAATGATGATTCTATTCATTTACATATTTTCCAGTACACTCTTACTAGTATTCCATCTAAGTGGTACATTGAGTTGCCATGAGCATCTTTTGGTGATTTTAATATGTTGGCTATGGCATTTTTGACCCATTTCCAATTACCAATTTGTTATGAAACTTGAACTGAGCTTTTAACCTCATTACGACATTCGATATCTACACATATTTCTAATCATATTTATGAATGGAGATGACAACATCGATTAATTAAAGCCTCTATCCTAGACCAATTACTTTCATATTGGTTTACAAAGTCATTACTTCCTCCTATAGCATGCGATGTTGCCATGGGTGGCATTTTCACTGAAGAGCTTGTCCTTCATTGTTAGTATCTAGATCTTGTATATTCATAGTCTGTAACATTGTACAATATTATTCCTCATGCTCCTCTCCCATAGAATAATTCCGCTACATTGCCTTATTTAAAATCTCACATTGTTGATGGCGTGATTAGTTCTATTAGTCAACAGTCCATGAGTAAAACATCAAGTCATTCAAATTCCAAACGTACTATAATTGTCGTGGTTCAAAACTTTGCCCCTCCTACTACTCTTGTTCAATCTTCTGATAGTAACGCAGTCAAGTCCACATCAACTACTAAATATCAGCAACCTGGAAGTAAGAAAAATGGAAAAGGTAAAGCTAAACAAAATTCCCCACAATAGGAAAAAAATAAAACTTAACCTGTTGAGGAAAAATAAAAGCATAAAATTCATTATCCTTGTCTCATTTGTGATGAGGATCATTATACTAAGGATTGTTTGCATCGTTCCAATGTCATTCATTTTGTCAAAGGTGCTTCAACTATAGCTATTGTTTTGACGGACCCTTTTCCTACTCATCAAACTCAAATGGTTGCACAAAATCAACCTTCTACACCTAAAATCTCTTCTTACATGCTCATGTGTCGAGAGATAATTTCAGTGGCAACACGATCTAAAGGCTATAATCCTCCTAATGGAAGTGTTCCTGATCCACCTTCCACATCTACTCTTCCTACTTTTGGTCCTCTACAAATCAAGTGACCAAGTTCTAAAATAGTGGTATGACCCCCTCACAAGGGTGTTATTCGTAGGTCATCCTTCAGTCCACATGCTCAAGCTGCTCAAAATTATAATGTTGTGGAAGATTTAGCTCAAGCTCCCTCTACAATGTCGGCCCTCGAATTCCTTCAAAGCTACCCTAGACAGTGAAAAGCATTATTGTCATCTATTAGTGGAGTTGATCCATCTAATTCAAGGTTGATAGTATTTTATTTGGATAATTGTGTAACAAGGCTCCCCCACTAACTTTCATTCCAAATTCAAGTTGTTGTTCATGGAAAAAATGTTTTTCGTATTGTCATTGACAAAGGAGCCTCAACTTGCATAATGCCCTTAACGTGTTAGAAATCCATTGACTCTCCTTAAATTAATCGATCACTAGTAAATTTAAAATCATTTGATGGTAGAGGATTCAAACCCTATGGAATTCTTAATGCATTGCCTATCGAATTAGAAGGTAAAATAGTAACAGTCGAAGTAGAAGTCATTGATGGACCTCTTGATTACAAAATTTTACTTGGTCATAGCAGACCTACACTATTTGTATTGTAGTTTCTACTCATTTTCATATACTTCTCTTCCCCCATCAAGGGAAAATAGTCACGGTAGACCAACTTGCTTACTTTTCTTCGAATTCATGCACGACAGGTTTCGTAGGTGAAACCCCATTTTCCTATGAGTATGTTGGTGTGGGTCTTTTGAAAGATTCATTATTAATGGGTACTTTTCTACTCCCTCCACCCAACACTACTTCTTGTGTCACTCAAATCAACATGCTTTCAACTAGCACTAGTGGACCCCTCGAATCATATGACCCTTAGATAGTTCCTAATCTATCACAATATGAAAGATATAGCAACCAAATGTCGGCTAGTGTAATTGAATTAGTTTATGAAGTAATACAGTCTACCTATGTGGCTACTTCTAGTGCCAATGGTTGAATGAACATAGTTTTAGATCAATACTCTCAAATTTCTTAGCTCATTTCCACTACATCTCTTGATCCTTTTGATGATATGTTTCCTATCAATGAGAGTATCATGGATATTATGTCTTTAGGAGAAATTCCATGGGAAGATAGTCATAATTGTTCTTATTTTCTCCCTATGTTTGAGACTATTGAGAGTCAAATTCAAACTAATATTTTACACAAGATAATCAATAACCCTTAAAGTCCCATTTTGATCAATGATTTTTCATCTGAATGGAATTTAAGGAACATATCTATAACCATAGCGATTGATATCTCAATAAATATAGGATTGTGGAAAACATTCATATAGGTGCCGCATGTTCTCCTAAAGAATTTCGAACCTACATGGCCCTATTTAAAGAATTCTGCAATATTTTTTCTTGGTCTTATGAAGAAATGTTTGGGATTGACCCATGGATTGTTGTTCATGAAATTAGGACATGTCCTAAAACTAAGCTTGTTCGGTAAAAGCTTCATCCAGTTCACGCACGAAAATTCGTTACTATCAAAGCAGAGTTTAAAAACTTCTTAAAGCATGTTTTATTTATCCTATGCCTCTGACCAATTAGGTTTCCAATATTGTTCTAGACAATAAGAAACATGGCATGATCTGCGTATGTATTTATTATAGAGATATCAATAAGGCTTGTCCTAAAGATAATTATCTAACCACTTTTATTGATCAGATTGTCGATGACTGTGCCGGCAGTGAAATTTTCTCCTTTATGGATGGATTTCCCAACTGTTATCAAATTTTTATACTACCATTACATAAACATAAAATTGCTTTTATTTGTCCTTAGGGAACCTTCACCTATTGAATGCTCCTTTTGCACTTAAAAATGTCGATGCTACTTTTCAACAAGCTATGTCTTATGCCTTTCATGACATTAAGCATATTTTACAATCCTATCATGATGATTTACTGACACATTCTATGTGATGTCAAGATCACCCAAGACATTTACAAGTTATTTTTCTCCAATTTCAACATTACAATATTCACTTAAATCCACATAAATGTGTTTTTTGTGTGGAATATAAACATATTTTAGGTGTAATTGTATCCAAGCAAGGTATCCAACTTCATCCCTTGAAGGTTGAGGCTATTTGGAATCTAACTCATCCTTCCACTATACGCCAACTCCAAATATTACAAGGGAAGGCAAACTTTTTACTTCGTTTCACTCTAATTATGCTAAGCTTACTAATGGTTTTACTTGACTTTTGAAGAAAGTGGTTCCTTTTATTTGGGATGATATCAAAAAATAATAATTTGATGCTTTGAAAAATGCATTAATTCACACACCATTGTTACACCCCCTGGATTATCATCAAGACTACTTTTTATACTTAGTTGTTTCAGACTATATCATTTCCATTGTACTTGTCCAAGAGGAAAATTCGCATGATGAACATGTGATTTACTATCTCATTAGGAAAGTCACCACTTCCAAAATTAAATATTCACATGTGGAGAAATTGGCATTGGTATATTTATTCAACGTTTTCATCACTATATTCTACTGCACAAAACTACTATCATTTCTGATTGCAAATCCATACAACACATTGTTACTAGATAAGTGCTAGGGGTCAAATACTTCAAATGGATTGTTATCCTTCAAACATTTGATTTGGAATTTGAAAAAACCAAATCTAATAAATCATTGGTTTTTTCTTAATTTATTTGTGACCTTCCCTATATTAAAACAGAAATTGTCGCAGAAGATTCAATCCCATACGAATCTATTTTTCTAATCAGTTCTTCTGATCCCTGGTATGGATATATCATTGTCTATCTCCAAACCCAAAAATTTTGGCTAGATTTAACACGCACTAATTATTTTCAAATTTGATACCAAGCTTGACATTACATTATTGTTGACAATACCCTTTATCGTCGTGGTGTCGATATTATTTTTCAACATTGTTTAACACATGAGGAAGATAAAAGAGTTATTAATGACTACCATGTTAGAGCATGTGGTGGTCATATGTCTGGGTATGCCTTTGCCCAAAAATATTTTTGTGTTGGATATTTTTTTCCCATCTCTCTTTAAAGATTGCATATTGGTAGTCCAAAAATGTCATTCTTGTCAGATTTACAACTGTAAAATGCACGCACCTTCTACTCCAATTTACCTAGTAGTTACTATTGGCCCTTTTGCGAAATGGCCATTGACTTCATGACATGTAACTTCACTTCACTAGGGGGGATGGGTACACATATCATTGCCATGGATTATTTCACTAAACGAGCCGAGGTGATGCCTACATTTTCCAATAACGGTACAACTACAACCTTTTTCATTTTCAATCACATTATCACTAGATTCGGTGTGCCTAAGCCATCATCACCAAACATGGCTCCCATTTTTCTAACTATATGATGTCTAAATTATCTACCAAGATGGGTTTATGCCGTGAAAACTCAACACCTTACTATCTATGAGCCAATGGCTAGGTCAAAGTAGTAAAAAAAACCCTCACAACGATGCTTCAATAGATGATAGAGATTCACAAAACAAATTGGAACTTTATTTTTTTTCGGCATTATGGGTGTTGGGTGTGTGTTATATTATTTCCATGACTAGCAGGGGGATTAGGGGGGAGTGGTAGGCCCCCCTTCATTGTGTTAGGTGCATCATGGGGGTCATGGTGGGGTAGTAGCCCCCTTACATGGGGTCCGAGGCAACGCCCCGAGAAAAAAAAATTGGACCCTATAGTAGGTGGGCAAACCTACCTATGGTTTTGTGCATGGGTTTTGCACATGGTTTTGGGCATGATGGTTTTTTTGCCATGGTATCTTGTAGATCCGGTCAAGGGAGCTACAATTATGTTCCAATACATGGTTAATGGATTGGGGTTTATGAATGCTTCGGCATGTATATATGTGTTGTAACAATGAAAGGAAAATAATGAAAAATCAATCTGGTAGTCCTAGGTTTGGGATCCAGGGGAAAATATCTGTGTATATCTATTTTATGTTTTATGCTCTCGCCATTGTTTATTTTTCTGTTTTTAGAATTTATATGCAGGCAATTTATGTACAGGGTTAAAACCTACATTTGGTATCATAGATGTTTTGGCTTCAAGGGGATGCCTTTGCTACTGAGGGGCTTTGCTCAAGCCTGTGGTAGACCCTGTTCAGTGGGAGATCTGCGGGATCAATTCCTGCAATGAAATAAGATGGAGAACAGTGGAAAGATAGAGATCAAGAAATTTAATGGTCATAGCTTTGAGTTGTGGAAACTCAAGATGGAAGACCTGTTGGTGGATAAAGATCAGTAGATTGTGGTTATTTCTGGGTACTAAATCAACGTCAATGTCATATGAAGATTGGGTGAAGTTGGATCCAAAAGCAAAGAGCACAATATGGTTATGTATCTCAGATTCAGTATTCTTGAATGTATCAGGGGAAGCTCCGATGAATGGTTTGTGGGAAAAGTTAGGGACTTTGTACCAATCTAAGTCTCTAGTGAACAAACTATTCTTGCAGAAAAAGTTGTATAACCTGAGGATGAAGGAAGAAACTTGGTGACAGAACATCTAAATGCCTTTAATATTGTGGTAAGTCAGTTGTTATCTGTTGATATTAAAATTTAAAATGAATATAAGTGCATCATTTTATTGTGTTCTCTACCAGATTCGTGGGATAAACTGGTTGTTGCAATAGGTAGAAATACAACTACCTTGAAGTTTGATGAAATAGTCTGATCCTTGTTGTCGGAGGATATGAGATGGAAAAATATGGAGGGCTATAACAGAGATGCCTTGTCTATATGAGGACGGTCCCATAATGAAAACAAAAATAATTCATTGAGTAGGAGATCTAAATCTAGAGGGATATCTAAATCTCCAGGAAAACCTGTAAAGGTGTACTGGAAATGCGAAAAGGAAGGGCACTTCAAAAAGGACTGTAGATCTAAAGCTCTTGAGAGAGGAAAGGGATTTGATGATTCTCCTTTTGTAGAGGTGAAAACCACCTCAATGAAGGTGGGGATGTGTACTTGAATTCGTCTTCAAGTACACATGTACATCATGAGGCATGGTTGATTGACTTAGGTGCATCCTTTCACTTCACCCCCCATAGGGAGTGGTTCTTCGAGTATGAGAAATATGATGGTGTTGATGTCTTCTTAGGGGATGATAGGAAGGCTATAATCGTTGGACACGGAAAATTCAAGTTGAAATTCCAAGGTGGAAGGATTAGAACACTTCTGGGTGTCTTGCATATTCCTGCATTGGCCAGAAATCTGATTTCTGTAAGTAAGATGGATGATGCAGGTGTAAAAACAGTGTTCGAGAAAGATACTTGCAAGATGGTTCAGGGAGCACTGGTATTGATGCGAGGAGTTAGATTTGGAACTCTGTACAAGCTTCTGGGTAGTACTATTATTGATGGGTAAAATAGTTATGTGGTTCTTGAAAGTGGAGCAGAAAATCTAGTGGTCTCTGGAGAAAAGACCATGCTATGGCATCAAAGGCTTGGACATATTGGAGACAAGGGCCTTCGAATATTTCATGGTAATGGTATGGTATAAGGTATGTTGAATTTCTCTCTGGATTTTGATTTTTGTGAAAATTGTGTATATGGGGAGCAGAATCGGGTGAGTTTCCCCTCTCGTGCTAAGAGGTTGAGAGGGATATTAGAGCTTATGCACAGTGATGTGTTTGGACTTGTGTCAATTCCATCACTGGGTAAGTTTGTGAACTATGTATCACTTATAGATGACTTCTCAATGAATACATGGATATATTTCCTCAGGAAGAAATATGAATTCTTTGATAGGTTTAAATAATTTAAGGCTCTAGTGGAAAACTAGACAGAAAAGAAGATAAAGGTGCTAAGGACATATAATGGTGGAGAGTTCTGCAATAATGAATTTGAATAGTTCTGTAAGAAGTGTGGTATAGCACGACAGAATATTACTCCATACACACCTCAGCAAAATGAAGTTGTGGAAAGAATGAACAGGACATTGATGGAAAAGGAAAGAATCATTCTCATTGGTGTCGGGTTAGGACAAAAATTCTGGGCAAAGGTGGTGGAGACTACATGTTACCTAGTCAATAGATCACCTTCATCAACATTGGAGGATAAGACTCCACATGAGGTATGGACTAGTAAGAAACCCTCTCTTTCACATCTGAGGTTATTTGGTTGTGATGCATATGTACATGTTCCAAAGGAGAAAAGAACAAAGTTGGATAGTAAATCTAAAAGGTGCATCTTTATTGGGTATAAGGATGGTTTAAAAGGTTATAAGCTTTGGAACCCAGAAACAAGGAAGGTTGTGTATCGCTGAGATGTGGTGTTTAGAGATGTGAAATATGTTATCAAACATGAATTCCTACCAAATGAACCTAAGAAGATAGATTTTGAGCTAAAGGAGGAAGAATCAGACTCTACAATAGAATAAGAATCAAAAGATGAAGAGCCACAAAATCCATATGTGAGAAGATCAGTTCCAGAAAGAAGGTAGCCATAAAGGTATATTCCATCCTCTTTATGTTAAACTTTTTCTTTACCTATTACTGATGATGATCGTAGAACTGTCAGGGAGGCACTAGATTCATAGGATGGAAAACTTTGGAAAGATTCCATGGCTGATGAAATGGTATTTTTGGACAAAAATGAGGCTTGGGATCTGGTGGAGTTGTCGGCTGGAAGCAAACCCATTGGAACCAAATGGGTGTTTAAGAAGAAGATGAATGCAAAAGGCAAGGTGGAGAAATACAAAGCTCGGTTGGTAGCAAAAGGTTATTCCCAGGTGCCGGGAATTGATTTTGGTGACATTTCTTCTCCTGTTTCCAAGGTAGCTTCTATTAGATTACTTTTATCTGTTGCTATTGCTTTTTATTTTGAGGTAGAACCGATGGGTGTGAAGACAAAATTTCTTCATGGAGATATAGATGAAGAGATCTACTTGAAGTAACCTGAAGGATTTGCGATGAAGGGTAAGAAAGAACTGGTATGCAGGTTAAAAAGTCTTTGTATGGGTTAAAACATTCACCAAGGATGTGGTATTAGAAATTTGATACATATATATGGGGGCTTGGCTTCACCAGAAGCAAAGAAGATCACTATGTGTATTTTAAATTAATTGGTCACTGTGTTATTTATTTGGTCTTGTATGTGGATGATATGTTGTTGATTGGAAATAACAAAGAAATTATCAATGATTTGAAGACCCAATTGTCCTCCAAATTTGACATGAAGGATCTTGGTGCTGTAAACTATATTTTGGGCATGGAAATTAAATGAGATCGGGAAAAGAGGAAGCTCTGGTTAAACCAGAGGAAGTATGTTGAGACAATATTTCAGAGGTTTAATATGAAGAATAGTAAACCGGTGAAGGTTCCTATTCCTGTAGGTGTAAATTTATATGTTGTCTCCCAAGACACAAGAAGAGGGAGAGGACATGTCGTGTGTTCCATATGCAAGTGCAATCAGTAGCTTGATGTATGCAATGGTTTGTACTAGACTAGACATTGCACATGCAGTGGGAGTATTGAGCAGGTTTATGTCAAAACCAGGGAAGGAGCATTGCATAACAATGAAGCAAGTTTTTAGGTATTTACGTGGCACTAGTGATTATGGTCTGTGCTACCAATGAAGACCAGGTTTGGATAGAGTTTTGGACATTCGTGGCTTTGTTGATGCAGATTGGGCTGGAGATCTGGATCGAAGAAGATCTACAAGTGGGTATGTCTTTAACCTATTTGGAGCTGCATTAAATTGGATGAGAAAGAGACAGTCTATAGTGGAACTTTCAACTACAGAGGCAGAATACATGGCAACCACTCATGCAAGCAAGGAATGAGTTTGGTTGCAAAGACTGTGTTCAAGCATGGGGTTAGTAAAATGAGCTATAAGGATAGACTGTGACAGCAAAAGTGAAATTTTCTTGGCAAAGAACCCTGCTTATCATTCAAAAATAAAGCACATTGATGTTCAGTATCACTTTGTGAGGGATATGATTGAGGACAAAAAGTTGTTGCTGGTAAAGGATGACACTTTGAAGAATGTTGTAGATCCATTGATGAAGTCTGTGAGCACTGAGAATTTTTCTTGGTGTAGAGAAACAATGGGCGTTGTAGGGCTAGATCAATGAATAATCTCTTTTGTGACCCCCTATGAGGAAAAGAAAACAAGAAGTGGGAGAATGTTGGGTGTGTGTTATATTATTTCCACGATTAGCAGTGGGGCCATTAGTCCGCGTTGTAGGGCTAGATCAATGAATAATCTCTTTTGTGACCCCCTATGAGGAAAAGAAAACAAGAAGTGGGAGAATGTTGGGTGTGTGTTATATTATTTCCACGATTAGCAGTGGGGCCATTAGTCCCCCCTTCATTGCACTGGGTGTACCAGGGGGGTCATGGGGGGGTAGCAGCCCTCCCCGTCGGGGGGTTTGCACCGGGAAAGTATCCCCCCTACACAGGCTCCAGGGAAGTGTCCCAAGAAAAAAAAAATTGACGTATATTAGGTGGATGGACCTACCTATGGTTTTGTGCATGGGTTTTGCACATGGTTTTGGGCATAATGGTTTTCGTCCCATGGTATCTTTTAGATCCGTTCAAGGGAACTACGGTTATCTTCTAATCCAGGGTTAATAGATTGGGGTTTATGAATGTTTCGGCATGTATATATGTGTTGCAACATTGAAAGGAAAATAATGAAAAATCAATCTAGTAGTCCTCGTTTTGGGATCTAGAGGAAAATTTCTATGTATATCTATTTTATGTTTTATGTTCCCGCCATTGTTTATTTTTAGAAATTATATGCAGGTCATTTCTATACAGGGTTAAAACCTACAATGAGCATATAAAGCCTCTTGTAGAACAAACATTGGTTTTTTTTCTATTTTTAGAAATTATATGCAGGTCATTTCTATACAGGGTTAAAACCTACAATGAGCATATAAAACCTCTTGTAGAACAAACATTGGTTTTACACCTTTCCAACTTGTATATGGCTGATAGGATATTTTACCTATTGAATGTGAGATACCATATTTAAAACTAACCATCAAACTACTCCCTACCACTTCTACCAAGGAAGAACTTCTTTTTCATTTATCACGATTAGATGAAACTTGTCGCGACGTCGCTTTGGCTAATGAGGATCACAAGAAGCATTTTATAGATTATTATGATAAATTTGTTAAACTTCAAGTCTTTGTTGAAGGTGACTTGGTCCTTTTATATGTTCAAGAACATGATAAGTTAGGAGTCAGTAAGTTCAAGCCTATGTGGCATGGCCCTTATATCATTAAACAAGCATTATAAAAAGATGCCTATGAGCTAGTTGATTATGATGGAATCCCCTTAAGTAGGGAAAATTTTAAGAACCCCCCCTAAATTTATAAGTATAATAAATGGGCGAATCTCCATGGTACATAGGAAAAATGGAAGGCGATTTTATCAATAATATAATATGTATATATAATTTTTTGGCTAATCTCTCACCAGGCATGGCGAATATTTTACTCAATTATAAAATCTTGTAAGATCTGGTTATTACCATGGGTTATCATAAACCTGGAGCTTAAAAATTACTATTAGTAATTTATAAAAATTAATAAAATTAATAGTTAATTTTTATTTTATTTTTTATTTTAACCAAGCTAAAATGTTTAACATACATTAAATTACAACATCCATTTTTACTCATCCACCAAGCCCGAGAGGGATCAAATATTTTTTCACTCTATGCTAGTTTGCATATCATGATATTTGATACCTCTCGGGGGTTAGTAGATCCAGAGTAAAGATGGATCTATGCTGGTTTAATTCCCCCATTTAAATAGGCTACATTCTAGGTGAATACCATGGGTCAATACCATGTGCTATTTTGGTGAATACCATGGGCCAATACCATGTGCCATTTTTATTTTTATTAATACTAATATTAGGATTAATAATGTTTTTTTGCATGGTATTAATAACAATCTAGTCCACGGTATTTGTCCCATATTATTTTGCCCATAGGTGACTTATGGAGTAAATATAAAAAAGTGTTTTATTCGTTTACCATACCTCTCGTTTATTTATATTTTTATTAATTTACCATACCTCTTTTACAAATATGGTATTTGGCCCATAGGATTCACTTAAATAAAACCTCTTTCTTGAGGCTTCATAAATAGAACAAGGGTTATGGACTAAATATAAAAAAAGGTTTTATTTATTTACCATACGCCTAGTTTATTTATATTTTTATTTATTTACCATACCTTTTGAGTAAGTATAAAAAGACATTTTATTTATTTACCATACTTCCACTTTACTTATATTTTTATTTGTTTACACCCTTGCATGTATATAAGGTGACTTATGGAGTAAATATAAAAAATGTTTTATTTATTTACCATACTTCTCATTTTTATTTATATTTTTATTAAGTTACCATACCTCTTTTATAAATATGGTATTTGGCCCATAGGATTCACTTAAATAAAACCTACTCTTGAAAATGGGCGAATGGATTCACTTAAATAAAACCTATTCTTGAAAATGGGCGAATAGAAGGTTGTAACTCCTAATTTCAAGGGCTAAATTTACCTTTTTTACCCCCTCCCTTAAAATAAGGTGGGCTATTTGAGGTGATTTGTAAAAATGTACCATGATACAAAATATTCGCCCACTAAAAATTTAAAACCCCTTAATTTAGCCAAAGGGCCAACATTCGCCCCTAAAATTTTCTATGCCCTTAAGAGAGCCCAAAAATGGGCTTTACCTTCAAATTTATTATGCTTAGAACCATTTTACTTTAGTAATTTGTATAGTGTTGTACCATATTTTGGTGTGCTGCATTTTTTCTTTTTGAAAATGGTTTTTGTCCTTCACTAATTATCTTGCATTATGCTTGGTTTACAGTTTTCGGTGTTCCCTTTACCTTATGCTGGCTTTGCTAATGGTGCTAACCATAGTAATCAAAACCTTGCATCTATCGCATGGGAAATCTATACGCCTATTGATGATTTGGTGGGTTTACACAGTATATGTCTTTGTTATGAAACCAGCTCACAAAAAGATAGAAAAGAGAGATCCACGCCTTAGAATTCAGCCTCTTCGAGGGGGCAACCTCCTTTACATTACATAAATGAACAATTCTTGGATGATACAAATGAAAATACCTCCTTTCTATATATAGGAGTCTAAGTGGTCCCAATACAATCAGAGCCTACATAACAATAATATTGTAGGGCACAACAATAACAATAGTGGGCTTCTATGTGGCACAATAGTAACAATATGGGCACTACATGGGTACATCAATATAAATAAGGGGTATAACTACAATAGTAATGGGGTAATCACTAGTATTATAGGGACCCAACATGCCCCTCTCCTTCAAAAAAGTGTTGTCCTCAACGCTTGAGTAGTTCAGGATACTTCTGCATAAAATTCTCGTCCTCCCATGTGGAATCTTCAGCGGATAAGTTCTTCCACTTGATAAGGTACTCTGAAATTGATCGATTTCGTAGCTGTCGAGTTCTTGTTTCTATAACTGCTTCTGGTTCCAATATAATTTTTCCTTCTTCGTCAAGTTCTGGCAATATTGTTTGAACTGGGAGCTTGTCGCCTATAACCTTCTTTAAGCATGAAACATGGAAAACTGGGTGCAATCGAGAAGCTGCAGGAAGCTCCAATTTGTATGCCATAGTACCAATCTTTTGCAACACCTTGTACGGACCATAATACTTTGGTGATAATTTATTATCCTTCTTAGCTTGCTTGAGGGACATTTGCTTATATGGTTGTAGCCGTAGGAATACCCAATCACCTACATCAAAACTTCTTTCACTGCGATGTTGATCTGCCTGTTGTTTCATTCTATTCTGTGCCAACACAAGGTTATCCTTTAAGAGTTGGAGGACTTGTTGTTGATGTTCGATGTGATGTTCCACTGCCTGAACCTTAGAATTTTCTCTTAAATATGATGTGATGGATGGTGGTTGATACCCATAAAGTGCCATAAATGGGGTCATTTTTGTTGCTGTATGAAAGGAAGTGTTATACCACCATTCAGCCAGAGGCAACCATTTGACCCATTGTGTCTGTTTATCAGATACAAAGCAACGAAGATATCCTTCCAAACATTTGTTTACTATCTCAGTTTGCCCATCAGATTGAGGATGATAAGATGAGCTATGAGCTAACTGAGTACCCAGACAAGAAAATAATTCTGTCCAAAAATTTCCAGTGAAAATGGGATCTCTGTCACTTACAATAATCTTTGGGTTTCCATGTAGCTTTTGAACTGTTTCCATAAATGCAGTAGAAACTGTACTGGCTTTAAATGGATGTGATAATGCACAAAAGTGTGCATACTTGGTAAGTCTGTCAACTACCACCATGATGACACTCTTTCCCTCAGACTTGGGTAAACCTGTGATAAAATCCATTGAAACCTCCTCCCAACGTTGGCTTGGAATGGATAAAGGTTGTAATAGACCCGGTGTCTTAATTGTTTCAACTTTATTTTGCTGGCAAACCAAACATTCCGCCACAAACTTTTGAATATCTGATTTAAGGCCATCCCAAAAAAATTCCTTCTTAACCCTGTGGTAAGTTTTTAAAAATCCTGAGTGCCCTCCTAAGGGAGAAGTGTGCAATTCCATAAGAATCTTTTGTTTTAGCTGGGAATTCTTACAGAGGTATAAGCGATCTTTGTACCATAACGAATCATTTTTCCAGCTAAATGTATCAGAAGTACTGGAATCTTGTTGTAGCTTTTGAATAAGTGCCCACACTTCTTCGTCATTCTTCCATTCCTCCCTTGCTTCGTTTATCCAATCTGGTTGGATAATAGAAATGGCGCACAACAATGCTTCCACATCCTCATCCTTTCTTGAGAGTGCATCTGCCACCACATTTTGCTTCCCTTTTTTGTAGATGATTTCAAAGTCATAACCCAACATCTTTGTGACCCACTTTTGTTGCTCTTCAGAGGATAATCTTTGTTCTAAAAAGTATTTAAGGCTATCATGATCCGTTTTTACCTTGAAGTGTCTTCCCATTAGGTAGGGTCGCCATTTCTTAAGTGCATGGAGTATTGCCAACATTTCCTTCTCATAAATAGCTTTTCTTAAAAACTTTCCCTTGATTGGACGACTTTCAAAAGCAATGGGTCTTTCATCTTGCATTAGAACAGCACCAATTCCATTTCCTGAAGCATCACATTCCACAATAAAGGTTTTTGTGAAGTCCGGTGTAGCTAAGACCGGTGCTTGGCACATTGCCTCTTTAAGATGTTCAAAGGCCTTTGTTGCTTCCGAAGTCCATGAAAATGAATCTTTCTTCAATAATGTTGTTAGAGGTGCTGCTATTCTCCCATAATTCTTAACAAACTTGCGATAATACCCTGTCAACCCAAGAAATCCTCGCAGATGCTTTATGGATGTGGGGATTTTCCATTCCTTAATGGCTTTAATTTTGCTAGGGTCTACCTTAACTCCTTCATGAGATACAATATGACCCAAATATTCCACCTCCTGGACTCCAAAGAAACATTTGGATCTTTTTGCATATAATTGTTTCTCCTCCAATAGTTGTAGCACCCTGTCAACATGTTCAACATGATCCTTCCAAGACTTGCTGTAGATTAGTATATCATCAAAAAATACTAACACAAATTTTCTAAGGAATGGTTTGAAAATTGAATTCATCAAACCTTGAAATGTTGAAGGTGCATTGGTAAGGCCAAAAGGCATGACCAAAAATTCATAATGACCCTCATGAGTTCTAAATGCTGTTTTCGGAATGTCTTCAATCTTCATTCTGATTTGATGATATCCCGAACGAAGATCCAACTTGGTGAAGTAAATTGATCCATGCAATTCATCCAGTAATTCATCAATAACAGGAATGGGGAACTTATCTTTAATAGTGAGCTTGTTGAGCTCCCTATAATCTGGACACATGCGCCATGATCCATCCTTCTTGTGCACCAATACTACTGGAGCTGAGAAAGAACTTTGACTCGGTTGAATTATACCAGCCTCTAGCATTTCTGCAACCATACGTTCAATTTCACTTTTTTGGACATATGGATATCTGTACGGCCTGATGTTTGGAGGAACACTTCCTGGAATCAGATGAATAGCATGATCATGATCACGCATAGGTGGGAGACCTTTGGGAGTCTCAAATACCTTGGAATGATTGTCCAGGACTTTTTGGAGATCTGGAGAAATAGATGATTCCAATGTGGAAACATCTAGCGAACATAATTGTGCAATTACACCTCTTTGCTCCTTTTTTAGAAGCTTTGTCATTCCATTAGAGCTGATTATCTTTCCTGGTTTCCCTGCAATACCCCTTAATTCAACTTCCTTTCCTTCCACAGAAAATTTCATGAAAAGTTCTTGAAAATTAAAAGCTATTGTACCCAAGGATTGTAGCCATTGGACTCCTAGTACAACATCAGCACCTCCCATTGGAATGGAAAGCATTGGGCTAGTCAATACATATTCTCCCATGCATAGCTTGATATTATGGCACTTTCCAGAACAATTTATTGTTCCTCCATTTGCAATCATCACTTGACACTCTGGAGCTGGATATAGGAAGCAATTCAATTCTTTTGCTACCCTACAATGAATAAAATTGTGGGTGCTTCCTGAATCAATCAACACTATTACCTTTTTCTTCTTGATTTGTCCTTCTATCTTGATGGTTTGAGGAGTGGTAATTCCCGCCAATGCATTACAAGATATGGTTGGATTTATTTGTTCTTCATCTATGCTTTGTTCCTGGAATATATCCTCCTCTTTTGACCTTTCTTGCTCCTTTTCTTCTTCCTCTTCACAATCTATGTAGAATAATTTCTTCTCAGCACATTTATGACCTTTTGTGTATTTGCTATCACAATTGTAACAAAGCCCTTTTGATCTTTTTTCTTCCAATTGTTGTGGTGTCAACCTTGTAGGTTGTGGAAGACTATGGGCAACAACACTTCCTTCTTTATAGTTGTGAATGGTATGCTTCCGAGTTGCCATAATTTTGCTTTCCATTTTTCTTGCTAACCTGAATGCCTTCTCTAATGAATCGGGTTCCCAAAGGCGCACATCATGTTGGATATTATCCTTTAAAGACCCTATGAACACATCAATCCTATGCTCCTCTGGAATATCTTTTATCCTTATGTTCAATTTTTGGAACTCCTCAATGTGCTCCATTATTGAACCCTTTTGTTTGAGATTATCAATTGGCTAAAAAAAGTGTTGCTTTTTGTATCCTCATAATGTGCTATCAATTCTTCCGTAAAAATTGCCCAAGTGATAAATTGTTTACGAGAACAAAGCCATTGATACCATACAAACTGATTTGGTTCCAAATATAAAGTTGCCATACGTACCTTTTGTGTGTTTTGCACATTATTGAGATCGAAGAATTGCTCCATCTGTAATATCCATGTGGCGGGATCCTTGCCATCAAACTTCCTCATATCGATTTTTGGAACATGATGAGTCTTCGATCCAACATTAGCATCTATGGAATCATGATTAACATTTCTTTTGTTCTCATCATGAGTTTCCTTTACTACCTTTTCACCATTAGTGACCCTTTCTTGTAGCAACTTCTTCAATTCATCCATCTTATCATCCATGCCATCAAATTTAGCATCAATCTTAGCTTCCATGCCATCCATCTTAGCTTCCATGCCATTTACCTTAGATTCCACGCCACTTATCTTAGCTTCTGTTAGCTTTTGTGAGCGTGACATTTGTTGCACTTGTTCTTGTAATTTTGATATATCATGTAGCATTTCTTCCTCTTCTTCATGAGTCATGCTAGAGCTTTCAGGTTCCTTACTAGGTGTTTTCATTTTTTTTCCTCGGGGCATCAGTTACCGATAATAAAGTTTTACTATGCCCTTTGAATTCCGTTAAACCAAGCTTACACAAAAATTAAAAAAAAAAAAAAACTACACACCTTTTTTCACTTTATAGAAGCCTGATATTGAATCTGATGTATCTCTGTAATTTCAGATCCTCCAATTCTGAAATTGCTACCTGTAGTAGCCTTCTGCGTCCTCTTTCCAATGCCACAAGTCTGAGCCAAATTGGATTCTCCAAGGAAGAGTTATGTGAAATCTCCCACAGTTACTTGCTTTTAGACTGGTTCAGTAGAGCGAACTTGTACGACGTGCCACGAGTCACTGTTTCCACCTTTGAATCTGAAACACACGCACAAGAAACTACAGTCCGTCCTCGTTCTGTACCTTTTGACGAAATTTCAATCCGATCCTCAGAGAGAGAGTTATGACGATTTTCCCCAGGTCACCTGTTTTGAATGTAATTCAGGAGTCTGCCAAAAGACCAACTTCCTCAGATCATATCTCCGAAACTATCGCGAGAAAAGCTCTGAAATTCGGACCCAAGGTTCAGCGCCAATTCTTCTCAAATGGGTTTTTTTTGCGACTTCTGAAACGTCCCAGAAAAAAAGTTATAGCGAAAATGCCACGATGACCTGTTTGGAGCAGCGAAACCCTAGAATCCAAAGCTCTGATACCAAATGTTATGAAACCAGCTCACAAAAAGATAGAAAAGAGAGATCCACGCCTTAGAATTCAGCCTCTTCGAGGGGGCAACCTCCTTTACATTACATAAATGAACAATTCTTGGATGATACAAATGAAAATACCTCCCTTCTATATATAGGAGTCTAAGTGGTCCCAATACAATCAGAGCCTACATAACAATAATATTGTAGGGCACAACAATAACAATAGTGGGCTTCTATGTGGCACAATAGTAACAATATGGGCACTACATGGGTACATCAATATAAATAAGGGGTATAACTACAATAGTAATGGGGTAATCACTAGTATTATAGGGACCCAACAGTCTTGGTCATACAACTAACAGTATCACGAAGCATAGTGTAGTCATTGAATTATTATCTAAGGCTATTTCTCTTGGTATTCATCATTTAGTTGTTCGACTTGATTCTTATCCCATGTGTTACAGTTAAGCAATGTTTATTTTGTTAGAAGACCTACTCTTATACAAGTATATATAAGGGTTCATTGATTGGAATGAGAATTTGACTATCTAGAATATTAACACATTCCAAGAAATCTTAATACTTTATCAAATTATGTATTAAATAGACATTTTCAAAATTTGTAAAATATAAGCATAACACATTCCACGATAGTAGCCAAAATAGAAACCATTTTTCATTGATACTTTTGAAAAAATGTTTTTGCAAAATGTGTTGAGACAACACAAGGCCCCTCACCTTTATATATCAAATACATGTCAATAAGACAAAAATCCAGTTGAGATATGTCTAATCAATCTCTAGGCACATGATGATTGTGGTAGATACTAATGCTCGAGCCAATCACCAAAGCAGATGACTCAGGCACTCTAACACCACAACTGTGTGGCGTTGATATTGTTGAGGGAAATCCTCTATCTGTGTATCTATTAAACCCTAAGTAAGACCCTCAAGGCTTTTCTCCACCTCTTGGATCTCTTCTATTTCTTCGTGACCATAATCACTTGATCCAACTTGTTGGCCCTGCATATCGATTGTAGACATCCAATCTGGTTGAATCAATCCAATATCTACATGTCAAATGGTATTATTCTTAACCCAACAAAAACAATTAAAATAAAAAAATACATTAAATATATGTGTGTGTGTGTGTGTTTGTGTGTGTGTGTGTGTGTGTGTCAAAAGTCGTTTTTACCAAATGCATCCCATTGGTCTCCCTTGGCAAGATCTAAGTTTGTATCTCCTTGAAAATTTGTGCTTGTGTATGGGTAATCCTTGATCACGATTAGTTGGTTCCACAACCATCTGAAGAATGTGGGATCAAATTAAAACTCATGATTTCCTCCATGGTTTGTCATCAACTCAACCATCTCTTCATATGAGGTAGTCTCGGTGCAAGATCATCCACCTATATCCCTTGCGGACCCATCAAGGGCACCCCTTTTAGGAAAAAGGACACCAAAATGGACCCATAGTTGATTTTTTTTAGTCGACTTGTCTTGCACTTAGTAAATTGATATTTCATGTTTATTGCTAGCCCCTCACACTAGTTGAAAAAGGTGGGCTCCATACACTCAAATCATATTGCATATATGCTTTATTATCCAAATCCAGAGCTACCCTTCCTTCTATATGGGTGATAGTGAATAAAAAGGTTCTTATTGGAAGATCCATTACAATGTTAATTGGAATTTGTCCACTACTTTTTCTTCTTCCCACAAAACGATGTTGAATGATATACTCATCAGTAGTTTCATCGCCTCCCATTGAATCAGTTAGTGAAACTCAGGCTCCTATTCTTGAAATCCTAGTCAAAAAATATGTCTTCCACATCAATGGTGAGGCTATGGAAACCATCTCTCTACATACCACATCCTCACTAAATGTTCCAGTAAATATAAATGATCTCTCATGCCATGAATCAAGAAAATTTTCATTAAACCACATTCACGAAGTGCCAACAATGCTCGTGGATCATTGGTTGCAACCAAATATTCTACTTCATGCTCTCTTTCCATCCACTCTAACATCTTGTTGATCAAAAGAACTAAAAACGTCAAAGGGAAAGCTTATTAGTCTACCAATAGGAATTTTTTTATTTTTTCTACTCAACACTAAAAAACCCTTTTTCCTTGTGGAAGTCATGATCTAGGTGGATCTTCAGACACAATGGCATGAGAAAAGCTCACAATTAAAAGTGGTGGAAAGGTGATGAACTTGACATCAGATCGAAGTGCTCTTCACCCTGATTCCAATGGTGCGAACAACACTCCAATCTGAGTCCAGATGAAGAATATAGAAGCAGTCAAAGTTGAGGGTTGACTTACCCATGTGGCAGGCTTAAAGGAGACGCAATTTCGACCAAACCCGACCACCAAATTCTGGCCAACTTGGGCCAGATTCCAGAAGAATTTGTGGCCCGGTTAATTTGTCTCGTTCGGTTCATAATTAAACTTTTGGGAAAATCCTATTGGTTATGCAAAATAAAAAATATATATATATATAAAAAGGGTCGCCGGGCCACCACCCTCGTCAGCCTTCCCAACAGTCATAACCAACATATTATATGTTGGGGTGGGCGATCATGACCCCGCCAGCCCGAGATCCTCCACACGGCATTAGAAACATGGTTACGATGGGGGCATGGGCTGCCAACCCCGTCGCTCTGCCACCTCACTCCACATACATAAGCGCCACGAGAAATGCAGGAGTGGGCCACTGGGACTGGTGGACCTGCCTCCCAACATAAACATTGTTATGTAACCGCCGCTAATATATATCATATACCGTGTAAAAAGGGAGGGGCGGGGTTTGACTTCCCGAACCCTCCCTAACCACTTCCAAAATTTACCACTATGCCAAACGGCCAGTTTGGAATATCCACCCGAAACTCATATAAAAATCATTTCTCTCAGTGCACGGGACAGAGAAGGAGAGGCAACGATTTCGAGAACCAGATGGCATAACCCTGAGTAACTAAGAACAAATGGTGGAACCTTGCCTAAGCACAATTTCCAGGGGGCCATTTTTGGTCCAGTGTCAGAATTGGGCAAGTTTTATATCGATTTTGCACCTCTCGGTGACAGGAATCCAATGGTGATGCTAGTTTTTGCAACAGAGCTCTCCATTTCTCGGCCATTTCCAGAATGAAGGTATAAGACTCCTTTTTGTAACTGATGATTATATTCTTCTTTCTCATGTCATTTAATGAATTAATGCCTCCCCATTGATCGAGCAGGGCCCGGAGACGTAGTCCAAGTTGGACGAACTTCGTTATCAAGCTTCTTGTCTTCTTCTCATGCTTTATGTGTTTCTTCTTCTTCTCTCATGTGCACATTAAATTTCTATGGTTAAGCTGCAATTTCTACATGTGATTCTTTAATGCATCTATAAGCAAAAGACCTTGCATCAAGTGGTATCAGAGCAGGTCTTTTTAGATGTGAATCGCATGTTTGTATGCTAACAAGAAACAGGCTCCGAAGAGGCGAAGGGAAACTAGAGTCTCTCAATCCTGAAGCGGGGCATGCACATCAAAGGAGAAACATGGCAGATGAAGAGGCTCGTTATGAAGAGGAGGTAAGCTTCCGCAATACTTTATATATGATGGCAAAGCGTGTTGAGAAGTTGTTTTCAAGAATTGAAAAACTTCAGAGTGCTGAGAAAAAAGCTCCAGAAGGACAAGGTTCAATGCACGGAGATGATGGAGGAGATCCACCTCCTTCTCCTTCCACGAGTGAAAGTTCCTCCTCCTCCCATCACCATCATCATAGAAATTCAAGGGATGCACATAAGAAACCTTTCTTTAAATTAGATTTCAAATTCGATCTTCCCATGTATAATGGTGAAAGTGATGCAGAGAAGCTTAATAACTAGATTAGGAAGATTGAGATCTACTGCAAGATTCAGGAGATCGTAGAGGACGAGGCAAAGATCCAGTTGGCCTCTCTTCGGCAGAGTGGCACTGATCTCATCTGGTGGGAGAGAAAATTGTGAAGCAGTAAGAGTGTGGGTAATCTTCCTTCCTCATGGCCTAGTTTCATTTCTTCACTAAAAGAAAAATTTTATCCCTTGGGTTACAAGCAAAAAGCCTTAATGAATTGGCAGTATTTAAGGCAAGGCAAAGGTCAGGATGTTCAGAGTTTTATAGAGGAGTTTAGGAAACAAGCACTTAATTTGGGTATTGCACTTGATTCACCTAAAGTAGTAACTAAGTATATTGGATCATTACATAGTTACATTAGACATTCCTTATTATTGTTTGAACCTACTACCATTGACTCGGCCAGTGTAAAGGCCATTCATCTGGAAAACAGGGGAACACATGGACAAGATGACCACTCCAAGAGAACCACGGCAGCCAAGAGAAGGGGAGAAAATCCCTATTGTACACATTGTGATAAAGAGGGGCATGATGAAGAGAATTGCTCGAAGCTGCACCCTGAGTTGAGACCTAAGAGGAATGACAAAAAGGGAAGCAGAAGGTCGTCGCCACCATACAACAAAGCCAAGATTCCAAGTCAGAGGAAGATGAGAAAGTCACAGTTGTAGGATTTACACGAGGTAGGCCCATTGACTTGGGGTCTGATTCTGGTAATAAATCAAGGATTTCAACCGACATAATGAAAAGGCAACTCCCTGTAGCAGGACTCCAAGAACTTGAGGAGATCAACCACCGCATCCAAGCAGAGAATGCTGAGCTAAGGAGGCTTCTACAGGAGGCAAGGGAAGAAAAACAAAGGTTACTATGCTAGTTGCAAGCCAAGGATGAGGCCTTGGAAAAAATACAACATAGCTATCTAGAGGTAAAAAGCGATTCTCCGATTTCATATGATTTTCATGATGATGAATTTGCTGCTTTTGAAAAACATGCTATAGGAATTGGATCCAAACTATTGAAGAAAATGGGGTATCAAGGAAAGGGCCTTAGCATCAAAGGCCAAGGCATCATAAACCCCATCGAAGTCAAGGAGTTTCCGTGTCATGCAGGACTCGGATACACCAGAAAGGAAATGGGGGAAAGATCCAATACAGCTAGTAACCAGCCAATGACAGACGATGAAATTCCTTCCTCACAATCCATCGATAGTGAGGGCTCCATGAACACTTATCGAAGGAACACCAGGGGAAAGCACCCAAAGGTAGCCCTGAAAGTTTAGAGGAAAAAGAATCGTTGTAGCCATTGCAAAAAAGAGGGACACCCACAAACCACGTGTCCGATGCTCCATGCTCTGGAAACATCACTAGAAGAGCCGAAAGGTGAACATGTTCAACAAATGAATCCACCCCATTCACAGTGGTCTGCTTTATTAAGTTGGCTTTTTTAGGGGTAGTAGCTTGTTATGGCCACCATTGTAAATCATACGTTGCAAGTAAATGTAAAAATGATGGTGTGTTTCCCATCACTTCAAGACGCAACGATGATATTGTGGCCTTCCCTTATTAGTATTTGAGGCATTAATTACTTTTTATGTAATCCTTGGCCAATGAGTGTGTGCTATGAACTCTTGGCACGAAGGGATTTTTGAGTCATGTGTGGTGTGCATGATTGCAAGAATGTACCAGTTTCACGTGCAGGTGATTGAAAGTGTGGATTGAATCAGCGTGCTAAGTGTAAATGCTTTTGGAGGACCAAAAGATCCTCAGTGGGGAGGATTGATCTAGGTGGATATTTAAACACAGTGGCATGGGAAAAGCTCAAAATTCAAAGTGGTGGAAAGGCAATGAACCTGACATCAGATCGAAGTGCTCGTCACCCTGATTCCAACGGTGCGAATGGCACTCCAATCCGAGTCCGGATGAAGAAGATAGAAGTAGTCAAAGTTGAGGGTTGACTTACCCATGTGGCAGGCTTAAAGGGGATGCAATTTTGACCAAACCCAACCACCAAATATCGGCCAACCTAGGCTAGATTCCAGGTGAATTTTTGGCCCAATTAATTTGTCTCCTTTGATTCAGAATTAAACTTTTGGGAAAAATCTCGTTGGTTATGCAAAATCAAAAAAAATATATAAAAAAGGGTCGATGGGCCACCACCCCCACCGACCTTCCCAACAGTCATAACCAACATATTATATGTTGGGGTGGGTAGCCATGACCCCACCACCCTGGTATCCTCCACACGACATCAAAAAAATGGTTACAGTGGGGGCGTGGGCTGCCAACCCCGTTGCTCTGCCACCTCACTCCACATACATAAGCGCCATGGGAAATGCGAGAGCGGGCCACCGAGACTAGAGGACCTACCTCCCAACATAAACGTTGTTATGTAACCACAGCTAATATATATCATATACCGTGTAAAAAGGGAGGGGCGGGGTTTGACTGCCCGACCCCTCCCTAACCACTTCCAAAATTTACCACTGCGCCAAACGGCCAGTTTGGAATATCCGCCCGAAACTCATATAAAAATCATTTCTCTCAGTGCACGGGATAGAGAAGGAGAGGCATGGATTTCAAGAACCAGATTGCGGAACCCTGAGCAGCTAAGAACAGAGGGTGGAACCTTGCCTGAGCACAATTTCCAGGGGGTCATTTTTGGTCCAGTGTCAGAATTGGGCAAGTTTTATATCGATTTTGCACCTCTCAGTGACAGGAATCCAATGGTGATGTTAGTTTCTGCAATAGAGCTCTCCATTTCTTAGCCATTTTCCAGAATGGAGGTATAAGACTCCTTTTTGTAACTGATGATTGTATTCTTCTTTCTCATGCCATTTAATGAATGAAGGCCTCCCCATTGATCGAGCAGGGCCCAGAGACATAGTCCAAGTCAGACGAACTCCATTATCAAGATTCTTGTCTTCTTCTCATGCTTTATGTGTTTCTTCTTCTTCTCTCATGTGCACATTAAATTTCTATGGTTAAGCTGCAATTTCTACATGTGATTCTTTAATACATCTATAAGCAAAAGATCTTGGATCATGTCATGCAATCCAGTTAGAGACAGTGTGACAGTGTCACACTTTTCTCATTCAAGACTTGCAACAACTATATAATGTCACAGTTCCCAATATGGGAAGGGTGTGACACCTGAAGGTTGTGTTTTCCACCAAATTAAAAGGTTAAAATCAACAGAAATCATCAAAAAAACTTGAAATAAATACATCAAATTAGGAGAGGGGCTTGAGAGCTCTTACCTGGAAGAAATAAGACCGAAAATTATCCACTAGAATTCCCTGACGGTCAAGCCAAAAATGAGAGCTTTTTCACCTTGGAGGTTAGTAAAATCCAAATTGTAAACTAAAATATTTTTTTTCCTTTTAATAGGAATGAAAACATTTTTATTATTTTACTTTACCATTTTGTCTAATTTTCCTCAGTGCACTTCATTTTTATTTCAATTTTTAATAGTTTTGGGAAGGTATGATGTTTTTTGTCATCTAAGCATGTTCAAATCGCAAGTTTAACAATGAAACACAAATTTTTGGCATGAGAATACTTTTAACCTTTTTTTGACTCAGTGAATTTACGAAAAATGTCCTCACTAGAGTTTTCTTTTTTGATTTTTCAAACTCTCTAAATATGAAAAATCATCAAGATTTACTTTCTTCGGGCTCATTAAAATTTTATGTTGAAATAATTTGACGAGTTATCTTTTATCCTTTTGTCGAACTCGCTAAATCTAAACGAAAAAGGTCACCTTGGAGTTTTCTTTTCATTTCTTTTTCGAAATATCTAAATATGAAAAAGGAATCGAGTTATGCCTTCATTGGACTCCTAAAAATTAAAAAATAAAGGAGCCATCTATAAATTGGGACCGAACCATTCCTTCCTAGGGTTCGTTAAGAATACTCTGAAGGACTCATCTAAAGTATGAGTTTATGCTTTGATCATATGTTATCCTCCTCAAGCTCGATTGAAAATAAATTGGTACTCACCAAAAATGGTGGGGGGGATTTGGGAAGCGAATATATAAACTTTGTACATATTTTATGGCAACAAGTTTCTCTTGAACATGACACCCTTTCACTCCTTGTGTCAAGGTTGGGAAATCCACTTGTCTCTTGTTGATCATATTCCTTCAAAATTATTACACTTTGATTAATGGTCCACTTTTTGAGTCAATACTTTTGTTGTGCTTGTTTATCGAAGGCAACCTATTGGTTGAGAAATTTGCACCGAGAAACCAACTCAACCAACTTTAGGTCCAAGCTGGACCTTGAACCAGAGTGGCATCCCTCAAGTGTTACGAGGATTTTAATGTTGTTCACTTTCACTGAAAAATATCCTATGAAGCACAATGAAAAAATCTATGTTTTTTTGTATAAGTGGTTGTTGATGAGTCACAAATCCCTACTTAAAAAATAAGACCTTCTCTTGCAGAGGCCTTATCAAAGTGCCAACATTAAACTTGGTAGAATAACATATCATAAAATGTTTTGATAGAAGAACATAGGAGACATTAGGTAATTAACATATCCTCCCTGAATACCCAATTATCTAATAGGATCAGAAGCATATAGAAGAACCTCTATAGCTAACAAAAAAGATACCTCTAAGTATAGCATAGAAGCTACAATCTATTGATTTATGGGTGATCAATCAAAACAAATTGTTCATCTTTTACTCAGTATAGAAAATAACTTTGTTAGGGATGTCAAGGATGTTGTTCCTCAGCCTATCCCTTCCCAATGTCCTATACTACCTCAAATATATGCAGAAAATGGATTGTGAAATCATTGGAAACACTCACATGTACACAAATTTGTCAAAGGCCTAAGTGAGAAGCCTTTGATTAAAAACTCTGTAATAGTAGACTTTACAAAAATTGCAATTGTTTTTGGGCACAAAATCCAACCCTTTTACAATGAAAATGAAACAATATATAGACATCAAGCTAATTGTGTCATGATTGTGTCAAGATTTCTAGAATAAAAATCTAAACAGTGTACTAAAGATAAATAACATCTCTAATATGTTGCAGGAAACTTGGAACTATTGGAAAATCCTCTGGGTTCAATTCTGGGAATTGGTTCATTGATGATTATTTGTCTGCCACCTATGCCTTTGACTACTAATTTATATGCCCGAATGTTTCCTTTAAATCTGATGTGATCCCTTGACTGTTGGGTTCTTTTCTTGAAAATCTTAAGTTGATCCTCAAAATATGCAAACAACCTCCAACCATTGTTTTTCTACTACTAGAAATATAGAGTTGTTGAAGATGCCTCCTCAAGATTTGTTATCTTCCCTTCAATCCTGGTCACTCTTCCACTTGTTCTCCAGTTTTTGAAGTGTAATTTACAAAGCCTTTACCTTTTACGTATAACATCTTTTGGGAAAACTTAGAAGAAAGGTTACCCTGTTCTTGAAATAATTTGTAGAAGTTCCCAAGCATAAACTAAAATTTTATTAGGTAGCAATATATCTTCAGAAAATATACTTAACTTTATGAAACCAATATATTAGTCCATGTACTTATCTAATACTTGTAAAAATATCCATTATCATTGGTCCGTGATGAAAATGACATGATGAGGAACATCCTTGAAATGATCATAGGAAAAATGATTCCCACCATCTTTTATGTAGCCGATAAAATCGATATTCAATCCAATTTGTTTCCTTGATCTACTTTGAGAGTGCAATATGTACACTTCTTAATACAAACACGGTTACTCATACAAGAGTAATTAAAAGCATGCCTTTTATTTTCTACTTTGACTCCATACTGTTTAATGAAGTAGAGGGGTTTCTCCTAGAAGGATGGACTTCCATCAATATCCTCCTATGTAAGCTTATCTATAACTAAGAACTTCACTTGATCATTTGTCCCTCCACTATTTTGGATACCCTTGAATGGTATCAACTGAATCACTTCAAAATATAGAATTCTGTCCCATAACAAGCAATTCACTGATGAAGACTCACTAATGAAGAAGTAGCACAATTCAAATCACAAAACAATGTTCTTTTTGCAAAAAAAAATTATAATACCCAACTCTTTTCTTTCCTTTCATTCTAGAGCTTCTTAGCTCAAGATTCATTGTGCTCTTTCTCCATAGTGCCATGTTGTCCTGCGTAGAACAATGTGGGAAACAAAATATTGAAAACGGAACTTGAGTCTTCCTTTCATTCAATGTACTTTGCACCATGATTTGCATCAAGGCAACTGCCTTTGAAAAGGAAAATGTTCAGAGATGCTTGATGCTAAGGAATGAGAATTTGGTCTTATGTGCTCTGTATGTCAATTTTCAAACAAATTCTTCAACAAATAATGTTTTCAGAAATTAAACTCAATAGAAGTGTAATGCTCTAATTAATTTAACCAATAATTTAACCAGATATTTAGTCTAAACAGAATATGAAATCTACATGAAACCTGCTTTAAAGTTTAACCAAAATTCATATATCAAAATTAATTAAGCTGATGTGGAGTACCTACTTGGGTTCCTACAGATGAAGATGCTTCAGAATTGCTCCCGCTCTCGCTCCTGTTACCAAAAGACCATAACCTCCCAACCAAACTGGGTACCTAGGTACTCAGTGTAGAATGCTTCTCAATTGCTGCAATCTATTCCCCCATGCCCAAAAACTTCAGAACAAACAAGACCCAATCCTTATTGTCGGTAATCTTGTGCTACAAATTTTCCTCCTCTCAACTGTGCTTCCTCCCACAGCAAAAGATTTTCTCCCCTTTTAGTCCTCCTTCCTTCTCCTATTATTTCTTATGACCACTGCTCATTCATCCTTCATTGCCTTAGTTGTATGCCCCCTGTCTAATATGTGGCTCCTCATAGTGAATTAAAGAGGTAGTCACACTTACTATTGACACTCATCACTTTATAAGGTTGTAGGTGATACCAACTATATTACGTAGTCCTTTTGTTAATAAGTTTTATTTAATATTTTATTATATTATACCTCATTTAATGTTTAACCTTTAATTAAGAGTTACTATTTTTATAATAATATAACTCCCTTTAAACTTTTATAATTTAATTTAGAACTTTTGGATAATGTTCTATGGTTACCTATTATGAATGACGACTCATACTAAAATACATATTCCAATATGTTTTGCAAGTTAGATATTTATTTAATATCTTCAACAATTACATCTTTTATCCTATATTTGGAATTTCTTCATAATTTAATACTACTAGTGCAGTGCAGGCAACGTATGCATATGTAGCTATCATATGCATGCATTGTATGCATGCTAATAATTCACATTTTGTTTGTGCTGGTAGATGGGTCATTACATACACCCCTCCTTCAGCAAACTTCGTCCCGAAGTTAAGGTTTATATAGTATACTAGTAATTATAGTGTATTATTATTTTAGTAATTAGTGCAGTTATATGAGGATTATGTTCTGTGATTACATACTTGTTTAATGTGAGGACATTTTAAAATTTGTGATTTTGAACGTTGATAGGTTTATAATTTTAATAGTTAAGCCTGACCCTGACCAGGCTCCCAAGCTATTCTAGAATCATCCTATCCTTCCTAATCTCTTCTGCTTCCATCCTATCCGTCCTCTACTAGAGTGTGCCATAGCATCATCTATACTGACTAACCATTCATAGGCTCTCAAGGGTATTAGCGTTGATTATATCAATCTGATTGCCAAGTAGGCATCTGGCAGTCATCATCACACGTCTAGGGGAGCGTGAATTGCACATTCCTCCCATGACTCCAGGTTTTGGAGGATAAACGGTGGGTAATACCTGGACACCTCTCCTCTTGGGACTAGGGTCAACACCCTGTCATAGAATCTCTTTGAGCCTTAATTGTTCTGAAGTTTTTGTCATCACGTGGTCATCTTGCTAACGATGTTATCTACAACATAAACACTTATCCATACATTTATAAAATATGCATCAATATATTAAAAAATAAACAGTTTATGTATAATTCATACATGTCATCTACAGTATAACGTTTTTCGTCATGTCCTGTTCATGTTATTGATTTTCATATTGAAATTGTGATCATTCTTTTATTTCTATCTCAACGATATGCAAAAAAAATGAAGCAAAATTTATAATATCTTAATTCCCATCAGAATTCATGATTTAAATTTTATAGCAAGATTACTCAAATATTAAACTTTACTTTGATATCTATAATTTAGTAAGATCAATTTGAATAACATATTCTGTCTTGGTATCCACGTACCAGTGGAATTAAGCAGATAACATATCATAAAAATTCACGTTTATATGTGATCATTCCAAAATGATTTTGAGTATTTGATTTAACGTACAGTAAATATATACAAAATATGACTTAAAGTTCTTCAAAATTGACACAAGTTGGGGTATTTTTGACATATGATTTCCGTATCTTCCCAAGTAGCTGATCCAGGGCTATACTTGTCCCACTGGACCTTAACTTGGTCTACCAGATAATTCCTGAGTTGTCGAACCCTACGTTCCAGTATACGTAATGGTTCAACCGAAATGATTCCCTCGTCTGATACCTGCAGTTCCTTCCATTGAAGGTTATGAGATTTGTCAGCTATGTAATGCCTTAATACAGATACATGAAATACATTATGAACTTTATGCAAGTGAAGTGGCAGTGCAAGATGATAGGCGACAGGTCCAACCTTTTCCATGACTTTAAATGGTCTGATAAATCACGGTGACAACTTTGTCCCTTTTCCAAATCAAATAGTGCTTTTATTTGGTTTGATGCGGATGAAAACCTGATCCCCTACTTCATATTTCCTATCAGTTCTGTGAGCATCAGCGTAACTCTTTTGTCTATCTTGTGCTTCTTTTAACTGTTGTTTAATTTGTTTTTACCTGTTCCTCCATCTCTTGGATTAATTTTGGCCCTACTATCACCCAATCTTCTAACCTGTCCCAACTTAACAGTGTTCTGCAATGTCTGCCGTATAATGCTTCAAATGGAGGCATTCCGATTGAACTGTGGTAACTGTTATTGTATGCAAATTCGACTAAGGATAAGTACTTTTCCCGGTGCGATTGCTGATCCATAACATAAATCCTCGGCATATCTTCAAGTACTTGATTTACCCTTTCTGTTTGCCCATCAGTTTCAGGATGATAAGTTGTACTCAAATTTAGTCGAGTTCTTAAGGCTGACTGTATGCAAGTCCAGAATCTTGAAGTGAATCATGAATCTCTATCTGATATGATCTTCTTAGGTACTCCATGAAATCTGATAATTTCATTTATGAATACTCAAGCTACGTCAGAAACTTCGTAAGTATCTCTTACGAGAATGAAATGGGCGTTTTTCGTTAATTTATCCACTACCACCAGAATAGTATTGTGTCTTTTAGAAGCAAGAGGTAACCCAGTGATAAAATCCATAGAAATGATCTCCCATTTGGTCATAGGAATGTCATGAGGTGGTAGGAGACCTACTGGATGATAATGGTTAGCTTTTACTTGTTGACATTCCAAACATCTTGCAACGAATTGAACGATATCACGTTTCATGGCCAACCAAAAGAAGAGTTTCTTGGTATCAATATACATTTTCTTTACTCCAGGATGTGCACAATATACTGCTCTATGGGCTTCCTTAAGGATGGTGTCTCAAAGATCCCTATTATCAGGAATATACATCCTTCCATGAAATCGTAAGATTCCATCATCTTCTAGTTCATATCCTTCAAACTTAGATTCTTTTGGCTTTTTACTATCAAGACTAGATCTTACCTTTAAATACCAGCTATCTTTTATGAGATGTTCTTGTACTCGTTTCCTTAAGTCTACTTTGATAGGTATGAGGGAAAATATTCGGGGTCTTCTGCTTAAAGCATCTGCCACTACATTTTATTTTCCTTTAATATATGATATTCCAAAGTCATATTCACTTAGGAATTCACTCCATCATCTTTGTCTAGCATTCAAGTCTCTTTGGGTGAATAAATACTGTAGACTTTGATGGTCGCTTTTAAGCGTAAAGCTTCGCCCTACTAGATAGTATCTCCATATATTTGTAGCTAGTACTACAGCGACTAACTCTAAATCGTGAGTGACATAGAGTTCTTCATAAGGCTTTAATTTCCTTGAGGCATACGCTATTACTCCTCTATCCTGCATTAATACTGCACCTAATCCTTGCTTGGATGCATCAGTACATACAGTAAAATCTTTGTCCATATCTGGGACTCTTAAGATTGGTGCACTAATCAGCAGTATTTTGAGTACAGAGAATGCTTTATTACATTCCTCAGTCCATTCATAGTTAACACCTTTACGTTGAAGAGTTGTAATTGGCTTTGCGATTTTGGAGAACCCTTCCACAAATCTTTGGTAGTAACTGGCTAAACCCATAAAGCTTTGCACTTCATGTGCATTTTTTGGTATTGGCCATTCCATGATTGCCTTCCCAGGAACTATTGAGATTCCTTCCCCTGATATGATATGACCTAAGTAATGAAATTTTTTCTGAAAGAAAGAACACTTGGATAACTTTCCATATAACTGGTGTTTTTTGAGGCAAGATAATACTATCTGTAAATGGTCTTCATGCTCTTTCTCATTATTGGAATAGATAAGAATATCATCTAAGAAAACTTGTACAAATTGATCAAGATATTTGTGAAAAACGTTATTCATAAGGTTCATGAATATTGTTGGAGCATTAGTCAACCCAAATGGTACCACTATGAATTCATAATGCCCAAAGCGTGTTCAGAATGTTGTTTTAGAAATATCGCTTTCCGAAATCCTTAGTTGATGATAGCCTGATCGAAGATCAATTTTTGAAAAGACAGTAACTCCTTTCATTTGATCGAAAAGGTCATCAATTCGAGGCATTGGATATCAATTATTTACCATAGCTCGATTCAAGTCTCGATAATCTATGCATAATCTTAAGGTTCCATCTTTCTTCTTGACAAAAATTACAGGAGCACCCCAAGGTGAAATACTGGGTCGAATGTGTCCTATATCCAATAGTTCCTTCAATTGAATTTGTAAATCTTGAAGTTCCGAAGCCGTCATTCTATAAGGTGTTTTAGAGATTGGTTGAGTACTAGGTTTCAATTCTATTGTGAGATCTAGTTGTCTTTCAAGGGTAATCCTAGTAGTTCCTTTGGAAATACATCTGGAAATTCGGCTAACACCGGATATTATTCTAAGGATGGTCCTTTTTCTTTACTTATTTCTTGAATTATATATACCTGACAACCTTTCCTTAAACAACGCTTCATTTTCATTGTTGATATGTAGCGTAAAGATACTTTTCTCTTGATACCTTGAATTTGGATTGCCTCTCCTTCATCATTTATACCGAGAATTCTTTTCCCATAACAGTCTACCCAAGCTTGATGAGCTTCTAACCAATCCATACCTATGACAAGATCATAAGTTCCTAGGGTTGTGACATAAACTTTCAATTTAGTCGAACAGACCCCTAGATCAATTTTGCATTGATCCACACTTAAGTCTGCGGATTAGAGTTCCCCTACGGCCATTTCTACCGTCTGAAATCATTTTGTTTGTAAGTTGTCAACCCACATTTGTTTAATGCATATGACAAAATGAAACTATATGTGACACCAGTATCAAATAATATTTTGAATTTTATACCATTAATAATACCTGAAGATTCAACTACAGTGGATTGGTGTGTTGCTTGATTGTTGTTGACTAATGCATGGATTCTATGATTGCTTTGGGTATTTGATATTGGTTCCCTTCCTGTCCTATGCAATATACTTGATGAAGCTTCTGGACAATCACATTGAAAATGCAGTCCTCCACATCCCCAACAATTAACCTCGGTTGGTCCTCTTGAATCAGAATGTAAATTTCTAGATAAAGAGTTTCGCCCTCTCATGTTGCTTCCTCTCGAATTTCTTCCTCTATAAGCAATTCCACGAGATTTCTTTGGACTTTTGTTTGATGATTCAGCAGCTATAGTATTAACTGCCATGGGAGTTCTTGCTCCTACACTTCTTGGGGTAAATCTATTACCATAAGGTGGTCTTGAGCTACTTCCCCTAAAGAAATTTCGAGGAGTCTTTCCTGAAAATCCTGATTGTGGAGGTTCTGCTGGCCCGACATCCTTTTTGATTCCTAGATGTTCTTCTGAATAGTGGCCACATTCTACCACCTCAGCTATTGATGATGGTTTCCTTATCCTAACCAAGGCCCTGATGCGAGGGTTTAACCCAAATATGAAGCGTTCAGCTTAACGTTCATCAGAATCTAAGTAGTAAATGTATTTCACAAGCTCCATAAACCTTATTTCATATTCTTCCACTGTTTTATTACCTTGAATTAATGTATGAAAGGCTCCAGCTTTTTGTTCCTGAAAATATGGAGGTAAATACTTAGAGCGGAATCTTTCCTTGAACAATTCCCAAGGGACTATCCGTTGTGAGGTGTAGTTGTTTTTCCAGATTTCCCCACCAAATCAAGGCACTTCCTTTAATTGAAATACAACAATTTTTGTTTTTGAAGAAGAAGAATACTCTCTTAGTTTAAAACATTTGTTTGTTCCTTCTAACCATGCTTTGGCATGTTCTCCAGCTCGTCCTCCTGAAAATTCTGGGAGTTTAAATTTTTGAAGCTCTCTAGAAATATCTTCCTTTGATTGTTTATTCTCAGAACTTTTGGGTTTCGCTTGACTTGTTTCTTCAGGTTGAGGTTGATCTTCTTTAGTTTTATCCATTATCAACCCTTTTAATGTTTCCATTATGGCTTCCAATGAGTTCATTATAACGGTCAACTTCGGTGCTGGAGCGATTGGTGTTGATGATGGTCTCAATGGTGACAGTGATGGAGATGGTTGATGAGCCCTAGAAATGGGTAATTATATGGGCTCATTTGGCCTCCTAACTCAGCTTAATCCACCATTCTCATTAGTTTATTGCATGTTTTTTATTATATTTATGCTAATAGAGTGAATTGGGTTAGTCATTATGCCATGAAGTCTAATGTGTGCTTTATGCAGATTTTTGGTCAATTTTGAGACAAAATCAAAGGTTTAATGAGCATTTGGCAGCCAATATTCGAGGAAAACAAGGGAGAGGATTTGTAGGAGGGTGTCCCCCTCATTTATGACCCCCTACCTCGAATCCTCATTCAGAAATATCTGAGCACCAGCAGCCACATTGATGCATCAAAGGGGCAGCCGAGCAAGTGAAGAAGAATTGTTGTCTATCTCTAGTCTTGGGAGCTGAGCCTCCTTGATTTTAGGAGAGATGTTGGAGGCTCTAGTTGTATAAGTAGGAGGGCTTAGGTGCGCAGTAGTTTAGCCAGTTATTAGTAGAATTTTCGCACTTTTTTGCAGCTCTTGTTCAGCTCATTTTCGAGCTTATTTTTGTGAACAGTTTATGTAATATGACTTTTATTTTGATAATGGAGATGACATATTTCCTGAGCCAGCACTGATTTCTTTTTGAGGGCTGAAGCTCTTGGGTTAGGGCCCAACCCAAGCTGCCCAGCACCTCTTGCTTTGTACTTATATGTTTTTGTTTCAGTTCATGAGTTAATTTTTGTTAGATAGATTCATTCTACCTTGTTTAGAATAGGTTGCTTTTGATGGTTTGCATAGTTGCTTTTTGTTTCATTTGCTGAAGTAGGTTAATACAGTGATAGGCTAATATTCAAAAAGGCAAAAAACATGTCTTGATCTCCTTTTTCCCTTCCTGGAACCATGATTTGAGGTCAAGGCACCATTGTTGCCACCAAAAACACAATTTTGCTTCTTCCATGCAATTTCTAGTGTGATGATTTGATTTGAAAAGTTAAAGGGTTGCTTCATATTCATTTTGCCAAGATTATTTCCTATTTCTGTAATAAATCTCTTTGCAGGCTTTTATATTCATACGGTACTGTTCAGCGCTTTATGCTTCTAGGTCAGAAATTAGGTTAACAAGAGATATGGTTTTGTTTTCTTCGTGCAGCTAGTCCTTTTCTTGCTCAGTTTCAGTGTTTGATTTGTAGCTCTCTTACAGTACATCTCTACTCATAATAATCCAATAACACAGCCATCACCATCTCTTTTGCTACATGTTTCACAGGTCAGTCGGATCCCTTCACAAATCTGCCCTAATTTTTGCACTTTTCTCATAATCTTTCCTCTCGTCTCTTAAACAAATCCAACCATCATTTTCTTTCCTAATCATCCTTGATGAACTTCAGACACCTTAACACATCCCTCTAATCTTCAGCTACCCTTTCCCGCCATTTTTCCACCTTTAAAACCTCTAAAACAACCCTCGGCATCCTCCTATAGATCCCCTGCAGCCTCCTGTAGAATTTCCTGAAGGTGACTTTTTGAAGTCCAATTGCAGAGAAAGCCTCTAGAAGGTTTCCAGAGGCCTCCTAGGACCCCTCCACACCTTCCTACACCTCTGAAAATTCAAAATTCGCCCTCCATCACCACCTAATCGCTGCCACATCCACAAACAGATAAATTACATGCATGACAATTTCACATAAAATACATAAAAATCCAAAAAGATGTTTTTTTCTCATTTCCTTCTAGAAATAGCTTGAATAGATGTAGGTTTCTTCCTCAGTAGGTAATGGCATTCATTTCATAGGTTTTCATCTCTCTTTCTGCAAAAATAGGGTTAATTGGTAACTTAGGGTTTGCTAGGTTTACCTCGCATTTCAGTCTTCTTTCTCTTTCTGCAAGTAGAATAGCCCCTGTAGAGTGAGCTTTCCTTTCTTTCATCACAGTTAAAGCTTCTTCTGGAATTCATATGAAGTTGGCTTGAGCTCCTAGTGATCTTGCACCAGCTGACCAAGTGACAGCTTGTAGTAAGAACTAGTACTTGTGCATACAGCACCGTCACTTCCAAGTTTGTTACGAACTACCGAGTTGATAAAATTAAAGTAGGAAGCCCCAGGAGTTGCAGCATTATTGTTGCAATACTGGTGCTCACCAATGGTGATGACGACAGCGGTGGCATTAATGATGGTGATGCTGCCCGATCACATCATCATCGCTGATATGTCCTTACCATTGTAGTGTTTCCTGTCTACATAATAAAATTGTAAAAATTTGAGGTATACTCTCATATTTAACATATAGTTTTGCAATTTCAAATTTACAAACAAGTATATTTTTTTTTTTTCCATTTTTACCTGCTAGGCAAGTCTTACTGGTACTGTTATCACTCAGGTTGTCCTTAAGCTCATGAAAGGATACGGCCGAGGTAACCACAAACCAATCTTTGGACTACAGGTTCTAGCCCACCTGCAATCAGAGAGGGCTCTCTCTTTCTGATTTAGCTTTGTTGAAGATGATTTTAGGCTAGTTATTGAGTTTCGAGGGGTTTTGTTTTGATTTTTGGTGGGAAGGATGATGCTTTCAAGTAGAGAGGCAAAGAATAGTATGGTAAGTTTCAAACCATTGGGCATGGAGTCATGGAGTAAGACTGCTGGTGCATTTTCTTGGTCACAAGAGAGAATTATGGAGCAAGATAGCTACATATGAAACAATCATTCAAGGTAAAAGAGATGGATTAAAGGCTAAGGAATGAGGGGCAAATAAGAATCCCTCATTCAGGTTAGCAGAAGGAAGATAAATGAGCCCTATCTAGGAGCAACTAAGAATTCCTAGATAACAGTCATTCATATGTGAAATAGATCAAACATGAGCCATAACAGAATTCATATTTATGCCTAAATCAAGAGGAAAACATTAAGAAGCCACAGAAACTGAGCATAGAGTGCAGCTAAGCAAATTCTAAACCAATCCTTTGTTCTGTAACTTGAGCATATATGAAATTGAGATAACAGAGGTGAGGAACACTTATTGATTCATATCGCAGCACAAGAATTCCGCATTCAATTATTCAAACCATTAGACACAGAACAGACAGTCATTCCTCCAAAGCTTTTCAGCAATCTTTGATTAAGTAAAACATCTCAGATATCCAATGCGAGTCTCTAATGAAGATTATCAACCAACCAACCCTTTTTACAATGTAGAGGGTCATATAAATAGGAAAAATTATCCAAAATTAATCTATTACAACCGACCTAAACAGGTCTGAAAGAAAATGATTACTTTAACCTAATCTTATCCAAAAATAAATGCATGAAAATATCTTTGAGCTGCGCTAAGGGTAGTTGTATCAAACTGAGTTAATGTCTGTCCTGGGTGGCTTGGTGCAGTCTTTCTGTAATAACTATGATTTTTCCTTTATCTCCACCTCTAACTTGGTTCTGCTGCTGTTTGGTGGCATTATTGTGCACTAATCCCGACCAGATAAGCTTTTAAATGGCTTTAACTGTTTTGCTGACTTTGATGGAGGTTTTTAATTTTCACCTGCTTTGATGTTGCCGAACTGATACTCTTTGACGCTTCATCTTTCCTCTGATATTCTTTGGGGCTGAACCTGGCCTCCTTAATGTCTTCTGAGTGGTTTAGACTGTCCCATCGACCTTTCATGGCAGCTGCTCGGCCCTCTGTTGCTTCAAAAACTGTGTTTGCCCCTTTCTGAATGCTTCGCGAAGAAATTCTAGTCATTCTGCGCCTTTCGGGCCTGCTGGAGGCCGAGTCGCGAAGGGGCTTTCCATTTTGGCCTATTTCACGTAGCCATGCCTGTCTTAGATTCTGATTCTGGGCTTCCTAGGCTACGATTTGCGCCTTTCGCGCTTTTTTTGACGGTGACGTCAGCGGTGGGTCCCAGTATGGCGGTGACGTGGCGGTACGGCGGAGGAGGTGACGTGGTAGTACGGTGGCAGCTACATGGCAAGGACATAGTGGCAGGAGGCCGATGCTGGATGGTGACGTCAGCATGACGTGGCGCTGACGCAGGAGGGGGGAGAGCGGTATCCGGTTTCGAGCGCACCGCTTTTGAGCAGAAGTGGTTTCGGAAAAGAGGGTTCCGCCACAGTCGAGAGGGCGACACGTGGCAGGAGTACGACGGGAAAACCGCCCATCTCCCGGGCGCTAACCCTCGGCAGCTTCGGAGATGAAAGGGCCCACCCATCGTTGATCTGTGGTATTGGGCATCGGACGGTTGGCGGAACAGATGAGGCGGCGGAGGGATAATGGACGGGGCCCGCGGCGCATTTGAATAATTTATTAAATGGCGGGGGGGTTTAAACATTGGAAAAGTGGGTTTACGGGGTTATAAGCGAGCGGGGTAGATATTTACATGTAAAACATTAGGATAAGGGCGGAATATGGGTGCTGTAGGGTTAGGGTTAAGGGGGAATGGTTGTTAGCATGACCAGGTGTCAGACTAACTCCAGTTAGGACACGGATGGGTTAGTAGGAGCCCCAAATGGACTACTATCTCCCAGACTTAGAAGAATATGGCTATAGTGCCAAGGGGAGGATTATTTAATATTTTTGGGATTTTATATATTTTTGCATAGTAGGGGATAGGGAAATGATTTGGGGAGCTAAATAATAGAGTTAGTAGTTAATATGGAAATGACAAGAAAGCACTAAGTATGTGGATCTTAGGCTATCAATGGGGGAAAAGTGACTCACTAAGTATGTGGATCTTCACCAAGGCAAATGATATGGAAAATGATGAAACTAAGAGGAATCAAGCAGATCTTGACCTCTTTAGGGAAATTAGTGAGTGATTTGGGAAATAAGAAGAAGGGGGGGAGTTAGAGATATCCAGCGTGAGCTCCTCCAAATGAAAATTGCCTTGTACCTGTGATCTAAAGTAAAATATCACTTTGAAACACAAATTTGATCATAAATCAACATTCTGCAACCTCAAACTACCTACCCAGCCTGCTTACCTAACATTTTTTTCTCCTTTTTGGTTTAGGTGCACTTAGGCTTGCAGACCCTGCTTTACAATTTTTCTTTTGACTGTCCTCCTATCTAAATCTATCCTTATTTCTGCCAAGGGCCCGGATTAAGCAGTTGGGCTCCTTTGTTTCTCTACCTATCTACAAATCTGCCAAGATTAAGCTGTTTGGACAGATATTCATTCTCTATATTCTAAAGCAAGAAATTGAAACCTAGGGAAGCCAAGATTAAGATGTTTGGACTTCCCTTAACAGAACATTCTTCAAAAATGGTTAAGTCATCAAAATTGGAATACAGCAGTGGTATTTAGACTGGCACACTTCCATGGCCCCTTCTTTGGCCTCTTTAGGAAATATGGAGCATTGCAACATGCAAAGTATGACATATTTGGCATGTAAAAATGTCAATCATGAAAGATGAACACATGTTGCAACAGGAGGCTAACAGTGGCTCCACTTGGGGATGGCTTTTCCTTGTGAAAAGCCAAGAACAGCAGGTCAGACTGCCTTGATCTTCTATTGTTGCTGTAGACTGAAACCTTTTCTTTGTGCTGGCTGCTAAAAGTGTGAAATTTTAAAATGTGAGCAACCCTCTCCTCAACTGAAATATTGTGAAATACATAGCACTGCCTTCTTTCTTCTACGTGCTTGATATTATATACAATGTTGCTTGAGCATTGCCTTTAAAATAGATCCAAAACATAGATCAGAACTGATGTATTTCCCTTAGCCTTGGTCTAGAAACAGTTGCTGATGTGAAACTAAAAACTCCTCTCTTATTTGAGGTTGTTTGACCGAGGACTGCAAGCTGCAAACAGTTTCTTTTACCATGAATTTCTGTGATATGACAGCGCTATTATTGCTATTTTGCTGAGATTAATGCAGAGACAAAGCCTTAAAAATGGAATACTGGCGTTGGCTGTGTCTTCACAAACTTTGCTGCTGCTCCTCTAACACTCAGACTACTTATACAAAAAATAAAAACAAAGTGCTGATATATACAAATATCGATATACAAAGAGATATATACAGAGCTGCATTGTATCCCTTTAAAAGGGATCATGGTAATGTTTTAACATTCAACCATTAACAGGGCCTTCCTCAGCAGTGCTGCCCTCTACAGATTTGAGAAAATATGTGTTATTTCCCTGAACAGCAGAAATAACAAATGGCCCTTTCCATAAAAAATCAAATTTTGCATGTTTTCCCTTGTCTTCTCTTCGTGAATCCCACTTTAGAACTTTGTTGCCAACACAGAAATCTTCCACCTTAGCTCTTTTATCAAACATCTTTTTGAGCTTCTCTTGCAAAATCTTAGCTCTATCATAAACTTGCTCTCTGGTTTGCTGAAGATGAATGGTCTGATTGATTCTTCGTTGAATGTCATTTGGTTCAGCCTGAATCTCCTGTAACAGTTTGATAGTAGGGATGCCCAAGGATGAAGGAAATCTGGCCTCCATGCCATATACTAGCTCATAAGGGCTCATCCCAATGGATTTCTTTGTTGAAAGTCTGTCTGCCCATAGGGCATTTGTGAGCTTTCTATGCCAGTTCTTCTTGTTCTCTTCTAATATCTTCTTGATAATATTAATGAGGCTCTTGTTAGATGACTCAGCCAAGCCATTACCTTGGGGGTAATAGGCTGTGGAATGCCCCAAGGTGATGTGAAATTTATGGCAAAAACTGATCATCTTTTTGGATTTGAAGGCAGTGGCGTTGTCAGTAATGATCTTCTTAGGGCAGCCAAATCTAGAAAGGATATTGCACTCAAGGAATTGGATAATGATGGTGTCATTGGCTTGCCTACATGGGATGGCTTCAACCCACTTAGTGAAATAGTCAGTGGCTGTCAGAATCCACTTATGCTGGCCTGAGGAAGAGGGATGGATTTCTCCAATGAAGTCAAGACTCCATTGTTGAAAAGGCTTTTCAGTTGAGATGGGTTTAAGGGGCAGGGGCAACAGCTTTCTTTTGCCCTCAAAGATTCGGCATTTGTGACATGAAATGGCAAAGCTCTTTACATCTGCAAAAAGAGAGGGCCAATAGAAACCAGCCCTTAAAATTTTATCAGCAGTGGACTTCCAATATAGATGTCCTCCATAGTCACCTGCATGGAATTCTTTCATGACATTGTTAGTTTCATTCATGGTTAAACAATTAAGCAATATGCCTTCATGATTTTTCCAAAATAATGCACCATCTATAACACAAAACTTTAAAGCCTTCATTTTTAAAAATCTTTTCTTAGTTCTGGACAATCCTGGGGGAGCAAACAGGTTTAACAATACAAAGCATATATCAACATACCATGGAGATTGCAAAAAGGTTTCACTGATCTGTGGAGTCGCCAGCTCCTGTTCATTGTCCAATTGGTTAATGTCTAAGGCTTGGAAGTTTGTTTCGAACATCAATTTGGCTAAACCTTGTACCTTTATCAGTTTGGTTGGTTTTATTTCTATGTCATACTCAAGGATGTTAGCAATCCACTTGCCTCTTTTGCCCTCTAACCCCTCTTGGGTTAATATGTCTTTTACAACAGCGTTTGGTACATAAGCAATCACATGTGAATATAAAATGTAGACTCGGAAATCTTTGATTGCTTTGACCAGGGCATAGGCCTGCTTCTCCATGATTGGGTACTTCAAAGGGGCATCTCTTAAGGCTCGGCTGAAAAATGCAATTGGCTTTTCAGCTCCCTGATCATCCTTTTGCAAAAGGACAGCAGCTATGGAGTGCTCCGATGCAAATGAAAATATGATGAAATCTTTGTCAAATTGTGGACTGGTGAGGACAGGAGCTTGTGTTAAGGCAGTTTTGATACTCTCAAAGGCTTGCTTGGTCTCAAGAGACCATTTTACCTTGGCATCCTTTTTTAACATATTGCTTAACAGTCGTATCAGTTCAGCTAGATTTGGAATAAATCTTCTTAGGAAGTTGATTTTTCCAAGGAATGCTTGTAACTCTTTTATGTTTCTTGGATATGGGATTTGGAGGATGGCTTGGATTCTTGCAGGATCAATTCTAATCCCGTCCTTTGATATGACATGGCCAAGAAGTTTGCCTTCTTCAAGGCCGAAGAGGGATTTCTTGGGGTTCAAGGAAATGCCATATTTCCTACATGTCATGAATATTTGCCTCAAATGTTTTAGGTGCTCTTGATCAGATTTAGAGAAAGGGGTTAAGTCATCAAGGTAGACAACTAGGAAATCATGTATTTCCTTGGAAAATGAAATATCCATTGCCCTTTGAAAGGTAGCACCAGCGTTTTTAAGTCCGAAAGGAATCTTCACATACTTAAATGTTCCCCATGGTGTGGTAAAGGCTGTCTTGTCTTGGTCATCCGGGTGAACCAGTATTTGATTAAAACCTGAAAAGCCATCTAGCAAAGAGATTCTAGATGACCCCACTACTCTTTGTAGGATGTGGTCCATTTTTGGCAAGGGGTAGTGGTCTTTTAGGGAGACTTGATTTAAATTTCTTAGGTCTACACATAGCCTAATCTCACCTGTCTTTTTTCTTGTGGGAACAAGGTTGGATACCCATTCAGAAAATCTGATGGGTGCTATGATACCTGCTTCAAACATTCTTTTCACTTCCTTTTCAATCAAAGGGAGAAGCATAGGATTGATTCTCCTCAGTTTCTGTTTGAAGGGCTTTTGGTTTGGTTTTAAGGGAATGGTGTGTTGGATTACTGAGGTGTCATAGGACTTCAAGTCCTCATAACTCCAAGCAAATACATCTTGGAATTCTTTGAACAAATCAACATATTTGGGCTTCTGATCAGGTGGCAGATTTTTGGATAATTTGATCATTTTGGGCTGCTCTGCTGTTCCAATGTTGTGCTCTTCTATATCAGTGTTTAAGGGCTGCATTTTTGGTTTTTTGGGAACATCATTTGCATCAAACATGTCTTCCAATGGAGTGAGGCCAACAGGGAGAAAGTTATCCTTTAGATCAACGATCTCGGCCTCTGTTTCTGCTATTTCCTCCAAATGCATCTGTTTCAGCTCTTCTATGTTTGTATTGTCAAAAACAGTTGGGTTCAGGATTTGTTTGGCTGTTGCAGCTGTTACAGCTTGCTGATTTTCATTTGCTTGTTGTTTCTCATCTGTCATGGCATCCATGTCAATGTTAATATTTGAAAACTCATGCTCAAGAGTAAGGAAATTATTAATCTGGACATCATTTTCGAACACTTGCCAATCTTTAACGTTATTAGGGACAGCGGGCCTATGTTTTATCTCAGCAGTAAAGTGGTGATTTGGCTCGAAGGGGAGCTTGCATGTACTAGCAAAAGTAGCTAGGCTGTGTGCGTGAATGTTATGCTCTCTTGAAATCTTGGCAAGCTTGGATTCAGTGAATGCATTGAGTATATTAGTGGCAGCAGTCCTATAGGCCCTCATTCTATTGTCATTGGTAACAAAGTTGCCTTTCATTTGTTGTATGATTAAATCAGAGTCACCTAGGATGGACACCCTTGCAGCTCCTAGAGCTTTGAGCAGTTTAAGGCCTAAAAGGAGAGCCTCATACTCTGCCATGTTATTGGTGCATTTGAAGTTCAGTCTGTAGGCATGGCCTTCTGCGTGATTGTTATGTGTATTGTGAATCCAAACACCTGCCCCTGCTCCTAACTTGTTAACAGATCCATCAAACTCTAAATACCATGTGATTTCTTGCTTGTGGTTAGTACCAAGAGTTTCAGTCATTCTTGCAGTGGACATATTTGAAATTTCTGTTTGGGGAGGTTCTTCTTGTATGCTGGTTGCATCTGTTGTTTTGACAATTTCATCAGTATGGGCAACCGATTCCTCATTGATGTGAGTGTTTAGTTCTAAAGCCAATGGCTTATCATCAATAAGAGGATTTGTTTCATCATTAAATAAAATAAAGGAATCCATATCAGAATGGATTGAGTGAATAGGAAAATTTTGGGGCTTGTCCTCACTGGTTACCACATACTTCATCAATGTTTCTCTATATAGTGTCTTTGGTTGCCCAAAGACAGATATAGTGGCATAAGAGAGGTCTAATTGGAGGGACCCTTGGAGTTTTTCTCCCCAAGATCTTGATAATAGCATACCGTACTTTGGTGGAATGTCAGCAACCACCACATCCATGAGGATTGTCTTGTTGGGATATTGGACTAAGGAGACACACAGGTCTTTGATGAGGCCTAAACACTTGACTTGACTTGAGTCAAAGGAGAATAGATCTTTGTAGGGTCTTGTAACATCAAGGTTCAGCTTTTCCATTACAACTTTGGTCATAAGGTTGTGTGAGGCACCTGAGTCAAACATGGCATTGTGTAAGACTTTGTCATGTATGTGCAAACTGACATAAAAAGGTAGAACAGATCCATATGTTGATTTTCCATTAACTTCTGGACCGAACAGTAGTTCAGGTTGATCATCAAGAACATTCACATCATCCTTAACCTCTGGCATTTGCAGTGATCTTTGAATTTGTTGCCTATACACATCATGTTTGGAAAGTTCGGATAAGGGGATGGATATCTTTAGTTTACCTATTTCTGCCTCTAAGTCAAATGATTTTTCAAATTGGGTCTTAGTATTTTGAGAGGCAGGCTTCCCTTTTTCCATTGGAGTATCAGCAATTTGGTCTTGTTTATTAATGTTATGGGAAGTGACTGCTTGCGGTTTTTCAGTTTTAGGAGGGCTTTTTGGAACACTGTTCGAGTTCTTTTCCAAGGAAAGAGGTGGCAGAGGCTGGTCAATAGAAGGCTGCATTTCTGTTATGTCCTCTACAGTTACTTGATGTGGGTTTGGGACAGGTATATCAGTTGGTTCTGTTATGACAGCCTTGCCTCTAATCTTGTTGGGTTGTTTTCCATCCTTTGGTTTGCTAGGTTCAGAAATATCAATGGTCCTAGTTCTCAGCTTATATTGTTTGTGGACCTCATACACAGCAGTATCATAGCCTTGTTTAAAATCAAAAGACTCACCAGACTTGGTCTGAAACTGATTAAAGTCATGCTCATCTTGGTCTTGTTGAGTTAGGAAAATTTGTTGCTCAGCCCTTGAATCCACCAAGTTCATGTGAGTGTCCTCTGTGGGTTCACTAGATGTAGAGGCTTCCGCATAATTTTCATGAAAAGGGGGCCTTACGTCATGGTCTGGGCTAGACCTGCCAGCATTTTTGTTTGAGTTTTCCTTTAATTTGGGTTCCTTATGGCATTAGGTTGTTGTGCTTCCCATGAAGACTTCCTCTCAACACTTTCTACTCTGTCTCCCAGCCTGTGCATGCCACTGATAATAGCATCCAACTTTTGATCTAAGGCTGAGGGTTCCTCCTTAAAGGTGGTTCTTCTTTCCATTCTAGCTCTGTTTCTTTTAGCAATTAGGTTGGCCTCTACACTGACAGCAACATTTTGCATGTCTGCAAGGGTTTGAGGGGCTCTTTCTTTTAACTGGTAGGCCATATCCGGGTCGAATCCATCAGGGAATTTATACAAGGCAAGGTCAAGTGGAGGTCTTAAGTTCTGTGGTATTGCATTATAAACATTATTGAATCTTGCACAATAATCCAAGACGGACTCTTGAGGGCCTCTTTTTATTGTATCGTACTCAGCTAGTATGTGCAAGGGGTCCTTCTTTTTCTCCCATCTGTTGATAAAGGATTGATAAAGTTCATCCAAATTGGTTATGGAATTTGTAGCAAGTGCTCTGAACCAAGTCCTGACATCACCTGTTAGACTTTGGACGAAAATTTTCATTCTCATGCTATCATCATCTATTTCATAGTTCCCAAAATAGTCTTGCATTTTCTTTGTATGCTGAAGGGCTGTGCAAGGACCAGTTCCATCAAAATATGTGATTTTAGTTTGATAATCCTGAGGCATAGCCCCAGGGTTAGCAGGTAGTTGCAGGGGTGCATAGCTATTAGCCATATTCACAGGGATAAGTGGAACAACAGGAACAACAGGGACAGCTGGAACAGCTGTAACAACAGTAGTGATAATGGGAGTATGTGCAATGAATGGAGGTGTGGAAGGAGTGCTTTGGGAGGTGGACGATGAACAAGGGGAAGTAGGGGTTGACCGAAATAAAACTTTGACAGGGGTTGGAACACTGATTGGGTGAACTACTTTAGGACTATTATCAGCAAAATCTTGGTGTTTCCTAAGAATCTTTGGGATTAAGTTGGGATTCTCAAAAACAGCTGGAGGGTCTGGGTCAGTATTTGACCTAGTATAACGAGTTTTCCTCTTTGGAGCCAGCTTCCGAATTTTGTTTTTGGTATTTTCCTGGGAATGTTTGTAGTTTAGGAAGGAATTGATTAAATTTTTGAGACAGCTATTTAGAGCTTAAAGCTAGAATGAAGATTGACTGAAGCAGCTTTTATTTAATCCTGTAAATGCAAAGCAAGAACAGTTTCAAAGGCTTCCTGGCTGACATTCAGACTTCATCTGTAGTTTTAAGAAATAGACAGCAATCGGAAAAATTAGTTCGATTTCCCTAGTCGAGCTTTCCAACTTGATTCGTGAAATTATCTGAGGAGTTCCCCAGTGGAGTCGCCATTATGTTATCACTCAGGTTGTCCTTAAGCTCGTGAAAGGATACGGCCGAGGTAACCACAAACCAATCTTTGGACTGCAGGTTCTAGCCCACCTGCAATCAGAGAGGGCTCTCTCTTTCTGATTTAGCTTTGTTGAAGATGATTTTAGGCTAGTTATTGAGTTTTGAGGGGTTTTGTTTTGATTTTTGGTGGGAAGGATGATGCTTTCAAGTAGAGAGGCAAAGCATAGTATGGTAAGTTTCAAACCATTGGGCATGGAGTCATGGAGTAAGACTACTGGTGCATTTTCTTGGTCACAAGAGAGAATTATGGAGCAAGATAGCTGCATATGAAACAATCATTCAAGGTAAAAGAGATGGATTAAAGGCTAAGGAATGAGGGGCAATTAAGAATCCCTCATTCAGGTTAGCAGAAGGAAGATAAATGAGCCCTATCTAGGAGCAACTAAGAATTCCTAGATAACAGTCATTCATATGTGAAACAGATCAAACATGAGCCATAACAGAATTCATATTTATGCCTAAATCAAGAGGAAAACATTAAGAAGCCACAGAAACTGAGCATAGAGGGCAGCTAAGCAAATTCTAAACCAATCCTTTGTTCTGTAACTTGAGCATATATGAAATTGAAATAACAGAGGTGAGGAACACTTATTGATTCATATCGCAGCGCAAGAATTCCGCATTCAATTCTTCAAACCATTAGACACAGAACAAACAGTCATTCCTCCAAAGCTTTTCAGCAATCTTTGATTAAGTAAAATATCTCAGATATCCAGTGTGAGTCTCTAATGAAGATCATCAACCAACCAACCCTTTTTACAATGCAGAGGGTCGTATAAATAGGGAAAATTATCCAAAATTAATCTATTACAACCGACCTAAACAGGTCTGAAATAAAATGATTACTTTAACCTAATCTTATCCAAAAATAAATGCATGAAAATATCTTTGAGCTGCGCTGAGGGCAGCTGTATCAAACTGAGTTAATGTTTGTCCTGGGTGGCTTGGTGCAGTCTTTCTGTAATAACTGTGATTTGTCTTTTATCTCCACCTCTAACTCGGTTCTGCTGTTTGGTGGCATTAATGTGCACTAATCCCAACCAGATAAGCTTTTAAATGGCTTTAATTGTTTTGCTGACTTTGATGGAGGTTTTTAATTTTCACCTGCTTTGATGTTGCCGAACTGATACTCTTTGACGCTTCATCTTTCCTCTGATACTCTTTGGGGCTGAACCTGGCCTCCTTAATGTCTTCTGAGTGTTTTAGACTGTCCCATCGACCTTTCATGGCAGCTGCTCGGCCCTCTGTTGCTTCAAAAACTATGTTTGCCCCTTTCTGAATGCTTCGCGAAGAAATTCTGGTCATTTTGCGCCTTTCAGGCCTGCTGGAGGCTGAGTCACGAAGGGGCTTTCCATTTTGGCCTATTTCCCGTAGCCATGCATGCCTCAGATTCTGATTTCGGGCTTCCTAGGCTACGATTTGCGCCTTTCGCGCTTTTTTTTACGGTGACGTCAGCGGTGGGTCCCAGTACGGTGGTGACGTGCCAGTACAGCGGAGGAGGTGACGTGGTTGTACGATGGTAGCTACGTGGCAAGGACACAATGGCAGGAGGACGACGCTGGACGGTGACGTCAGCATGATGTGGCGCTGACGCAGGAGGGGGGAGAGCGGTATCCGGTTACAAGCACACCGCTTTTGAGCAGAAGTGGTTTCGGCAGAGGGGGTTCCGCCACAGCCGAGAGGGCGATGCGTGGCGGGAGTACGACGAGAAAACCGCTCATATCCCGGGCGCTAACCCTCGGCAGCTTCGGAGATGAAAGGGCCTACCCATCGTTGATCTGTGGTACTGGGCATCGGACGGTTGGCGGAACAGATGAGGCGGCGGAGGGATAATGGACGGGGCCCGCGGCGCATTTGAATAATTTATTAAATGGCCGGGGGGGGTGGGGGGTTTAAACATTGGAAAAGTGGGTTTACGGGGTTATAAGCGAGCGAGGAGATATTTACATGTAAAACTTTAGGATAAGGGCGGAATATGGGTGTTGTAGGGTTAGGGTTAAGGGGGAATGGTTGTTAGCATGACCAGGTGTCAGACTAACTCCAGTTAGGACACGGATGGGTTAGTAGGAGCCCCAGATGGACTACTGCCTCTCGGACTTAGAAGAATATGGCTATAGTGCCAAGGGGAGGATTATTTAATATTTTTGGGATTTTATATATTTTTGCATAGTAGGGGATAGGGAAATGATTTAGGGGGCTAAATAATAGAGTTAGTAGTTAATATGGAAATGACAAGAAAGCACTAAGTATGTGGATCTTAGGCTATCAATGGGGGAAAAGTGACTCATAGAGGAAGAAAGGAAATCCTTGAGTGAAGCAGATCTTCACCAAGGCAAATGATATGGAAAATGATGAAACTAAGAGGAATCAAGCAGATCTTGACCTCTTTAAGTAAATTAGTGAGTGATTTGGGAAATAAGAAGAAGGGGGGGAGTTAGAGATATCTAGCGTGAGCTCCTCCAAATGAAAACTGCCTTGTACCTATGATCTAAAGTAAAATATCACTTTGAAACACAAATTTGATCATAAATCAACATTCTGCAACCTCAAAACTACCTACCCAGCCTGCTTACCTAGCATTTTTTTCTCCTTTTTGGTTTGGGTGCACTTAGGCTTGCAGACCCTGCTTTACAATTTTTCTTTTGACTGCCCTCCTATCTAAATCTATCCTTATTTCTGCCAAGGGCCCGGATTAAGCAGTTGGGCTCCTTTGTTTCTCTACCTATCTACAAATCTGCCAAGATTAAGCTGTTTGGACAGATATTCATTCTCTATATTCTAAAGCAAGAAATTGAAACCTAGGGAAGCCAAGATTAAGCTGTTTGGACTTCCCTTAACAGAACATTCTTCAAAAATGGTTAAGTCATCAAAATTGGAATACATCAGTGGTATTTAGACTGGCACACTTCCATGGCCCCTTCTTTGGCCTCTTTAGGAAATATGGAGCATTGCAGCGTGCAAAGTATGACATATTTGGCATGTAAAAATGTCAATCATGAAAGATGAACACCTGTTGCAACAGGAGGCTAACAGGTACCGAGGTCAAGGAGGGTGGTCTTGCGACCTCCTTGTCCTAATGCAGGGAATTCTATCCTAATGCGTAATAATACTTATTCTAATGCATGGGTCTTTATAAACTTTCCTCTTTTTTTTAATCCCAAATATTATAATTTCAAAAACTATAACCTTTAAAATTTTCACAAAATTATGACTATAGAAATTTATGACCTCACCAAACTTCAGCCTTTTAAAAATATATATATTATTTTTATTTTATTTTTTAAAGAAGTATTACTACTACACACTACTTTGTATTACTACTACACACTACTTTATATAACCAAATGTTTAAATTTTTTATTTTTATTTTTAATATAATAATAATAATTTAATATAACATAAATGGATATTAACATCATAACCGGACATGATTATTTTTTAAGAATACATTTAATTGATGCATTTAATAATTCCATTTTAAACTTTATTAAATCAATAATTAAATATGTAAAAATATTTAATAAATTTAAATGAAACTTATAAATCAAAATAAATTCCAACAAACGACAAATAAATAAAATACTCAAATAATAAAATAAACATAAAAGTTTATTTTATTTTATATATATATATATATATATATATATTAGTTCATGACATATTAATAAATTGTATTTGCTGGAATTTGTTCATAATAAATTCCGTCAATCAAAAGATTCGTTAAATAATATATGACATGGGTCTACCAACTTCATAAATAAATATAAAAACTTTGGGTTAGATGTATTTGAACATAGTAAGCCATTGGCTGAAGTCATGAAGTCCAAAACCCACTCACGCCTATTACATAACATATCCCACTGCGTGGATAAATAATAATCTAGACCGTTGTCACTGTAATAATATAAAAATAAGTGGGAGGCGTTGCGTGGCATTGTATATATGTATGGATTTAAAACTTTAACTGGACACGACTAATACCTTACCTTGCTGTCACGACTAATACCGTGCTGTCGGTTTATACCCAAATCGTATTAATCCTAATCCTTTCATTTTATTTATATGTTCTGATTTGGATTTTTTATGGTGATTACTATGACGGCGATAGCGATGGCTGTGTTGAACTTTCTGAGTACTTTGTGTTAGAAATCTGCAGTTTCTAAATCTGAATGTGACCCGATTAATTAAGTCATAAATAAATCATTCTATAATTAACGCATTAAAGGGTTAAAAGCATTAAAGCATTAAAGCATGCATTAAAGCATTAAAGCGTTGAATTGGTATATGATGGACGTACCAGATTAAGAGTTAAATGATATATATAAAGGATTGGGTCCTCTCTCTCCCCACAAGAGTTGTTTTCTTCTCCATCAAGAAACACATGAAGGAAGTGAGGGCAAGAGCAGAGAAACCGAATTCTGAAGAAGAGGAACAGCCAGGAGACAGAAGAAAATAGATGGCAGCCATTACATCTTCCGTTGTTAATCAAGGTATGTCATCTTGTTTATTAAGTTCTGTTTGTGAAATATTCGGTATTGATGATCTTTGGGCTGTTAATTGAATTGTTCATGATTAATTAAGAGTTTTACATTTGGTATCAGAGCCACAATCAATAACTGAATATTTCCTATGATTGCAATTGATCTGTTCTGTGCTTTACTCATGATGTTAAGAGTGATTGCCCTTTGCTTATACTCTGTTTTCGAGATTAAATCCCTCTTACTGGCTATATAATCATGGCGTCACTAACAGAGTTCTGGGAATAATGGGTATTTTTTTTTAAGTGATCATTGCTTCCTGAGTTTTTTTGTGTACTTGGGGCAATTTGAGATCTCCCACCTTAATTGCGTCCCCAAAATTTTCAATTCTACCATCGCTCCACCGTATAACTTTAACTGCCGCAGTGGTTCTGCACGGTTTAGCTGATTCCCCATTGATTTTTGTTTCTTGATTTCAAGCTTTATATAACCTGCCTCTCTCTGTAAATCGATTTATTTATTTCCTCTCAGCGCTAGCCTGATTGAAGGGAATAATAACGGATTTCTGTGCGAAAGAGCAGTAACTCTTGGCCTCGGAGAGTATTGGAGAGGAAATCCTGGGGATAGTAATAATGGGTAGTTGGTGCGATGTGAGAAGATGAGGCATATCAGTATATGTAGATGATACATAACACAATTAGGAAGAAGGCGTCCACAATCGAGATGGTTGCGGAAAACGCAACGAAACACTGAAGTTGCAAATTTCACCGCTTTTCTATTGTAAACAACCGTATGGTTTGTATCCCTGTAGACGCCTAATATATCCTCTAATGCCTGGTGCTGATCGAATGAGAAATTCTCCAAGACCATAACGACTAAGGTCTTAGTAAATAATGTTTACTGTGGAGGACCATGATTGTGATTTGCCCCGCCATACGTTAACGAAGAATTTTTACTTGCTGTTATGATTCGATGTTTTAACGTTGAGCTAAAGATTTGAGGTCGTAGTCTAAAAATTTTGATAAGAAAAATTGTATTCAGCGAGAACGAAAATTAAGCTGTAACGAATGTTATGTTTGAGATGCAAGGGCAAAGATCGAGTTTCAAGCCAAAGTTAAAATTAGAGTGTTCGAAACTGTATCTCGATTAATAGCATAACTTTGTTCTACTAAATTTTGAGTATAATGACTGATACAATGCCAGGACTCTCAAATTTAAGACGTCTGATTTCGAAATAAGGTCTATATTATTTGAGTTATCCAGAGTATTGGTGCTCGTGATAATATGCCAATTTCTGTTCTCAATCATAAAAGAATTGATCAGATTTACTGTTTTGGCTTTGCACGATTAAAGTTTACTGGTACAAAATAATTGTTTGAAATTTGGGCATAAAAGTAATTGCTCTATGACTGATTGTTTTGCATAAGGTATGTGTTATAAATTATTTATACACATGAGATTTATGATTTTGTTAATCACCAAAGTGGTCAAAATCAGAATGTTGTTTTGCTTTATGCACATGAGATTTATGATTTTGTTAATCACCAAAGTGGTCAAAATCAGAATGTTGTTTTGCTTTATGCACATGAGATTTATGATTTTGTTAATCACCAAAGTGGTCATAATCAGAATGTTGTTTTGCTTTATGCACATGAGATTTATGATTTTGTTAATCACCAAAGTGGTCAAAATCAAAATAATCATTTAGTGCATAAGTGACATAATGATTATTGATAGAAATTGCCAGTTATAATAATACCAATTAAGAACTGGCGTCACTAATGATAGAACCTGAGAACTTACCCAAAGGAAAGTCTTGTTCTATAACTAGTTGACATGATGAGGTTTAATAGATATTTTGATTAAATAAATATTGATCATCCAAAGATGTCAGTTCTATTTAATTGAATATATTTGTTACCTACTTATGTTTTGGTATTTAATTATGTTAAGTATAAGATAGTATCTACCCAAAGGAGTGCTATATTATACTATTATGTCTACATCTGAATCGCTTTAGTTATGAGCTTATAGTTATTTCATTTTTGATTTGAAGGTTATCTATCTTTTGAATCAAATTTAGTTGAAGTTCCTATTAATACATGGTGGCTTGATACTGGTGCTACAACTCATGTTTCCAACAATATGCAGGGATTTCTTACGATCCGAACCATAAATCAAAATGAAGATCGTTTTCTCTTTATGGGAAACGGAATGAAATCTTCAATTGAAGGCACTGGGACTTATCGTCTAATTCTAGAAAGTGGATATGTATTAGACTTATACAATACCCTTTATGTACCTTCATTATCTAGAAACCTTATTTCCGCAAGTAAATTGGATAATTCTGGTTTTAGATGTGTGATTGGATCTGGTTGTTTTGATTTATATAAGAATACTGATGATGTTGGTTCTGGTATTCTAATTGATGGTTCATATAAATTGAAACTGAATGACACTTATGCGAATTCCTTGTTGAATGTAGTAAATAATGTTGGATGTAAACGTAGCAGGTTGAATGAAAATTCCTGCTTTCTTGTGGCATAAACTACTAGGTCATAAGAAAGAATGATGAGATTAGTAAGTAATGAAATTTTGTCAAATTTGGACTTTAGTGATCTAGAATTATGTGTGGGTTGTATTAAAGGTAAACAAACCAAACATAATAAGAAAGGAGCCACTAGAAGCAGCCAGCTTCTTGAAATAATACACACTGATATTTGCGGACCTATGGACACTCCAGCCTTTAATGGAGAAAAGTATTTCATCACTTTCATTGACGATTTTTCCCGTTATGGTTATGTCTATTTGCTTCATGAAAAATCTCAATCTGTGAATGTCCTTGAGACGTTTGTAAAGGAAGTTGAGAGGCAATTAGATAAAAAGGTGAAAATCATAAGGTCTGATAGAGGTGGTGAATATTATGGTAAATATAATGAGTCAGGCCAGTGTCCAGGTCCATTTGCAAAATTCCTCGAAAGTCATGGCATATGTGCACAATACACAATGCCAGGTACACCACAGCAAAATGGTGTAGCAGAAAGGCGCAATAGGACGTTAATGGATATGATTAGGAGTATGATGTCAGATTCTACACTACCTAAGAATTTGTGGTCGTATGCTCTCAAAACTGCTAATTATTTGTTGAATAGGATTCCTAGTAAAGCTGTTCAAAAGACTCCTTTTGAGTTATGGACTAACAGGAAACCTAGCTTAAGACACCTGCATGTTTGGGGTTGTCCAGCGGAAGCGAGAATTTATAATCCACATGAAAAGAAATTAGATTCTCGAACGATCAATGGGTATTTTTAGGTTACCCTGAGAAATCTAAAGGGTATGTGTTTTACTGTCCTAATCATAGTCCAAGAATTGTAGAAACTGGTAATGCAAGATTCATTGAGAATGGTGAAGTAAGTGGGAGTACAAGAAGAGAAATAGTAGAAATAAAGGAAACAAGGGTAAATGTTACATTGCCTAGAATAGTTCCTCCATCTACCATTACTCCAAATGTTGTTCCAGCTGTTGTAGAACAGCATGATGATAATGAACAACATATAAATGAAGAAGTACTTCCTGAAGGAAATGACTTACATAATGATGACTTACATAATACTGATATGCATGAACCACAACAAGTAGCATTAAGAAAACCTCAAAGAAATCGTAGGTCAGCTATTTCTGATGATTATGTGGTTTATATGCAAGAATCAGATTATGATATTGGAATCAATAAGGATCCAGTTTCGTTTTCACATGCTGTAGAAAGTAAAGAGTCAAAGGAATGGATGTGAAAACAGCCTCTCTGAATGGAGATCTTGATGAGGATGTTTATATGGATCAACCTAAGGGTTTTTCTGTAGAAGGTAAAGAACAATTGGTGTGTAAACTTAAGAAGTCAATATATGGACTTAAACAAGCATCCCGGCAATGGTATATTAAGTTCAATACCATTATTACATCTTTTGGTTTTAAGGAGAATACGGTTGATCACTGTATATACCGAAAGATCAGTGGGAGCAAGTTTATTTATCTGGTCCTTTATGTTGATGACGTCTTGCTTGCTGCAAATAATTTAAGTATATTGCATGAGACTAAGGAATTTCTCTCAACGAAAGATTACATGCTCATCCATCGGAAGTGATTGGATATAGCGATTCAGATTTTGCTGGATGCATCGATACTAGAAAATCGACTTTTGGTTACCTGTTTATGTTTGCTCAAGGTGCCATATCATGGAAAAGTGCGAAACAGACTATCGTTGCTTCATCCACTATGGAGGCAGAATTTGTGGCATGTTTTGAAGCCACAATTCATGCATTATGGTTGCGGAACTTTATTTCAGGACTTGCGGTTGTCGACACCATTAGCAAGCCGCTGAAAATTTATTGTGATAACTCTGCAGCAGTATTTTTCTCAAAGAACGACAAGTACTCTAAAGGTGCCAAGTATCTTGTTGTGAAAGATGAGGTTCAGAAACAAAGAATGTCAATCATGCACATCAGGACAGAACTTATGATTACAGACCCTTTGACGAAAGGGTTACAACCAAGACAATTTAAGGAACATGTTCAAAGAATGGGTCTTGGTTGTATTAATGATAATTGATGTGTGACATTCTGAGCTCTTTTATGTGTTTCTGATATACAATTATGTGTCTCTTGTTTTAATGAAGTAGTACGTATTTTATGTAATTTTAAAACAAGAAAGAGTCTTATAAAGATATTATGTTTAATCATTATGATATAAGACATTATGTGGACCATTATGCTGTTTTATATAAATTATGAGTATGAATTGATGGATTGCTGGTATTGTAGTATATGGAAGGGAATGCATTGAATTAATAATGCACAACCGCCATAACTCTCAGCAATTTATCATAGTATGATGTTCAACGCTTAACATTATGAATAGTCGGGTCAAGTGGGAGAATGTTAGAAATCTGCAGTTTCTAAATCTGAATGTGACCCGATTAATTAAGTCATAAATAAATCATTCTATAATTAACGCATTAAAGCGTTAAAAGCATTAAAGCATTAAAGCATGCATTAAAGCATTAAAGCGTTGAATTGGTATATGATGGACGTACCAGATTAAGAGTTAAATGATATATATAAAGGATTGGGTCCTCTCTCTCCCCACAAGAGTTGTTTTCTTCTCCATCAAGAAACACATGAAGGAAGTGAGGGCAAGAGCAGAGAAACCGAATTCTGAAGAAGAGGAACAACCAGGAGACAGAAGAAAATAGATGGCAGCCATTACATCTTCCGCTGTTAATCAAGGTATGTCATCTTGTTTATTAAGTTCTGTTTGTGAAATATTCGGTATTGATGATCTTTGGGCTGTTAATTGAATTGTTCATGATTAATTAAGAGTTTTACACTTTGTGCTTGGTTTATTGTTCTTTATGTAGAAAGATGGGGGGTGGTAGAATTTTAATTGAGGTGTATGGTTTTTCCCTTACAAACTTGTTCTGAAGATCACAGAATCAACCGTTTCAAGCTTTAATTTGATTTAAAGACCCCTCAAAAACTTCTTTGCGATCTGAAGTAATTGATGCCTTTAGATTGGCCAGAGGTATTGTAGTTACTGTGTTTCATTTGTTTGGCTGAAATCAGAGATAAATTTGGAAAAAGATGAAGATGAGTTCTTTTTGGACCAACAATTACAGAGCAGCTTTGAATTGTAATCAGACATACCTAAGGATTTGGGTATGCAAGCAGAAAATGTGGGTGGTGGAAGTAGATTTTCAATGGACACTCAACTTTTCAAGCTGGATAAAAAAATTGTTGATTGATGCTCAGTTTCTGTTTGTTGGTGCTAAGATTGGAGAAGGAGCTCATGGAAAAATGTATCAGGGGAGATATCGAAATCAAGTTGTTGCTATGAAAATACTTCAACGGGGTGAGGCAATGGAAGAAAAAGCAACACTTGAAGCCAGATTTGTAAGAGAAGTTATTATGATGTCAAAGTACAATACAAGAACTCCTTCTAGCTAATGGTGATAGCTACTGAACTCCTTCCAGCTATGTCACTCCGGAACTATATGTTGAATTTACATCCCAAACTTCAAGAACTCCATGTCGCAATAGGTTTTGCACTTGATATTGCTCAAGCCATGGATTTCCTTCGTGCAAATGGGATTATTCATAGAGATTTAAAGGCTGGTATATATCTCTTCCTCCTTGGAAACGTCTTTTTCTTTTGAAATTTTGATTATATGTTATTTATGTGAGCATGTATAGTTCAGAAAAAAAAAAAAAAATAAAAAAAATAAAAAAAAAAATAAAAAATAAAAATAAAATAAAATAAAATAAAATAAATAAATAAATAAAAATAAAATAAAAAAATAAAAATAAATTAAATTAAAATTAAAATTAAAATAAATAAATAAAATAAAAATAAAAAATAAAATAAAATAAATAAATAAATAAAATAAAATAAATAAATAAATAAAATAAAATAAAAATAAAATAATAAATAAATAAAAATAAAAATAAAAATAAAAAATAAAATAAAATAAAAAATAAAAATAAAAATAAAAAAATAATAAATAATAATAATAATAATAAATAAATAATAATAATAATAATAATAATAGAACACTGGAGATTTAATTGGTTTCATTTATATCCTAATTCCAAGGGTTGGCGCCTGAATTTGGCATGGAGCAACTGGGCAGACAACTTTCATGGACAGGAAACATTTTTCTATATTGAGATTGAAGGAGACCTTGGCTAGTTTTTGTTGCAAGAAAGGACTGTTCAGAATATATAAATAGACGTTCTTGGAGCATAATATTTTTTTTTTTGAATTCAACTGTAATAGACTTAACAGGTCCGAGAGTTTGAACTCGGCTCTGATACCAAATGTAATGCTCTAAATAATTTAACCAATAATTTAACCAGATATTTAGTCTAAACAAAATATGAAATCTACATGAAACCTGCTTTAAAGTTTAACCAAAATTCATATATCAAAATTAATTAAATTGATGTGGAGTACCTACCTAGGTTCCTGCGGATGAAGATGCTTCAGAATTGTTCCCGCTAAATGTAATGCTCTAAACAATTTAACCAATAATTTAACCAGATATTTAGTCTAAACAGAATATGAAATCTACATGAAACCTGCTTTAAAGTTTAACCAAAATTCATATATCAAAATTAATTAATTTGATGTGGAGTACCTACCTGGGTTCCTGCGGATGAAGATGCTTCAGAATTGCTCCCGCTCTCACTCCCGTTACCAAAAGACCATAACCTCCCAGCCAAACTAGGTACAACCTAGGTACTCAATCCAGAATGCTTCTCAATTGCTGCAATTTGTTCCCCTTTGCCCAAAAACTTCAGAACAAACAAGGCTCAGTCCTTACTGTCGGTAATCTTGTGTTACAAATTTTCCTCCTCTCAACTGTGCTTCCTCCCACAGCAAAAGATTTTCTCCCCCTTTTAGTCCTCCTTCCTTCTCCTTTTATTTCTTATGACCACCACTCATTCATCCTTCATTGCCTTAGTTGTATGCCCCCTGTCTAATACGTGGCTCCTCATAGTGAATTAAAGAGGTAGTCACACTTACTATTGACACTCATCACTTTATAAGGTTGTAGGTGATACCAACTATATTACGTAGTCCTTTTGTTAATAAGTTTTATTTAATATTTTATTATATTATACCTCATTTAATGTTTAACCTTTAATTAAGAGTTATTATTTTTATAATAATATAACTCCCTTTAAACTTTTATAATTTAATTTAGAAATTTTTGATAATGTTCTATGGTTACCTATTATGAATGACGACTCATACTAAAATACATATTCCAATATGTTTTTGCAAGTTAGATATTTATTTAATATCTTCAACAATTACTTCTTTTATTCTATATTTAGAATTTCTTCATAATTTAATACTACTAGTGCAGTGCAGGAAACATATGCATATGTAGCTATCATATGCATGCATTGTGTGCATGCTAATAATTCACATTTTGTTTGTGCTGGTAGATGGGTCATTACAAGAAGGATCATTAATTTGGAACATCATTTTCTTCTGATCATTATTTTGGGTACCATATTCTCCCTTTATGCTTTATCATTAACAAAAACAGGGCTACATCAAAATATGAAGGCGTATATGTTGCATCTAGAAAGCTTCAACTACTTTACTAATTATTTTCCCTTGAAATGCTTTTAATAGAAGGAAAGAAAATATTGTTTGTTGATCAACATAAAGCATAAACTCTCCACTGAACTCTTGATGTAGCATGAAATCCATAGCATTTTTTGTTCTTTGAATATCAAGCCACATAGTATCAACATTCAACATTTAACTTGTCAAAAATATCATCATAGAATTTGTCAAACTATCTCTAATTGGACAAAGATCTGCAAATTTGGATACCTGTGACCTCATTCCTTAACCAGTAGTATGTCACCCTTCACTTTACTGCAAATTATACAAAAAATCAATAACAAATTACACAAATCACCTCTCATCTCCTTGTAATTGTCAACTTTTTATTTGCAGCCTATACATTTCATTTCCCATGATGGAATTAACAAAATCATGACAAAAGGATAACAAGATACAACTGGATATTATAAATTGTATATCTAGTAGGATATAATCAGTTCTTTGATTATCTTTTGTGGCTAACATCATAAATCCATACTCCTTGTTCCTTTGATTTGTTATTTCAACATATAGCATCATCTACTTCAAACTAGGGACTTCTCTTAGGATGCTTTGTCTTCTTGAGAGCCATAACACTACCATATCAATAGTTCCATATTGCGTAGCCTTTCAACCCTTCTTTGATCCCTTGTGGAGAGATCCCCATCTATTCTATCAACAAGATTGTGCTGGTGCAAATCACTCCCATCATTGTGGATGTCAATGCCATTCATATTTTTGTTGCCATTGAACTGTAATAATTTACCAAATGTACTGCAAGTTGTGGTACAAATACTCTTTGTGTTTTCAAATTAAGTTTTCTTGATTTTGAGGTCCCAAATGAAGCCTAGACAACATTCATTCGAACATCATCATCTGGTTGCCTTCCCACTATCGATGCATTCTCACCTGGATTTGAAATTGTGCCCAAATGAATTTTATTTTGTGGGATATGTGTTTGATGAGTGCCACTTGGTTTACTAGAAGCATTCCATGCTCTTTGAGGATCAATAGGAAAACCAAGAGCATCGTCTTCTAGTTGAGAGTTAAACATCTCACTCTTGCTCTTAGAGTTTGCTTTAGAATCCAAATGCCATTTCTGTATGGGTGCCGACAATCCTACATTCAACCTCTAAAACCTTAGTGAAATCCAAATTCATAGAACTTCCTCCTCACCTCTAGCTACAACAAATGGCCCAATTGATTGGATTCCAAAGTGTATGAATTATCAACATGGGCATTTAACCTCACCCTTGTCTAGTGTCCTCCTTCAATATCCCATGTATAAATTTCACTGCCTGTAGTGCTCATAAAGTGATGGCCTCTCACAACCAATGACCACACCCAATCTCTTTACATACATGAATGCTCATATCCAAGAGTCATTATAAATTTTTACAGAGTCAAGGCCAAGGCATGTAATGGTTCTAATATGTTGATGAAAGCAAAATTCAGTTCTCTAACCTGTGATTCCAATTTATCTGTCCCAGGCTTCATACTCTGTGTCAATTAAATGGTATGATGTCAAGGCCTATAGTTGCGTAATGGCCACTTAGCAACTTAGTTTCCACCTTTAACTCTATGTTGTCACTATACAATGGTTTTTCAAAAGAAGAATGCAGAGGGGATCTCTGTGGTAAGCATTATTTTTGAAGGGTGGTTCGTAATTAACATCTTGCTACCACGTTGCAAGGGTGGTTTGGAAAAAACTGCCAATTGCGGACCCCCCACCCCCCCCCCCCCCTCTCTATGTTAAAATTCAAAAATCCTAAGGGTCACGCATTTGGACTATAGTCATTTATCTTTAAATGCTAAGATCCTCCGTTGAAAGTTGCATGGTGCTTATGCCTATCCATTTTTATTTTTTATTTTTTTTTGTGGGGAATTATCCCACATTTGTCGGATAATAGGATACATTTATGCTTATATGTGCCAACACTTTGATTGCTAATCTACGCATAGAGCATTAAATATATCCTTTGTCCTGTGGCTTGGTGCTCGAAGTGTTGGCTGTTGATATGGAGCATGGTTTAACAATCGATGGAATATGGTACGAATCGTGCTTAAGATTAGAAGGATGGCTTAAAGAGACACTAGAAACAAACAAACAGACAAATGAATAGCTCTTTTCCTAAGTTTACTTCGTTTTAATTGTAAATACAAGAGTAGGAGAATAAGCCTCTTACCTATTTGTGAAATGCTTGATGGAGATACCTACTCTGTCCTGATGCAGCTTCTCAATGCTCAAAAAGACCTTCAATCACAGACATAAGAGAGATCAAAGGAATATGCAACATAACAACTCAAACAAGCTTAATCTAATGATCAAGGAGATTAGAAATTATAATCATCTTAATGAATATTAAAAGAGACATAAATCATTCATCATTTATGTAAGAAAACACAATGGAAAAATGATTCATTTGTATTAATTTAAGGATAAAGAAGAGCCTTACAACCTCAGCCTTGATGTCATGAGGTTCCTCCCAAATACCTCCAACCTCTCCTTAGATGATAAGCCTTCCAATCTAAATCCAATAGTATAAGTCTATATTTTCTAAACCTCCTAATCCCTCTAGCATGTAGTCAATTTATAGGCCAAGAGGAAGAAGTTTTAGATCCAAAAGAGAAGGATGAGATCCTCTAATTGGGGAATTAGGGTTCCTTGATGAGAGGGAATTAGCTCCATGACCTGAGGGGTATGGCTCAAATAGATATGACCTAGAAGCTTTTAGTCGGGCTATATTCGCCTAACAATGTTTCTCGAATTCACTTTTTAATCAAGGAAAATTTTAAGAACCCCCCCTAAATTTACATGTATAATAAATGGGCGAATCTCCATGGTATATAGGAAAAATGGAAGGCGATTTTATCAATAATATGATATATATATATATATATATATATATATATATATATATATATATATATATATATATATATATATATATATATATATATAATTTTTTGGCAAATCTCTCACCAGGCATGGCGAATATTTTACTCAATTATAAAATCTTGTGTTTATTGAATACACAAATGAAATCATTGCATTTCTTTAAACTATCTTTTGAAGTCAAAATTACTGAAATTACATATCGATAACCTAGTGGGTGTAGGATAAAATTCACCCGTGCCATTCACAAAAAGCATGAGAAGAAACCTAATACTATATATAAAACCAAGAAAAATTCAAATTCATCACTTCTAGGGACCTCGTAACCACCCTGCCAATACACAAGTATGTTCTTGTTTGCAATTAGGAAAATTACCCAAATTACAATCTGTTTACTTCAGCATATGTTGGAAAGTTATAGAAGGATGACTAGTGCAATCAATCCATTCCTTTTAGCTCTGGATTTGTTTCAGTTTAAAACATAAGTATACAAATATACTTGTCCAATGTCTATGCTTTAACAATTCACCTTAAGATGTTTTTTACAATATAATTTCCTAAGTCTATTTAATATCTTCATTATCATAAAAACCAACCTATATCCATCTTAACTCCACATCTACCACTCTTAGGGGGATGAAATCTATCTATCCCTCTGAGCACTTGGTAGACCCAGAATTAAGATGGATCTAAGATGATAAAATTTCCCCTTTAAATAGTCTATGCTCACATGAATACCATGGTATTACCATGGGTTGTCATAAACCTGGAGCTTAAAAATTACTATTAGTAATAGTAATTTATAAAAATTAATAAAATTAATAGTTGATTTTTATTTTATTTTTTATTTTAACCAAGCTAAAATGTTTAACATACATTAAATTACAACATCCATTTTTTACTCTTGATCGGATCAAATATTTTTTCACTCTATGCTAGTTTGCATATCACAATATTTGATACCTCTCGGGGTTAGCAGATCCAGAGTAAAGATGGATCTATGCTGGTTTAATCCCCCATTTAAATAGGCTACATTCCAGGTGAATACCATGGGTCAATACCATGTGCCATTTTTACTTTTATTAATACTAATATTAGGGTTAATAATGTTTTTTTGCATGGTATTAATAACAATCTAGTCCATGGTATTTGTCCCTTAGTATTTTGCCCATAGGTTTCACCTAAATATAACGCATTTTTTGAGTGTTCGTAAATATAAGATGACTTATGGAGTAAATATAAATAAAATGTTTTATTTGTTTACCATACCTCTCGTTTATTTATATTTTTATTAATTTATCATACCTCTTTTACAAATATGGTATTTGGCCCATAGGATTCACTTAAATAAAACCTCTTTCTTGAGCCTTCATAAATAGAATGAGGGTTATGGACTAAATATAAAAAGAGATTTTATTTATTTACCATGCGTCTAGTTTATTTATATTTTTATTTATTTACCATACCTTTTGAGTAAGTATAAAAAGACGTTTTATTTATTTACCATACCTCCACTTTACTTATATTTTTATTTGTTTACACCCTTGCATGTATATAAGGTGACTTATGGAGTAAATATAAAAAATGTTTTATTTATTTACCATACCTCTCATTTATTTATATTTTTATTAATTTACCATACCTCTTTTATAAATATGGTATTTGGGCCTTTGGCCCATAGGATTCACTTAAATAAAACCTATTCTTGAAAATGGGCAAATGGATTCACTTAAATAAAACCTATTCTTGAAAATGGGCGAATGGAAGGTTGTAACTCCTAATTTCAAGGGCTAAATTTACCTTTTTTACCCTCTCCCTTAAAATAAGGTGGGCTATTTGAGATGATTTGTAAAAATGTACTATGATACAAAATATTCGCCCACTAAAAATTTCAAACCCCTTAATTTCGCCAAAGGGCGAACATTCGCCCCTAAAATTATCCTTGTTTTTAATTTTAATTTTCTTTGAGTTATGTGCACGGTTATAATGGAAGACAAAGCACAGTTATGCGTAGGTTTCAGAGATTGAAATTGCAAATGCATGGAAACTGACTAGGAAAAGCATGCAGGTCATATAAAACAAGTTATAAAGCTATTTTACCCAAAATTCACATCTTCTTCAAGGTCTTTTTTATTGTTTGACTTCTAAGGGAGTGTAATGGAACATGTTTATGGATGGTGAGAGGTCCATTCTAACAGTCAAGTATCATGGTGACAAAATGACGTGTAATAGATTTCCCCCTAAAGTGTGAAGTCTAAAAAGTAGTTTTTTAAAGATTGAAGTGCTTTATCATGCCAAATATTGGATCGGAGACAATGGTCAGAAACCTGCAAGAAACATTCAAGGATTACAATGCAATATATAATCATCATTGAGTTAGCCATTCCCATACTCAGAGTAAAACTAACTCAATGAACATGTACAGAAAAGCTCAAGAATCATATCAATAGTAGACATAGTATGGGCACAGCCATCAGCTGTGAATTTTTATACATAATCATGAATATATAACTCCTCGCAGCTTGGATTGATGAAACTAGATCCGAGGTCTTGATCTCCATCTCTCAATCCGTAGTACAAATCTAGCCATGCAAGTGAATGTTTTGAAGTCAAACATGGTAGAAACCACTCTATTAACGATCAATGATGTGAATCGTTAATAAGTGTGAGATAAACCATCGATAATGACAATGGCTCTCAAGGTACTCTCAGTACAATCTATAGAATGTGAAAATATGATCTGAAGTCAAACACTCATAGAATCATTCGATCGAAGGCTAATGATGAGAACCTATCGTTGAAGGCAAGAAACCTACCATTAAGGCATGCAGGCCTCAAGGTACTAAAGGTTTCTAGATCAACTTCCTAGATAATGAGTTGAAGTCGATAGGAAGCGACCCGTCGCAGGAAATCCTACGACATGAAACACAATGTCAAGTTTTGAAGAATAGTTTGCAAGGACTAACTTAGGGATGGCAGACATGATTGAAGGCTAAAATTTGCAAAGGATCATGAACTGAGGTTGAACTTCTCTTGAACACATAGCAACATGACAATTGACTTGGCAGCATTTGACTCAACGATAATACTCAAAACCAATTGAATACTTTCAATGGGGTTCCATTAATTGTAAGACAAATGGATTTAGCAACCCAGACACATGTGTGACGAAGTGTTTTGTTCAAGAGAGACATACTTCCTTTATAATGAATGTAAAATGAATACCCTTTCCCAATTTTCCCCCACCATTATTGGCAAATACCTCTTTATTTTATCACAAGTTTGAGGAGGATAACATATTCTTGTCATATAAGCTCATCCTTTGGATGAGTCCTTCGAAGTATTTTTAACAAACCCTAGGAAGGAGTGGTTCTGTCCCGTTATGCTTAATGAGTCCTATATTGTTTAATTTTTACGAGTCCAATAAATGGGTAACTCAGTGTCGTTTTCATGTTTAATGAGTTTGAAAAGACACAAAAATAAAACTCATTTAGTTCTTTTATCGTAAAATTTTAACGAGCTCGGAGAAGTAAAGCTCGGTGTTTTTCAATTTTAGGGAGTTAGAAGAAAAACATAAGTAAAACCTGCCATGATTTTTTTCGTAAATTTAGTCCCTCAAGCCCGAAAAAGGATAAAATAATGCAGGAGAGAACTCTATTGACTATAATCAGTCAATGTATACCTTTTTCGTAAATATCCCAATTCAGTCTGTAAAAGGGGTAAACTTATACTGAATGGACGACTGTTCATTTACTTTTACGAGTTCAAAAAATCAATTGCTCGGCAATCTTTTCATGTTTTGAGAGTTTGAAAAGGGATGAAAGAGGACTATAGGGTTTCTCTTTTTCGTGATTTCCAAGAGCTCGAAAAATCAATAAATGTCTGCTCACAGTCAAAATGATCCATTTTTATGTTGTAACCTATTCTGCACATTAAACTCAATAAATTATCATAACTGCTCAATATTAGGGTAAAAAACACTGGAAATTTGACTTTAAAAATGTTAAAGGCATAAAAAATAATATTTTAATCACCAAAAACTTATAAAAGTTCAAAAGGTAATTTGATTTTTACCATTTGCTTTATAACTAGTTTAAGAGCAAAAAGAGGGCTTTTTACCACCGAACTTTCGATGTTGATTCCAAACAAACCGGTGGATGAAATAATGAATTGTTTCCTCCAGGTAAGAGATCTCTCCAATATCTACATTTTCATCCATTTAAATTTTCATTTTAAGCTTTCATTTAAATTTATTTTTTTTATTTTTTTTTTTTGGGGGGGGGGGGGGGGGGGGGGGGGGTTATTTTGAAAAATCCTCCCTCGGGCCTACATGGTTTCCCTTCATCGGGACCGTGCAGGTATGTATTTTTTAGTGTATAGAGAAACGTTATCTGCATGATATCTCTCCTGAGTAACTACGCAGTTGTGCTCTGTTCACCAAAAATTGGTTGCGCAAGCGCTGAGGGTTTTCAAAAACGTGGAAATTCCGCACCAAAAAATTGCAAATTTGTTTTAAATGTTGGACTAACTCCCTTTAAATGTCATTTTCATGATATTTGACCATTCAAAATGGAATGGAGGGAGAGAGAACATGAAAATCAAGATGCAACAGCTTTGGATAATTCAGCAACTTTGCAAGCTCTGAGAAATTATGGCCTCTACAAATATTGGATTATTCTGGGAATGAAAGCTCAACTAGAGCTCATGACATGGTTGGTGAGAACCTGGGATGTCCAGGATCAGTGTTTCATGATCGGGGATCATCATCTCACCATTGATGTCGATGATATATATTTTTTGACTGGGCTTTCCCGCAGAGGGATTGATATTTCTTTATATGGGAAAAGACCAGGTGGAGATACTATTGTTGGATACCTATGATGATATTGTGGGAATGCACAGCTCAAGGACGGTAGGATTGATATTCAAACTATTGAGAACCTGGCCTTGAGAACCATATCTTTCACTATCAGCAAATTGTGTGGCAGCGCAACTTTTCACTTGGCCATAAAGGCCCAGATGTATATCGTCATGGAATGTTGGAAATCCACAATCTTTAACTAGTGTGAGGCAGTGGTTGCCAATATGAAAGGACAACTGACTAGAGCTAAGAATGGTAAACTGAAGAATTTTGGTTATGGTTCCATTCTTATTTCTTTCTCTCTAGAGAGGATTCCACTCCTCATGCCACAATAGATTTTGGTGGATGAGGTAGGGCCTCGAGATCCACGGATGTTGAGCTTGTTTTCCCTTATGGCTCGCCATAGGGGTAATGGTCCAGTGTTGAAATATACTCCTGACTTTTTTGTGTGGCTGGGTCAACAGATCATCTCGATCGAGGATTTCCCATATGCAGGAATGGACTACAGGAGTGACCCATATATCCCACTTCCAGCAGGGATGCAGTGGGGTGACCTAGGTAAAAACTTCTCATTTTGATGTTTCTTTTTATGTTTTTAATATTTATATGTTTTTTTCTTTCAAGGCTAATTATTCGTAATGCATATGTAGATGTGGACCTAGTTCGACTGACAAAGCTGCAGCATTTTGACAGGCGGGGTGACCAGTTTGTAGCAGTTGTAGCATCAAACCTAGATGCAATAGAGGCATTGACTGAGGTATAACACAACCTAGAGAGTTTGACTATAGATATCCCAAAGACTGGGACTGATGATGTACCACTCTGGTACCAGAGGCAGATGGTTGGGGTTCTAGGACTGCTCAGATGATTGTTACGTCGAGTTGCTCGTGCTATAGTCTGCTATCATGATCGTCATCATGTTTAATTGTTTAGTCTTCTAAGGCTACATTTTGATTTTTGTATCACCATATTCAGATAATAAATGCCATGGGGCCTTATGTCCTTAGATGAATTTTTTTTTTTAACACACTCTCTACAGACTTTATCTAATGGAGACTACTACTTTTGATTTCAGTTTATCTTGTTCAATATATGGATGGATATTGTTTTTACATATAAATGTTGAAAATGTGTATTTAACACATGATTGGCTAATACATCGGTTAATGTGTTTAAATTTCTTGGAATGTGTTGATATTCAATGTAATCAAACTGCCTTTCCAAAAGACAAACCCATAAAAACATTCTTAACATTGATGGACTTCTTAATGTATAGACATTGTTCAAATGTAATATTATGAGTTGTGAATCTAACCTAACAATCAAACGTCGAATTCAAAATGAGATGGTGTCAGATAATAGTTCAATGACTGCACTATATTCTGTTATGTTGTTTGCTGTTTGACCAAGGCATATCCCATGAATGGAAACTAACTCATCATTGGGTGAATAAATGACCCTAGCTGCGGAAGACAAGTTTTGAGTACTACAACTAGCATCATCCGCAAATCCAATGTAATTTTCAGGGGACGTCGACATTTGCAAATCAAGTGTAAAACAAGATAAGAAGGAGAAGTAGTAGTGGACTATAAAAATTCTAAAAGTACCACACACACTTATAAAAATATAATACAAGTAATGTACTCATATTACCGACTTTCAATTTAATTAATGAGCAGGAAAGGATGGAAAGAACTCAACATTTTCATGTGTGTTTTACAAGCATGAAAAGATAGCAAAATAAGCTCAATATTTTGATGAGTTTAACGAGTCTTGAAAATAATAAATGAAATGGACTCAAGGTAGGTTTCATTTTTACACAATCTTGAAATAGAAAAAATTATGCTTGAGATAAGTTTTCATGGCCCTAGCATAATTACTACAAGGGCACATGCCCCCCAAAATTCATTTCATTCACCTAAGTAGACTAAAAGTTACTAATAGGTGGATGAAATGAAGGCTTGTTTACGAGATCAGATGAAAGACTTGACTTAACATTTATGAGATCTAGTTAAAGACTCAACTCAAATAGGGGAGGATTTGTTTCATTTTTAATGAGCTTGACACAAGAAAAGAACTATGTTCATAATGACCTGTTTCATTTTTTAAATGAGGTTGACACAGTAAAAGAACCTTCTTCATCATTAGTTGGATCATGGCTTCCATTTGGAAGAAACACATGCCAAGGGATACTTACCGACCATGGCTTCCAAGAGATCTTCATCGAAAGGAAGAATAGCTCTTTGGAAGAAATACATGTCAAGGGGATCAATAGGGATAATAAAATAATATTCAAATGCCCTCATTGAATGTTTGACCATGTTAGTTACTGGATCTAATTCAAAAGAAGTCGAGCAGATAGTGGGAGGCATGCTTGCATCAGTAACTGAAAATATAGGACAGGTTTCCACATAATTAACCCATAGCGGGGTAAATACCACTTCCATATAAGGAACATTTAGGGGTGTCGGATGACTAGTAGTCGAAGCAAGATCAACGTATGAAAGCTAATCAACTGTCACAATGTTTCCATTGTGAGGTAAAGACATCACACAAAAGAGTGTCGATACAACAGCTTTCATGGCATAGGCATAATCTCTCCCAAGGATCAAATTGAAATCCAAGGGATATTGGACTGCCATAAGATAGATACAAACAATATTACCTTCCAAGGTAATAGGTAACTTAGGAAGGATCCCTAAAGGTTCACTAATGGTTTTATTGAAAGCTAACAAATTCTAAGTAACAGGCACAAGTTGAGGGGAACCTAAAGCTTGTCAAGTTGTGGAGGATAAAATACTGACAGAAGCACCTTCATCTACATTTGTGTGATGCACATTCTTACCATAAGCCTTCACAATGATTTGGAAAGAGATGGAAGAAGGAAGATGAGGTTCTGTCAGTCTATTCCAATCAAAACAAATAGCCTCATTACTTAGATGGGGTTCAAAACCAACATATGAAATGCCCCCATGTGTAGAAGAATCTGAGGTAACATGAAGATCCTGAGCGGTATGAAGTTCACAATCTAAAGGGAGAGTGGGATCACCGAAGATGTTATCGATCCGACTTCTTAATTAAAAAATAGTCCACCAACCTGAGTGATACATGTTTCACTCTCCAATGGAAGAGTGTGATTGATAGTACTTATATTTAGATCAATCACTTTGTCAACTGATAGTAGGTGGGGAGAAATTTTTAGGTAACTAGTTGGAAATTATTGTTGTGAAATAGTAAGTTTTTCCGACAATTCTAAGGCTTCATCCTTGTGAGGGAAAAGGTGACTATGATGAGTCCCTTTACATAACCTACAAGGAAGCCTAAATTTAACCTTTTTCCCATGAGCCTCACAATCATTGGTTGATGGATCAACAGTAAGTTGATGAGAATTATTTGACCATACTTCCAAAACCTTAGGAATATCAGGACAATTGATAAGGAAGTGGTCACCCTTAAAAATCTTGCAAGGGTATTTGGGATTATGATGTACTTTATAAGTTTCCTCAACATTACCAATATTTACAGCCATGGGTGGTTGATTGACTATTTTTTTATATTGTTTCTTCTTATTCTTCCCTTTCTTCTTCTTTTTAGTCACCTAGTTACTAGCATCAAGGATTTTACCAAGCGAAGAGAAACAAAGGGAGGAGGAAATGTTGGGTGAAGAAGGTAAAGGGTCAACAGTAGGTTGGTGATGTTGAGATGGTGAAATCGGTTGAGGTGAAAAACTAGGTTGAGCTAGTACAATTGGATTATTTGGAATTAAAGAAGTTGAGAACAGCCATATAGGTAAACCTATCATGAATCCAAGAAGTGACAATGTAGCCATATAAGGAGGACCAAAATTTGCAAAATCAGGGACAGAATTAAGGTTCTCGTTAAAAGGGAGGTCTTTATCGGTAAATTTTGGCATTGTCATCATTAGATTCAAATTAGACCAATTTACTTTTTAATATTAACAATTAAAAATCACAATCCACGCCTAAGGTCTGTAAAAAGTAAAAACAACCAACTAAACACACACTAAAAAATATAAGGATTCAAACCATGCAAACAAGATTTTCACAATGAAATCAATAGTTGGTAATGAAATCCAACGTTGTGGAAATCGAAGTGAAAAGTGGCTATAGATATGAGTGAGTGGAACCAGTTACACTAAAAACCTACTTAATGAAATGATCTGGTGCAAGTAACTTCACTTATGCCATCTCAAGCGAAGATTACCCTCAAAAAAGTCCAAGTGAGTCTAGCCAACGTTTGTTCTAGGTATAGCAGGACCTTCCCTCTATTGTCACCTCAGGTAATAGCCCTAGGATTATGGTCACTAAGGTTACCAACTAAAACAATTCTACCTGGGGGAACAGTCGCAGATCAGATGTACATGCAAGGGTAGAGTAACAAAGCTCAATCCCCTTGAAATCTCCTCAACATGGTTAATTGGAGGTTTACTTTCAAGTGACCCCAAGTACCTTTCGGCACCATTTTAATATGTACAAATCACTCTATCATAGAAAATGAAGTGTGTATGATCACTTCACCAGGTCTGACATGATCTCGTGCTTAACTCATGTGTTAGAAGAGCTTCCCAGAGCAAAACTGAAATAATTGGATTTATCTCCCTATCGCAAGATTCTATTGTTTGTCTGCAGCTTTGGAAAGTTTACTCACTTCCCTATTCCAAAGCCCTACAACCTAATCTACTATAGGTGGAAAGAGCCCTAAAAATAATAAAAATTCTAAATGAATTTTATTAACGTTGTGTTATTAAGTTGTTATTTACTCAAAGGGTAAATGGATGTGAAATTGATGGTATTATGACTTGACTCAAAACTCTAATGCATCAAATATGAAATTTGTAATCTCTTCATTTCGATGAATTCTAGCTAGAGTAAGTAAAGAGGTTCTTCTTTAAAAAATTAACTCCATAATGTACCACTTCTAATTTTTCAATGCAATTCAAAGCTCTAAGCTGCAAACCACGCAATGTAATCTATGCACAATTTGCTTGAAAACTATGCAACATAATCTATGCACAATTCCTGCGAACACTATGAAAATGTAATCTATGCACAATTTATGTTCATGAAATGAGAATTCTAACCATGCAAATGTAATCTATGCAAGAGAATCCTTCAAAATAAACACAAGATGATTCCAAACCAGTGAAAGAACAACAAGACTATTGTCCTTCACCAATACAACTAAATAACCAATCAAGTGTAAGTAAAGGAAATTAGATGAAAATTCCAAAGATCAAAGATAATGACACGTAAAGGTGATTAACACTAAGACACAATTCAGCACCCCCCCCAACCCCTCGGCGACTGAGGGGGCATTTTTTTTTTTAAATGAAAGCAAAAACATACAAAAATTGTTTAAAAACTGAGAAAATCCTTGAATAATGACCAAAGGAAATGAAAATCAAAACACCCAATGAAATCCTTAAAATAAAAATGTTTCAATGAATGTAATGAAATCAACACTTAAAGTGTAACTTTTATCAGACTTCAATACTGGAATAAAAATAACTTGTGTTTTCAATGCAACACAAGAAGCACATCTCATCAAAATACTAATTCTTAAGAAACTCTAACTTGCGATTAAGCAAAAAATTCATCACAAAGAAACAAGATTAATAATGGATCTATTGTATTTGACAGAAAAAGATAAGAATACAGTGATCTTGACAACAACCTATCTCTTTTTGACCAATCAACAAACAAACCAGACAAAACTCTAATCAATTTTGCAAAAGGAATTGATTCCCAAAAGGACTTCACAAAAGCACTCAAACAAGTTCAGAGAAGGTATTTGATAGTGAAAACAAATATGATGACACATTCAGAAACCAAAATTTAGACTCTGACTAAGAGAAAACCTAATTTTTCAAAAAATTATGGGAACTACGTAAGGTAATAGTATAGCCCAGTGCGCGTGCGCGTAGTTGCTGCAGCAAAAATGCACAGATCTGCACTATTTTGATGAACATAAACTCCATAGATCTAGGAAGTCCAAGAAAAAATAAAAATAAATCAATCAATCAAACTAGAAGATCTAAAAGATCACAAATTTTCTAATACTCAGGTCCAGCTAATTAAAAAAGATCGAAATGCAAAACCAAGGAAAGAGAAGAGAACAATAACATTCTCCAGTATGGTCGCCAATTTGTTAAGCGAATAAATCCCTCTTGCTAACAAGAGCGGTCTCCCTAGATCCTAAAGAAAACTAGAAGCAAACATACAATTGAATAGCTCTTTTCCTAAGATTACTTCATTTGAATTGTAAATACAAGAGTAGGAGAATAAGCCTCTTACCTATTTATGAAATGCTTGATGGAGATCCCTGCTCCGCCCTAATGTAGCTTCTCAATGCTAAAAAAGACCTACAATCACAGACATAAGAGAGATTAAAGGCATATGCAACTTAACAAATCATACAAGCTTAATCTAATGATCAAGGAGATTAGAAATTGAAATCATATTAATGAATATTAAAAGAGACATAAATCATTCATCATTCTAGTAAGCCAATACAATGGAAAAAAGGATACATTTGTATTAATTTAAGGATAAAGAAGAACCTTGCAACCTCTTCCTTGATGTCATGAGGTTCCTCCCAAATGCCTCCAACCCTCTCCTTACATGATAAGACTTCCAATCTAAATCCAACAGCACAAGTCTATCTTTTCTGAACCTCCTAATCCCTCTAGCCTGTAGTCAATTTACAGGCCAAGAGGAAGAAGTTTCAGATCCAAAAGAGAAAGATGAGATCCTCTAATTGGGGAATTAGGGTTCCTTGATGAGAGGGAATTAGCCCCATGATCTTAGGGGTATGGCTCGAATAGATATGACCTAGAAGCTTTGAGTTGGGTTGTATTCGCCCAACAATGCTTCTGGAATTCACTTTTTATTTTTAATTTTCTTTGAGTTATGTGTGCAGTCTATAGTGGAAGACAGAGCGTAGTTTTGGGTAGGTTTTAGGGATAGAAACTGCAAATGCGCAGAAGCTAACTAGGAAAAGTGTGCAGGTCATATAAAACAAGTTACAAAGCCATTTTACCCAAAAATCACATCTTCTTCAAAGGTTTTTGATTGTTTGACTTCTAAGGGAGTGTAATGGAACATGTTTATGGGTGGCAAGAGATCCATTTTAACAGCTAAGTGTCATGGTGACAAAATGACATGTAACAAGCCTTCATTTTTTTTAATAAAAATTATTATTATAAAATATAATAATAATTTCAATATAAAATTATTACATAAATATAAATTATTTAAAATAATATCAATTAAAAATGTAAAAGGTTATTTGAGGATCATGAGAAAATAATAATAGAAAGACAACATATTTCAATAGAGGGATGAAATATGAGATGGGAAAAATGTGAGAAATAGCTACAGGATTAGAATTTTAACTAGGTCATTCTGACAAGAATATGTGTCTGAGAATCTAACCAGCAAAGAAAATAGAAAATTTTGAAAAATTGTGTAGCCTTTCTTTTGGACAAGTAATTACTACAACATCCAAGGCAATTGTCGTGTCGTTAATATTTTTAAGAGAATTTCAACCTGAGTTGGCCAATTTTTACAGTTCCTTAAGCCTTTTATTGTGTTTCCCATCCCTGAGTCAGTCCTAAATCACCCTTATGTTCTATTCTAATTCATATCTTTGTACTTGTTTCATGTCTTTGATGTGGGATATATCAAGACCCTTCTGCGACAAATCACTTCCTATCGACTTCATCACATTATCTCGGAAGTTGATTTAGAATCCATTCAGTACCTTGGAGCTTGCACGCCTCAATGACAAGTTTCCTCATCTTTGATATTAGTTTTACATCATTTACCTTTGCTTGGTTGATTCTATGAGTGTTCAACTTCATATCATCTATTCACACTTGATAGAGTGTACTCAGATACCTTAAGGGCCATTGTCATTATTGGTGGTTTCTTTCGCGTCTGTTAACGGTTTTCATCATTGACCGGTAATGAAATGATTTCTACCATGTTCAACCTCAACACATTTATTCGCATGGTTAGATTCATATTATGGAAATATAGATATGAAGACCTTGGATCCTGTTTATTATATCCAAGTTGTGATGGAGTATTTTGAGTATTTATGATTGTTGCATATATCCACAGTGTATGTTTGGTGGTTATGTTCATATTGAGTCATGCAAGCATGGATCCACAATGTATGTTTGGTGTGTTGAAAAGTGTGCAACAAGAAATGATAAATTTAGGAAGTGCTAAAAATAGCACTTCTAAAAAATAGCAGTTTGGCCAATGAGCATTTTGGCCACCTTGGGTGAGAGGTGAAACTGCTAAAAATAGCATCTTCTAAAAATAGCATTTCTGGGTCCCTTCCTATTTATAGCAGTCCCTGGTCAATCTATAGGAAGTAAATTCGAATTTGGTCTTACCAGCAGTTTGGAATATTAATTAATTAATTCTCCATGAGTTAATTAGTTAAGGAAAAGCAAACTTGAAGTTTTATGAGAACATGCAATTATTTCTCCACTAATTGGGGAATGTGTCCTTGATTTGCTCCACTAATTGAGGAATTAAGGATGAGTCCTATAATGGGAGGATCAGTTGACTTAGTCAAATCCAGTTAGATTAATTTAACAAGTTGTTAAATTAGTGAGATATAGTTTGTTGATGCTTGCATGCATGTGACAGCTATTATTTTCAGATAACTGAGTATTCTCTCATGGATAACTGATGCATGGCAGTTCAGACAGAGACCCAATTGAGATGAGATGGTGGGACAGTGTTATGTCAGTTGTTAGGATATTTCTAGTAAGTATTCCTTGCATGCAGGAGGAACTTGAGTCCTCAAGTATTGTGTAGTTGGGCTTGAGGTTGACAGCAGGTATGATCAGGCCAATTTACATGTGTTTTGTAATTGGACGCCAATCAAAACTGCGCAAGGAAATAGGAGCTTGGACCTGAGGTGCAACCTTTATATACAGGGCTAGGTAGTCCATGAGCTTCATCATCAGAGTACAGAGACAACAGGATAGCTTTTGAGCTGATTCTTTTGTATGTTGTTGAGGATTTCCACTTGATTGATAATACAGTGTTGGGGTTTTATGTTGGTTCTTTCCCCAGTGATATATTCTGTGTTATGTGTGATTGATTCCTTCTTATCGATTATCTGTGTTCTTATTAATGTTGCTCATGTTCGATTAAGCTTCTGCTAAATTGTTTGTAGAAGTAGATCAAGTGTTTTGCTTTAGTACATTGCATTACCCGGTGATCTACAGTGGGAATTTCTACATGGTATCAGAGCACAGGTGATCAAGGAAGAACAATATACAAGAAGGAATTCGAAGTTTATTATTCAGGATATAGATCTCAAGTTCTTATCACATCTATTTCACCGATGGCATTCTATGGTTTGAGGCTTGAGTATGCCCTTGATGGCAGCTCAAACTATATAGCTTGGAAGGATCGCATGGAGGTAGTATTGGAAGATAATGGCCTTAAGGACTTCATTGATCAAGAAGTCCCTAAGCCTACTGATGCTACTCAACTGGCGGAATGGAAGAAGTGTGTGGCTAGAGCTAGGAGAATTCTCTTGGAGGGAGTGCGAGATCACATTGTCTCGAGCCTCCATGGGAAGGAGACTCCATTTGCAATGTGGAAAACATTGAAATATTTATATCATAATAGCAGTGATCAGAGGAAGCTGGCACTGAAGGACAAACTTCGAAAGATCAAGTGTGAAAAGGATGAGACGATCTCTATGTATCTAACCAAGCTCATCACATGCAGGGATGAGCTTGCAAGTGTAGGGGTCATGACAGTTGATGATGATATGGTGAGTCTAGCACTCCTTGGCCTTCCTAAGAGCTAGCATAGCTACCAGGACTTAGTTAATGGAAGGGAGAAACTACTAGATTGGGAATGACTATGGTCGGATTTGATGCAGGAGGAGATTAAACGGAGCACCAGAGATGGTTCTTCATCCATGGAGGATGAGGAGAAATGTGCCTTAGCGAGTAAGGAAAAGAAGGGGAAGGAGAAGGTTTCTCTTTCCGAATCTAGTTCTTCCAATGGTGGGAAGAAGGTTGACAAATCAAAAGTGCGATTCTTTCGTTGTCATGAGGTGGGCCATTATGCTGCAAATTGTCCACAGAGGAAATCCAAGAAGGGATCTAGGGAAGGATCTAAAGGTGAGGCCCTTGCTTCATAGTTTGAGTTGGATTTCACACTATTCGAATGAATGGTTTCATCCATCGTGGGAAGTGGTTGGTTTCTTGACAGTGGAGCTTCTTTCCACATGACAAGCGACAAGAGTTTGTTCAGTACTTTAGAGGAGAAAGATATCCAGATACTAGCGATGGGTAATGATGAAAAGTATAGTGTCTCAGGTGTAGGCACGATTATTTTTCAGATGGAGCATGGAGCTCGCCTTACCTTGACCGATGTCAAGTATGTACCAGGACTGAAGAGAAACTTGGTGTCGATCATGATGCTGGAAGACAGAGGTTATGATGTAGTCTTCAGTAAGGGAAAGGTTTTCCTTAGACACATCATCACTAGACAGGTGAAGCAGATTAGTTCACGGGTCAAGAACCTGTATGCTCTTGAGGTTCAAGATGCATGCAAAGCCTTGAGCAGCAAGGCAACTGATGGAGACTTGGTGGTTGAGAGGGAGGGTATATTACCTCTCAACATGCAGCGCCAGAAGAAGTCTCAGACGATTGTGGAGGAGCCACGATTGGTGCAGCAGCTTCAGGAGGTTGTGGAGCAGCCACAATAGGAGAAGCTAAGAGGAGATCAAGTAGAGACATCTACTCATGCAGAGACCTCCAGTAGGGGGGAACTTTGAGCTAGGTGGGCAGAGGGATCACATGCAGCCATACCTCTAGGTAGGAGGTGGGGCGATATAGAGTGATCATCTCGACGAGGGGCAGGATCCTTGAGGTACCCAACCTCTTGGATGAGACCTTGCTACGGGAGCCCCGATGTGGAGTAGCAGGAACTGACTGATTGGGTAGAGACAGATGCAGATGGAGCGGCAGAGAGAGCTACAGTGCAGGGAATCCCAGGACAACGCAGAGCATGCAGGTTGCAGCAATGCGAGAGGCACAAGTGTGTTGCACAGTGCAGGGTAGCATAGAGAAGGGTGCAACAGTGCGATATGCATGGAGATGTTACAGTACCACAAAGGTCAGAAAGGGAGTACTTGTTAGTAGCAGGTAGAGCTTCAGCATCAAAGTATGTTTCTAGCCCAACAGAGAGGTCAGTTGGGAGTTTTTTTCTGTTCCAAGTGTTGCTGGAGCAACCACACTTGGTAGATGTGTTGCATGCAGAACATTCCAGGTTTACAGGATCGGGTTCGAGAGGAAGCCTTTCTTGTTGAGAGGGAGTGTTGAAAAGTGTGCAACAAGAAATGCTAAATTTAGGAAGTGCTAAAAATAGAACTGCTAAAAATAACACTTCTAAAAATAGTAGTTTGGCCAATGAGCATTTTGGCCACCTTGGGTGAGAGGTGAAACTACTAAAAATAGCATTTCTGGGTCCCTTCCTATTTATAGCAGTCCCTGGTCTATCTATAGGAAGTAAATTCGAATTTGGTCTTACCAGCAATTTGGAATATTAATTAATTAATTCTCCATGAGTTAATTAGTTAAGGAAAAGCAAACTTGAAGTCTTTGTGAGAACATGCAATTATTTCTCCACTAATTGGGGAATGTGTCCTTGATTTTCTCCACTGATTGAGGAATTAAGGATGAGTTCTATAATGGGAGGATCAGTTGACTTATTGAAGTCCAGTTAGATTAATTTAACAAGTTGTTAAATTAATGAGATATAGTTTGTCAATGCTTGCATGCATGTGACAACTATTATTTTCAGATACCTAAGTATTCTCTCATGGATAACTGATGCATGGCAGTTCAGATAGAGACCCAGTTGAGATTAGATGGTGGGATAGTGTTCTGTCAGTTGCTAGGATATTTCTAGTAAGTATTCCTTGCATGCAAGAGGAACTTGAGTCCTCAAGTATTGCGTAGTTGGACCTGTGGTTGACAGCAGGTATGATGAGGCCAATTTACATGTGTTTTGTAATTGGACCCCAATCAAAATTGCACAAGGAAATAGGAGCTTGGGCCTAAGGTGCAGCCTTTATATATAGGGCGAGGTAGTCCATGAGCTTCATCATCAGAGTACAGAGAAAGCAGGATAGCTTTTGAGCTGATTCTTTTGTATGTTGTTGAGGATTTCTACTTGATTGATAATATAGTGTTGGGGTTTTATGTTGGTGCTTTCCCCAGTGATATATTATGTGTTATGTGTGATTGATTCCTTCTTATCAGTTATATGTGTTCTTATTGATGTTGTTCATGTTCGATTAAGCTTCTGCTAAATTGTTTGTAGAAGTAGATCAAGTGTTTTGCTTTAGTACATTGCATTACCAGGTGATCTACAGTGGGAATTTCTACATGGTGGCATTGTAGCGGCTACAACCACCCTCCGAAATTTTTCCTTAGCCATTTTGGAGCCTCCATACCAACCTTTCACAGCAACTTGCCTTGCTTCGTCAAGTTCACAAGCTTCAATGTTTTTCATGCACAAAGGAAGCTAGCCTGTCGATCATAGCTTGATGCATTTGCCTCATAGGTTGTTCACATGGACTTGGTCCAGCTGCAGGCTGAATAGGTTCCCGTAGAAAATTGCGCATTTCTGGAGGGCAACTAGCCTTCCCTCCAGAAATTGTGCAATTTTGTCTGGAAACCTGCTGGGCTCCAGAATTGCGCAATTCTGCCAGATAACACTCCCAACAGAAATTGCACAAATTTCCCCAGTAGGGCTGCTCAGCCCAGAATTTATGCAAATCTAGGAAGAAGTCAGCTGCTCTACCCAGAAATTGTGCAAATCTCCTGGGTGGTCAGCCCAGCTCCCAACAAGAAATACGCATTTCCTTCAAGCAGTCGAACAACCTCTTACATGTATAGCTGAGATGACCAGTTCCCTCTGGGACCGAGCAAAATAGACTTGCATGCATGGGCTGCTTCTCCCAAGGTAGAATGCAAAGGCATCCCTTGTTTCAGGGATCTATTTTTAGCAGTTGGAGGTTACATGCAAGGATCATTTCAGAAACCTCCCACCAAGTGTCGCTTTCCCTAGATTTGTGGCATGCATGTCACAACCTCAATGTTATCAAAACTCATCAACCGGACACTACAAAGCTCATTCCTCACATCAACCTTGCAGCTCTGACATCCCACATCACATCTAGGAGCAGTCGGCACATTCAGCTCAGTTGTTTTGGGGTAAGCCCGCTTCCCATGCCTTGTGTTGCATTTCTATCGCTTTTTGTGTTTTCTCTTGTATGAGTATTGTTTGCTTGATTTCTTTGAACGCTTGTTGTCATTTACATGTATACTAGCTTGTCCTAGCACCATTTTATTTTTCGTTGCTATCTCGCTATTGTCACGTGCATGAAACTATTCTTCACGAAAGATCGTCGATTCGAAGACTTGCCTCACCCACATGCATGTTGTTCCATTTTCTGAATCTGTCATTCACCATTTGCATGCATGATCATTCACTTATGCTTACACTCAGTATCAGCATGCATTCACATTCACATTCGCGTTCAGTTGCCCATTGGCGAGTCTGGCCAGCCCTGGCCCAGACTCTACCTCACTAAGGGCCTCACCAAGACAGCATTATACAATCCTGAGAGGGAAGGCTCTTCCTTCCTCTTCAAAAATGTGCATTTCTTCCCAGCAGCTGTTCCCCAGGCCTGCCTTACTCAATCCTGAGGAATAGTGACTGTTGGCCCAGAAAATTGCGCAATGCAGTCACTGAGCCTGCAGTCATTGCCAGCTGAAATTACGCATTGCACAATTCTAGCAGTCAACAGTCAGGTTGGACTGTGCATTGCGTAGTTCCATCATCCAGTCAACCTCATGACAGCCTGGACTGTGCCTTGCGCAGTCTTGGAAATCAGTCTCCCGACCTCCCACCGAAATTGCGCAACCTTCATGATCAGTCACACAGGTATGTTGCAAGTCAATGCTCAAGTTCATTTCATTTTTCAAGTGACAGGTTGCTTGCCATGAGTGTTTCCATGTCTCCAGGTATCATAGGTTTTCATCTACCTCTCAGCAACATAGGTACAATGGTTCCAGGAGAAAAGAGTCGAAGACACCATTCAGAGCACACTTGGGGAGGCAATCAATCAAGTTTCTATGAGCTTGCCTACTCATGAAGACCATCAAGTTGCTCGTAGACAAGGGCGTCAAGATATGACAATAGCAACATCATAGAGAGTAGCATCATGAACAGCAGATGAAGGAAGCATATCGGATGCAACGAATGCAAGAGGATGGTTGTTGACAACACGGAGGTGGAACAAAGTTGCAAGCTCAAGTAGATCCATTGATGATGAAAACAACTTTGGAGACTCAGGCTATGAGGTGACGGCGCGACATGAAGATCGCACGAAGACAGAGAATGGAACAAAGAAGGAGTTGCATGTGTTGAAGTAGCAACTCAAGGAAGAACATGAAGCTGCAAAGACAAGTGAATGAGTTGCAGCAGGAACAAGAACAACAGCGGCCACAACATGCACTCATGTATGAAACTGCGCCTGGACATGTTAAAGATCCATCCCAGTAGCTGACATGTAGCAGACATGGTGAGCAGTGTTGTTGATCGGATGCAAGGGATTCAGCAACATGTATGTCATTGTGCGCATGCATGTGATCCAACCCATTCAGCACACTCACCAAGGTGAAGACAAGAAGCAAGTCCAATTGGAGTTGAACATGTACTTTGGCAAGTTGATGCGCATGACCACCAACACACACTTGAAGATCAGCACGGACACTATGCATCAGTGTGTTGTCGGTTCAGTCGCACCCAAGAAGACCATGCGCATGTTAGCAGACGAGTTGGATGAAGGGGCCAAACCAATGCACCGATTGCAATGGAGGAAAGAATTCACTTCAGCAAGATGTCACCATGAGGTGAATGCACACCATCACGGATGACCAAGCTTAGCATCAGCTCATCACCTTCACCATCACAAGCATGTCAAAGGGTTGGTCTCATCACAATAGACTGAGTGTCAGTGATGTCTTGCATGGCTTTCTCAAGCCATGTTGTCTCACATGAGTACATTTACATTGTAATGTTGAGTCATGTCAAGTGTAAGTCAAGTGTCAATAGTTGGATGTAACAGTCATAGAGTAGGTGAAGAGTCATGAGGGTAGTTGAATTGTCACAAAGGGGAATGTCAAGGGTCACCCTACCCTTTGCTATAAATAGTCCCTCATAACTCATTGTACAGGCTTTTGTTCAGACAAGCTTCTATTAAGACTATCTTGAAGAAATTTTGGACAATATTGTAACGCCCCTTGGCGTCTCCACTGCACGAAGCTAGTACATCTCTTTGGAGGAGCAAGCCGATGTGGCTATAACGTTTTACTATTGAGGCTAGCAGATTTACATGGATGTATTGTATGATTTGAACTTACACTTCTTTATATAATAAGAGACAACACATTTTCATGCATATGTTGTTATTGTAGTTGGCCTGCTCCGGTTGCTTTAATTATGTATGTTGTTTATCTTATGTATTTATGTATGAACTACTTCGTATGTAATTATATGAATCTTTTTGCAAATGTGTTGTTGGTTTAACCATCACTTTGGATTGTTGACTATCTTGCCTCGTGTGTTCCCTTCCCAGCTGAGTAATGATACAGATTGTCAAGGGGTGCACTCATCCCAACCCCTATGTGTTAGAAGCTTTCATTCACCTTCCTTGACTCACTTCAGTGGTCACACCCTTGCTACTAATAGATTTATTTTACTTGCCTTTGTGCGACATCGCGGTCAAGGCATTACCTTACGACCCATTGCTGGGACTCCTACACCAAACGGTCTGAGGTCTAATTGGGACTTCTTACCAGGGAGATCCCCTTGACATGTTGGTGGGTCCAGCACCATCAACATTTCTAGCACTAGAAGGAGGGCCTGATGACAATTTGTGTCCTCTCATCCAGTTTTGAACCTTTGCATATCTTTCATGGAGTCTTGCACTCTTCTTCCCCCGTGGTGTTTTTCGAATCGTGAAGATGTCTCCATCACGGGGGAGTTTTTCGATCTCTTGTCCACTTTCACGTATGATGGTGAAGGCGAAGTGGCCTGGCCTGAGTACTTACATGATTTTTTTTCCATGCTTCATGAGGAAGATGATTTTTTTGAAGAATAGGTTGGCTTGTTGCTTGCATACACACTTCACGAATCTTCATTTCGTCGGTTGTTCAGCCTACCAGCTGACATCGTGCACTCATTTAAGCACTTCTGTGATCTTGTTGAAGACATGTTCCATCATTTTGATCCAAACCATCTTGACCGAAAACTGTTACAAAAATGGAGGGCTCCACATGAATCAGCTATTGATTTTTGGCATCACGTTTGTGAATTGCAGTTTCAAGCTCCGAGGAGCCAGATGAAATTTGCTTATCTTTGGGACCAGTTTGAGTATTGCCTTAAGAAATCTACCCATCCCAAGAGAAAGTCTGAAATCAAACCTTGCTCAATATTCTTCATTGATGGAGCTACGCAATCTCATGTGGATGTGGTCACTGTCTTGACTGACTGTCTGCCTCCCTCTCATTCAATAGCTCCACCACTACCCAGTGATGTTGAGGATCATGCTCACACACCTGCTCAATTTTCACATTCTCCCAACATCACTTCACTCAATTTTCATGCAGATTTGGTTGTGAGCCCTTCGAGTTCTCATATACTTTCTTTTCTACGACCTCCATCTTCGCACTCGGGTGTTCCTCAGGATGATGTTGTCTTGTATTCATCCATTCTTGACTCTTCACTTGTTGTGACCGAGGAACAACCCACTAATGGAGTTGGTGTTGCACAACCAACATACGTTGTCATTCATGAAGAGAATGAGTGGGAGCTTGAGGATCAACACTCAGTGAAGGATGACTCCCTTCCGTCCGAGCCCCCTTCGTTCTTTCCTGACCTCTTTGGTGAACCTGCCATCCATGATTTTGCAAGCATGTCTTCATCCATGGATGCACCCATTGTTGATCACTCGCAGGACTCGCCGAATGTTGGTCCATCATTCAACAATGGAGAGGATAAGCTATTCATTGAAAATCCACTTGATCTTTCATCTGTCTTTTTTGGAAACATAGAGCATGAGTTTGTTTGCTTTTCATCTACCCCTCTGTTTGATTTCTCTGATCATGAGGATGCCAAAGAAATCATTGATTTTTCTGATCGTGGCAACCGTGATCCATTTATTTCCATTTTTTATCATGATCATGAATCTATCACTGTTGATCTTTCAAAGCCATCGGTTTATGATGATCTACTTGATGATGAAGTTGAAACACCCAAGACTGTTGAGGCACTTCAGCCCAAACTGATGGTTATGTCAGGTCCTCACTCTCTTGGGGTTAGTCTCACTTCTGGTCAAGACACTGTTCAATCACCCAAGCTCCTCATCACTCATCTTTATGCATTGAAGATCCATCTCACACATAGATCACATCTCCTCCACTCGAACTACATGATCCCATTGCTCATTCATTGGAGGAATCTTACATTTCAAGCACACGTGCATGATGCAAGTTTATCTTTGTTTCTTTCATTTGATTGCATGTCTCAGTCAAGAGTGTGCTTATGCTTCCAAGTTGAATGTGGTGTCACACAGCAACATGATAAGTCCACAGACAGCCCGTCATGCACTTGTACTCACTTATGTCCTATGGGCACTGTTAGACACGAAGTGTGGTTGTCTTCATTGTTATATCTTTCTTACTTGTTGGTTCACACAACTAGGTTTCTCGTGAACCAAGCCTTCACCAACATGGGTCTACCAATGAACTAGTGGATGCATTGGAAATATCACTTCACGTGATCAAACCCATGTATTGTTAGTGTAGGAGTATGAGTATTGTTTGCTTTCAGTCAATTTGCTTGCATGCTTGTTTGCTTATTCGCTTTTTTCAACTATTTTTCTGATTGCTTGTTTGCTTACTTTCTTTGTTTTCACTTTTTCTTATGCTTTTGCTTTTCTTTGATGTTTGTAGTTCGCTTGTTTCGTTCGTAGGTTATTTTTACATGAAACCATGTATGACTCTTGAAATGAGCTGGGTGAAGTACAAGAGGGCATGTACAGCTATCACTACTTGGTTATCTATCATCTTGCCTCTATATGAAGAACTTGTTACTTTCATTCCATGATACGTCAAAGGAAAATATGTACTGTTTGAAGTGAACCTTGGTGAAAACACAATGCTTGCGCGCTAACTAGTGTCACCTTCTCTAGTCGGTTGTTTTTAGGTTAACCCATGTCAACTCAGTTAAGTAGAGTAAGGTGAGGGGGAAAACCTTAACAAGCACGTCAGAGATACGTAAACTACTTTTCTGCTGGAACAACCTCTTTTTCTCTCAATAAGTCGAGATCCCTCTTCTGCCTCTAAAATGAATAAGTGTTATGCACAGTTGAAAAATGAAAAATGAAAGGTCAAAAAATTCAAAATGAAAATTGAATAAGGTGAAAGAAGAGAAAGGCTTCCTTCATAGGGAGGTGATGCAAGTAACTACATCAAGATACTAACCAGGCTCGCTGACAAGGGAGCCATGCTTGTGTTCCTATGTGACTCCACTGGGGTACTGTCCAGGTCGGCTGGCAGTGGAGCAACACCAGAGATAAAACTAAGACACCGGCGATTATACTACTTGTGCATCAATATGCCCCTCAACCCTAATCGAAACAACTGTGTTACCTTGGCTTGGAATGTATGTCAATCGGCCAAGAGTTTGGCAGATGCTACATCTTACAATCAAGCTAGTGTGAAACCAAGATGAGCTGAGAACTGAACAATACTTCCGAAGGTTTTAGACTTTCTTTTCATGAACAAGGTCCATTCAGAGAGCTGGAGTTCTACCAGTGTGTCACCAAGTGTTGTAGCAGCTACAACCACCCTCCAAAATTTTGCCTTAGCCATTTTGGAGCCTCCCTACCAACCTTTTACAGCAGCTTGCCTTGCTTCGTCAAGTTCACAACTTCAGTGTTTTTCATGCACAAAGGCAGCCTATCGATCATAGCTTGATGCATTATACTCACAGGTTTTTCACCCAAACTTGATCCAGCTGTAGGCTAAGCAACTTCCCCTAGAAAATTTTGCATTTATGGGAGGAAACTAGCATTCCCTCTAGAAATTGTGCAATTCTGTCTGGCAGCTTGCTGGGCTCCAGAATTGCGCAATTCTGCCAGCAAACACTCCCAGCTGAAATTGCGCAAATTTCCCCAGCAGGGCTACTCATTCCAGAATTTGCACAAATCTGGGCAACAGTCAGCTGCTCTGCCCAGAAATTGCACAAATCTCTTGGGTAGTTAGCCCATCTCCTAGCTAAAAATGTGCATTTCCTTCAAGCAGTCGAACAGCCTCTTGCATGTACAGCTGAGTTGATTGGTTCCCTTCGGAACCAAGCAAAACAGACTTCCATGCATGGGATGCTTCTCCCAAGGCAACATGCAAAGGCATCCCTTGTTTCAAGGATCTATTTTTAGCAGTTGGAGGTTACATGTAAGGATCATTTCAAAAACCTCCCACCAAGTGTCGCTTTCCCTAGATTTGTGGCATGTGCGTCACAACCTTGATGTTATTAAAACTCATCAACCGGACGATGCAGAGCTAATTCCTCACATCAACCTTGCAGCTCTGACATCCCACATCACATCTAGGAGCAGTCGGCACATTCATCTCAGTTCTTTTGGGGTAAGCCCACTTCCCATGCCTTGTATTGCATTTTGGTCGCTTTTTTTGTTTTCGCTTGTATGAGTATTGTTTACTTGATTTCTTTGAATGCTTGCTGTCATTTACATGTATACTAGCTTGTCCTAGCATCGTTTTAGTTTTCGTTGCTATCTCAATGTTGTCACATGCATGAAACTGTTTTTCACGAACAGTCACCGATTCGGCGACTTGCCTCACCCACATGCATGTTGTTCCATTTTTTGAATCTATCATTCACCATTTGCATGCATGATCATTCACTTATGCTTACACTAAGTATCAACATGCATTTACATTCAAATTCGCGTTCAATTGCCCGTTAGTGAGTCTGACCAGCCCTGGCCCAGACTCTGCCTCACCAAGACAGCATTGCGCAATCCTGAGAGGGAAGGCTATGCCTTCTTCTCCAGAAATGCACATTTCTACCCAGCAGCTATTCCCCAGGCCTGCCTTGCATAATCCTGAGGGACAGTGACTGTCGGCCCAGAAAATTGCACAATGCAGTCACTGAGCCTGTAGTCATTGCCAACTGAAATTGCGGATTGTGCAATTCCAATACTCAGCAGTCAGGCTGGACTGTGCATTACGCAGTTCCATCATCCAGTCAGCCTCATGACAGCCCAAACTATGCCTTGCACGGTCTTGGCAGTCAGTATCCTCACTTCCCACCGAAATTTTGCAACCTTCATGATTAGTCACACAGGTATGTTGCAAGTCAATGCTCAAGTTCATTTCAGTTTTTAACTGACAAGTTGCTTTCCATGAGTGTTTCCATGTCTCCAAGTATCATAGGTTTTCATCTACCTCTCAACAGCACAGGTACAATGGTTCCAAGAGAGCAGAGTCAAAGACACCATTCAGAACACACTTGGGGATGCAGTCCATTAAGTGTCTATGAGCTTGGGTACTCACGAAGACATCAAGTTGTTTGTAGACAAGGGCATCAAGATATGACAGTAGCAGCATCATGAACAACAGTTGAAGGCAGCATACCAGATGCAATGAATGCAAGAGGAGGGTTGTTGACAACGCGGAGGTGGAACAAAGTTGCAAACTCAAGCAGATCCATTGATGATGAAAGCAACTTTGGAGACTCAGGCTATGAGGTGACGACGTGACATGAAGATCGCATGGAGACAGAGAATGGAACAAAGAAGGAGATGCATGTGCTGAAGCAGCAACTTAAGGAAGAACATGAAGTTGCACAGACAAGCGAATGAGTTGCAGCAGGAATAGGAACAACACCGAGCGCAACATGCACTCACGGATGAAATTGAATATGTACAAGTTAAAGATCCATCCCAGCAGCTGACAAAAAGCAGACATGTTGAGCAGTGTTGTTGATCACATGCAAGGGATTCAACAGCATGCATGTCATTGTGCGCACGCATGTGATCCAACCCATTTAGCACACTCACCAAGGTGAAGACAATAAGTAAGTCCAACTGGAGTTGAACATGTACTTCAGCAAGTTGATGTGCATGACCACCAACACACACTTGAAGATTAGCACAGACACTATGCATCAGTGTGTTTTCAGTTCAACCGCACCCAAGAAGACCATGCGCATGTTAGTAGACGAGTTGGATGAAGGGTTTGAACCAATGCACCAATTGCAATGGAGGCAAGAGTTCGCTTCAGCAAGATGTCACCATGGAGTGCATGCACACCATCATGGACGACTAAGCTTGGCATCAGCTCAACATCTTCACCATCACAAGCATGTCAAAGAGTTGGTCTCATCATAGCATACTGAGTGTCAGTAATGTCTTACATGGCTTTCTCAAGCCATGTTGTCTCACATGATTACATGTGCATTGTAATGTTGAGTCATGTTAAGTGTAAGTCAAGTGTCAATAGTTAGATGTAACAGTCATAGAGTAGGTGAAGATTCATGAGGGTGGTAGAACTGTCACAAAGGGGAATGTCAAGGATCACCCCACCCTTTTCTATAAATAGTCCCTCATAACTCATTGTACAGGCTTTTGGTGAGCCAAGCTTTTGTTAAGACTATCTTGAAGAAAGCTTGGACAGTATTGTAACACGCCTTGGCTTCTCCACTGCACGGAGCTAGTACATCTGTTTGGAGGAGCAGGCGAATGTGGCTGTAACATTTCATTGTTGGGGCTAGTAGGTTTACATGGATGTATTGTATGATTGGAACTTACACTTCTTTAGATAATAAGAGCAGGCATATTTTCATTCTTATGTTGTTATTGTAGTTGGACTTCTCCGGTTGTTTTAATGATGTATGTTGTTTAACTTACGTATTTGTGTATGAACTGCTTCGTATGCAATTATATGAATCTTGTTGCATATGTGTTGTTGTTTTAACCATAACTTTAGATTGTCCACTGATATGCTTTCCAGCTTGTGATGCATCTTTTCTCGTGTGTTCCCTTCCCAACTGAGTACTGATACAGGTTGTCAAGGGGCGCACTCAAACCAACCCCTATGTGTTAGAACCTTTCATTCACCTTCCTTGACTCACTTCAGCGGTCACACCCTTGCTACTGATAGAGTTATCTTACTTGCCTCTTTGCGACATCGCGATCAAGGCATTACCTTACGACCCACTGTTGGGACTCCTACACCAAACGGTCTGAGGTCTAATTGGGACTTCTTACTGGGGAGATACCCTTGACATGTTGGCGGGTCTAGCACCGTCAACAAGTGGCCATGAACTTTCTCATTTGACATGGATCTTTGCATGTACATAGTTATGTTTTGAGTCACTTCTATTCTAAGTATGGGAATTCCTACCTTAGAAATGATATTAGTATATTGTAACTCCTTGATTGTTGTTGGTAGGTTTCTAACTAGTCCATTCCTTGTTTCAACACCTTTGCATGAAAAAGTATTTCAGTTATAACTCGTTTTCCAACTCCATACCTTAGGGGGATTTTGTTACACATTATTTTGTCACATTCATGGAAATTGATTTCGTACCCCTATCCTTCGTCATTCCGAATCATTATTGCCATTAATCCCTTAAGAACATGGAAGAAAATACTCTCCCTAAAAGATGGAAAACTTGTTAAAAACCCTTCAAAAACCCTAATTAAAGAGGATATCTCAGGTTGCACATTTACATCCTGTAACAAAACTGATTATCGCAGGTTACATAATTGATAAATTGTGACATTGTCACATGTTACTTCACTACATGGTTCAACGTTGTTTTAATGAGGTAAAAGTAAAAAATAACGAGAAGCTTTTAGAGGACAGGCCTTGTGGATGGCATCTACTCTGATCAGTTTGGATTTGGCAAGCATCCCTTATTTGTCTATATCATAACCTTCTTCCCTCCTCCTCCCCAAAAGCTTACAAATAGAACCATCTTCCATTGAGAGAGGGATCTTGGTTGATTTGAGAAAGGCTTTAGCCCTAAGCTTTTCATTGAAACTCTGCTAAAGTATCAGACTTGTGATTTCAATGCTTTTGAAGGAAACATGTTGGAATGAGGAATAGTTGGAAGGGGACTCTACAACATCAAGACATCAAGTTGTAACCACTTCCTTTTGTGATTAATATGATTATATGTTTCTTTCCCATAATCATTTTCTATGTGTTTGATGATTTTAGGTATATATATTCTTGATCATATATATAGGTCTTATCAAATTATATTTGGATTAGATGTTCTTTTATGTTTTTTGTTTCTTTTGTCTACCAGTTCTTCTTTGTGAGCACTGAAGACAAGGCTAGAAGCTATAGTGATTCAAGCAACTAGCGAGGACAAATGTCGATAAAAAGGCATGAGCTCATCATACTTTTGTTTCCATTTATAGTTTGATTGCAATCGACTTAGGGAAAGTTATATGCTCCTGTTTGTTTTGTTCTAGATCTGGGTAACAGATCTAGGGAGATTGTTCTTGTCCACAAGAAGGATTTGTTCGGCAACACATTTGAGGGAATATGGGTTATTTGGAAGACACAGAGAGGAATTACTACCCAAATCACCCTATTAAGACTATGAATGTACAATAGGACTAGAGGGTATTGTGACATACACATCTTACTGTTATTTTTTGTAGCATCGGATGTGTTCTAGCCTTGAAATTTGGTGGAGAGGCTAGAATACATGAGATCTCCAAAACCCATAAATTGTTTCTGAAAATTCCACCTAGAAGCATATCAATTAGATTATTAACCGGTTTTTAAATATTTCCTAAGTCTAAACTTAGGGAATATGGTTAATTAATCAGTATTAATTGAGATAAGGCGAGAATCATCTAGAAACTCACACGATTGATCTTAGATGAACCTAGACATTGATTAAGTTTTAATCTTGGTCATTGGTGCTCTAATAGTGGATTATATGATCCAAGTGGATATTGGTTGCCACCCACCTATTCCAATTGGACCCACACCATTGTTTATTTCAGTTTTTCAGTTTCCTTAATTGTTGCACAATTTACTATTTTTGGCAATTTTTCGGGTCTGGAACTTCCGGAGCCGTTTTGAGGCCCTAAACGACGTTTTTTGGGAAAATCACCGGTAACAAATATCAAATTACAACTTGGCATTTGTTATCAACAATTGTAGTCCTTGGATATATATTTCTAACAAGGTATCATATGCGTCAAACGGAGATCGTATGCCAAAGTTACGACCCCAGGAAGTTGATGTACCAATTTACCCCAACGGGGCCCATAATTTGATGTTTCATCTCCTAGGGTTAGGTTTTTGGATGTTTGGGGTTCTCCATTGCTTCTCAATAATAAATAGGCCCTCAAGCCTCATTGCAACATAGTTCAAAGGCATGTAGCCACCACATATCTTCTCAGAGATAAGCTACCATCACCTGAGCTAGTCTTATTTCCATTTTGTTTGTAAGCATATTTCAGTATTTGATATTAATGAAATGAATTTTTATTTCTGTTGCATCTTTGTATTTATGGTTATATCTGTGATTTTTTGCGTTCATGTTTAAATTTAGATCAGTGGTATCATATTAGTCTTCTATTTCTCTGTTTTTCTTTGCATGTCCCCAACGAGGTCGGGATATAAGGAGTTAGGGCTTGAACTGGTCGAACCTTTACAAGACCATCCTCGCAAATCCCAATGGCCTCCCATGCGGGAAGGAAAGAAAGATGAGGGAGTAGGATATCCTATCATAATATTTCTTGAGGATGCCTCGAGAAACAAAGGAACGCGATGACAGATAACTTTGCCCAGATCCTTCAACGGTTTCCCATCGGTGGCGCATCCACATCCATCAGTCACTCTGGAGGCACCACTCCTTTTAAGGTACAAGTAAACTTTGAAATTCCCATATTTGAGGTCCAAATAGATGCAGACACCATAGATAAATGGTTAAATCTACTTGAAGGATATATTTTTTGTTCATAATTTTTCAGCCGAGAAAAGATTACTTTTGCTCTTCTCAAAGTTTCCCCCCACGTCAAGGATTGGTGGGAAACCTACTGTGAGCAGAAGGATGAAAGTACATCCTCACTATTTTCATCTGCATCCACTTGGAATTCGTTTCGGGACACCATCAAGGAGAAGTACTACCCTCTCGGGAGCTATGGAGATAAATACATAAAGTGGACCATGCTGCGACAAGGAAGGGACCAAGACGTGCCGGATTTTACAAATGTTTTTTATACCCTTCGCATGAAGTTGGGTATCAAGAATTTTGAGAAACATTTGGTACTCAAGTACTGTGGCTACCTACATAGGTACATCCAAGATGAGATGGATTTTCTAGACATCTCCTCGCTCAGCATGGCATACCGATACGCTGTCAAGATCGAGCATAATCTTAAACACAAAAAGCGATACTTTGGATCTGTGAATCCGAAGTAAGGGAAAGGTGCCCCCAAACCATAGAACAAAAGACAAAGCCAAGGTGGGATGGCCCAGGACAGCCAGCCAAAGCCACAGGCAAAGAACAACACCACGAAGTTGAAGAAGGACATGGGAAAGTGGTGTGAGTTCCATAAGAGCTCCACTCACAACACAAGTAAGTATCAGGCCAACGGTCACTCGTGGCCGAGCTAAAGGATTTTGAATCAGATGCATGTTCCTACTCTTAGTCAAAATTTGACAAGGGAATGACAAAGGGAAGCAGATTATCGATGCAGAGCCCAACACCACCGTTTCCACCATGAAGATTTAGAAGGAGGAACCCGAAGATCCAGAGGAGGAGGAGCGACTCTTCCACTCCCAAATGTGGGTAAAGGGTTCCCCGCTACAGTTCATTGTTGAAAGTGGGAGCCAAAAGAACCTCATTTCAATAGAGGTCATGAAGCGGTTGGGCTTATCGACCACAGCACACCCACAACCATACATCATCGGGTAGCTTCACCAAGGACAGGATCTTCGCGTAAGCCTTCAATGTCACATTCCATACAGCATCAAGCCCTTCACGGATGAGGTATTATGTGACATTGCTCCTCTTCATGTTTGTGATGTATTATTAGGCCAACCATACTTGTGGAAGCAACATGTTGTGTATGAGTCAAGGCCTCATGTTGTTATTGTTACCTTGGGAAATAAGTTTTATAGGGTACTGGAGGTAGCACTGCCTACCGCCAACTCTTTGGTTACTGCGAAACAATGCAGTGAGCTCATTTCCAAAGTGGGAAATTTTTTTTCCTGATGATATGCCCTCAGGGAAAGAAGAAGACGGTGGCCACAACCTCCAAACAGGGTCCCTCTACATGACAACAATAGATGGACAAGGTCATGGAAGAGTATGAGGAAATTTTCACCTCCCCTGCAGGGGTGCCTCTGCACTGTCAGGTCAAGTACTCCATCGATCTAACCCCAGGTGCGTTGTTTCCCAATGGACAAATCTATCGGTGATCTATTCTGGAGAATGATGAAATGAAGAGGAAGATTCAGGAGCTGCTACAGAAAGGTCACATCCAACCGAGTTCATCACCCTGTGGGAGCTCTATCGTGTTGGTATAGAAGAAGGATGGGACTTGGAGACTTTGTATTGACTATCGGGCGCTGAACAAGATCATTGTCCGGAATAGGTACCCAATCTGACGAATTGATGATCTTATGGACCAACTCAAGGGGAAAAATATTTTAGCAAGATCGACTTGAAGTTTGGATATCACCAGGTACCAATCGAACCCTTCGATGTGTGGAAGATTGCCTTCAAAGCCAAGGAGGGCCTTTTCGAATGGCTGGTTGTGCCTTTCGTGTTGAAAAATTCTCCTGCAACCTTCATGAGGTTGATGGATGACATTTTGTAGCCATTAACTAACTCATTTGTAGTGTTATACTTGGATGACATACTGATCTTCAGCCAAAGTTGGGAAGAGTACCTCCACCACATCCGACAAGTTCTCCAAACACTATGGCAACACAAGCTATGTGCCAAGTTGGAGAAATGAAATTTTGGAGTGACCCAGGTTCAGTACTTGGGATACATTATTAATGAATTGGCGGTGCATGTGGATCCAACCAAGATCCAAGTCATTCGGGATTGACCAGCCCCAGCCACTCTCACAGAGCTCCGCAACTTTCTGGGTCTTGTCAATTTCTATCGCAAGTTTGTGTTGGGGTTCTCTCATATCACTTGGCCCTTGAGTCAAGTCACCAAGTGAGGAGCGAAAGAAAAATCATTTTGGTATGAATCTCAACAAAAGGAATTCGCAGAGTTGAAACATCACCTTTGCTCTATGCTAGTGCTCACATTTCCTGACTTGCAACAACCATTTGAGATCAAGGCAGATGCCTCTGACTATGCTATTGGGGCAGTCCTTACTCAACAGGGGCATCCAATGGCATATCACAGTGAGACACTTTCAGACACAGTCCAGAAGTATCCCACTTATGACAAAGAGATGTATTCCATTGTGCAGGTCTACTGACAATGAAAGCATTACATTTTTTGGAAGGAAATGGTCATCCACTCAGACCACCGACACCTATAGTTCATATAGACGCAAGGGAAGTTACAGAATGATCTCCATCAAAAGTGGTCCACATACAACAATTCCATTTGAATATCAAGTACAAGAAGGGTAGCACCAATAATGTTGCAGACTACCTCAGCCGACCACCAATCATGGCGTTAACCACCGTGCTCAACTCTTATGGGAATGATACTTTTGATTAGCCACTTCTCTACAAAAGTGACCTGGAATTCGGCCACACATACCGGACGCTCTTGGAGGTTTAGCAAGTTCCAGATTTTCACCTCTAATATGCACTTTTATGCCACCTAGGACACCTTTGTGTTCTTTCAAGCGAGTGTGCCAAGATGATTTGTAAAGTGTACTACATTCGAGTCGCTTGGCATTTTGGGTTCGAGAAAACAATGGCAGTACTACATAAGTATTTCTATTGGTCGAATCTTCAACAGGAGGTCGGTAAGTACATCGGTTCCTGCACTGCCTCAGTCATTTCCAAACTGACCATCAAGAAGCAAGGCCTCTATACTCTGTTGCCTATCCCTAGTTGACCTTGGAAATCTATCTCCATGGATTACATGTCGGGCCTTCCTTCTACTAAGCATGGCAACGACTATTTTTTTGTGCTCGTCGATAGATTCTTGAAGATGGCCATTATGGCAGCCTGCAAGAAGAATATCACAACAGAAGCCACTCCTAAACTCTTCTTTGAATGAGTGTGGGTACACTTTGGGATCCCATAGTCTATCATCTTAGATCGGGATAGCAGGTTCCTTAGTACATTTTGGTCCTGTCTCTGATCGATGCTGGACACCAAACCCGCTAAGTCCACAGCTTTCCATCCCCAAACTGGTGGCCAGAAAGAGGTCGTCAACAAGATGATTGTACACATTTTGTGCATGTACAACTCAAAGCATCCACGCACATGGGATGAGATCCTCCCCTATGTCCAACACAACTATAACCGGGCTCTCCACAACTCGACTGGCCACAGCCCTTTTCAGGTGGGCTTGGGATTCCAGCCACTATGTCCCATTGATGTGGCCATACCATTTGGAGCTACTCAGGTAGATTCGGCTCATGTCCAGTCTGAAGCCAATAAGGCAAACAACTTCATTGAGCACATTCAGCATATCTACCAATAGGTCCACGATATTATGGAGAAATCAAATGCCAAGTACAAGTAGCGACATGATCAACATCAGGTGCCACACACGTTTCAGGTGGGTGACAAAGCCTGGTTGCATTTGCAGAAGGAACGACTTATGGGAGCTTGTCGGAAAATCAGACCAATCTAATATGGTCCTTACACCATTACCAAGGTTGTGGGAGACAATGCATTTGAGCTCAACATTCCCCCATTCCTTGGCCTGCACCCAATGTTCAATGTGGACTGCCTTCAACCATACTTCCCACCATTGTTGGACACATCAGACATTGCAGAACAGCTCACACCTACAGAGTTAAATCCAGACTGCATGGAACAAGCCACAACTAATCGGATCATGGACACATAGATCAAGAACACCTGATAGCAAAGAATCCAACTATATCGAGTTGTCAAAGTAGGCCAACTCCTTCACCAAGGCAAGTGGCTCACCAAGGACCAAGTTCAGCAAAAGTTTCCTCATCTCATGGAGGAACTCAACGCAATGGGGACCATTGCTTCCTAAGGGGGGAGGAATGATCCATGTGGATATTGGTGGCCACCTGCCTATTCCACTTGGACCCCCACCATTATTTCTTTCAGTTTTTCAGTTTCCTTAATTGTAGCACAATTTACTATTTTTGGAATTTTTTCGGGTCTTGAACTTCCAGAGCCATTTTGAGGCCCTAAACGACATTTTTTGGGAAAATCACCTCTATAGTTTTAGTCCTTGGATAGATCTTTCTAACGAGGTATCATACACATAAAACAGAAATCGTATGCCAAAGTTACGACCCTGGGAAGTTGATGTACCAATTTACCCCAACGAGGCCCATAGTTTGGTGTTTCATCTCCTAGGGTTAGGTTTTTCGATGTTTGGGGTTTTCCATTGCTTCTCAATAATAAATAGGCCCTCAAGCCTCATTGTAACACAGTTCAGAGGCATGTAGCCACCACATCTCTTCTTAAAGATAAGCTACCATCACCCGAGCTAGTCTTATTTCCATTATGTTTGTAAGCATATTTCAGTATTTGATATTAATGAAATGAAGTGTTATTTCTGCTACATATTTGTATTTATTGTTAGATCTGTAATTTGTTCCATTCTTGTTTAAATTTGGATAATTATAAGAAGAGATCGATGTGGTGGTGGGGAAGACACTTAAGTAGTTTGATTTCCTTGGCAGATCAATTTCCTAGATAGCAGCAGTTAGTTGTCGAAGAGAGCCAAAGATCAAAGCAGTGAGTGAGGGGCAAGGACAGTGATCCAGAGGAATTAGTTTTTCCAGATCTAGAGAGGTAGCAGCAAGAGGGCCAAGTTTTCCCAGTGATGCAACGCATAGAACTGTGCAGTTGCTTCAGAGAGGGTAGTTCAATTTGTTGAGGAGAAAATTCATTCTCAGTTCTAGTGGCCAGACAGAGGTTCCAAAGCGCTGGAGAGTCTATTTCCTCACCACCAAAAGGCAGAACGACTTCATCAAAGACTAGTCAAACAGTTGACATCATAGAGATAGTGTAGTGCACCGTAGAGGCTAACACAAAGGCTTCAGGAGGCCGAGTTCTCTGTAGGCAAGTTGTGTCAGGATTACTAGTGGAGGAAGGGTAATTCCCTTCAATAATTTTGCCCAAATTTTCTTGTTGTGGATTGCCAGTTTCAGGCATCCAGATTGTACTCAGATTTTCACTGCTACATAATAATAAAAACCCTCACTACTGCATCAGTTTTCCCAATTTGGGTTTTTCCGGAGACATTTGTCCAAAAATAATTGTCTCCTATTTTATGTGTGTGTGCTAGCATTTCTCAGTTTCCGGTGCTATTTATTTTCCTCAATTTTAATTGTGAATGTTGTAGTGTGCTTATTTCAATGTTTCCATAGAAATAAACTAAATAATTAATTTATCAGTTAGGAGAAATAATACCATTTGCTCCAATAGGATTCCATATCAGAATTTTCACATGGTATCAAAGCACAGTTGATCAGCCGGGAGCTCAGAGGTGAAAGAAGGAATTTTGTTGTTCAGTAAGAGTAGTAGGTTGAAATTCCTAGGAGCAGTGCAGTCCTTTGCTAGGAAGGTCGAGTTACTTGAGGAAGTTAAATTTTTCTGAGTAGAGAGGCAAAAAATTTTGATTTTTTAGATCGAGTGATTCGAGAGACAGAGGGAGTAGCTCAGATTTTCTATTGGGCATATTTCTAGTTGACACAAAGGGTTTTGCAGTAGTTCACTAGAGCAGAACCAGAGTCAGGTGGAAGAGAGAAAAGCACACATAGAAAAGGGAAAATTTTCCTTAGGGAACTTCAAGTCTCAAAAGTTCAAATTTCCAATTGCAGATTGGCAGAAGCAGCTTGCGGGATCATGCATTCCAGAAGGGAGTGTGGGTAGTAGAGTAGAAGCCGAGCACGGGGAAAGAGGGAGTTTTGGACATCTTCATATATGTTCACTGTAGGGCTGAGAGATCACAATAGGTTGGATGGAGCTTCCAACTATGTCATCTGGAAGGCTGGGATGTCCTTCCTTCTAGATGACTATGGCTTGAATGCTTACATTGATAATATAGTAGCAGTTCCACAGGATGCAAATCAACAGAAAGAATACAAGAAGGAGATGGCGCAGGTGAAGAGGTTGATCCTGGATGGAGTAAGGTATCATATAGTCTCACATATATCTTGCAAAGATACTGCCAAACATATGTGGGATGCTCTCTCCATGTTATACCAGGGAACTTCTGAGCAACGGAAGATTTTCTTGAGAAGAATTTGAGATGCATCAAGATGCAGTAGGGGGATTGAATAGATCCCTTCCTTATCAGGATTTAGGAGATCCGAGACCAGCTGTCAGTTGTTGGGTCAGTGCCTCAACCCACATAGCTAGTGCGATTGCCACTCAACAATGTCTCATAGGATTGGCAAGTCTTTTTCTAAAGCATATTGGGCAGAGATAGGCTACCAGAGTGGGACAAGATGTGGGCTGACTTGCAGTAGGAGGAGTTGAGATGAGCTCTATTAAAGAGATCCATCTATGGCAGTAGTAGTAGTGGATTGAAGGTGGTGAAGGATGAGGAGAATGTGGCCCTCACATCAAAGGGTCCCAGTTAGTAGCAGGTGGAGCAGCGAAAGAAGAAGAAGGACATGTCAAAGGTCAAATTCTTCAAATGTGGTGAGCTTCATCACTACAGTACCATGTGTCCTCTTGGGAAGAAGGACAAGGAGGAGAAGCAAGACCAGTAGGTAACTTTATCAGAGATCGACAGGTTGTCCTCAGAGTTCAAGGAATACTTCGGGATGTTCACAAATATATCTCTAGGAGTGAGGTTGGGAGATTTGGTAATGTAGTCCCAAATTAATACAGAGATTGGGAAGGGTCCTTAAGGAGTCCACCTCATGGATCAGTACCTTGCTACAGGGGCCCACAGTATTCAGTAGCAGGATGGATCAGTGGCAGTTGATGCAGTCAGTACCAGAGTGACATTTACAGACTAGTAGCAGTCATATGTTGGGGAACGCAATGCAAAATTGACAACAGTGAAAAGTGGCACAGAGTAGAGTCAGCACAGACTCCTTGGTGGGCAGTGTAGTTGCTAGTAGTAGTTAGGACTCGAGTGATAGACACATCATACTAAACACATTTAATTCAGTATTTTAGATGCTTTTCAGTTGAGAATGTTACTTTGGCAGAAGCAATAGATAAGAGGGAGTTGCATTGCATATGCAATCTTGGCAGTAGTATGGCAATGTGAGTAGCAGCACAGATGAAAAATCATAGTTGTGTTGTAGTTGGTGGGAAACAGCAACCAGGCATCACCAGTGTAACAGAGATAATAAAGAGATAGAGTGTTGTGTCAGGGTGTGCAGCACTAGAACACATTCCTTGCTAAGAGAGAGTGTTAGTTTTTGTAGCATCAGATATGTTCTAGCCTTGAAATTTGGTGGAGAGGCTAGAATACATGAGATCTCCAAAACCCAAAAAAATGTTTCTGAAAATTCCACCTAGAAGAGTCTCAATTAGATTATTAATCGTTTTTTAATATTTCCTAAGTCTAAACTTAGGGAATTTATATGGTTAATTAATCAATATAAATTGAGATAAGGTGAGAATCGTGTAGAAACTCACACAGAATGATCCAAATATGATCCTAGCCATTGATTAAGTTTTAATCTTCGTCATTGGTGCTCCAACAATGGACTATAAGAAGAGATCAATGTGGTGGTGGAGAAGACACTTCAATAGTTCTATTTCCTTGGACGATCGATTTCCTGAGTAGAAATAGTCAATTGCTGGAGAGAGTCAGAGATCAAAGCAGTGAGTGAGGGGTAGCGATAGTGATCCAGAGAAAGTTTTTCTAGATTCAAAGAGACAGCAGCAAGAGGGCCTAGTTTTCCTAGTGAGGTAGCACTGGGAACTACACAGTTGCTTCAGAGAGGGCAGTTCAATTTGCTTAGGAGAAAATTCATTCTCAACTCTAGTGGCTAGGCAGAGGTTCTAGAGGGCCGGAGAGATGATTTCCTTGACAACAGAAGGAATAACGACTTCATTAGAGACCATTAAAAGGCTTGACATCATAAATATTGTGTAGTGCATTACAAAGGCTGACGCAAATGCTTCAGGAGGCCAAGTTCTCTATAGGAAGGTTGTGACAAGATTTCTAGTTGAGGAAGGGTAATTCCCTTCAATAATTTTGCTCAAATTTTCTTGTTGTGGATTTCCAATTTGAGGCATCCAAACTATACTCATATTTTCACTACTGCATAATAATAAAAACCCTCACAACTACACTAGTTTTCCCAAGTTAGGTTCTTCTGGGGACATTTGTCAAAAAATAATTGTCTCATATTTTATGTGTGTGTGCTATCATTTCTCAGTTTCCAACCCTATTTATTTTCCGTAGTTTTATTTTTGAAGGTTGCATTGTGTTTATTTTGATGTTGCCATAGCAATAAACTAAATAATGAATTTATCAGTGAGGAGAAATAATGTCAGTTGCTGCAATAGGATTCCATATTGGAATTTTCACCCTTACTAATGCTAATCAAATGATTGTTTTATCGTTGGGATTTATACATAATAACTTTGTTAATTTTATGATGAATGAATCTATGTGTTTTGATAATATATGTATGGTTTATCTATATTTTATTACTACTTGAGTTCAACTTGATGTTGTGGAAATCCATTTCTAGATATAATTCTATTGATTTCATTCATCTTTTCATATTCTAGTAACTATTGGAGAATACCAATGATGTATGAGAATTTTAGCTTCCAAGCTATTCAGTATTTGGAGAACAAAGCTTCTAAGAGGGGCCTTGACTATTGTTTGTCCACAATAATAGATTCTAGGCTAGAATTTTACAATCATTGACGCTACCAATCCAAGTATCACAACAAACTACTTTGCACAATGGAGCAATATACAACAGTAAATCTACTAGTGCACAAAATATATATAACTTTTTACAAAACCCAACTTCGTTATATTAATCAAACTAATAATACAATAATCTAGAGCTCCCTTACCAAGGATAATGACCCTCATACATCCACTAGTACAACAGTACAAGAACAAGATATATTGATCATCTAGTTGATGTTGCGCAACATCACAATTTCTCGATTGTACCCTAAACACATTGTCGGTTCTTTTCTTTCGTTCTACAGCACTGCCTCTATCAATGGTCCTAGTCCTTTAGGTCACTGAACTCAGCTCTCCAATATTCCCTCTAGCTGATCATAAGTCCATCTACAACCAACATATAGGGTCTTCACACTCACTAGTTTCTCCTTATTCATTCAAGGACACAACACTCTGAGACTTCTTTCCCACTACTACTCCTCAACTACTTAGGGACTTCTTCCCACTATTATATCCCTGCACTACTCTAATGAAGACAAACTTAGTGTAGGAGGGTTACCACCTATCACTGCTATAATTCCTTCTCCAACAATGAACTTGGACTACAAACTGCTCCTTTATGGCTTACTTCTTTAGTCCTTCAGAGACTAGTCAATGAGCTCATCAATTCTCCCACTCCTAGCAGACCTATAGTCCTTCCTAGTTTTCACTTAGGGCCCACAAGGATCACTTTCTTGCTGCCCTCCAACAGTCCACAAGTGCCCTTCCAAATCTATCCAATTTGGACCTATCCTTCTAGCAACCAAACAATCTCAAATACATCAATACATACCCATATCTAAGTTGGTGTTTACTATTGTCAATTTTTTGGTCTAGTTAGGAAATACTATAGTCCATGGTAGCCCTAAATCCACACTCCAATAGGCCTCCTACAGTTGTGGCCTTCCTCCCTTAACCTCCTACTCCCATATGATGCTATCGTAGAGGTGTTCTAGCCCAAGTCTAAGCCTTACGACCCCCTCCAACCTGAATTATAGGGCTCAAACCCTTATGCAATCAATTGTACAGGTTTGTGGCTCCTTATAGGCTACTCCAAACAAGGTTTTGGACCCATGTAAAGCAATAGAACCCTGTGGCCTACAAAACAGAGGGAAAATTACACTACAACTCACAGGAAAACAACCCAGACTTCCTTTAAACAACTCGGCCTGCACTGATATCTATCTCGGCCTCCAAAATAGTCGCAAATATGCCTCACTTGCCTCCTTCTCCTTTTATTGGAGTCTGCCTCTGATATGCACCCCAATCAGATGTATTTTTCTTATGAAGTGTTGCACTTGGATGTGTCGAATATCCTCCACACCCTCTTCTATTTATATCCTCTTCGTTGGGCTTCAATGAACTTGTAAAGAGGGCTAAATTAACACTAACCAACTTGAACTTATCTTGTGAAAACCCACCAACATACAAATAAAATCATAACTCTCTTTGTAGACCTTTGATATTGATGATTTTCATAGCCCCTAGTTCCTTTTAATGTCCTCTATCATCTCCATGGATCAAATCAATAACAACCCTCATGGTTTTCGCCCCACATCCTTGGGTACAAAACCACAAGCTTGGGTTCTAAGCCCACAAAGCACATTGTGGTTTTCCTTCCTCAAAACCTCATATCCTAGGGCTTGGATTACCTCCCAAGCTACTAATATCAACCCTCCCTCTTAATGAGAGATTTACTTCCAATACTAGGAAGTAACTCATCATCATCACTGTCACTGGTCACAACACTTGCCCAACTCTTGGCACCCATAACTACAAAAAACCCCATAGCATGGACTAAACCTCTCTCAAAATTGTCACTGTCATTAGAAGCCTCCTTCTTCTTCTTCTTCTCCTGGAATGTTTTCAAATCTTTACATGATTCCTTCTTGCTAGCTGTAGAAGTAACCTTACTCCCTACTGACCAACGCTCTTCCTGGGTTGCACATTCTCCCTCTGAACCTACAAACTCCCTCTAGAATTTGGCTCCTTCTAAATCTCTAAAACTTGGACCTTCTTCTTTGTAACCTGTACCTGCACCTGCTTCTATGAAACTTGTACCTACTTCTGCTTCTTATGATCTATAGGCTTTCTTGTCAGCCTATATAGACCATGCTCTCTAACTCCAATCACGACACTTGCAGAGCTAGAGCCTCTAGGCTTGAGTCTTTCCTTCCCACCATGGGACAACACCTCAAACCCCTTCTACTTGATCACTAATATAGAAATCATGTTATATCTGAGTCGTGGTACAAATAGTACATCCTGGACTCGCATCACTTGACCTAACTCCATCCTGAATGGCATGACCCCTGATCCTCTGATCTCTTTCTGACTCTTGTCACCAAACACCATGCGAAACTTTGGGTCCCACTCAATTAGAGTCTCGAACACATCTTGTGACCTAGTCATATGCTTGGACACACCACTGTCCAAGTACCATGCAACCTCGTTGATGATACCCTATGAGAAATGAGAGATCAAACCAAAGTCCTCATTCTCCAATCTCTTAGAGAGATCATCTATCTTAGTAGAAGTTGCAACACCTACGACATGCTTCCCTTTCTTCTTCTCATCATCTCCCTTCCACTTCATCGGACGTTTCATCAAAAACTGACCCATCTCACCATAGTTGAAACACTTGATTTTACTCAAGTCCTTCTTTTACTTTCCCTTCATTTTCGCTGCAAGTACCACATAATCATCTAAAGCCTTCTTGTTTGGATGAAGATCCTCATCTCACAACTCTTCCTGAATGAAGCCATCCCATAACTTGTTCCAATCTGGCATCTTGTCCCTGGCAGCAATCCCCTTGATGAATGACTTCCACTCTTGAGTAAACCTGATCCAAAATGGATCTTGGATAGACTTCTAAGTCTAAAGTGTTCCTCACAGAGGAAAATTAAATTCCAAGGATGCTCCTGGAAATAGTCCCATTGTGTATATCTTTTCAATCTGTATCTACTACAATTTGAATGGGCTAAAACGGACTTCGGATGATGAAGTCATCGCAAAAAGAAGTTTGTCTTTGTTCCTTTGAAAAAGGAGGCATTTCTTCTAAAAATGGGCTAAAGGCCTTATAAAGGAAAATCGCATGGGAAGGCCAAAGAGGAGGACTTAACACAAGGGCAGAAGGACCCCCGATCAGCGATCTCCAATATATCGGGTCGGAGGTAGGCTGCAGGCGATATCGAGACCCCAGACTTGGCGATTGCAATATGCTGATGCGATATGTGACGTGCGATATCGGCGGATCGGCGATCGGCATCAGCAATGTATAGACCCCCTGGGCCGTAGCGAATGCGATATGCCGATAGCGACGTGCAATCTCAACCGTTGGATCGGGAAAAGAGATCAATGGTCCAGATTCAATCGGCAGTCGGGAGATCGGTGATCCCCGATACAAAGGGCCGATGCGATAGTGACATGCGATGCGATATCAACCGTACGATCAAGGAGCAGATCAACTATACAAATTTAATCAGCAATCCCCGATGCCAAGGTCAATGCGATTGCGATAGCGATATGCTGATAAGGGCCGGACCCGATGGGTTTATAAACCCGATTTCATAAATTTTGAGATCCGGGAATTCGGGATTTCTATGTATTTCCCATGTATTGGTGTTTTGGCCAATCCACCTATGCGATGCATATTCCGATGAAAGGCGGACCTGATAGGGTTTATAGGGGCGATTTCATGGAATTTGAAGTCCGGATTTCACGCCCGATAGTGTATTTCCGGTAAATCTCTGTGTAATGGAATTTTATCCCATTTTCGGGTTTTTGCCTGAAGGAAGGCCCCGAATCCTTTGTAACAGCTCCTGATCATTGTGCCACACTGCAAGCAGGCATTTTTGCAGACAATGATGTGTTTGGGAATGCACAGAGCCACAAAGCCAGATGGCCAGTCGAATAGACAAGGAGCAGAAGAAGCCACAGAGCCGCAGAGGATTGATTACACGTAGATAAACGACTAGGGAAGCCGGAGAGCCAAAAGAATGCCTCAAAGGAGCCAGAGAGCCCAATTGACGACGTAGCTGGAAGCGTAGGTAGTTGAGGGAGTTTTTGGAGTCACTTGGAGGTCAAGCGAAAAGCCAAAGAGCTAAAAGTTGCTGAGACAGTCGCTTGGAGGTCAAGCGAATTACAGAGGCACACAGAGGCTGAGAGAGAGCTCAGAGAAGCCAGAGCCACGAGCCAGACCCAAGATCCAGAGCTGAAGAGCTAGAGCCAGACCTAGACCCAGAGCCACAAGCCGGAGCCAAGAGCCAGAGCCAGAGCCACAAGCCGGAGCCAAGAGCCAGAGCCAAAGCCAAAGCCAAAGTCGAGAGCCAGAGCCATAAACCCTGAGAGCTTCAGAGCCGAGGATAAGATGGAGTTCTAAGCCCATTGTGTTCTGTGTAAACCAGTGGAGTTGAGTGTGGAGCTTGTAAAAGAACTTATGCCATAGTCCCAAAGAACCTAGTCGAGTTGACTAGAGCTCAAGGAGACGTAGCCTAAGAGTTTTGGGTGAACTCCAAATTAATATTGCTATTATATTTGTTTTTTAATCACTGTATTGTTCCACTGTTATATGTTTTATATCAGTTTAAACAACAGAACTTACAGCACATAAACAGTTTTAAAATAAACATAAGCATACACCTATTTTCAAGCATTATTAATTCCCCAATTGGTTAATCATAATATCTTAGGAATATTTCAGCTTTAGAAGTGGGAGAGGTTCTTGTAAGCTTGACACTAAGCCTTTTGTGCCCCATTTTCAGATCAAAACCCCTTCAAGGCAATCCTCACAATCTTAAAATATGAAACAATCTTATTGATGGTGGCAAGATCATCTCGAACCTAAGACAACCTCATCAGATACAAAGTCACCCCTTCACCCTACATCATCTTGGTGGCCTTCAACTTATCCTACAATACCAATACCCGGTTCTTGTTCTTATTCTAGAACAAATTTTGAAGAGCCTCCCACATCTCATGGGAAGTGTTCTTTTCGAACATATGAGGTATTAAAGAATCCTTGTCACCGTCTAGGATGATCAACTTCGCCTTTGTATCCAACTCTTTGTACACTTTCAGCTCCTTAGGGTTTTTTAGCTTCTTGATTACTTTCTCAGCAAAGTCTTAGATAATATTCACCATCGGAACCAACTTGAACCATTCCTTCAATGGACTATAGTTAGTCAACCCTTCCAAATTGTCCTCATACCAGAGACGGCCCTGTAACTTTGACATTCTTGTGAGTGCTTCAACAACAATGTGACCAACTCCCTCTTATGTTGTACTTCACTATGCACACTCTAATTCACTGGTCATTTAAAGTATCTTTGATACAGTGTTGTTTTTCCATGATAAAAGGGTCTAGGTTATAATATTACAATCACTAACACTACCAATCCAAGTATCACAATAAACTACTTTGCACAATGAAACAATATACAACAATAAATCTACTAATGCACAAAATATAGACAACTTTTTACAAAACTCAACTTCATTATATTAATCAAACTGATAATACAACAATCTAGGGCTCTCATACCAAGGATAATATCCCTCATACATCCACTAGTATAAGAATACAAAAAGATTCACTGATCATCTAGCTGATGTTTCACACCATCACAGCTTCTCGATCATACCCTAAACACACTATGGCTCCTTTGCTTTTGTTCTACAGAACTACCTATATCAATGGTCTTAGTCCTTTAGGTCACTAAACTTGGCTCTCCAATCTACCCTCTAGCTGATCATAAGTCCATCTACAACCAACACATAGTGTCTTCATGCTCCCCAGCTCCTCCTTAGTCCTTCAAGGACACAACACTCTGAGCCTTCTTGCCCACTACTGCTCCTCAATTACTTAGGGACTTGTTCCCACTATTTTCTTCCTACATTTCTCTAATGAAGACAAACTTAGGGCAAGAGGGCTATAGAAATTCTCACTGTAGATTAACCTGATAATGCAGTATAACCAAAGAAAAATACTTTATCCTACTTTTACAATCAATTTACGAAAGCTTAAAAGATTTGAGCAATATCAAGTTGAACACATATAACCAGAAGAAGAATCAATGCACATGAAACACAGAAGAATACTCAGGAGAAAGCCTCAGCTAAAAACCCCACTATCTGTATTATCATACAAGTTGGAAATATCTCAGAATTACACCAAGCCTTAGCGCGCATAGCTAGCCAGATCTCAGTACAATCCTCACAGATGCTCACAGGAAAAATAGACTTCTCATAAGCCTTCTCCTATGCCCTCCAAGCTCCTATTTCCTTGCGCAGTTTCTCCTGGGTGATCCTCCTGTTACCAAGTGGAACACTGATCTCACACCTTGTAAAACTGCGCAATCCTCAAGGAATGATTTTCCTTCTGCAGGCATGAGTTTTGTTTATAGGAAAACACATGAAATTGATAGTACACTGTCCCTGTCTTTAATCTCAATTGGGTCTTTCTCAGAATAGACATGCATGAGTTAATGATGAGAGAATCTTCAGTTATCTAGAGTACACTATTTGAGTGCATGCATGCATCAACTGACTGATAACTCACAATTAGTTCCTCAAACAGTTTGGAACTAATTTAACTAGACTTAACTCAGTAAACTGAGCTAACTAATTACAACTCAAATATAACTCAATCTTATCTCATTAATTAAGGAATAATCTCTTTAATTTAAAGGATAACTGTTGCATGACTTCAGAAAGAATTCTAACTTGAATTTCTCCAATTAATTAACTCAAGATCAATTAATTTCAAGTAGCTGGTTAGACTAAATTCGAATTTTAATTCAAGGACAAATTAAAATTGGAATATTCGTGTTGCCACATTTCAACACTCCCTCCCAACAAGAAAGGGATTATCTGCCACCCTGATCCTGTCTCTATGGAACTCGAATTTAGACTTTGACAATTCCTTTGTCAAAATGTCAGCATCTTGCTCCTCTGTCGAAATATATTGCAGCAACATGATCCTCCTCACTACACAGTCTCTGAGATGATGATACCGGATGTCGATGTGCTTGGACCTATCATGAAATACTGGATTCTCAGAGAGTTTGATACAACTCTAATTATCACAATAGATAACAATTGGATCCATCCTCTGATCAAACAAACCAACTAGGATTTTCCGCATCCATATGGCCTCAAACTCTGCCTGACTTTCAACCATGTATTCAGCCTCTAACGAGCTGAGTGCAACCGACCTCTGTTTCCTTTTGTACCAAGAAACTACAGCTGACCCAAGGTTGAAAATCCCTCCTGATGTGCTCTTCCAATCTAATGGACTCCCTACCCAATCTACATCAGTGAAGCCTTGTAGCTTCACTCCTTCTATATTTCTGTACCATAATCCATACTGAGATGTGCCTCTGAGGTATCTCAATACATGCTTTTCCACTTTCCAAAACATCTTGGTAGGCTGAACCATTGCTTGACTCAGCTGGTTCACCGCATAGCACAAATCTGGTCATGTGTTCACTAAGTACATCAGTGAACCCACAAGCTGCCTATACGCAGTATCCTCTACTACTTCACCGGAAGTAGCATCCTCCTTCCTCCAATTATCTGCTAGAGGAGTCTGCATGGGCTTGCACTTCTCCATGTGGAGTCTCCTGAGTATCTCATTGGCATACTTTCCCGGAGACACAAACAACTCCCCATCCTTCCGCCACACTTCCATGCCAAGGAAGTAATGCATGAGAGCCATGTCTTTCATCTCGAATTCTCTTGCAAGGTCCTCCTTGCAAGACATGATCAACTGATCATCACCTGTCAATATGAGATCATCAACATAAAGTATAATGATCAACGGCTTACCTTTCACCATGATGTGGTACAGGTTCACATCCACTTCACTCTTTGTGAAGCCCAACCCGGTGAAGTAGTTGTCTATCCTGGTGTACCAAGCACGAGGTACTTGCTTCAGCCCGTACAAAGCTCTATCTATTTGGCACACATGCGACTCACGATCGAAGGTCTCAAAACCTTCTGGCTGCTCTATGTACACCTCTTCCTAAATCTTTCCATTGAGGAATACAGTCTTCACATCCATCTAATGGATCTTCCAACCCATCTGTGCTGATAGTGCCAACATCGATCTGATAGATGAGTACCTTACAACAGGAGCAAAAGTCTCATCATAGTCAATCCCCTCGACCTATGAAAAACCACGGGAAACAAATCTTTCCTTATGCTTCTCCACACTACCATCAGCAGCTTTCTTTACCTTTTCAAGCCAATGGGAACTCATGACTAACTTGTTCTCCGGTCTCGGAACCACGTCCCAAACACTGTTACGAACTATGGAGTCATACTCCTCCACCATAGCTTCAATCCAAATCGGCTACTACATTGCTTCCTCAAACGAATATGGCTCGGTCTCAACACATTCCCTAGCAAGGGCCATGTATCCAATGTACCTCTCAGGTGACCTCCTCTGTCTGCGCTAAGAAGATGGTTCTCCCACATTCTCTCTCGCATCCTTCAACAATCTATCAGCTTCTTTTGTGCGCTTCCGTCCATCTCTAGAAGACTTTGCTTGAGTGGATTTCTCCACTCCAGGAACCTCTACATGCAGCTGCTCTGCATCAGTCTAAGGCTCCTCCTCCTTAGGAACCAATAGTTCCTCCACAACCTATAGTTGGAGCTCCCTCTCAAGGGAAACTCGCATGGCCTTCTACTCATCAAACTTGAGATCTCTGTGAACCATTGTCCTCCAACTGGTAGGCAATTACACTCAATAGTTATGAGGTGTATCAGTGTACCCCACAAGTATCCCCAACTCTGCTGTCAGCTCAAACTTCTTACATGCATCCTTTGTCACATGGAAATATACCGATGAACCAAAGATCCTAAAGTGACCCACATCTGGTCTCTTACTAGAGAAAGCTTCCTCTGGTGTCTTCATCCCAAGTATGTGATGCGGGCTTCTATTATGCAAATAGACCATTGTGATGCATGGCTCAGCCCACAAGTGAAGTGGTAGGCCTTGGTCATGCAACATCGCCCGTGCTTCCCCTACAATAGTTTTGTTCTTCCTCTCGGCCACCCCATTCTGCTATGGGTTATGAGGTGCTGTCAATTCTCGTTTAATTCCTTCTGCTACATAGAAGTCATTAAAATCTTGAGAGACATATTCTCCACCATTGTCGCTTCTCAAGGCCTTGATCTTCTTCCCTGACTATTTCTCGACCAAAGCTTTGAACTCACAAAGCTTTGTAAAGGTTTGGTCCTTCTTCTGCATGAAATAAATCTAGCATTTACGAGAAAAATCATCAATGAAAATTACATAATACCTTTGCTTCGCTGTGGATGCCATCAAGAATGGTCCACACAAATTAGTATGAACTCGCTCTAAGATAGCCTCTGCTCGAGTGTCTCGATCATGAAAGGAAGACTTGATGTACTTTCCCAAGGTACAACCTTTGCATGTGTCAACATGCGTTGGGTAGCAAAGGTCCCGCGAAATTGGTTTTGGGGCAGAAAGCCCAAAAAGTAGGATTAAATTATTGTAAAAACTCCGAAGTACATGGAGCGCGAATTATAGTAGGATTGAGTCAAAGGGTAGTCCGCCCGAAAATAATGTAAAGATATATAAATAGAGTCGGCCCACGCAGGGATTGTGGGCCAAAGAAGGGTATAAATAGAGCGAGGCTCTATGGGTAGAGAGGGTAGAGGTTGAAGAAGATGAAATGTAATGGGTTCTTGAAAAAGATATTTGGAAAGCATCTGTAAGTCTGAGTCGAGGGATTGGGGTAGTAGGTAGAGGCTCTGCAACTGTGTGCGCAGAGGACTAGAAAGTCCGCAGCTGTGTGCACGGACCCCTACAGTTGAGTGCGCAGGGCGAATCTAGATGTATTAAGGACAAAGTGGAAATAAAGATAAGTTTCTTCTGGAATTCTGTGTTTCTTCTGAACTGTCATAATATCTGTTTAATCTTATCTGCTTATGGTTGGAATGAGTATAAATCTAGGTTTATTTTAATACGCGAATCAATTGTGTTGGTTAAATGTTTGTTTAAAGACCTTGGTAATTGATAACCACATCATCTAATAGAATAGCACACTAATAAGAAAGATATACTCAAGCTGGATCTGTGCGAGTATCGAGTAGCGCGGAGCTGTAAACCAGTGCGTGAAACCTCTAGACCACACCAAGACATCCCTAGGGTGCGGAAACCTAGTTCCAGCACCCTGCCCTGCTACCTCAGGTGAGACCTCAGTCCACGCTCCACAGGCTATTGCCGAAAGGGCTGGTAGCTGCGGGATTTGTTTGGCTAAATAACTCTTCCAAACCTGGGTCAGGCCCATATAAGCCAACAAATGGTTCCGTTGCTAGGACCGGGATCTGCATAAGGGGTGTCTGGTGTGAAGCGCGGGGACTCGATAGAAAAGAACGTTGAAAAATCAAGAGAATCAGGGACGGGAGTAGAACAAGGGTAACTATGGCAAACACGATTCAGTTACCAGTGTTCAAAGGAGCAGGAGGCGAAGACCCGGAACAATTTTGGTTTGTACTAACATCAGTATGGAACGCGCAGCAGGTCGCGGATGATAATATCAAGAAAGCCATCTTAGTCAGCGCACTACAGGATCGAGCGCTAACATGGTACATGAAGTATTCAAGCATCAACCCAACGGCGGGGATAGTGGACATCCATACTGAATTAACAAAGGAGTTTAGCCGGCCTAAGTCAGAAGCACAGTCGGTTGTTGGATTCAAAGAGATCACGATGATGCCTGGTGCACCATTCGCAAGGCCAACATGACCCTGACGGATGCACAGCACTGCGCTTAGTTCATCGCATCACTAACGCCATATCTAAAATCGGCCTTGTCACAACAGAAGATCTCAACCCAAGCAGAAGCGCTGGAGGCAACAATGCGGCTGCACAAAACCCCGGTATAGGATCCAGGGTTGGGAGTTCAACAAATCCAAGTGCAGGTCCAAAATTTGTGTTTGGAAATACAGAAGTTAAAACAAGAACAAACACCATGCCCAGAAGTCCAGGAGGAAGTATGGTGTATAAAGTGCAGGAGCCAGGGACACGATAAAGATCACTATCCGGTCTCGGTGAATTTTGTGGTGACATGGGGACCCACACCATTGCGACCAGAGGTACAAGCAAGGCCAAGCGCGATTGCACCGCTCTGGTGCGAAATCTGTCAGGCAGGAGGGGAGCACAACACTGACAACTACCATCTATTACCCAAATACAACCAGACCCCCCAACAGCTCTTTTGCAACTTTTGTAGATTGTTGGGTCACGAAGAAAGAGATTGTCGCAGCTATCGAATGCTAATGGACCAGGCACTTGCCTATAGAATGAAAACTGAGGCACGAGGTCAGGATCCAGTCGCGGCGTTTGTGCGCGGTGGGTTCCCGGGATGCGGTCGAGGATGAAGTGGAATGGGGCCAGGAAGGGGTCGTGGATAGCTAATCTGTTACAACTGTGGAGGACCAGGACATTATGCATGGGATTGTACCAATCCAACCCGAGTATCATGTTTGTATTGTGAGCAATTTGATCATGAGCTGCTAGATTGCCCCATGCTGATAGCGCAGATTCGCGAAAAAAAGGCAGCACCTCCTACAACCACGCAAACCGTACAAATGATGAGATCCGAACCACGCGACGACGAACCCATGGTAAACATGGTAGTGTGAAGCAGCACAGCCACAAGAGAGGTCAATGGGAAAACCAATATGGAAGCTAGGGAAAGCTTCACGGGCGTCTCTACCTAAGGTAGTAGGGATCGACCTGAGCCGGATAGGGATCCCTCGATGTTGACTACCTTTTTAGAGACATGCATAAAACTGCTTCGTGACAACAGGGCAGTTAGAGGGTTACAGGAAGTGATTAATAGGTGCACGAGGTGGGGTGAACCTCGCGCAGTCCGGAAAGTAGGAAGACACGCATCGCGGACGGGTCGGGAGATGTGGTTAATGGCGTAGATTGGCAACTATGAGATGGATCAGGTCATTCTGGACCTAGGCTCGGATGCAAACATATTACCTAAATAGACTTGGGAGCGCATGGGTAAGCCTGCACTACAATGGTCTCCTATCCAATTGCGGATGGAAAATCAGCAGAAGATCTTGCCCATGGGAAGGCTGCAAGGAATTACAGTAGATATTGATGGCGCAAGTACCCGGATGGACTTCGAAGTTATTGAAATCGTGGATGAAAATAGCTCGTACCCTGCATTGCTAGGGGTCAACTGGGCTACTGACATGAATGGGGTTATTGACCTCAAACAGAGGAAGATGATATTTGAGAAGAAGTCACTCTGTATAGTCGTTTCGCTAGATCCAACAGAAGGACCACGCTACACAGAACCTGTGCACAACGACGAAAGGGATGATGCATTGGATTGTATCTACAAGATTGTTGCACATAGGCCAAAGGAGGAGAGGAGACCCTTGTGGGGCTACGCCAGCTCATGCACCAGTGATTCAGATGAAGAAGACGAGCAAGGGCGAAACAGGGTGAACGGGGTAACCACGCTACACTGTAATATGATGACAACATCCTTGTATTGCGTTAAAGCTTAGACCCGTGAACTGCCAATGTATGATGGACTGACAGAAGTGGATGAATTCCTAGTTAAATTTGAAAGCACGGTACCAGAGTACCAATGGTTTGATGCGCTAAAATGGGCATTGCGCGCGACACTGGCGCGATGGTGGGGTACCCATGAAGGAACCTTCGAAGATTGGCGAAGCTGCAAGTGTATGATGCAAATAATATTTGGGAAGCCAGTGCTACGAATAATGGAGAAATATGATGGACGAAAGAATCCACACATACACCTGAGCAAATTGACCAAAGCTTATGGTACGGAGCCTCAACCAAAATGGGTGCACTTATTTTATCATACCCTGGATGTCATTCCCCAGAACTGGTATACGGAAATAGAGCTTTGACATGGCACCGGTGAGTGGGATATCCTGTGCGAAGGGTTTTTGTCTACATTTCTCTTTGACGATCAATGGATGGATACGTGGACGATGCACTACAGTTAGTAAAAACCGCCATCTTCAGAACACCGCCGAAACCAGAAGAAGTCATGACGTTAGATTGGTCGTGAGAATTGAGCCAGGCCTCAACATGTTACAATGTACAAGTAGAAGATGATAAGGATGACCCGCGTAACATCAATATACCCGAATCCGAAGGTGGTCGTGAGGTGCGCAGCCCCAAGATAGAAGATCCATACATCACGGCGCCATTGAAAAAAAGCAGGTAAATATCAAAATAGAGGAAGAGCCGAAGTATGCTACGCATGGGGATTATTGGGACGAAGCCATGGTGGAAAGGTCGTCGAGCTGCTCTGCGAATACCGAGATTTATTCCCTACAAAAATTACAGAGCTGAAAGGGATTCTAGGAGACTTAGGGATGATGAAAATAACTTTGAATCTAGATGCAAAACTAGTGAAACAGTGACCCTACCGACTGAATCCAAAATACAAAGCAAAGGTCCGCGAAGAATTGGACAAAATGCTGGTAGCAGGAATTATTGAACCAGTCGAGGAGTCTGATTGGGTAAGTCCTATGGTCGTGCAGGAGAAGAAACAAAAGGGTGAAATCCACATCTGCGTAGATCTGCGGAAGCTCAATGATGCTTGTGTTAACGATCCATTTCCAACACCCTTTACAGATGAGGTACTAGAAAATGTGGGCGAACAAAAAGCCTACTCCTTCACAGACAAATTCTTCGGGTACCATCAGATCAAGATCGCGCTAGAGGATCAAAGCAAGACAACGTTTGCTACCGAATGGGGTTGTTTTCAGTATACGGTAATGCCTTTTGGGCTGAAGAATGCACTGGTGATATTTTCCCGTATTGTGGTAGTTGCATTCAAAGAATTTATCCACAAGTTCTTAGAATTCTACCTGGATGACTGGACCATATTTGGCTTGGTTAAGAAACATGTCGTGAGTTTATGATTGATGCTAGATACCTACCACCAGCACCAGATTGTGCTCAACCTAAAGAAGTGTACTTTCCTCGTCCCTTTCGGGAACTTGCTAAGCCATGTGGTTTGTAAGCAAGGACTAATGGTGGATCCGGCAAAAATCGCTGTCATACTAAATTTGCAAGCACCGCGAAGTGTAAAGCAGCTACGCGCTACATTAGGACACACGGGCTACTACCAGAAGTTTATAAAAAACTACGCCCAGATCACGGCTCCAATGGAACAGTTACTGAAGAAGGATGCTACGTATTGCTGGAATGAGGAATGTAACAAAAACCTGGAGACGCTTAAGGAAAAGATGGCATCTGCCCATATCTTGGTCTTTCCAAAGTGGGACGTTGAATTTCATGTACATGCCGATGTGTCGTGTATCGTGTTGGGTGCGGTACTCACTCAGGAAGGCGCGGAAGGAATTGATCACCCGATTGTGTTTGCAAGTTGTAGATTCTCCAAACCAAAAAAGAATTACTCTACTACTAAGCGAGAAGGATTAGCGATGGTATACGTGCTCCAAAAGTTCCGCCACTATCTACTCGACGGACATTTTAAGATGTATACTGATCACTCTGTGCTCAAATACCTAGTGAATAAGCCTGTGTTGGGGGGGCGCATCTGTCGATGGTTGCTACTGTTTCAAGAATATGACTTTGAGGTTGTTGTAAAGCCAGGACGTCTGAATGCAGGTCTGAATCACCTGTCCTGAGTTGAGACTGGCGAAGAACCAACAAATCTAGAGGAGGGACTCCCGGACGCCCAGTTATATGTCGTGCACATTGCAGATGGCCACTTTGAAGATATTATCCACTTTTTAACTACGGGCACTGTACCGCAGGGGTATTCTGTCCAGCAAAAGAAGGAATTAGTGATACGCGCAGCAGATTTTACTGTAATTGCAGGCCACCTCTACAAGATGGGCAACGATGAAATATTATGTCGATATGTACTGGAATTCGAGCATAAACAGATCCTGGCCGAAGCACATGGAGGGGTTGTTGGTGGACATTATGCAGGCTGCGCCACAACCGAGAAGATTCTCCACACCGGATTATGGTGGCCTACTCTACATCAAGATTCGAAAGCATATTGTCAGGCCTGCGATGTATGTCAACGGACAGGCCAACCATCGCGAAGGGATGAAATGCCACTTCAACCATAGATAACGCTACAACCATTTGAGAAACGGGTGATCGACTTCGTCGAACCTATTGAACTGTGAGGAAAGACGGGCGCGCGTTATATCATCACTACGACCAAATATTTGACCCGATGGGTCGAGGCGCAGCCAGTTAAGGATTGCACGACTGCAACAGCAGCAAAATTTTTGTTCGAGAACATCCTGACCAGGTTTGGCTGCCCCAAAATTCTCATGAGTGATAGTGGAACGCATTTTCTTAATGAAACGATTAGCACACTCACGAAGAAATTTCAGATATATCACCAACAAAGTACGCCCTACCATCCGCAAGAAAATGGGATTGTCGAGGCCTTCAACAAAATTTTGGAGACCTCGTTGACTAAGGTCTGTAATGCGCGACACACTAACTAGGACTTGTGCATCCCTGTTATGCTATGGGCATACCGAACGACTTGTAAGAAGCTGATAGGCCAGACACCGTTTTGCTTAGTCTATGGCAAGGAGGCTGTTATGCCTATGGAATGTATTGTGCCTAGTCTGCGGATCGCAGCAATCATAGGTATGGTAGATTGCGGGACCCTAGAAGAGAGGCTCGCACAGGTAGAATAATTGGAGGAGGAACGACTTTTGGCTGGATTCCATCAGTAGGTACAGAAACAGCACGAGAAAGCATGGCATGATTGCCATATCAAGGTGTGCACCTTCAAAGAGAATGATCTAGTATTGCTTTATGACAGTAAGTTCGAAAAATTCCCAGGAAAACTCCACATGCACTGGTTGGGACCCTATGTCATCAAAGAAGTCACCAATGGGGGCGCGGTTCAGCTGGCTAAACTCAATGGAGACCCCTTCCCGGGAAGAGTGAATGGCAGTCACCTCAAGCTCTACATGGGCGGGCCAACCGCCTGAATAGTCGTTCAGAAGATAGTCTCACCACTCCACCCAGTTGCAAGAGAGCGGGGGACGATAAAGCAACCTAGGGGACAGATGCGCGAGTACTACGGTGCATGTATATTTGACCACATGCAAGGGTTGCGGTCGCATGAGAAGGCTCACGCAGACACACTGATAAAAGGAATGATGACCGTTGATATCACTATTCATGACAAGATGTCTGCATCATGGCAAAAGGGAGTGGGCGGCAGGCAATTAAGAGAAATAGTACGAACCAGATGTGGAATGAGCTGCCATAGGTTTTACACAAAAAGTTTACACAAACTGGAACAGACAGAAATCAGTGCATTCAAAATTTGCATGGCTTATAAATCACTAAGGGGAATCCACTGGGTGGCCTACACTTTAGAAACACAGATGGAGTTATTCATTATCTCTGCACAAGGTATGCACCCACAGGTAGTAAGCTGGCCAATAGAGAAGCAAGACTTTATAATAAGTATGGGGGTGACAACTGCGGGCATCCCACAGGCTGCAGCATCAGCATAGACAGACGGCGACCACGGGTAGATATGTAATTAATAAATTGTCTCTGATGTCCCTCGAATATTGGGATCTTGCGGACAACAGCCAAGATCTTGCAAAATTACAACACAAGCTGCGGCAAACAATGTGAAGGGAAGATACGAAGGTCGGAAGTGGCTACGGTGGCACTAGGAGGTCTCATATGTGGCTCCCCCGCTCATGTTAAAATACTATGAGGGGGTGTTCTGTGTTGACCGAGCATATCAGAATGAGAATCATCGGTTGCAAAACATGGTAGAAACACCGAAGCAGGAGCCGGATGAAGCATTGTAGGAAACAAGGAAGGAACAACAGGACGATGAGCGTCACTCACAGGGAGGTGAACCGCGAAGCCAAGGTAGAGCATCTAGCCGCGCCAGCAAGTGACTCGAGACGAGTCACGATGATTGTGTTGGGGGACTATTGGGTAGCGAAGGTCCCATGAAATGGGTTTTGGGGCAGAAAGCCCAAAAAGTAGGATTAAATTATTGTAAAAACTCCGAAGTATGTGGAGCACGAATTATAGTAGGATTGAGTCAAAGGGTAGTCTGCCCAAAAATAATGTAAAGATATATAAATAGAGTCGGCCCACGCAGGGATTGTGGGCCAAAGAAGGGTATAAATAGAGCGAGGCTCTATGGGTAGAGAGGGTAGAGGTTGAAGAAGATGAAATGTAATGGGTTCTTGAAAAAGATATTTGGAAAGCGTCTGTAAGTCCGAGTCGAGGGATTGGGGTAGTAGGTAGAGGCTCTGCAGTTATGTGCGCAGAGGCCTAGAAAGTCCGCAGCTATGTGCACGGACCCCTACAGTTGAGTGCACAGGGTGAATCTGGATGTATTAAGGACAAAGTGGAAATAAAGATAAGTTTCTTCTAGAATTCTGTGTTTCTTCTGAACTATCATAATATCTGTTTAATCTTATCTGCTTATGGTTGGAATGAGTATAAATCTGGGTTTATTTTAATACGCGAATCAATTGTGTTGGTTAAATGTTTGCTTAAAGACCTTGGTAATTGATAACCACATCATCTAATAGAATAGCACACTAATAAGAAAGATATACTCAAGCTGGATCTGTGTGAGTACCGAGTAGCGCGGAGCTGTAAACCAGTGTGTGAAACCTCCAGACCACACCAAGACATCCCTAGGGTGCGGAAACCTGGTTCCAGCACCCTCCCCTGCTACCTCGGGTGAGACCTCAGGCGCTCCACAGGCTGTTGCCGAAAGGGCCGGTAGCTGCGGGATTTGTTTGGATAAATAACGCTTCCAAACCTGGGTCAAGCCCATATAAGCCAACAACATGCTCAAGTTTACCTTTGCGAAGTCCTGTAGATATTTGCTGCATTATCTTCAAGGCCCCATGATGCAAATGGCCCAACCACCAGTGCCAGAACTCACCAATGTCTTGGCTTTGCACCAATTCTACTTTCGTACTCAATGTTACACAATCATCTACCTCTAGTTTATAGAGATTCTTCACTCAAATCCCTATCCTCTTGGTCTGACCCATGGCTATGTGTCTTAGGAATGCCTTTCCTTTACTGAAGACAACATCGTAGGCTTTGTCCTCCAACATCGCGACCGATACTAAGTTCTTCTTCAGCCCAGGCACATACATCACATTTTTCAAGGTGAGAGGAGCTCCATGCTTCCTCTGAAAAGCAACCATGCCCACTCCTCAAGTACTATACCTTCCATCGTCACCCATCTCTATGCGCATATTGAGGTCTTTCTCCTCCAAGGCACTAAATAAATTTTTATCACCGGTCATGTGGAATGAGGCTCCACTGTCAAGATACCAAACACAACCCATCATCGATGACACCATTCATGTGATGAGGGTAAAGTCCATTTCGAACTGAGAAGCTAATGCCTCACCTTCCGATCCTTTCGAGGATCCCTTCTTAGACCTCTTCGATGGGCAATTAGTCGCATAATGTCCCATCTCATGACAATTAAAGCATATCACTTTAGACTTGTCAACCCTCCTCCCTCCATGAGAAGAATTCGATTTGGAATGGGAAGCCTTCCCCTTCCCTTTCCTTGCCTTACTTTCTAAGGCCAGATTTTCTTCATCATCATTCTTGGATGAAGAACCATCTCGTGTGCTCCTCCTGATCTCCTCCTGCATGAGATCCAACCACAGTCGTTCCCAATCTGGCAGTTTCTCCCTTTCATTCACAGAGTCCTGGTAGCTATTCTAGCTCTTTGGAAGGCCAAGGAGAGCGAGGCTCACAATATCATCATTGGAAGTGGCAGTAGTTATTCTTACACTGCTAAGCTCATCTTTGCAGGTGGTGAGCTTGTTTAGATATGTGGAAATAGTATCGCCCTTCTCCATCTTGATTCTTTGAAGCTTTACCTTGAGCGCCAATTTCCTCTGGTCGCTATTGTTCTAGTAGAGGTCCTTCAATGTCTTCCACATTGAAAATGGAGTATCCTTCCCATGGAGACTCGAGAAAATATGGTCTTGAACTCCCTCAAGGATGATCCGTCTCGCCTTTTCCACACACTTCTTCCACTCAGCCAACTCTTGTGCATTACTTGAAGCTAGCTTTTGGATTTCTTGATCAATGAATTCCTTTAAGCCGTTGTCTTCTAATATAGCCTCCATGTGATCTTTCCATGCTATGTAATTCGAGCTAACATCCAAGGCATACTCGAGTCTCAAGCCATTGAACACCATTGGCCAACCTTGAAGTATGATAATAATTCGATTTTGCACCTGCAACCCTGAACTTCAAAATTCGAATTTTCTTCTCAGTATACTGTTCATAGCTCTGATAACCTTTGCTCTTATACCATGTAGAAATTCTGACTGTAGATTAACCTGATAATGCAATATAACCAAGCAAAATACTTTAACCTACTTCTACAATCAATTTGCGAAAGCTTAACAGATTTGAGCAAGATCAATCTGAACACATATAACCAGAAGAAGAATCAATGCACATGAAACACAAAATAATACTCAAGGGAAAGCCTCATCTAAAAACCCCACTATTTGTATTATCATACAAGTTGGAAATATCTCAGAATTACACCAAGCCTTAGCTCTCACAACTAGCTAGCTCTCAGTAAAATCCTCACAGATGCTCAATGGAAAAATAGACTTCTCATAAGCCTTCTCCTATGCCCTCCAAGCTCCTATTTCCTTGCACAGTTTCTCCTGGGTGATCCTCCTGTTACCAAGTGGAACACTAATCTCTCACATTGATCTCACACCCTGTAAAACTGCGCAATCCTCAAGGAATGATTTTCCTTCTGCATGCATGAGTTTTGTTTATAGGAAAACACATGCAACTGATAGTACACTGTCCTTGTCTTTAATCTCAACTGGGTCTTTCTCATAATAGACATGCATGAGTTAATGATGAGAGAATCTTCAGTTATCTGGAGTACACTAGTTGAGTGCATGCATGCATCAACTGACTGATAACTCACAATTAGTTCCTCAAACAGTTTGGAACTAATTTAACTGGACTTAATAAAATGAGCTAACTAATTACAACTCAAATATAACTCAATCTTATCTCCTTAATTAAGGGATAATCTCCTTAATTTAAGGGATAACTGTTGCATGACTTCAGAAAGACTTCTAACTTGAATTTCTCCAACTAATTAACTCAAGATGAATTAATTAATTATTTTTCAAGCAACTGGTGAGACTAAATTCGAATTTTAATTCAAGGACAAACTAAAATTGGAATATTCTTGTTGCCACATTTCAACAAGGGCTGCCACTTATCACTGCTAGAAGTCCTTCTCCAATAATGAACTTCAGTTACAAACTGCTCCTCTATGACTTCCTTCTTTAGTCCTTCAAATATCTATCATTGAGTTCATCAATTTTTCCACTCCTAGCAGACCTAGAATCCTTCCTAGTTCTGCACTTAAGGCCCATAGGAATCACTTTCTCACTTCCCTCCAACAGTCCACAAGTGTCCTTCCAAATCTGTCCAATCTTGACCTATATTTCTAGCAACAAAATAATCTTAAATACATCAATACATACCTTTTTCTAATTTGGTGTTTACTATTGTCAAGTCTATGTTCTGTTTAGGGCATACTATATTCCATGTCATCCCTAACTCCACACTCCAACAAGCCTCCTAAAACTATGACCTTCCTCCCTTAGCCTCCTACTCCCATACACTACTATTGTAGAGTTGTTTTAGCCCAAGGCTAGGCCTTACGGCCCCCTCCAACCTAAAGTATAGGGTTTAAAAGTTTATCTAATCAATGATACGGTTTGTGGCTCCTTATAGGGTACTCCAAACAAGGTTTTGGACCCATGTAATACAACAAAACCCTGCACCTACAAAATAGAGGGGAAATACCACTCCAACTCACACGAAAACAACCCAGACTTCCTTTAAACCACTCGGCCTACACTCATATTTATATTGGCCTAAAAGAAAATCAGAAATATGCCTCACTAGCCTCCTTCTCCTTCACTTGGAGTCTTCCTCTAATCTATGGCCCAATTAAATGTATTTGTCTTATGAAATGTTTCATTTGGATGTGCCAAATAGCCTCCACGTCCTATTCTATTTATATGATCTCCTTTGGGCTTCAACGAAATTGTCAAGAGGGCTAAGTTAACCCTAGACAACCTGAACTTATCTTGTGAAAACCCACCAACATACAAATAAAATCATAACTCTCTTTGTAAACCTTCGATCTCAATGATTTTTGTGGCCCCTGGTTCCTTTTAAGGTCCTCTATCATCTCCATGGGTCAAATCAATAATAGCCCTTATGGTTTTGGCCCCACATCTTTGGGTACAAAACCCTAAGCTTGGGTTCTAAGCCCACAAACCACATTTTTGGTGCTCCTTCCTCCAAATCTCACACCCTAGGGCTTGGAGTACCTCCCAAGCTACTAATCTCAACATTGACTTTGGAGAAGAATTCACATTATTTTATGTAAATAAATTCTATTTTCCTAAGTCAATATATTTTATGAGTTCTACAAAATCAATTATAGATTTAGAAGAGTTGGTTATAAGCAGTCATAGATTTAGAAGATAAATCTTAGCAAGATCTTAGGATTATTTTTATCATTTTATAGGATCTAAACTGAATTGTTATCATTTCTAGTTTTTAATGAAGCATTTTGTAAGATTACAAGAATTAGAGAGAAGATAGAGGTCAAGAGTATGTGAGAAAGAGGGCCAAGGTTGTGTGCCTATGTCAAGGAATAGGCCAAGTAATGTATCCTTGCTATTTTTTTTTAGACAAGGGAAATAGAAACATCCTTGAATATATGCAACAACCCACAAGCCACATATATCAAAAACTCATAATTTAGCCTAGGACTGAGAAGTCTGGAGACCACCAGAACTTGATTCGGGATCGCAGAATCCAACTAGATGCCTATCCTTCCATCCTTACTATGACGGACCATGTCTCTGGGGACTTGAACCCAGGTGTATGGGATGAAAAAGCACCATCCCTACCACTCAAGCTAAGCACACGTTGACAATGTATCCTTGATTTTTTACGAATGAAGGAAAAATCATGTGAAGGACTTATGTTTCTTGTGGTTGAGCACTTTCTAGTCAATGTTGATGAATATCTTTCTTTGGTTCATGAGTATCTCTGAATGAGTGTTAATTGATATGATTGTAATTTTTTGTAGAATTTGGAAGTTAGATGTGTGGTCTCTGAGATGGATTGTTGAATGTAGGATTTTGTAGTTGAGAAAAGAAGTTTGGAAACAATTTGGGGAAGGTTGAAGAAGGGCATTCTATATGGAAGTAAAATTGCTCCCTATTTAAAAGGAGAATTAAATTGTTCTTTGTTGAAAGGGAATCGATAATAATGGGTAAGTCAAATAATTGATGGAAAAGGACATGTTTATGAACCAACATCCCTATTTCCTTGTAGAATAAATCGTGATGTAGAAGGAATCACCCAGATCTGAGCCAAGGGAAATTGGTGGTGGTTAAAGAACATGAATAATGGGTGATTTGGAGTAATAAACCTCTTGGGAAGAAACTCATTTCAAGGTATGGTGTTTTGATCACCTACATGAAATTTCATAAATAAATTATATGAATTCTACATTCGGTAATTCACATGTGTTAAAATATTGGTCGTTTGCTATAGGAGTTCTCAACTCTCATAACTGAAAATTTGATTTTTTGTAGAGTGTGGCTTCTAAAGAGCTGAGTTCGTGGAAGGATTTGATTGCATGAAACACTTGCTGAGATCTTGTTGTTGAGGTTGTGCATTAGTTGATTGAGGAGAGTGATGCCTAGAGTGTGAAGCATTTCGATCTTGAAAGTTCTAAGTCGAAGATTTGGGAAGAAAATTTCCTAGGGAAGGTATTAGAAGTCTGGGAGTTAAATTACCAGGTTTTTGTTAGCATGGTAAAACTCTTGATGATTAAAACCACAGGAAATCGCTAGCTTGTAACCCAATTGATGAAAACACATATTCAAATATCCATTAGTGAAGGCATTTAGAAATGATTCAACCTTTGTGGGGAACAAAGCATTGTGAGAGTCAAAGGTATAGGGAATTCATTAAAGCTGTTTATTGTCATGAGAGTTAAATGGTAGCCTCTGAGCATTTGATAGTGTTGGCTTGCACTGTAGAAGAGTGGTTTGTTGAGTGGATGAATACATGAGTTGTGGGAATATGTAAAATTAGACTTGAGGATTCTGGTGGAAGAATGGTTTTAAATCATGTAACACACTTGTTCATTTGCTAATTTATAGTTATTGAAGATTACATAGTTTGTATATGGTTATAAGAATCTGTAATAAATTTTACATCGAGAGAGTAGAGGTCGAATATAAACTGTACATTAATAAGACCAAAATCATGATTTTATCTTTAAGTAGAAAAGACAAACCAAGCACTTTTCTTCTCAAAGGTAGTTCTCTGTCTAACAACCCTCGTCAAAAATCCATGTAAAAATATATAAGGCCATGGTGATGGGACACATATTCCAAGTTGAATGGTGGGAGAAACATCCTAGTGGGTTGATTCGGTTTCTTCTGGCTAAGGAAATTCGCAAAGGAAATGGCTAAGGCTTTGGAAAGGAATGAGGCATTTATTGGCCTTTTATTTATGAAAATAATGGAAATTAGGAGAAAAGGAAGGTGGAAGGTCACAAGTTTCATGTGAGGAGGAAAATGAAGGAAAATAATGGAAAATGAAGAAAATAGAAGCCTCATTAATAAAAAGGCTTCTGAGGATCAATGGGCAAGACTTGGTCAGTACAGTTTTAGAGCTCTCTCATTATTCTCTCTCTCACACACATTTTCTTGGAGACTTAGAGTTTTCTTGGAGGGTGTGGCATACTTGGATTCTTGGAGAAAGAAGGAAAAGAAAGAGAAGGAAAGTGTAAGAGGGCATCGGGATCAGCAACTACGACAATTTTGCTTGTAGGTACCAAGTTACATGTATGTTTTCCTCATTAGTTTTGGCATGCATGGCACATGCATGTGGTTTCTTGGTTATGATCTGTCACGGGAATGGAGGATTGCCTAGATTGACAGTGGATTTTCCTAGCCTTTCCATTTCTTGGATATCCATGGAGATTGTGGGTTTATTTCCTTATTTTGTTTTGGTTGGTTCTCATGTTTCCATAGCTTGGGTTGAGTTATTAGTTCCTGGAAGCCTAGGTTGGACAAACACTCTAGAAGCCCTATAACGGCTTGGGTTGAGTTACTAGTCCTGAAATCCTTGGTTGGAAAAATACTTTGGATGCCCTGTAACAGCTTGGGTTGAGTTACTAGTCTTGGAAGCCTTGGTTGGACAAACACTCTGGAAGCCCTTGGTGGGTTGAGTTACTAGTCCTAGAAGCCCTAGTTGGACAAACGCTTTGGAAGCCCGGTAAAAGTTGTGGGTTGAGTTATTAGTCCTGGAAGCCTTGGTTGGACAAACGCTCTAGAGCCTGATGACAGTCGTGGGTTGAGTTACTAGTCTTGGGATTTGGGTTGGAATAAATGCTCTAGAGCCCTAGAAGGTTGGGATAGAGATCGAGTGGATGATGGTTTTGGTGATGTCCAACCGTGAGGTGGAATCACTACTTGATGGGTTGAGGTGGATGGCATTTGGAATCCCTGGATGGTATTTGATTGATGTATTCTATGAGATCCCACATTCATGCTTGGACTATGGCACGGGGGTGAATGAATGAAGAGAGATTTGGCTCAGCCATTCTACGGTCATGTGGAAGGTGGAAGTCCCATCCCGGGTTTGGATTTTGCATCATTAATGAAAGGTTATTTTTCCTTGTATCTCTATGAGAATTATGAAGGATTATATTTGGTTTATATGGCTATGATTTCATTGGTATTTTTATCCCTATTACGTTAGTTATTTACATGTTTTATGACAGCATCCATGAGTGGCTCTCATCATGTTCTTTTTTTTTATTGAATGATGAATGTATCTATGACCTAATGGATGAAATGGTAGCTAATGTGATAAGGAGACAATGCTTCATAGTGAATCTCATATAAGTATGAGACCCCTATGCTCAGATCTGTTATTTACACCTATAGGTTGCATATTTACTAAGTGTTTGACAAAATGCCTGTCATGGCTAGTAGGGGTCCAGTCAAGGTCTTGAATAAGTATTTTCTTTAGTACTGTCATTTCCATGTTATTTTACTGATTTAAAGAGATGGTTCAATTCTGGGTAGTGACCTGGGCTCTGGGCCTGAAAAAGTGGCTCAAATCCCAAAGTTATTGGCATAGCACTGACAAATTGGGTCTTTGGTCACTGGTAAGCAAGCCTGTGAGAGTGACTATAGGGTTACAGTCGCATGCATGCCTTGTCATGGGAGCGACTTTGGGTTTAATTCATCTAAATGCTAGGTTAACTCAAGGGTTGGGCACCTGGAGTGGTGGATTAGCTCCTAGGGGTCCTGAAGCACCTGAGGGAGGTTTGTGTGTTGTGTTTTCGTCGATTCCATTTCCTTAAGGTTACCTAGGAGGTTGAATCATATCATAGTAGCCTCTCATCGCATGTTTACCCTGGCTAGCCGGTTGCTTGGGTAGATGTGAGAGGAGGGTGTTATAGAGTGTTATCAAAGCATGGTTGTGCTCTCTTTGGGTTGTGTGTCGATCATGCTTTCATGTTGGTTGCATATGTGTTCATTATGCATGTAGTCCATGTGTTGGTTGCATTTGCATGGTGTTGATCATGGTTGTAGTGAGGTCGCCATGTGAAGGTTGAAGGTGTTGTCATGGAGTATGTCTTCCTGTGTGTATGGTTGATCACGCAATTATCATGCATGTATGGTCTTGGTTATAGTTATGCATGAATAGTAGTTCAAACATGCCTTGTGAAGTCATGGTATGAAATTTAGGTCATCATTATGCTATTGGTTGTTATGATGCTAATATGTTCGCTAAGATAGAGTAGGAGATGCAAATCATCATAATGAGGTTGCAGCATTAGACTTTGGGATAAGAGCAGATCGTCATGTAGGTTTTCATGTTGGGAATGCAGGTAAGTAAGTTAAGAATTGTTATTTTCATTAGGTTTATATACATTAGGTGTATGTACATGTCTTTTGATGTTATGGTTAAGTACATGATAGATGATAGTTGATTAGTGTAGTTATATGCACATGTGTCAGATAGTTAAGAATGAGAGTAACCTGTAGTTGTATGCATTGCTATTGTTGTTTTATATTAGATAACCTAATGATTATGTTATATGTTGTTGATGAGTATGTTATAGGTTAACTTGTTGTTATATGACAGTTAGCTTGACGATTAGGTTATATGTTGTCGATGAGCATGATATATAGCTTATGGTTGTTATATGCTAGTAACTTGATGATTAGGGTTATTTCATTAAGATCTTGATGTCATATGTATCATGCTAAATTGGATTGGCCTATGCAAATGGTTAGGGTTACGACATTCAAGTATGAGTCGACTTATTGTGTTGCATTGTGTGTTACTAATCTAGATTGATTGTACATATGTGATTGCTATGCATAAATGATAAATTCTTATGAGTTTATGATGTGAACATGTTAGTTAGTTAGTGTTATGGATATTGTGATCTTATTTATGTTTGAGTTGACATGTTGTAAAGTTATATCTTGCTAACTAGATTGATTGTGCAGACAAGATAGCCTCCCCTGAGATACATTAAGGTACGAGCTTTCTTATGTCGTCTATTTAGTGTTTGAATGTTTGATTATGTCGTCTATTTGGTGTTTGAGTGTTTGGTGTCTATTATGTCATCTAGTTGATTTATTTAACATGGTATGTTTGCAAGTTGGTAAAATGTTTGATGAATTGCATAATGTGAGAATGTGTTTATAAGGCTCCTTGCTGAAATGATCTTGTTTTAAGAGGATTTTACTAACACATATGTGTTGATATAGTTGATATGTACTTGAGTATAGTAGGTGATAGTTGTAGCATTGTGTCTAAGGACTATGAGTTGACTATGAACTATGGCATGATTGTTAGTCTTGGTAAAGGTTGATTTCAAATTGATAGATATGATTGTCTTGATATTTGGAACATGTGGTTGACATGTGTGAGCAGTTGTAGGGTAACATGTTAGGTATTAGCGTGACAAGGTAACACTTGATGTGTTTATATAACTAACAGTTGGGTGACATAACAGTACATAGTAAGCCTTGATTGCAACAAGGTAAAAAGGGTAAAAGAAAGGAAATGGACAAGAATTCCTTTGGCTATGTTCGGAAACCCTAATTCCCAACGGATGAGTGCCTTGTGTACAAGGAGTCTTCTTAACCTTGATTTTATCTGAAATTATGTGGATATGCGCTATAGTCATGAACATGTACTCGATAGATATGTTAGTTAATCTCTTGCTACAGGTGGATCTGTCAAGGAATTGGAGTTCCATGAGAGATGGCGTGGATGTGTTCAGTTGCAAGAAACATGCTTCGCACAATAAGGTATGATAAATGGTATACTGTTATATTTATTTATGAAATGATAGTTATTTGTTTATGGTACTATGATGTAGGGGATTGCATGGCAAGAGACTGCCATGAAATATTGAAGAAGGCTCGGGTTGAGCTTTCCCTGGGAACCATGGGGATTGAGTCATGGTTTTTGTTGTTAGTCTATGCATTTGCTCTTTTGTGATTTGTTGTGCTTGATTGGCACCTTCGTTTATGTCTAGTGTATGGCCATACCACTTTTTTTTGGTGTCATATTGTTATTGACTTTCATGGTTTTCTTCTTAGTTGTTTCTTGTCTTGCCTTTCATGTTTTGAGTCTTGGGAATTGTTGGGAAAGGGGAGAGTTAGTGGAGCTCGGAGAGAGTTGAATGGTACCCAACAAGTAATGTAAGACATGGATGAATATTGGTGTATGAGTAAGCGCTACGAAAGGTAAGCCTGTGACATCCAGTTGGAATGATTGCGACCATTGGTGCAAGTGGACAATGGCAGTACAGACATGAGGAAGGTAACCAAAAAAGGTAAGGTAAATGGACCTAAGATGTTGAATGGCTTGACTAAGTTGGGAATGGTGGTTATCAATGTTGTGCATGAATAAAGGAAGTTCTCTTAACCTTGACCTTGATATCTAGTATTTATGTTGTGATCATTGTTGGTGTCTGAGTGTGAATAAACTATTCCACCCTTTTTCCACATTAATTTATCAATCCGGGTGCGTACATTTTTCAAGGTAATGCACAAGGTATATGCAGGGGCAAGGTTACAATCTAACATAAACCAAGGATTCACAGCTAAAGAATCAAAGCATCGTTGTAACAGTAATTAGAAATAAATCACAGGACTTAAAAAGGTATTCACAACAATTAATTAAAGAGTTGTAACAACAATAAGAAATTATCACACAACAGAAGAAACATCACACATAAATAAAATACGCAGCACCTGATTAGGAGAGCAGGCCCAACTCTCTGATCAGGGTTGCGTCAACTCACAGCTAGGAGAAGAACAACAAACTTGCTCGCATTCAATTAATATATGAAGAACTGTTACAATGTTTGGCTCTACACAGCTTCCCCTTTTGCATAGGAATAAAACCCCTTTTATAAAAATACATGGGAAAGACATATTCCCCCAAATATGGCAACTAATGCCCAAAAATATACAACTATTAGAACAACAACTAATTTCCAAGAGAGAGAGAGAACAATAAAGATCTGAAATAAGCCTGTGAGTAGTTGGGAGTTGGTTATGTTGTTGCAGCGTTGCCAAACAGCTGTTGTAAACGTGGGACTACTGCTGCGAGCTATGAATGCGATACCTGTTCACCGAAATCTGCGGAAATAGAAAAGTTTAGTAGTTCGCATAGGCAAAACCCCGTGACCTTACTTCATCAATTAAATATTCCAAGAGACGTTAGAAGGGAGGTTTACCTTGTGAGTTTATCACAATTAATGCATATCATTGGTGCAAAAAGGATGAAAGGATAGGTGAAAATGTAAGGAAAAGATAGGCAGATTTGGTGCCCAACAATCATGATTGCTTTATGCTAATGATTATATGTGTACATGTATGTATGCACGTTGTTATCTGACAGGTTCATCATGGATCATGATTGGCTAATGTTTATGTCTATGTATGTATTTTTCTATGTATCTATGTCATTGTCTGACAAGGTCATCAAGAGTCGTTCTTGTGGAGGAATGATTGCTTACGTAGGCAAATGACATGAAGAGGTTCCTGGTCTTACGAGGAATCAGTTAGGAAGAGTAGTCATGGAAAATATATGAGTTCAGTATCATGTGGTTATGATTTGATATTATGTGATTATATTATGTCTATTTTATGGGCAGGTTATACCAAGGGATACATCATCGAAATGAAAGCAGTATGGTCTGTGGCATGCTAAGACAAGCATGGATAAGATGCTGGAAGTAAGGTTGCTTGTTAGAGGTAGTGTGGTTTCGGATGTGTGGTATTACTATTGTGCATATGCCATACATGTTGTACACGTCGCATCTGTGATGATTGTGCGCATACAGTATTGTGCATATGTAGTGTGTGTACATGTTGTTTATGCAATATTATGTACATAGTGTTAGTACAGATAGTGTTGTATGAATGTTGCATATTTAGTGCTGGGTATAGATGGTGCTATGTACATGTTGGATATACGGTGTTGTGTACATTGTTATCACTGTAAAAGTTTCTTAAAAAAAAAAAAAAAAACTTGGACAACCCACATGGTTCCTAAGTTTTTATGTTAGACATGGTCAAGTCATTTTTATGTTTTTAGAGTCTAAGTCATAGGGTTAGAGTCTCATTTCCATCATCAAATAAAGTCCATCAGCATTGTCTAGCCCCTTATGGATCCCATATCATGTTTAAAGTTTCATGTGTCTGGTCATTTCAAACTTTTGAACGCGCTATGAAACTGTCTAGGCATTTTCGTAGCACAAAGTCCTGAAATTACACTACATGCGCTACGAAATCAGGGATTCGTAATTAGGTATTTTCGTAGCGCAAAACCCCGAATTTACACTGGATACGCTACGAAATCATGGATTCCTGATCAATCATATATAGCTGTCAAATCCACCAGAATCCATTAAATTTTCATCATCAGGTGTCAGTCCATGAACCTTACCTCTCACATGCAACCATTCATACCCATCATTAGATTCGTTAGGAGTCATTTGTCTGCAGTCATTTCAAATTTCAAAAAAAAAAAGGGTTAGTTGATCCTGGTCATATTCGTGTTGATCTTGGTCATATTCGTGCAAGAGACACTTGATGTTGTTCTTAGTTTGAGTAAACAAGCCCAGGGTGAGTAGAGACCAGAATTCTTCCACAGGCTTCAAGCGAGGCAACTCTTCATCAAATTCAAGCGAGGCAGTTTCTTCCAGGTCTTCTATCTATAGGGTTTTCAAAGGAGAAATGTCGGAAGAAAGAAAGAATCACAGGTCAGGCCGATGTCTGAGAACTGAACCTGAAGGCTTAGATGCTCTCACAAAGGATAAAATAGTTGAAGAAGCCTTCAAAAAAGTAGGTTGTTGGAGGTTCTGTGAGAAACTACCAGGAGGACATAACCAAGTGACCAAGGAATTTGCTCTAAATTTCACAGGTTTACATACAAAGATTGGAGTGTTAGAATTGCCAATTTCTCCTGAAGTTATATATTTAGTCACAGAAATTCCAAGAGGTCGGGAAAAGTTGTTTAAGAATTTCAAGTTTGAAATGGCACCATGCAAGATAATCTTGAAGCCAAAGTTTGTAGACATAGATTTAACTAAAGCAGTGCCAAGGGGTTATGTCAAAGATTCATATGACAACCTACTCTCATGCATACAAAGGTACTTAACCTGTGAAGGAATATACCACAAGGTGTATTCTTATCATTTCAAACTCCTACTGCATTTCACTGGGATAATATCTCTAGATCTACCTTTCTTTCTGTTTCGAAGCTTAAGCAAGATGTTTGATAAAATACAGTTGAAGAAAGAGGCATGTGAAACATCATTGTTCCATCACGGCTTAGTTAAATTAATTGTCTTGCATGAACTTCAGAAGGTAGATATAGAATGGTCTTAATTTCTCTTCATGTCTAGTTTTAGAGCTAAAACAGGACTTAGCCCTAGGGCTAAGGAAATATCATCGCCAGTGATTAGTCACCATGTAGAAGAAAGGTCAAGCAAGTTTGTTAAACTGAAGGCCAGAAAGAAAGTTAAGGAGCCAGTGACTAGAACACCATTGGTTGTTCAAGATACTCCTCAACATTCACAGAAGAAGAAAGTTCAAATTAAGGAAGCAGCACAAGAGCAGTCCATTGGTGAAACAGTCCAGAGAAGGGTAACTAGAAGTCAAATAGCCAAAGAAAAGGGTAAAATAGTGGTCACTGATGAAAGCCCAGTCTCAAAGGGAAATTTGAATGATCTTCTTCAGGCTATTGACATTGAAGAGTCCCCTCTGGTCCAAGCAGATCTCATTGAATTAGGTGAGGGCAAGTCAAAAAGACAAAATCCTCTAAAAAGCTACAGTTTGATGATCAGGTTTCAGAACTTGTTTTTAAGCCCAGAATGCTTGTGACTAGGAATTCCAAAAGGTTATAGGAGGTCGAGCCAAAGGTAAGTGAGACAGGGGAGATATCAGGATTCCGTGAAGAGCTCGTAGTTCCAGTAGTGCAACCATCACTCATGCACGAAGATGACAGAAACAGAGCAGTTGATACTCAAGAAGAAGAAAATAACTATGAGGAAGTCAAGAAGAAATTGAAGCTTTCCAATCTTGAGATTGCCCAACTTAAGAAAAGGGCAAGGAAACATGCAATTTCAAAAGAATGAAGGCCATGTGGGAAGATGAAAAAGTTTCAAAACCTGAAGTAGTTAGCAGAAAGGCTCAATACTTCACCTGGACTGTCCCTGCAATCAAGGAAGCAAGGTATATCAGATGGATCAATGACAGACTAAGAACTAATATCAGGGTAATGAAAAGACAAATTGAAGACCTGGAAATTCAACTGAGAAAATCTGGAGGTCAGCCTCAACACAAATGAACAGGGTAGTAAGTGATGAAACCCTAATACAATTTTGGTTGAAACAAAGACATTACTTTTTAAAGATGTTTCATGGATGGGTGATTTCAAGTATATGTGGCATATTTACATAATGAAACAGCTGTGAAGAATCCTTAGAAGGAAAGTTTTTGGAAAAAACTGTGTAAATTGATTCACACAGCAGTTTTGTAGCGCGCTACGAAACTGTTGTAGGTGCAGTTTTGTTTTTTTTTTATCAATCTTCAAAGGAAAGAAGGGGTTATTTTTGAAGAAGGATGCTGCTGGGGAAATGTGAGGAGATCATTTGAGAAGGTTTAAAGCCCAAGTAAAGAAAAACTCAAAGAATGAAAGATATATGCAAGAACAAAGTTTTGCGCTACAAAAACAACAGTTTATTTCGTAGCACATCCAGATTGACTTTCTTCATGCAACTTCAAGGAGTTTAATTTTTGCACAAGTGTAAGAGAAGGGTTCTATGGCTAATTCAACATGTGTTATATGATTAAAGGGGCTAGTTTGGTCAGTAGGAGATTCGAGGAACACCATTGAAGACCAAGGCTACACTGCAGGGGACATTTTCCTAGTTTTCAAGACAGATAAAGGAGAAGTTATTGAAGGCCAGCAGGAGGGTTATGGACATCATCAAGGTCAAAGTTAAGGAGGAGCAACTGTCAAGTATCGAATTTAATTCCTAGTTTAGGTTGTTACTATCATAATAAGGAGTTGTACTCCTAATTGTATTAGGACTCTAAGACTGTTAGATAACTGCTAGTTGTAATTAATAGTCTGTTGTAGGTATGAGTAGGTGTCAAGCTAGGAAATTCGAATTCCCCTCATGTTGGATCAGGGAATCCAAGATTGTAATGATAACTCTATAAAGGACAAGAGGTGGAATGCCTCATGGTTGGAAATTTTCAAAAGAAACAATCATACTGTGTTATTGTGGGAGACTGTGTTTTTATGTTAATACAGAGATTTTGGCTTCACTACTCAGGATTTAGAGAGAGTTTTAATGTTTGATTTTCTCATGGTTTTCTTCATTTACTCACTTGCAGTGGTATGAACACATGTTACTTAGAATTCATTGACAATGCTCTAACTTCCTTCATGTGTTTATAAACTGTGTTCCTTGCATTATGTCTCTGTTTTGCTGATATATTAAGACTCCTTATGCCCTGACTTCCATGTTAAGCTGATCTTGCTGTGATACTGAAACATATTCTGACTCCATAAGCCCAATAGATGTTTATTGATTGTGTTCAACCATTTATACTTTTTCACTTGTTTTTTCCATAGAGTTAGCCATCTAATCCTTAAATTAAAATCTTTAACCTAGTGAGAGAGCCCTCTCAGGTTGAGGAGGCTAAGCCTCAACCAAAAGTTTGGTTTGAAATAGTTACTCAAAGTCTTCCTGATTAACAGCCTATCAGGGGCTGATTTTGTGATAACATACATATTGTACTATGTGCATGATGGATATGTGGTGTTGTATGCATATGGTGCTCTGCACATGTTGGATATGCGGTGTTGTGTACATATGATGCTATGTACATGTTGGATATGCAGTGCTATGTACAAGTGGTGTTGTTTCCATATTGTACATGTGGTTCTATGTACATATGGTGTGGTCTGCATGATTGTACAAGTGGTGTTGTGTGCATGTGTTGTTGTTTACATGTTGTACAAGTGGTGTTGTGTGCAGGTGGTGCTGTGTACATGTCGTGCATGTGGCGTTATGTACATGTGGTGTCACATACATGTCATGCATGTGGTACTATGTAAATGTGGTATTGTGTACACGTTGTACAAGTGGTGTAGTGTTCATGTGTCTTTATGTACACATTGTGCAGGTGGCACTGTGTACATGTGATGTTGTGCACACGTTGTGCAGGTGGTGCGGTGTACAGTTGGTACTTTGTACATGTTGTACATATGGTACTGGTGCATGTGTGGTATTATGTGCATGTCATACATGTTGTGTTGATGGCCTATGGTACTAGGTATGTGCATTGTGTAGGTGCATGTATTGTGTGGTGTTGTACATTGAGTAGATGTATTGTGTTGTGTTGTCTATTGGGTGTAGGTGCATGTATTGCATGGAGTCATATGTCATGTGTGGTCGTATGTGTGTGATGCACACTATGTATATGTGCACCTGGTTGAGGAGAAGGCACTAGGTGTTTGTTGGGTGTGCCAACTGATCTGGTGTGCGTACTAAATAAGAACAAAGGCAAAAGTAAGAGTCGATTAAAGGATAAGTATCGATATACTATTTTAGTTCTATTATGCATATGATTTATGATTTTGGTATATGATGATCACATGTGAATTATGATTCTGGTTTATGATGGTTACATGTGAATTATGATTATGGTTTATGATGGTTACATGTGAATTATGATTCTGGTTTATGATGGTTGCATGTGATTTATGATTTTGATGGTTATATTTTGAGCTAACCTAATGTGATATTTTTATACATGTTGATTGGTCAAATATGCTAGTTTGACTTGTTGTGACAGGAAGCAAACATGATTGCAAATGTACCTTGTTGATGAGCTACCAATGAGGTTTGATGTGAATTTATTTCAATTATTTTAAATCTAATGGAAGTTATGTGCTTGGTACATGAATGCATGAAATGCCTGGTTGGGTGATTGAAATCAACTGCAAGAATTAGCAGCGGCAGCAAAGGAATTGAAATAGGCAGCAGTATGTTGGTGAAGTACTTCAGGAGAAGGGTCATTGTGGGACACTGGCACCTATTAGTGTCCATGATTTCCATGAGCATGTTATGACCAATATGATGGTTTGAGGTAGGGATATGCCTTGGTTTTCGTATCTTCCGATGTGAGGAAGTCTTTCCAAGGGATGGATTGCCCGGGATGGGGGGTACCAGCGGAACTTGGAAGGTGAGTGACTGCACAAAAGGGGTTGAACGGATTTCTTGAGGGACTGTATAGAAAAGAAAGGAAGATCGGGGATGGATTTGTTCTGGTCATTAGCATTTCTAGATGGAATTAGATGCATATTGGGAGTGTGCCCTAGAGCAATGAGTTGATAATTGTTCACTGATAGGAAAAGTGGCGCAGGCTTATAGCAATGGCCATTGGATGCAAATTTGACTTTGCAGTGGATTCTGGACTTCCTGGGAAGGAGGTGAATCCTGGTACTACTTTAAGGGTGGAGGTGTGAGCATCTAGATTCCCTTGTTGTGGATGCAGGCATCATATCATTTTATTTGTTCACTGAGAAAATGTGCATATGTGTATATGTGTATATTATTGTAAATACTGTATCGAGCTGGATTTATAAAGCTCCATAGACAGTATGGTTATTTTTTGGTTGAAGAAAATGTGTATGTGCATATGTGGTTATTGTAAATATTGTAATTAGTTGTGTTATAAAGCTCTAATAAATGGTATTTTTGTTATGTTTAGCAAATGATCATTGTAAATACTGCAAAAATTGTGTTATAAAATCCATGGGCAGTATGTTTTGTTTTCAGCAGTCTTGTTGGTTATAGTTGTCATTGAACACTGAGGATGATGTTCCCCTGTTACAGATCCATTTGGGCACATCACTCCCATCATTTAGATCAATATGTTTAGGGCTCATCAAACCCTAATTTAGTTGCTACAAGCCCTAGACAAGTCACCATTTTGAATACCTCCTTCCTTGAGAGTTTCTTGGCTTGAAGCCCTCCAGAATTACCTCCTTGAGGTACCAGCACAGCCTTGGATAGGGGTAAGTGTGCTTCAGTGCATGTAGGCCAATGTCAAGGTGCTTTGAAGAGCACCTAGGCCCACTTTGACCTGCGTTGGGCGAGATTGAGTGAAATTCACATAAGGTTCTGGGAATATTCTTATCTTCTAGAGCCATCTAGAAGATTCCCACACTTATCATCTCCTATGAGCTCGAAATTGGATAGGGAATGAGTTAAGTAACCTCCTATCCTCTCATCCCTTCCTCCATGGAAACTAACTCTAAGTTTGGAAGTCCATTCAATACCCTCATTTATGACCAAACCTTCTCCATTTGCCTATAAATTGAGCATTCATCTAAGTGATCTGGGGCTGGACTTTGAGAATTTGTAAGGAGATACTATTGGTGTGAAAATTGAGAGTATAAGAAAGTGTTGTTATGTTGCAGGAGTGTTGTGCTATTGATGTCATGTTGGCTGGAACCCAAGCTAGAAGAGTTACAATGGATCGGACTTCATGGTTGTAATTCTTCCTTCTACTTAATAAAGTTGTTTACACTTTTTTCCATATGCTTATCTTGATATATGATGTTTATATGTGTGAATGTATCTGATTCCATTTACTTATGGTCGATAGATCTCTTGCTTTGATTGGTTCTCTATCTTCTGTTTATGCTTGCAAGTACTTTCAGGGTGAGTTAAGTTCGAGAAGGAGCGAAGGGACTCATACAAAGGAGGCAAAAGGAAAGCGAAAGAACAAGTAGGTACTTCTATCCCCTTTGCCTTATTTATCATCTATAGAAAAAGGATAAGCGCTTTAAATATGTTGTTCTAGGTATAGCTACCTACCTAGGGAATTAGTATTTATCCGTAGATGCCAAATTCCTCATAACAAATTGGCAACTTCGATGGGGAATGATCATCGTTCCGGGTAGTTTACCTTCATCCTAGTACACTCTAGTAGACCTTGCTTTCATTGATCTTCTTTTAGCCTTTTGAAGTGTTTTTTGGTGAAAATTGTGCTTGTAAGCCCCTAGGATGGCCTCTCTGGCACCAACGCAGGCTTGGTCTAGAGACAGAGCGCTGCAGAGCACCCTTGGCTTGAGGATAGTGCTCTGAAGTGCACTGTCTCCCATTCAAGGCTGCACTAATCCTCCTTAGGACAAAAATCCCTCCTTTGAGTTGATTTTTTGAAAAATTTCCTTATGTTTTCTGCTTGCTAAAAGGTCAATGATGCTTGTGTCTCTAAAATCAATTTGTGTTTCCTTTTCTAGCCCTACTTTGTCTTGATTGTTTAGTGTTTCTTAAATTATTTATTTATCACTATCAATTCATTGTCAAAGTTATTTTATAGTCAATCAATCTTTGTTCAAAATAAATTTTCGTAAAGTCTTCTTTTCTTTCGAAATGAAACTATTGTAAAGTCTTCCTTCTTGCAAAAAGATTGATTGATTGCATGTGCATTAGTTTCTTTTTGCTCATCATAACATTAAGGGAATTAAAAAGAAAAACTTGCATTGTGCACTGAAAGAGTTTGTGTGTGCTCATAGGAATAGTTTAGGGAAATTGCATTGGATTGTGCGCTTTGCTCTTTGATTAAAAGAAATATGATTGCTCTATCCCTATTAGCTAAAGTTTTCATTGTCAAAATTGAATGAAAAGGATGCTTATCATACTAGTTGCATTCTAGGAATTGAAAATACATCACGTGGTGAACCTTGAAAGGCAAATTCTTAATCAAGATCAACTTAAAATTAACATCAATTAACCTAATGGAGAATTGTCACCTAATGCAAAACATATAGAGGTTCTAGGCTAGAGACATGTTTCGGCGTCATAAAACATAACAGCTGACGTTAACTTGTCTGCGATACATTCCGAGTGTGATACCTCATTCCATGTACGTGATTATATCGTAGCTCGTCCACATACCTTCAGGTATATAGGGCAGTGTTACAGTACGTAAAGTATATGGGAATGATCTCACTGTGCAGTTTCGCATTACACAGCGCTAATACGGATTGGGCCTCCACATACTTTCGGGTATATATGGGAGGACAACACTAGGTTTCTATCCATACTTAGGTAATTGAGTCAGCCGCCTTGTACACTATGATACACCAAACACAGCATTCGGGGAGATTACCTACCTGTACTTCTTGGTTTGCTAGGAGGTATTCTGCAGTTCACAGTTGCTTGGTAAACCTTTTTGCCTAGCTTACCCCTTTTTGTTTATTTCTTTTTTGTAATAAAATCAATTAGCAATCGTGGAGGAAAATCAACCCTTACCCCGTTGTTCATGGAGAGCAGCGAGTAAACCGCCTTTACCACCCAAAGCTACACCTATCCGGTCGAAGCGGTCTCATTTGACTGGATCCAGTACTTCACAAGCCTCTGGTTCTTCATCTGAATTACCAGAAACACCTATACCAGTAAGTACTGTGACCCCAGTTACTCCTACAGTTACTGGTACATCTGTTACTGAAGTGGAATCTCCACAATTACCTGAGGAAACTAGAACTGAATCTAGTGAAACGGTAACCCAAGTTGTTCAACAACAAGTTGATTCTCAATCCAAAGTTGTTCAACAAGAAATTACTTCTGAACCTGAATCTATTCAACCAGAAGTGGATCCTGAACCCATCACTGTTCAATCAGAAGTTACTTCTGAACCAGAAGTTGTTCACGAAGCCCAACCTGAACTTGTTCTTTTACCAAAACATTTGGATCTTGAGGTTGAACAATCAGAAGTTGTTACCTTACTGGAAGAAGATCGATTGGTACATCCTCAGACATCCGTAACTATTGAGACTTCCTCTTTACCTCAGCAACAAATACCATAAATCTATTATGGACCAGACGATGAAATTCTTCCACCTGGTTTGATTTTGATAGAAGAGGAACCTGAGGTAGAATCACCCAGAACTCCATTCCATTTTGGAACTGGACTTTATCTGTATCCTCATACTCCTCATTCACTGTTCCTTTTGATCCTAATTACTTTCAGACACCCATTGATTCATTAGGAAACTTATTTGGACATTTGACTATGGCAGAGTCAACATCCCAGACCGTACCATCTGTTACAGCTATGGCAGAATCTTTTGTCGCAACCTCTTCGATGTTTACTATGACACCTGAGTCACACTTGTATGGTGTTCCATCCGTCCCATCAGGTTACCAATCTTTATCGAGAACCCACTCAGGTGTTGCTTCTAGCCCTTGGTCTTCACCAATGTCCTCTACTGGAATTTTATCTGGTTCTTCATTAACGGATACTGAACAGCTAGACCCATCAAGTTCATATCAAGCTGGTTCATCTGGTTACCGTCCTATGTATCTGCTCAACACTAGACTACCCCCATATGAAGAACAATATGCATATTCTCCTTATCCTCCATTTTCTGGGGGGCAACCATATGTCGGTATGTCGTCATCTTTAGGTCAGCCTGGAATGACTGTCTGTCAGTGGCAGCCAACCATGCTTGTTCAACCTAGGCTTGTGTATCCATCACAACCTATGCAATTTGTCTCATCCATACCTACAACACCTGTTGTTACAACTTTACCATAGTCACAAGCTCAGATTGTTGTATCTCAACCTGTGCAAGTTGGCCCTTCAACCTCAGACCCCCAAGTTTCAGGTATACAGATCCAGCTTTTTCATGCAGGTTTACAACAACCACTTGTGTTTGGAGTCCAACAACTTCAGGCTAGCTTACCTTTTACTAGAATGACTCAAACTTACACTGGTTTAGTGTATTCACAACATGGTCAACCTTACATTGGTGGGCAACAACAACCATTGTACCAACAACAACAACAGTTGATTCAATAGCCTTGGCAGCCCCAATATCAACAGAAACAATTCCAGCAATACCAACCTCAACATGGACTTGGACAACAAGCTTATGTTGGGTTTGGTCAGCAACAAGTTTATCCAGGTCCTGGTCAGCAAGCCTATGCTGGGTTTGGACAACAAAAAATGTATCCCGGTGCTCAACAACAACCTTATGCCAGATTTTCTCAACAAACTTACCCTTATCAAGGTTACTAGTAGCAGATGCCTTATGCTAGTATGCAAAGGCCTATTGCCCAGGCAATTTTATCTTATCCTGGATATGCTCAACCTAACCTCAACAAACAGTTGCCTTTCGTTGCAACACTTGAATTACCATATCTAAACTGACTCACCAATGACCCAATTCATTATGCACCTTGGTGGCCAGTGATTAATCATAAATTACCTTATGATATTCCGAAATTCAATGGAAGCCCTGGAGGAGACCTGTCCAACCATGTCATGAATTTTCATTTATGGTGTTCATCAAACTCCTTGAATAATGATTATGTTAGAGTACGTCTTTTCCAGATAACAATTACTGGTCTGGCTACGAAGTGGTACATTGAGTTACCACGAGCTTCTTTTGATAACTTCACTACCTTAGCTACCACGTTTTTAACCCACTTCCAGTTACCCATATGATATGAAACTAGAACGGAACTATTAACCAACTTTAAACAGACTACTGCTACTCATATATCTGATCATATTCATGAGTGGCGTCGTCATCGTCGAATGGTTAAAACTTATGTTCTTGATCAGCTTCTAGCTGAGTGGTTTATAAAATCCTTGCTGCCATCTATCACTGAGGATGTGGTGAAAGGTGGAGTTGTCACTAAAGAGCAAGTAATTGCTCGTGCCCAATATTTGGACTTCATAAATACACAGTCTGGCACTCTCTACGACAAGATCCCGAATTCACCTCAATCATCTTTCACTGTTCCTCCTCCACCATCGAGTAAGGACTCTCATGCCAGTGACGGTGTGATTGGTTCTTCGAGCACACAAACAGTAGGTAGACCATCTGGTCAAACACTTGCCATTTCCAATCAAACTACAAATGCACCTGATAACACTCTTACTTCCGAAATCAATGTTGTGTCATCTGACAAGGGCAAGAATGAAAAGCAACCAGGAAGTAAGAAGAAGGGGAAAAACAAGAAGAAACAAAATAATTCCCCTCAAGAGAAATCATCTAATTCCTCTCCTTCAGCTAGGAAACCTCGTTACCCATGTTTGATTTGTAATGATGAGCATTTTACGTGAGATTGTCCTCACCACTCCGAAGTCTCAAAGCTTCTGAAGACTTCTAATACATCCGCGGTATTGACTAATCCTTTTCCAAAATCGGAGACAAATATGGTTGCTACAGACCATGCTTCCACTTCCCAAGTGCTTATGCTATCCACCTCTAAGCCTAAAATTGAAGTTTTGGTGTCAACACGAAGTAAAGATTATGGAAATCAACCGTCATCGTTGAATAACCAGGCTGATCAACCTAACTCTTTGACCTCAACTTCGAATGATCCTATTCCACCACCTATTGCACTAGAGTTAACAATAAAACTGCCTAAGGGAGTTGTACATAAATCGACATTTAACCCTCGAGCTCGAGCTGCACAAAACTATAACATAGTAGAAGATTTGGCTCAGTCACCTTCTGCTATGTCAACACTCGAGGTACTTCAAAACTGTCCCTCCCAAAAGCAGGCTTTGTTGTCAGCAATTGGTGGAATCAATCCAACTGATTCCAATCTTGTGGTTTTCAACCATGCAGGTTATACGCCACAGTTACCAGCGCAATTAGCATTCCTGATTCAAGTAAATGCCTTGAATAAACTTGTTCATCGAACCATTATTGACAAGGGGGCATATACTTGTATTATGTCTATGAATTTCTGGAAAACACTTGGCTCACCGCCTTTGTCACATTCACCAACAATGTTAAAAGCTTTTGACGGACGCACATATACGCCTTGTGGAATATTGAGTAATCTGTAAATCAAACTAGGAGGAAAAATAGTAACTGTTGAAGTTAAGGTTGTTGACGAACCCCTTGACTACAACATTTTACTAGGAAGATCATGGGTTTAGGATATGGTTGTTGTGGTTTCAACGTACTTTCATACGATTGCATTACCTCATAAAGGTGGAATCGCAGTTATCGACCAAATCGCCTTCTTCGCCTCTAGTTCATAGGCTACTAGAAGCATTTCATTGGTACACGAACCCCTGCTATCTCTTCAAAACATTGGTGTAAGTCTCTTTAAACATCCTTCCCCAATGGGTACTTTTTCACTACCACCACCATCAAATTTGGTGGAAGTGGCAAAAGTTGAGACTTGCAACATGATATCTTCCACTTCATCTGACTTAAGGAGGATTACCAATAGTTTTGAAGTTGATAGTAGTAATGAAATCATGCTGCTAAGCCCTATTGAGCTAGCATAGCAATCAATCTTTCTGGCTTGTGTGGCAAATCCAAATCCATTTTCGTCAATTGTATGGGTAGATCGTTCATTAGAATATGGTACTTCCTCCAATCCTTTTTCACGTATATTTTCTACTGATGAAGGAATCATCCAATCAATGATGATGGAAGGAGAACCATGGGAAGATTATCATCATCGTTCCCATCTTCCAGATCACATAGAAGATTATTCAAATGAACTTAATCACCCTTCAATTGTCGATTTCCTTTCGAATTCTGTTTTCATAGATACAGTAGATTCCGAGCGAAACCTATCAAATATCGAAGAAACTATTTCTATCAATATTTTGACCAAACCTAACATTGTAGAAAACATTCATGTTGGAAAATCTTGTTCTCCATCAGAACTTGATATTTACCGTGCTCTCTTTCATGAATTTCGAGATATATTTGCATGGTCATATGAGGAGATGCCAGGAATTGACTCTAGTATAGTTGAACATGAAATTAAAATGTATCCTGATGTCAAACCAGTGCGACAATGCCTCTGTCCTATTCATCCAAAGAAGGCTGCTGCTATTAAAATAGAAGTTGAAAAACTTTTGCATGCTAGTTTCATTTACCATGTTCCTCTTACTGATTGGGTTTCCAATATTGTTCCTGTCATGAAGAAACAAGGGACAATATGAGTGTGCATCGATTATAGGGATGTTAATCAGGCTTGTCCAAAAGACAATTATCCTACTCCCTTTATTGACCAGATTATTGATGAATGTGTCAGATGTGAAATATTCTCATTTATGGATGGTTTTTCCGACTATAATCAGATCAATATCCGCCTAGAGGACCAATCTAAAACTGCATTTATTTGTCCATGGGGCACATTCTCTTATAGGAAACTCTTGTTTGGTTTGAAGAACATAGGGGAAACATTCCAGAGGGTGATGAATTATGCCTTCCATGACATCAAACATATTTTTCAACCATACCTTGACGATTTACCTACTCATTCACGAAAGCGGACTGATCACCCGCAGCATTTGAGAGCGATATTTTTACAGTGCTGACACTACAAAATATGACTCAATCCACACAAATGTGTGTTTTGTGTTGGTTCTGGTCGTTTTCTTAGATTCAAAGTGTCTAAGGAGGGAATTCAACCTAATCCACTTAAGGTTTAGGCAATCCTTGATTTGCCTCCACCTTCCAATCTACTATAGTTACAGAGACTCCAAGGGAAGGCTAACTTTCTGAGGAGGTTCATTCCCAATTATGCTGAAATGGCTAAAAAATTTACTCGTTTATTGAAAAATGGGATACCCTTCCATTGGGACCAGGTTACGCAAGCTTCCTTTGATGCTCTTAAAGATACCTTGATTAGAGCCACATTAATGTATTCCCCGAAATATCAAAACGACTACTTCTTGTATCTCGCCGCTGCACATACAACCATTGGAATGGTTTTAGTCCAAGAAGAAGATGGGATTTTACATTTGATATATTATTTGACCCACAATCTCAATGATACATAAGTTAAGTACTCTTATGTCGAAAATTTAGCTATGGCTGTTGTTCAAGCTATACAGATATTTCGCCTTTACATCATGCTCCGAAAGACCACTGCCATTTCAAATTGCAACCCTATGACATATATTTTGTCATGTCAATTGCTGGGGGGGAAATACTCAAAATGGATCATCATTTTGCAGGAGTTTGATTTGGAATTCATCAAATCCAAATCAAAGAAATCTCTAGTCTTCACTGAGCTTCTTTGCGATCTTCTCTCGAATATCATTGATTAAACATCAGAACCATCAATTCTGGATGAGTCTCTGTTCATGATTTCGTCATTTGACGCATGGTATGGAGATATACTGATTTATCTCCAGACCCAAACTTTCCGACTTGATACCTCTCGCTCGCAACAGTGATGTATCCGATACCAAGCCAAAGACTTTCTGATTGTTGGCAACACTCTTTATCATCATGGTATCAATACGATTTTACAAAGGTGCCTCACTCATGAGGAAGCCGAGAAGGTTTTGAATGATTTCCATTCAAGTGCTTGTGGTGGAAACTTATCTGATTATGCTACCATGCAGAGAATTCTTCGTGCTAGTTACTTTTGGCCTTCCATATTCAAAGATTGCATAATTGTTGTCAGAAGCTATCACGCATGCCAGATCTATGACCGTAAATCTAGATTACCACCTGCACCATTACATCATGTCATCGTTGTTGGACCATTCACCAAATGGGGCATTGAATTCATGACATGTAACCCCACCTCGGCCGGGGGGCATGGGTACATTATAGTCGTCGTTGACTATTTCACAAAATGGGCCGAGGCGATGCCAACATTAAACAACAATGGCGAGACGGCTGCTCTTTTCTTTTTCAACCACGTGGTTTCTCGGTTTGGTGTACCACAAGCTACAGTTACAAATCATGGATCGCATTTTTGCAATCACATGATGGCTAAGTTAACTGCCTAGTTAGGACTTTCACATGATAGTTATACTCCTTATTATCCACAAGCGAATGGACAAGTTGAGTCCATCAACAAAGTCCTGAAATGAATGCTTTAAAGAATGATAGGGGTTCATAAAAGAAACTGGCATTAATCTTGTGCTCTACCTTGTGGGCATATCGAACCTCGGTGAGAAATGCAACTGGATTCACACCCTTTCAATTGGTGTATGGTCTGGAGGTAATCTTGGCGATACAATGTGAAATTTCATCTCTCAAAGTCGTAATTGACCTGTTATCCGACACTTTTGAAGAAGAAGCATGTTTCTTGGAACTTATCCATCTGGATGAAACTTGTCATGAAGCTACATTGGCTAACGAAGTGCATAAGAAACGAATCAAGGCACAATATGACAGAAATGTCAAGCCTCGCATTTTCTCAGAAGGAGACCTGGTCTTGCTTTACGATCAGGAAGCTGATAAACTAGGAGCAGGAAAATTTGAACCGCTTTGGATGGGTCCTTATATTGTCAAGCGTGTTTTGGCAAAAGGTGCCTACGAGTTGGTGGATTATGATGGAATTCCATTGTCGCAGCCCCGAAATGGGCTGTACCTCAAATGTTACTATGCTTAATTGAGTGTAGTAAAAATCATTGTATATATGCTTTAATTGCATGTGTGTGTGTCAATGTGTCTTTTAGAGTTTTTATGTGGTTAAGTAATTCGCTTTGCATTTGTTGCAGATGTTGGAACCTTTCGAACCATTTGCTGGTTATGTAGAACCTATCTTCTGCAGCATGGGCCATTTTCGCTCCAAGTGGCGAGTTAGTGAGTTTTCAAGGGATTTGTATCGGTCGATCGATGAATAATATCGCTGAGTATAGCACATTGATCGAACTTCTCTCTGATGCCATTTCACTTGGCATTCACCGAATCATTGTTAGGCTAGACTCACAACTCGTCATACTACAACTAACAAACGTTTATACCGTCTGAAACCCAACAATTCTTCGTATGTTCCTTAGAGTTCATATTTTGGAAAGACATTTTGAGTACATTCAATATCAACATATTTCCATAAACTTTAACACATTAACCGACTCAATAGCAAACTATGTGTTAAATAGACATTTGCGACACAAAAGTAAATTTTCAATTCACATCATTAGTTGAATAGGATTGCACATAACCATATATATAAAAACTCTGAAAGTAAAGATAGATAGATGTTTTAAAACATTTTTACAAAAATTTTGTCCAAGACATGTTTGGTCATCTGACCTAAAAACTCAAAATGCATGCAAAAAACATCCTAAGTAGACCTAGCGATGCTCATGATAATAGCTCACAGCCTGAGCTATCATGCGCAAGAGTCGCATCCAACAGCCTGGAACACCAATAGTATGGTGTTGCAGCCTCATAGGTAACTCCTCGATCCGGACATCCGGAATACCAAGGGTCAATCCCTCTACATGATCCTGCAACTCTACCAGTGTCTCGGCCAAATCCAAATCCTGGAGAACTATTCTCCTAACATTTCTCTGCACTGACCCACCTACCTCCTGTCAGTGCCTCATAGGTTGAACACCCACATCTACATGCATGAGAATGACTTTAGTTTAGTCTTGGAACATCAAAACACAAAAACATGTAGAAACTTAAAAATCAAAAAACATTTTGGTCAAAAACAATTTACCTATAGCACCCCATTGAGCACCCATTGGTAGACTCAACTCTAGATCTCCACGAAAGTCCATCCCTGTGTATGGATGCTCCTCAATGACAATGTATTGTTGATCGAGCCAACTGAATAATGTAGTGGAAAATATAATCGATGACTGACCAACATGTCTAGACATCAATTCGACCCACCGTTGCATCGATGGATCTCTAAGAGTAGCTACACCCAGTGTTACATGCTGGGGTTGCATCAATGGAATTCTTTCTAAGGTAAAATCAATTAAGAGTGATCCATAGCTAAATTTCTTGGTCTTACCGCTCTTTACCTTTGTCAGCTGCTCTTTTAGTGAAGAAAGTACTGCCTCACACCAGTTGAATAAAGTTGGCTCAAGACACTCAAGAGCATATTGCACATATGATCTGTTCGCCAGATGAAGTGTCACACTGCCTGCCAACTTTGCGATGGTGAAAAGGATTGTTCTCAAAGGAAAATCATGGATATATTTGATGATTATCTTTCCGTCCTTGCTAGGTTGTGTACCTGGTCGACAAAATTGTCGAACATAGTCCCTCATTGTTTCCCCTCCACGGGTAGAACCTGAAAGAGATATGGGGGCACCACGTCTCGACAACCCTGTAAGAAAGTAAACATCATCGATCACAATAGGGACAAATTTGTCTCTTATGTGAAAAGCATGATCTGTCGGATCCCATGCATGAACTAGGAACTGCAATAGTTCTGATTGTTGCCTCATTCCGGACAACCTGAAGTATTTGAGAAACCCACAGTTTCTGAGGGCCTCAACTGTACCCGAATCATTTAGGGCAACCATGTCTTATTCTTCATGCTCTCTTTCTTGCCAAGTAATAGACATTCTAATCTAATGAAAGCCTGAAATCAAACCATAAGCTTAGTTAGGATCCTTTTCATGCAAAAAACTGGAGAAATTTTGGGTCAATTTGGTGAAACAAGTTTGTGAAACTTGCCCAGTGCAGCCCAGGCAAGGAGACATTGTGCTATAGTGTAGAATCCCTTCTATTTGGGTGCTCCCTAGCGCATTTTTCGACATGCAAGCCTGCACTGGTCCCAGGGCAAAAAATTCAAACCCCAAGGGCCCTAAAAACCCTAAAAACTTGCATGAAACAGTAAAAGAATGACATGAAAATAAAGAGGAGGGGTAGATCTCCTACCTAGTCTGGATGGCATGAGAAATGATCCGCAGAATCTCTCGCAATCAGTTGATGAAGATCGAGGTAAAAACAGGGTCAGAGCACAAACTGAATGGTAAATATCAAATGGTGAAAATAACATGGTAAATTCTTGTTTTTATGTTTATTTCATGAACATTAAATGAATAGACTTTAGTATTTACCTATTTTTACCAATGAAACAGGTATGTTTAATCCATTTGGTGTTGCTTTGAATAGATTTACAACTGACTTATAGAATTTGATGTGCACGATCGTGAATTGTACTTTGACCACAGAGCATACTTTTATCTCTTTTTCGAGCTTTGTTAAACATCAAAAAAGGAACCCCCTTGGAGTCCTCTTTAAGCTCTTTTCAGACTCTCGAAATATGAAAAGATTGTCAAGTGCTTGTCCTTTTCAGCTCGTTAACGGATTAGAAATGGCATCTACTCAGTATAAGTTTAACCCTTTTCCGGGCTGAGATAGATTATTTACGAAAAAGGAATACGTTGACCAAACATGGCCAATAGGTTCTCTCTTGTATTGTTTTACGTTTTTTCGGACTTGAGAGACAAATCTACGAAAAAGAACTTGTGGAGTTTTCTTTTTGTCCCTTTTCAAACTCTCTAAACATGAAAAGGACCGAGTTATCATTGTCGTTAGACTTGTTAAAACATCAAATAGCGACAAACTTGTCCATCATGACAAGACCGAGTTTCACCTTCGCTAGGCTCGTTAAAACATCACATAGTGATGGATTCACCCAAAGGGTGGAATAATAGAATTATACAACAAACATATGTTATCCTCCTCAAGCTTGATAAAAATAAAGAGGTATTGGTCAGCAATGACTGGGAAAATGGGAAAAGGGGTAAACCACTTTATGGCAGCAGGTCGCTCTTGAACATGACACTTTCACTTCATCATTGTGACTATTTGGGTTGGGTTATCTGCTTGATGGTCATCATACCTTGGTCTATCATACCATCCATTACTTTTGTTTTGGGTCAATGTTGCTAATCCATTCAGTGTCACCGACATGTTCAAGAGAAGTCACTCAGCTAAATTCATCCTTTGCAATACTCATAAGCCTTCACTTTCATGACTGCCATTCCTGAACCTTGTGTCGTCAGTCAAATTCTGTCTCCAAAATCGTTACACTTGTTTCGTGTCGTTGATGTGGGATACATCAAGGCCCTCCTGCGACAAGTCGCTTCTTATCGACATCAGCACATTATCCAAGAAGTTGACTTAGAAACACCCTTCCAGTACCTTGAGGCTTGCATACATCAATGGAAAGTTTCTCCCTTCCGGCGATAAGTTGACATCACTAGCCTTCGACCAAAAGACTTTGTATGGTGTTCGACATCAAAAAATCCATTCACACCATGCATAATGTATTGCATTACCTTGAGGATCATTATCATTATTAGTGATTTATCTCGCTTCTGTTAATGGCTTACATCATTGGCTGGTAATCAGACGGTGTCTTCCCATGTTCGACTTTAGATCACATATTCACATGGTTAGACTCATACTTAAGCGAACTATTGAACGATATAGAAGACCCCGGATCTAGTTTCATCCATTCGGGCTGCAATTTCAGGAAATGTACCAAATCATTTGTACAATGGCTTTACATTGATGGCCATCCTATCATGGGTCTATATCTGTAGACGAATATTTATGTACTTATAATGAAAGTTTATATGCTGAGCATGGGTATGCCTTTCCTCAGCGATTCATGAGAAAAAATCAAAATATCATGATATTATGTATTGTAATCGATACAGGTCACCAACCACTTCAGAACCTCCTCATCACATCGTAAAGCATATCACTCGACATTATTATTTTCAGCTTCATGCTTTATGGGGAAGCTATTACAGATCCATTTGGGCACATCACTCCCATCATTCAGATCAGTATGTTTAGGGCTCATCAAACCCTAATTCAATTGCTACATGCCCTAGACAAGTCACCATTTTGAATGTCTCCTTCCCTGAGAGTTTCTTGGCCTGAAGCCCTCCAGAATTACCTCCTTGAGGGACCATTGTAGCCTTGGATAGGGTTAAGTGTTCTTCAGTGTAGGTAGGCCCATGTCAGGGTGCTCTGCAGAGCACCTAGGCCCACTTTGACCTACGTCGAGCGAGATTGAATGAAATTCACATAGGGTTCTGGGAATATTCTTATCTTCTGGAGCCATCTAGAAGATTCCCACACTTATCATCTCCTATGAGCTCGAAATTGGATAGGGAATGAGTTAACTAACCTCCTATCCTCTCATCCCTTCCTCCATGGAAACTAACTCTAAGTTTGGAAGGCCATTCAATACCCTCATTTATGACCAAACCTTCTCCATTTACCTATAAATTGAGCACTCATCTAAGTGATCAGGGGTTGGACTTTGAGAATTTGTAAGAAGATACTATTGGTGTGAGAATTGAGAGTATAAGCAAGTGTTGTTATGCTGCTAGAGTGCTGTGATATTGATGTAATGTTGGTTGGAACCCAAACTGGAAGAGTGACAATGGATTGGACTTCATGGTTGTAATTCTTCCTTCTACTTAATAAAGTTGTTTACACATTTTTCCATATGCTAATATTGATATATGATGTTTATATGTGTGAATGTATCTGATTCCATTTACTTATAGTCGATAGATCTCTTGCTTTCATTGGTTCTCTGTCTTATGTTTATGCTTGCAGGTACTTTTTGAGTGAGTCAAGTTCGAGAAGGAGCAACGGGAGCCATACAAAGGAGACAAAAGGAAAGCGAAAAAACAAGTAGGTCCTTCGATCCCCTTTGTCTTATTTATCGTCTATAGAAAAAGGATAAGTGCTTTAAATATGTTGTTCTAGGTATAGCTACCTACCTAGGGAATTAGTATTTATCCGTAGATTCTAAATTCCTCATAACATCCCCCAAGGGAGAGGGTTTTGTGATAGCTCCGGTTAAAAATCCATGTAAAAATATATAAGGCTACAGTGATGGGACACGTATTCCAAGTTGAATGGTGGGAGAAACATCCTAGTGGGTGCTGATTCGATTTATTATGGCTAAGGAAATTGGCAAAGGCAGTGGCTAAGACTTTGGAAACGCATGAGGCATTTATTGGCATTTTATTTATGAAAATAATGGAAATTAGGAGAAAATGAAGGTGAAAGGTCACAGGTTGCATGTGAGGAGGAAAATGAAGGAAAATAATGGAAAATGAAGAAAATAGAGGCATAAAAAGGCATCTAAGGATCAGTGGGCAAGACTTGGTTAGTTTAGTTTTAGAGCTCTCTCACTATTCTCTCTCTCTCTCATATTCTTGGAGACTTAGAGTTTTCTTGGAGCATTCTTGGAGGGTGTGGCATACTTGAATTCTTGGAGCAAGAAGGCAAAGGAAGAGTAAGAAAGCGCAAGAGGGGATCAGGATCAGAAGCTACAACAGTTTTTCTTATAGGTACCGAGTTGCATGTATGTTTTCCTCACTAGTTTTGGCATGCATGGCACATGCATGTGGTTTCTTGGTTATGATCTGTCACTGGCATGGAGGATTGCCTAGATTGACAATGGATTTTCCTAGCCTTTCCATTTCCTGGATAGCCATGGAGATTATGGTTATATTTCATTGTTTTGTTTTGGTTGGTTTTCATGTTTCCATAGCTTGGGTTGAGTTATTAGTTCCTGGAAGCCTTAGATGGACAAACGCTCTAAAAGCCCTATAACGGCTTGGGTTGAGTTACTAGTCCTCGAAACCTTGGTTGGACAAATGCTCTGGAAGCCCTATAATATCTTGGGTTGAGTTACTAGTCCTGGAAGCCTTAGTTGGAAAAATGATATGGAAGCCCTCGGTGGCTTGAGTTACTAGTCTTGGAATCCCTGGTTGGATAAATGCTCTGGAAGCCATGCAAAAGTTGTGGTTTGAGTTGCTAGTCCTAGAAGCCTTCATTAGAAAAATGCTCTGGAGCCCAGCGACAGTCATGGGTTGAGTTATTAGTCTTGGGAGTCGGGTTGGAACAAACACTTTGGAGCCCTGAAAGGATGGGATAGAGACTAATCAGATGATGGTTTTGGTGATGTCCGACCGTGAGGTAGAATCATTGTTTAATGGATTGAGGTGGATGGCCTTTGGAAGCCCTAGATGGTATTTGATTGATGTGTTCTATGAGACCCCACATTCATGCTTGGAATATTGCATGGGGGTGAATGGTTGAAGAGAGATTTGGCTCAGCCATTCTACGGTTGGGTGGAATGTGGAAGTCCCATCTCGAGTTTGGATTTTGCATAAACAATGAAATTTTATTTCTCCTTATATCTCTATGAGCATTATGAAGGATTATATGTGGTTTATGTGGCTGTGATTTAATTAGTATTTATGTCCCTATTATGCTGGTTATTTACATGTTTTATGATAGCAACCATGACTGGCTCTCATCATGCTCTTATTTTTTATTGAATGATCAATGTATATATGACCTAATCGATGAAATGGAAGCTAATGTGATAAGAAGACAATTCTTCATAGCGAATCTCAGATAAGTATGAGACCCCTATGATCAAATCTATTATTTACACCTGTAGGTTGCATATTTACTAAGTGTTTGAAAAAATGCTTATCATGGCTAGTAGGAGTCCAGTCAAGGTCTTGAATAAGTATTTTCCTTAGTACTGTCATCTCCATGTTATTTTACTGATTTGAAGAGATGGTTCAATTATGGGCAGTGACTTGGGCTCTGGGCATGAAAAAGTGGCTAAAAACTCTGAGTCATTGGCATAGCACTAACAAATTGGGTCTCTAGTCACTGGCAGGCAATCTTGTGAGAGAGAATATAGGGTTACAGTCACATGCATGCCTTTTCATGGGAGCGACTTTGGGTTTAATTCATCTAAATAATAGGTTAACTTAGGGGTTGGGCCCCTGGAGTGGTGGATTAGCTCTTGGGGGTCCTGAAGCACATGAAGGAGGTCTATGTGTTGTGTTTCCGTCAATTCCATTTCCTTAAGGTTACCTAGGAGGTTGAATCATATCATAGTAGCCTCTCGTCATATGTTTACCCTGGCTAGCCGGTTGTTTGGGTAGATGTGGGAGGAGGGTGTTACACTCTGGAGATAGCGAAAGAATACAAATATCTTGGGATTGATTTCCACCAAAAGCTCAGTTGGGAGACTTGTAGAGTGAAAATAATTTAGGGAGGATGGAGAGCCTCATACTTACTCCAAAATAGGTGCATAAAAGTTGAACTTTGGGATTGGAAAACCAAGAAAACCCTTTTTGGTTTGTTGGTTACGCTGATTATTCTTTATGGTTGTGAAGTATGGGGAAGTAGCATGTCAACTTGTAGCTAGAGAAAATTAAAAAGAATCTCAAAGTTAAATCCACAGTCCCATACGAAATCCTTTTGGCTGAAGCAGGTACTTTTCCATTAGAGGAAACAATGATAACCAAGTTAATAAGATATTTAAAGAAAGCTAAAAGCATGGATAACCAATGTTGGCCCAAGATAGCTATGGAAGAGGGATTATATCGTAGGAATAAAAATTGGATGAAGCAAAACAAAAAGTGGTTGAGTAAGTGGAATATCAAGTTGCATGAATGTCCTAGCACTAATGAAGAAAAAAAAAATTGTGATGGAAAATTTTAGAACTTCCATGTGAACCAATCAGAATGGACGTAAAAAAGCATACTACATGAAAGAGTTCAATCCAACTTGTGACCATGGTGAGAAAACATATTTGGGGGCATTTATTATAGGAAAATCAAGGTTGATAGTGGCACAATTAAGGAGAGGGTCACATCGCCTTAGATGTGAGACTAGTAGGTGGAAGATCCCTAAGAAAGTTTGGGAAGAGAGAACTTGCATTTTTTGTGATAAGGGTGTGGTGGAGAAATGATGGCACCTTTTCATGGAGTTTGCAACCTATGAGGATATCCACATTTAGTGTGAAAACAATCTAAAGTTTGACAACATACACCATATATTTGACGAAGATAAGGTCAATCATATTGCTAGCCTTCTAGTCAAGACTCATAGCAGAAGACCTGACATCGAAAGGAATATGAAGATGAGTTAAGGTTGTTATTCTCTTGGTCCCTTAGGATGTTCAGCCTCATGGACGTCATTAAAATCATTCATTCATTCATTTCTAATAATCATTATAGGAACATAATTTTCCTATAATTGGATGTAAAGTGGTTGGTTTTGCTTGAATTAGTATAGTTGGTAACATTAATATACTACCAGAAATCTAGGCCGACATCAAGCAATAGATATATAACAATCATTATTTGACTTCCTTTGGGATTAAAGGTGTATGGTTTCCATTACTTGGTTTTTTCATTTTCTAGCTAATTACTACCCATCTAGAGAAATTATTGATTGTTGAAGCCATACGTGGTGCAAGTTTTATCCTCATGGTGTCACATAGCTAAAGATTCTTCCCATGGTAACCCATAGCAAGATATTGAGTTATCTTGAGCTTGTGAGGATGTATGTAGTGATTAAAGGAGGGTTATGGTAATATTTGGGTCATATAAGCCATATGTTACTTGGTAAACCATGTCATATTCAAAATATTGTGCAAATAGTGCTAGCAATTTAAATCTTGGGATGATTGTTAGCTGGAGGAATGTGCTATGAACTACTAATGCAACCCATAATGTATTGAGTCGTTCCTTCCTCCCATTACATTGGCTTTGTTTGTAGAATTTATTTATGTGATTTTCTTTTGGCATAGGGTGGAGTTTTTTACTCCACTAGTACAAAATAGCTAATTAGTTACTAAAAAAATGACTAAAATCTACATATAGATGACCATTTTTTTGTCAGTGACCAATAGTATCTAATTTACAATATCTTATAACGCGACCAAATTTTAGTCGTTTTTAGCTTAGTCATTAATTGGTTGTCTTAATTTTATCGTCTAGTAGTATATTTAGTCATTAATTTGGTCATTAATTTAGTTACTAATTTAGTCATTCATTGCCACAATTAATCACCAAATATACAAAAAAATATATTGCTATATGATCAATTGAGAAAACCAATTAATGGCCAAACAAATAAGACCAAAATGTTCGTCGTGTTATAAGATACTGTAAATTAGCTACTAATAGTCATATACATACAAATTTTAGTCATTGTTTAAAACCAATTAACAACCAAAGAAATATGACTAAATTTTGGTCGTGTGATAAGATACTGTAAATTAGCTACTAATAGTTGTATATATGCAAAGTTTAGTCGTCATTTGTAATCACAAATTTAACATTTACAATAGCCATTTATCTTTTTTTGTTAATTTCATATTCATTATATAAATTAGTAATTTAGTAGCTTATATTCATTTCATTTACTTTCATTAATAGTTATTATAAATCATTAATTTAGTTGTTGTATATTCATTTTATTTGTGTTCATCATTAATCAATATAAACTACTAATTTAATAGTTTTAAATTGATTTTATGTGTTCATTATTAATCAACATAATTTAATTAATATGATTTTGTGACTAAATTAAACAAGAGCCACGTGGTGGCATGTCACTACTTATTTGTATAAATGAATTTTGTGCATATATTTTTGAGTTTGTTTAGTTAAAACAATATCTGCTTGATGTTGTGGGTCCAACACATCTCATTGATGTTGTGAAATCCAAACCCAAAAGTCCCTGATCATGTTGGCTTCCAACTAAGAGTCATGATGTGTAGAGCTAGTGCTTGGAATATTGAGAGGTGGGTCAGATGTTTTTTTGAGTTTATTATAGTAAACATGTTTGCATGGGATTGGGATTTGAACATTTTTCTCAACTATAACTGTAATAGAATTGAAGGTGGGTCTCAATCACGAGATATTTTTGAAATGTGACCTTACCCATCATCATATCCAACATATTTTTGTTTTGGGGACTTCTCTATCACATTTTTCTAAAATAAACTTAAACAATTATCTATTTACTATGAATATTTAACTATTTTGAAATGTGCTTACATGTTGCACAACTCTTGATAAATATGATTCAAAATTCAAAGTATGCCACTATTTGCAAATATTACAAAACATATAAAACTCATATTTGCAGTATGACATTACATGTATAAATAATGTATTTAATATTCATCAATAATACCCGGGACATATTCTCGTGAAACCATTAGAAACATGTTAATAGTGGAAAGCCACATATGTTTTAGTAAAGGCCACCCCTTATATGCTTTTTATAATTGCCATCTCCTTTTCGTCTCAATGAATAGTGTTAAGTTGAATGAGAGCCGATTATAAACTCCAGAAGCTTGGTATGAAACATGTCATTCCCTTACTTATAACTATAAGCCATATAATATCTATTAGTGAATGGTTAATTCATTTCATTACAGTCATGTTGAACAATAGAAACATATATATGATCATTATTTTGTATTGAATGCTTAAGTGAAAGCACTTGTTGGAATGGAATGAGATCTTAAATTTCTCGAGATTGTATGTTAGTGAAAAGGTTTAGCTAAATTACTACTATTTAGAGATCGTATTGTGTTAGAGCACAAGTCCAAACATACATGGAGAGGCATACATGATAAACACCCATAATAACTATTGTTGGGAGGCATTTTGAGCCCTTACACATTAGATATTAGACATTAATACAAGCAAGTATATGAATGATATGTAATAAAATATATATTAAAGGAAACTTAATGAATGATTATTTGGAGTGGATACAATTGTTTCAACCATTTTCCCAATATGTAAATACCCATGAAGATGGAATGGGAACTTGGTTGGATATCATTCCATAAATATTATCTCTTGTCTTTAGTTATTCCTATGTTCTTGATGTTATTAGTATAATGTAGTTTCTTCATGAATGTGTGTTGAAGCCATGAATTCAAGACTTTGGTTGCATTACTATTAGTATAGAATCTAGGACTTTAGCAACAAATGTGGTAATGTGGACGTGAAAAAGATTGTAGAACCCTTGCAAATACTTGTTGATTTTTCAGGTTGAAACTCAGCACCTGTAAGTTAAAAATAATTGTATGGATGTTTGATTGCATAGGGATGATATTCAAAAAGCCTACATAATAAAAGTTTGTAAAAACCTCCTCCCACATTTACCAAAGTTAACTGACCTTCCAGGGTAAATATGTGACAAAGAGTTACTATGATATGATTCAACCACCTAGATCACCTTAAGGAAGTGGAATCGACCAAACCAAAACCTTATTGAATTCCCTCAGGTGCTACAGGAACCCCAAGGGCTAAACCACCCTTCCAAGTGCCTAGACCCGAGTTAAACCTCTATTTTTGTGTCCTATAATCCTAGAAACTGGCACAACACTACTAGAATTCGACTGCAACCCTCCAGTCACATGCACAATCCTGAAAGGGAGCTATCGAGCCGTAAAAAGGGTCTTTTTCACCTCTAATTACCTCACATTAACTTGTCAATCCAGGAACGATTTGCTATCTCAAAGAGTGTACTCAGTTTGAGGCTGTCATTTGTCAGAGTAATGCTAGTATTATAGCTCAAGAAAATACAAAAGTAAACAGATGCTTGAAACAAGATCTACTTACAACAAAATACTTTAAAAACTAAATCATGCACTCGTAAAACAAAGCAATTTATTAATCAAGGGTCCAGTAACAATAACTCATCCCTTTGTAAACTGATGTAACTAAAGGTAATCAAGGAACAGATCATCAATCTGGGGACTAGACAACAAATGCCAACGCCCACTATAGTTTCAGATCGTTCTGCACACCAAAGCAACAATAATGCAAATAACAGGAAATGGAATAGCAACTAGAAAATGTAACAGCAACTAAGTCTGATGAACAACAACACCTTAATCTACAGGAACAAGTGCAGCAATCGTATCCTACAGAAATCAGATGGCAATCTTTACTTAAAGGATAAATCGGACAGCACACTGAAATAGAACGGCAACTGATTAGTAATGAAATATGGAACAATGCTTTAGAACCAAATGTAGATGCACAATAGACTTAACACACGACACACCTTAGTATTGAGAAAGACAGTAATCTGATCTTAGTAATACAAATATCAATCTTAGTTATAAGGATAATGATCGTAATTCATAATGGAACAGCAATGTCAGTTGAACAGCAATCGGAATGAAGTATAAACCATAGACGAATATAGTAATACCAACTTAAGAATATTACAGCTCAGTTACTCTGTAATTGAACAGCGATAGCATTCTGTAAAGAATAGTAAGGTTACATTAATGACTTAAAGGAATAGCAATACGTTATAAAGTCAGAATGAACAATACGACCTTCCTATTGCAGAGAACGATATTGTAAATATAACAGAGCTGTGATATAAAATAAAAAAACACACCAGATTACCAATCAAAGCTGATAACAAAAACCACACACGAACTAAAGATAATGATACAGGAGCAAGTGTTCCACCAGGGCCGGGCCCTTAGCCTCCAGGGACACACCGCTTGAAATTATTCCAGGATCAAAGATGGAACAACAACCAGATTTATATTAAAGCATTAAAACAGAGTTACAGTGGATCACTTCTCAACGAGAGTCGATGATCAAAGTTTCAAATATAGAGCAAAGTTACATAAAAATTAACAGTTGATCCCCGGGCTAGCAGTGCTACCCCTACTTATAACAACTGAAGCGTAGATATCAAGGATGCGAAAATAGTTAAAGCAGTGATCCCTTAGGATCAAAGGATCCTGAGGGATTCACCAAGCTGTTAATCTTCAATTATCGGTCGTTTTCTTGCACCGAGTCGATATCTCCTTTTCCTTTCCTTGGCTGAGATGTTTTAATTTAGATCGTCTTATTTCCATATGGTTCCCCGCCAAAGGGACAGCGGTTAGCTTGGCCCTGTCTTTTTCTTTGGAGAGGCAATCTTTAGTTTGTCCCTTTTCCTGCATAAGAAATGGCAATTATTAGTGTTTTCATGTTGTATATAAATCTTATAGATTTGTCATGATTTCCCATTATCTACCTAGTTCATGATGCAAAGATGTTACGAGTTCTAAAGAAAAGATGACAAAATAATCAATAAAAACATACCTTCTTCAATACTCCACACACCCCCCTGCTTACCCTTTTTCATGCCCTCATGAAAACATTGTAGTTGACATGTAAGGCAGTGAGAGAGTAGGCTGGAGATGGGATCTCATGTGGTGGTCTACAGCCATGATTCCTAACTAGGTGTTCAAAAAGATGGCATGTCTGACCCTCAGGCATTTCATACAGGGCTTGGTATCCAGGTGCAGGGTGCCAAATAATCGGACTCTGAAACCTATATCCTAACCAAGATGGCCCTGCCCTCAAGATAATTTCGCCATAGAGGTTCAAACGATCAATGGCTAACTTAAAGTTCTCGTAATTAAATGGTTCCCTGAGTTGGATGTTCGGATTAGAGGTCTGATATCGAAATTTAGCAGCTGCAATGGCAAGGTCCTTAATGGTAAAGAAGTATTCTATCCCTTGCCGATTGATTGTTGTATGAATGGGTCCTAACGCGTCAATCACGCCCGGAGTCCTCATGAGGCTCCTGTGTTTGTTCCATAACTGTAATGGATCTCTAGGCTCAGCTCTTACCCATAAGTCTAATCCGTTTTCTTGTCTTTGGAAGGCATTATAGGCTTTAAGCCATTTGATTTGATTAACTCCAAATGAAATAAATGCCTGCAGTTGGATATCCCCAATGAAAGGGCCGGGGTTCTGCTCTGTCTCTTGATCTAACACAAGGTTATGCAGATAGAATTCACACAGTAGTCTTTGAACCTTTACTCCATAATTCTTACAACAATTTATAAAATCATCAATAGTATTAATTTGTATAGGGGCTCCTGCTTTGACGACCTTAATTTTCAATTGCAAATATCATTCCATTAAAAACAAGGCATAATTCTTGGCAGGGGCTCTACACGCTAGGACGTCAGTGTACAAAGAGCATAAGGTATCCATCTGTCTGATAACTACATCTAATCTATGAGTTACCTTTGCGACTTTTTCCTCTTCCCTTCGCCATCCTTCAAAGGCCTGGCTTTTGGATAAATTGACATTCCTTAGCTGTTGTTGTAATTCTTCATACTTTTCTCGAGAAACCGTTTGTTCTGTGAGTTTTTCTACTGCTTGCTGAGCTTGCATCAAACCCTCTCGTAGGGTTACTGTCCTCGGATCGTTGTCCCACGCAGTAGTGGCCAATGGAAGATTTACTTGAATCTTCTTATTGCATCGCCTCGTGTTTATAGTCTGTATTCCTTCAGAGGACTGTGCCTCTGTCTGAACTTCCTTGTCACAGGTCGATATATCGTCTGTTTGCACTTCAACATGGGAAACAGTGGAATGCTGTTCCTTTTTCTTTTGAACAGCAGTCTGCATTTCAACAGGGTTTTGAACGGCAGACTGTTCTTCAATAGCGGTTTGAACAGCAAATTGTTCTTCGACCGGGTTTTGAACAGCAAGCTGAACATGGGTCCTCCGAACCTTTTTCTTGGGGGGTCTTACCGGAGTGGTTGCATGTCTTACCCCTGAAGTCCTTTTTGCTCTCTTTCTCATTTTCAAAACCCTGATTTGCTGTCGAAGTCGAGCTATCACATTCAGTAATCTTTGTTGTTCTTTTTGTAATCATTTAATTTCTTCTGTTTCCTTAGAAGGAACAGTTGTCTGTTTACTCGGGCCTAGACTGTTATCTTGGCCAATTCCCTGGTTTTCCTCTTGGGGTGCTCCTTCGTTGTTTTGTTCAAGTTGCTCAGGAGTAGAAACCCTAGCTGGCTCTGTTATTTCCTGGGTAACTTCTTTGTCCACCCCTTCTTCTTCATGCAATTCTTCCGGTGTAGTCTAGCTGGGAGCGGATTGTTCCCCTTCTATATCTTCATCATTTTCTTCTCCTGTCATACTTACAGAATGATTCTCTTCGTTTTCTTCCCCGTCGCGCAATTCTTCGGGTGCATTTTTGTCCTGAGCAGAATGCTCTTTTGGTTCTTCCTCAATCTGGAGGCCTAGCGGGCTGAGAGGCTAGCCATATTCACCCATATTGGCCAGAATTTGGGCCAATTCGTCCTCTTGCAATGGGTTTTGCAATGGACTCTCTTCACATTGTTCTGCCTTTGCCTCCATCTGCTCAGGTTGTTCGGTCTCTTCCTCTGTTTCTCCTTCCTCATTTCCTCCCAATTCTCTCTCATTCTCTTCTCCTTCCAATTACGGGGGTTGCTCATCCCCTGAGTCGTCTATCTCCGCAGGTTGGCTGGTATTCCCTTGGGGATTTTCCAACCTCCCTCTAATCCGTGCCAATCTAACTGATTTTCTTCATTTTGATGGTCTATTCGGTGTACCGGCAGTATGTTTGCGTTTTGGGGCTGGCGGAGTCGGCACCCCATCTATTGTAGCAATTAGCTCTTCCCAGCTGCTCTGTTGCTGAGCAAGACTATGGCTAACTATCAGCCGTATCAGTCCATGGTGACTTACTACCGATTCCACATGTTGTGACTTTTTCATGCTTCAGACAACATCATGAAGTAATGAATTTAAAAATGCAGGTAGGTTCACAGAGCATTTCTATTTTAATATAGCTAAGAGTTTAAGGTGTCGTGGTCTTACCACGTCTTTCCTGCCTTCACAGGTGATGTAGCTCTGGATGATCCTCGCCAATTCTACCCATGGCTCTCCTAATGCTGCTGGTAGGACTCCCTTTCCTCTGACTGTCACGTTCTGGTCTTCATGATCTTTTGCAGTCTCTCCTTCTTTAGAGTCCACATAGGTCCAGTGGCTGGCAGTCCCAAGACCTCTACAATTACGTCATCGGTAACTGTTGTGTGTTTTCCCCTTACTATGGAGTGGTATTCTTGCAAGTTCTGCAAGAATTCTATTGCCACGGTCTCGTTGGATTCCTGTAAATGATTAAGATAGACTAACCATCCTGCCCTTGCCAGGATTTCCCGTGCAGCGTCAGAAACTATCAATACCTGTGGTTCTCTTTGAATTGACCTTCCTCCCATGCTTTATCTCACTGTAAAAAACGCAGAGACGGCAATGGAACAGCAGGCTATTCAAACTGTTAGAAACACAGAGAAAATAACAAAATCGCAAGGCTCGTTCAAATCTTACTAATTGTTGCAGACTATGATACGGAAATATCTTAGGAACAGCAAGGCATGCAAATTGAAAAACGAGATACCGTTAAGCCTTGCTATTCCTGAGTAAGAGTTTGCCGAATAATAGCTTGACACATATGTCAGCAAATTATGAAGTCAGCCCCCCCCCACAATGTGATAGGCCATCCTCAGCCGTCAAATGAAGGAGCGGCGGGCCGATCTGTCCTGGTACAGGGTCATAAAGGAACAGTGTATGCCAAGATGCCATGTTTACAAAAGGAGCAGGTTACCGAAATCGAGGTGTATAATAGGATCGCTTAATAAATAAGAAAATGCGGTTACATGATGCGAGGCTAGGAGGATAGGACAGCTGACGTGCACAACGAGTGTAATGCGATCATTGTCTACTTTTTCCATCATGATTGGTTATGATGGATTTTCATGTGTTTAATGGTTCGGGGAAGTGATATGCATAATCTTATTTGACAGATTACAAAGGTATAAGACAGAGAAGGGTATTAATGATTACTATTGGTGTATAAGAAATGTGACTTCAATACCATTAACAGAGCTCTGCTGCCGACAGGTGTCCATAACCTTGGCAGAGTTGTTTGTTTCACCCATGGAACCATGATCCTTTGTGTATGCCTAGGAAGTGTTGTTTAGTGTCAAAATGGAGGTCATTATGCTGGCTTGGTAACCAGTTAAATCATAATGCCATTCACCAGGAAGGAGTGAAAGGTGGGCAGGCCAGCTCGTGATGAGACCTCCTGTTCCAAGGACTCTTTATTTTTTCTGATGTGCCTCTTGGACCATATCCCTGGTGTGGTGGCCATAGTGGGAATGCCACTTCACTTTCTTCCTTATGATCATGGTAGGCTGGCTCTTGATGAGACCCCCTATCCTGCATTTGACAATTCAAAACATTCTTCTTCTTTTTTCTTTTTTTATAAAATGCTTTCCTATTTATACACAAAGGGTGGTTCGGCCCTCCTTAAGAGTAGGAATGGTGGAAGAAGTCTTAACATCTCAATAGAAAAATATAAACCCTTTGTTCTTATTCCTTAATAATGATCAAAGAAGATTATGGGAATTTAAAAAGAACCAGCATGATAAAGATGACCAATCATGTCAGTATTAGTAGGGTAATGACAGCAAAAGTGATGAATAATTGTGTCCTTTCTTTGTTCCTCTTTATCAATTCACAACAATTTCTTGTAAAAGTAGCGATTTTATATAATTTGTTGATTTCAATATGCTCTAGCTTTGTATCCATTGCATGAGTGTATAGTTGTGCTCCAAAAGACCTGAAACAAGAGGAACAGCAGGTATCTTTAGGCATAAGTAAAAGGAATACGAGAATGTTGTCGTTTGAAAAAGGAAGGGAAAAGGAATACAAGTGTTGTTCCTTTGAAAAAGGAACAGCAAAAACCGAAAGTGTCGTTCCTTTGAAAAAAGGAACAGCAAAAACTGAACATGTCGTTCCTTTAGAAAAGGAACAGCAGAAAACCAAAAGTGTCGTTCCTTTGGAAAAGGAACAGCAGAAACGCAAGTGCTAAAAGTGTCGTTCCTTTGGAAAAGGAACAACAAAAACGCAAATGTTGTTCCTTTGGAAAAGGAACAACAAAAATCAAAAGTGTTATTCCTTTGGAAAAGGAACAGCAGAAAACTCAAATGTCGTTCCTTTGGAAAAGGAACAAAAAAAATCAAAAGTGTTGTTCCTTTGGAAAAGGAACAACAAAAATCAAAAGTGTTGTTCCTTTGGAAAAGGAACAGCAGAAAACCCAAATGTCGTTCCTTTGGAAAAGGAACAGCAAAAATCAAAAGTGTTGTTCCTTTGGAAAAGGAACAACAGAAAACTCAAATGTCGTTCCTTTGGAAAAGGAACAACAAAAATCAAAAGTGTTGTTCCTTTGGAAAAGGAACAGCAGAAAACTCAAATGTCGTTCCTTTGGAAAAGGAATAGCAAAATGAAAATGAAAAAGGAACGACTGAAACAAAAGGTGTTGTTCTTTTGAAAAAGGAACAGCAAACAAAAATGTTATCCCTTCAGAAAAGGAACAACAAAAATGACAGTGTTGTTTCTTCTGAAAAAGGAACAGCAAAAAAAAAATGCAAATACAAAAATATATACAGAACAAAGAAATTATGTACAAAGTATAAAAACAGGTGAATCACTTAATGAATCACAGGTGAGGAAGATTTCTCTTCCTCCTGTAGAATTTGCATATCAGAGTCCTCGCGTAGTTGCTGGCAGAAGGATTCCTGAGTAAGTGGTTTGTGGTATAATTGAACTCGGTGGCCATTTACTTTAAAGGTATGTCCAGATCTGTCAATAGTGACTAGAGTAAGGGTGCCATTATCATGTACCTTCTAGATTTCATATGGCCCTAGCTAGCGAGTCTGAAGTTTCCGGGGAAAATCCTGAAACCTGGAATCGTATAAGAGTGCCCAATCTCCTTCGCGGAAGACTTTCTTTTTAATGAGAGCATCATGCCATTTAGCTCGCTACTATTGGATTAATGCAGTGTGTTGAAGGGCAGAGAGCCTAATTTCATCTAGCTCATTGATCTGTTGTAACCTATTAATCTGTGCCTCGTTTAGATCTAGGCCGACTTCTTGTGTTGTTCGCAGTGTTTGGATTTCGAATTCTATGGGGAAAATGGGTTGCCTTCCAAACACCAATTGGTATGGTGAATAGCTGGTAGTGCTTCTCCATGTTGTTCTGTAGGCCCACAAGGCTTCTGGTAGTCTTGCAGCCCAATCGCGTCTATGTGACGCAATGGTTTTTGTCAAGATTGCTTCTATTATTTTGTTGTTGCTTTCTACTTGACCGTTTGCCTGTGGGTGGTATGGAGTAGTAATTTTATGCTAGATATGATAGTTCTTAAGTGTTGCAGCAATCTTGTTACCAGCAAAATGTGGTCCACCGTCTGTAATTATGTCTCTTGGAAGCCCATATCGCACAAATATATGAAACAGGAACTGTATGACAAAATCCTCTGTAGCTCTCGGCAATGCTTCTGCTTCAACCCATTTGGTGACATATTCTGTTGCCACCAGAATATATGTTTTCTGGTTCAAGGATGGGTTAATTGGACCAACAAAATCAAGTGCCCATCGCTTGAATGGTTCAATAACCAGTTGTGGGTTCAGGGGCATTTAGTCGGACTGACCAGGGCGTCCTGCTCTTTGACAACTGTCACAAGCTTGAACGAACTTCTTTGCATCTTTGAAGATCATAGGCCAATAATACCCTGTCTGCAGCACCTTGTGTCCAGTTCTCTGATCGGCAAAGTGTCTGCCACATGGTCCGTCGTGACAAGCTTTCAAAATATAAAAATTTCATCCTCCTGGACACATCTCCTGATGTGCATATCTACTTCTATATGGAACAGGTAGCCCCCAATCCAGGAAAATCGAGCACTTCGCTGGAAAATCTATTTTCGTTCATTGGGGGTTAGATGTTTTGATAATTTACCTACTGCTAAGTAATTCGCAACATCAGCATACCAGGGTGTTTTAACAGTGACAGCAAACAAATGCTCATCTGGAAATTGATCTTCAACTGCTGCTGCGTCCACTGGTTTTGGCATTCGCGAGAGAAAGTCAGCTACAGGATTTTCTTTTCCAGGTCTATCCTTGATTGTAATATCAAATTCCTACAATAAAATCAGCCATCTAGTTATTCTACCATTTGTGATTGGTTTATTTGCTAAATATTTTATGGCAGAGTGATCTGTATATAAGATAACAGGATATCCAGTAATGTAATGCCTGAACTTATTGACAACATGTATTACAGCTAGAAATTCCTTTTCAGTAACAGTATAATTCAATTCAGCAGGGGATAAGTTCTTGCTAATATAATAAATTGCATATGGTTTTTTATCTTCTTCCTGCCCAAGGACTGCTCCAATAGTTGTATCTGAGGCATCTGATGAAATTTGGAATGGCAGGTCCCAATTTGGTCCTCGAAGGACTGGAGCTGTGGACACAAGCTTCTTCAGATCCTGAAAAGCACGGTCACATTTTTCTGTCCAAAGAAAGTCAACATTACCTATCAGTGCATATAGAGGTGCAGAAATATGTGAAAAATGTTCTATAAATCTTCTATAATAACCAGAGAATCCGAGAAAACTACGTACCTCTGTTTCAGTGGTAGGAGTGGGAATTAGCAAAATTATTTGAATTTTGGATGGGTCTACTTGTATGCTAGCTGCTGAGATATAATGGCCTAGAATAAGTCCTTCAGTCATTATCATATAGCATTTTTCATGGCTTAAGCAAAGCCTGGTGGCAATGCAATGCTGCAGGACTTTTTCCAGTGTGTCCAATGCTGGATCAAAATCATCTTCGTATGGTGTAAAATCATCCATGTAGACTTCGAGCCCCTCATTTATTAGATCTGAAAAAATGTTGAGGATAGCTCTTTGAAATGTGGTAGGAGCATTGCATAAGCCAAAAGGTAGAACTTTGTAGGCAAATGTTCCCCAAGGACAAGTAAAAGTGGTTTTGTCTTGGTCTTCAGGGGCAATCTGAATTTGATTGTATCCACTGAAGCCATCTAAGAAAGAAAAGAATTTCTTTCCTGCTAGAGTGTCTAATACTTGATCAATGAATGGAAGGGGAAAGTGGTCTTTTTGTGTTGCTTTGTTTAACTCTCTATAGTCTACACAAATCCTCCACTTTCCATTCTTCTTTGGTACCACAACAAGTGGAGAGACCCATTTACTATCGGAGATAGGGTAGATGAAGTTAACATCTAAAAGTTTTTGAAGTTCAGCTTTTACAACGTCTTTTAGATGAGGATTAAGTCTCCTTTGTGGTTGGCGAACAGGTCTCGCATCCTTTTCTATGTAAATGTGGTGTGTACATAACTGGGGGTCAATTCCTTTCATATCAGGGTAGTCCCATGCAAATGCTTCTTTATGTTTCCTCAATAATTGGATGAGCTTCTTTTCTTGTTCGGAAGTCAGGTTGGCATTAATGTTTAAAGTCTTTCCTGGCTCAATTTCCACAATTTTGCTATTCGAAACAGAGGTAGTAGGTATTGTTTGATCATGTGTATCTTTAAGAAGATCCTCTTCTAATTCATTATCAAATGCTGCTTCTATCATGTGACATTGTATGTGGGATCTAGGTTCAACTTGGCTAATGAAATTATTAATGGCATCATCTTCTGTTTGGTCTTTGAAATCGAGGGCCTCTTGTATGGTTAATGGAGATCTAATATTTTCGGTGAGGTATGATACAGGATGCTTGTTAGTTTTTATTATTGTGACACTTGGCTACGCTGGGGGGTATAAAGCTAGATTCTTAATATTTGTCCCCCTAGTAATGGTCATATTACCTTGTCAGCAGCCAATATAAGCATCGGCAGTTGCAAGCCAAGGTCTGCCTAAGATCAATGGATGTCCATCAAGTCGGTTTTTGGGGTTTATTATCATAAAATCGACCGGATACTCCCAGGAGTCAACAGATACCATAAAATCATGTAGTGTGCCCTCTGGCCTAACTACAGATCGATCAACGAGTTCTAATAAAGCGGAGGTCGGTTCTACTGTGCCCAGTTTTTGGCAAGTAGTGGTTGTTAAGATGTTAATTGCAGCTCCTAGATCAACTAAGGCATTTGAGAAGGTTTGACCATAGATTTTTACGGTTACTATTGGATTTCCTGGGTCTTCGTATTTAACGGGTGTTTCTTTTCCTGATAATAAGTCAGATAAAGTGCCAACTACTTGGACTTTTGGGTTATTTTTTATTGTCCTCCTTGGTTTCTTTATACATAGTTCTTTGATAGTCTTTGCATATATCGGGATGTCTTGAATGGCTTGGAGGAGCGGGATTTTTATGTACAGGTTTCGTAATTCTCCCAAAATGTCAAAATCAGGATATTGTATAGGTCGAGGTATAATTAAGCGTTCTAGGAATGGAGGAGAGGATGTGGTTGCTGGGTCATGAATTTTTTGTCTGGTTGGTGGGCCCCAGTATTGTAGCAATAATGCTACAACTCCTGGAACTCCCTTCTTTAATTTTATCAACCCGGTAGTTTGTAACAAACTTGGAAGCGACGGTGCTGTATGCACAAGTACTAGCTCTTGCCGCAGCTGTCACTTGGTCAGCTGGCACAAGTCCGCTAGGGGCTCAAGCCAACTTCTATGAGCTCTTAGAAGAAGCTTTTTAACTGATGGATGAAAGCTAACTCAAAGGAAGCTAATCTACTTGCGGAAAGAAACTGAAAGCCAAAAAGAAACGCAAACCCTAGAAAACCCTAATTCTACCAACTAGTCCTACTGATGCAAAGGAAAGAATGCAAACTATGAAAAGAGATGCCATTACTTCTAGGAAGGTAAAATGCATGTGTCTAAGTTATCATTATCTGAAGAAAACATCTTTTTGTATTTTTGCTTAAGTTGTTAAAATTATCATGCATGTGCTTCTAACTAGTTTTCCACTGTGCAGGGATGGATCAAGGGATGAAATGCTTTGGGAAAGGTTGGGATGGTACAGAGAGGGTCTAAGGGATCCCTAACATTCTTTCTGAGAGTTTCACAAAGTCTGGATGCCATGCAACCGTGTTTATGAACTTCTACAGGAAGTCTGTAGGGGTTTCTACAGGATGTTCTGTAATTCTTCTACAGGATGTTTCGAAATGGGATTTTTGAGGATGGGTGATTGATGGAAGATGCATGGATGGTTATGGAGGTAGGATGGGGGTCTGAAGTGACCCAGGAACTGATGGATGGAGTGGTGAGATGATATGTGGAAGGCTGATTTGGCTTTAAGGTAGTTGAGACAACAATGGAGAAGAAGGTAGGGTTACGTGGGCAAGAGGATGGGTGTGAAGCGAGAAGCCTAGATATGGGATGAATCAGATGGCTCTGATGAAGCTTGACCATGTGAGTGAGTGATAGAGATGTCCTGCACAATGCACATTCAACCGAATCAATGAATTCTTGCAAACAAACTAAGTCCTAGCTAACTTAATCTAACTGTCAATGAAATGAATAAACAGCAGCCTCGTTTGGAAAGAGAACCATGTACATCACGTGAGCAAGAACATTCCGAAAGATCTAAATGCATGACAAACTCCTACCAATCGATTCCCAAACATAAAAAGCTACTTTAACCAACAAAAAAAACCAAAATAACAAAGCAAGATCTAAAGAGCAGATTTTATTTTAAGAACGCAGCAAACACACATAAAGATAAACAAGGGAGGTACTGGCCGCTTGAGATGGGCGCAACCCCAAGAGCTACAGCCTCCCAAGAGAGATTTAGAGCTGGTGCAAAGCTGAATTAATCTTTATTAATCAAGAATGAAGAGTTACATCAAAACTGTCCACAAGGAGAGCTTGAGAATGAGATGATCTATTGCATACAAATCGAATTACAAAATGACTACAACAAGGCTACGAAATGACTAACTACTAGCTACTATCTACTGGCTAACTAGCTAACATCCACTGGCTAACCTGGCTAACCCAAATGAGGCCCTAAGCCTTCTTATTTATACAATTTGAGGACCCAACAGTCCTCCTAAAATTTAGGGACTCGGCTGCCCAAAACTTGGAGTTAACAGCAGTCCTACTTGACTTGCTTGGCTGCCCTTGTGTTGATTGATTCGGTGGCCCTTGAACTCCGAGCTAATGGTGGAGAATTCGAGGCAAGGGCCCATAAATGAAGGGGACACCTTCCTACAAATCCTCTAGCTTGTCTTCCCACGAATTTGGCTGCCAAGTGCTCATTAAGACCTTCAATTTTGTCTCCAAATTGACCAAAAAGGCTACACAAAGCACCCATTAGACTTGTTGGCATAATGACTAACCAAATTCACTCTATTAGCATAAAAATAATCAAAAACATGAAATAAACCAATGAGAATGGTGGATTAAGTCAAATTAGGAGGTTGAATGAGCCCAAATAATTGTCCATTTTTGGGGCTCATCGCTGGTCACGTCCTCTTCTTGTAATGGTTGTTCTACAGGTAACTGATTTTCATCTTGAACTGTTTTATCTCCCTCTATTTCAATGATGCACCCAGATCTTAATTAAAGGTCATTACACTCCCTTAGATCGCTTCCTAATCCTGGTGTTTCGGTTATTTGAATGGACTGGACCGATCTGTTATTAGGATTGGGGTTGGGTTGGGTTGGGAGTTACGGCCTTAAGTTAGACTGGGGGTTTTGTTGTAGGGCTGGCAGTGTAGGTTGAGGGAGCGGGATGGTTCCTACTGGCTGATTCATCGATCTTTGCCAGTTTGTCTGCCAGGTTTGACTCTGTGAAGTAGGAGGAGTCCATTGTGGTGGAAAAACATTGTTTTGCCAATATGGTGGGGTATAGGGAAAATTTGGCCAATTGGGTTGGCTTGCTTGATTCGGCCATGGAGATGATGAAGGGAATGATTGTTGTGACCAATTTGGGAAGGGAGGTTGATTTTTCCACATTGTATTATATTGTTGAGCATGATATTGCTGAGGCTGGAAAGAAGAAGCTAGGTCTGAAAACATACATGTTTGTCGCGGCTGCCATTGATGGCGCTGATTAAGTAGATAAACTGATTCTGGCTCTTCTTCTGCTTCCTTATATACTGTTTTCAATCTAGGAAGTGAGGGATAGCTCTCTATGGAGTGGTCTTTTGTACAAATGGCACAAACTTGGACTGCATCTAATGGACACTCCTTATGGCTGTGTTTCTTTCTGCATCTGGGACAGAAGATTGCCAAATTCTGTTCTGATTCTGCTTGCTTTTGTTTGGCTTGCATAATATCAAGTTGTGTTGTCAGCGTCCCCAATATGTCAATTTTAAAATTTTCTAATAAATTTCCAATTTCTGCGCGAGTTACTCCTTCTGTCAAAATTCTATTATCTCTTACAAACCGATCATGTTCTGCTGGTTTTAGTCTTGTGCTGCCTCTCGAGCTCCTGATACATAAATCAATAATGTCAGCAAAATTTTCCTGATAAATATCTCCTTTCCCCATAATGTTCAACGTTTCAATCCATTGTTCCTTCATTCCCCTAATTAATGTTATTTTTAATACATTATTAGGTAAGGGTAATGATGCATAAGGAGATCTTTGAAGATTATACTGGAAACGTTCAACATACTCTTCTAATGTTTCATTTGGTTTAGCTACCATCTGAAATATTTCATCTTTTAACTCTCGAGACCTGCAATAGTCTTGATATTTTTTTAGAAAAGACTCTTTCATTTGATCCCAATTATTTATAACACCACCACCTAATCCCATAAACCATCTTAAAGCAGCTCCTTTTAATGTAGAGGGAAATAATTTCAGTTTCTGGGGATCGGTGGTATAGTCATATCCTCTACATAGCACATCGAATTCAAACAGGAATGCATCCAAATCTTCTGATGTAAGGCCATGGAATGTAGGGATATGCTGGAGAGGAATTGCTTTCATAGGTGCATTAGCTGCAGTATCCACAATGGGGTATTGCAGTGTAGAGGTTTGGGTGTTAGGCTGATTCTGGGCCATTTGGTCAAATATATGCCAATAGCCTTCTAGGATATCTAGGAGGGTATTCCTAGGTTGTCAAGGGGGAATGGCTCTAATGGGAATGGCCTTGACAGCACTTCCTTTATCTGGGATGATGAGAGTGCCTAATGTTTGGGGGGATTCAGGTTCTTGAATTTCTTCAACTTTGTTATAAACGATTTTTGCAGCACTTCCCTTATCTGGCTGCTTAATGGCTGAATTACCCTAAGAGGAGATTTTGGTTCTTCAGCTTCTCCTGTTTCTCCTCTTCCTTCACAGAGATTGCTAAGGTTCCCTTCCTGCAATGATTTTAGGCTAGAATTTTCAATTTCTTGAAAATCTTGCTCTTCGGTTTGACTATGCACCTCAGGAAAGGATACAGATGGTGATCTTGTGGCCTGAAGGGAACTAGTAGGCTGTCTAGAAGTAACTTTTCTAGGTCCTACTGAAGGCTGAGATTCTGCTTTCTTAAGGATTTCGTCTATAAAGGTCGATCGGCCAAGGGTCACCGGCCCCTTAGCTTTATCAGACTTGGGTAGAGGTTTGGGATTATTTTCTAGCTTTTTCTGCTTAGTCATGCACACAAATCAACTGTTAGGTTCTACCCAAACAAAACAGCAACAAATCTCAAGGGAGCAGGGCTATTACATACTCCACACGCAGGTTCTTACCTTCCGTTTTTAAAACCCAGTTCTTTCCTAACAGGTTCTTACACTACTCTGGAAAAGAAACAAATGGCTACACTCTTCCCCGGCAACGGCGCCAAAATGTCGAGCCGTAAAAAGGGTCTTTTTCACCTCTAATTACCTCACATTAACTTGTCAATCCAGGAACGATTTGCTATCTCAAAGAGTGTACTCAGTTTGAGGCTGTCATTTGTCAGAGTAATGCTAGTAGTATAGCTCAAGAAAATACAAGAGTAAATGGATGCTTGAAACAAGATCTACTTACAGCAAAATACTTTAAAAACTAAATCATGCACTCGGAAAACTAAGCAATTTATCAGTCAAGGGTCCAGTAACAATAACTCATCCCTTTGTAAACTGATGTAACTAAAGGTAATCAAGGAATAGATCATCAATCTGGGGACTAGACAACAAATTCCAACGCCCACTACAGTTTCAGATCGTTCTACACACCAAAGCAACAATAACGCAAATAACAGGAAATGGAACAACAACTAAGAAATGGAACAGCAACTAGAAAATGTAACAGCAACTAAGTCTGATGAACAGCAACACCTTAATCTACAGGAACAAGTGCAGTAATCGTATCCTACAGAAATCAGATGGCAATCTTTACTTAAAGGATAAATTGGACAGCACACTGAAATAGAACGGCAACTGATTAGTAATGAAATATGGAACAACGCTTTAGAACCAAATGTAGATGCACAATAGACTTAACACACGGCACACCTTAGTATTGAGAAAGACAGTAATATGATCTCGGTAATACAAATATCAATCTTAGTTATAAGGATAATGATCGCAATTCATAATGGAACAGCAATGTCAGTTGAACAACAATCAGAATGAAGTATAAACCATATACGAATACAATAATACCAACTTAAGAATATTACAGCCCAGTTACTCTATAATTGAACAGCGAGAGAATTTTGTAAAGAACAGTAAGGTTCCATTAATGACTTAAAGGAACAGCAATACGTTATAAAGTCAGAATGAACAATACGACCTTCCTATTGCAGAGAACGATATTGTAAATATAACAGAGCTGTGATATAAAATAACAAAACACACCAGATTACCGATCAAAGCTGATAACGAAAACCACACACGAACTAAAGATAATGATACAGGAGCAAGTGTTCCACCAGGGCCGGGCCCTTAGCCTCCAGGGACACACCGCTTGAAATTATTCCAGGATCAAAGATGGAACAGCAACCAGATTTATATTAAAGCATTAAAACAGAGTTACAGTGGATCACTTCTCAACGAGAGTCAATGATCAAAGTTTCAAATACAGAGCAAAGTTACATAAAAATTAACAGTCGATCCCCGGGCTAGCAGTGCTGCCCCTACTTATAACAGCTGAAGTGGAGATATCAAGGATGCAAAAATAGTTAAAGCAGCGATCCCTCAGGATCAAAGGATCCTGAGGGATTTGCCAAGCTGTTAATCTTTAGTTATCGGTCGTTTTCTTGCGCCGAGTCAATATCTCCTTTTCCTTTCCTTGGCTGAGATGTTTTAATTTAGATCGTCTTGTTTGCATATGGTTCCCCGCCAAAGGGACAGCGGTTAGCTTGGCCCTGTCTTTTTCTTTGGAGCAGCAATCTTTAGTTTTTCCCTTTTCCTGCATAAGAAATGGCAATTATTAGTGTTTTCATGTTGCATATAAATCTTATAGATTTGTCATGATTTCCCATTATCTACCTAGTTCATGATGCAAAGATGTTACGAGTTCTAAAGAAAAGATGACAAAATAATCAATAAAAACATACCTTCTTCAGTACTCCACAGGAGTGACTCCAGTATTTTTCACCTAGTTCTATGCCTGCGACCGCGAGATCTAAGGCACTTTTTCAGGGCTAGTCTCGAGACCACTACCCAGAAATTAATGAAACTCTCAAGAATGACCAATGACACAAGGACAAGGCCTTCAATACAAAACTTAGACAAGAACCCGAACTAACAAGGCCTAGCCATAATAGTCATTCCATCAAACACATCATGAACACATAATGTACAAGTCATAAATACACATCTGAACATAGGGAGCTCATACTTATATGAGAATCATCAAGAAGGTCTAATTCCCTCTCATAATAGATGTAGTATCATCTATTAGGTCATACATTCATTAACAATTCATTTACTAATAAAAACATGATGAGATCATGTTGAAGCCTCAACAATCGTTGTTACAACATGGGGAAAACCACCCGGTCAAGACCTTGGTTAGCAACTCCTTTTCCGTTTGGTGTAGTGGCTTTGATGATGGATAATGGGACCAGTTTCCCAGAATAGATTTTGATAGTGTCGGTGGGGTGATATATGATGTAACGAAGGAATTATTAAGCTAAGTGTAATCTAATCTAAACTACTAAACACATACATATATCCTAGTTTAAACACTATTTAAATATAAATATACCCGGGAATTAAATACAATATGCAATCTACAATGATGCCCTACAACAATTGGCAATAAAGATCATTCAACTGCAATAAGAAGTGAAATTGTTTAACAGTAATTGTTTTGGATAAATAGTTAGCCAAAACGATTGTGAAAGATATATCGCATATAATATCATTCATGTATTCAAAATAAACTCAAAGCCAACATCATACAAAAGTGCAATAATGTTAAATTGTAATTCATACTTTCACACATAAAGCAACTTAAAGAAAAATCATTGCCTGATACATAAATAAAACAAGATCATAAGATAAAAGTACCATATATGACGAGTCTTGCTCATGTGTCTCAACAATATTAATCCAATCTCAATCAATCCAACACATTCTAAGAGTACACAAGTGCATTTCAACAGAGCATGCTAGAAATTTGAAAGAAAATATATCATGTTCCATTCATTCCATCAAAACCTCCTCAAAGGTACAGAAGTGCAATGTTTCTGATAAAATTTTTGGACCCCTCTCTAAATGCATGAGAGGGGTTTAAATACTAAACTATAGGTCCTAAAATAGATTATTACAAAAATAGTTGAGGAGGTTTAAACGACCTTCCTCAGATCATGCGAAAATAAAACTAAAATAAAAATAAACTAAGTGACTAACTCCTTTGCATTTGATCTTTGAGATCGCAAATATCTGTCATAGGCTTGAGCTGCGTCAGTTGGCCGATCGCAGATTTTAACTGCCCAACAAATATAGTGTCTGTTAGTGCTAGCACCATTTTTTGTGTGGAGGTTGTTAAGCATCTCAAGGTCATCCACTGGTTGTATGGTTTTACTAAGAACTGCCAGTATGCTTCCCAGTTTAACTTGCTCATCTGTCTAATTACCTCCTCCTTTTCCTTCGTTGCCTGCCTCCACTGCTGTTCTAACTGTTTAACATTTGGAAGAAATCCTGGTATGCATTCTGTAACCAGGTTGGCGCCATGCAGATTTTTGTTGATGGATTCTATTATGCTGTTTGTTGTTGCTGCTGCGATCGTTGTTTCCCTTTCTGCTTGCTTGAGCCGAGAATCCCAATCTGTGAACAAGATGTCTTTATGCGATTCCTCCAGCTTTGGTAGATTAGCCTTTCTCCCATCTTCTGATTCTTGCCAGGTGATAAAGTCAGAAATATTTTTATGTATTTCGTCATAATCAAGTCTCATGTTGACAACTTTTCTTGTTAGCTTATCATTGATCTTGCTATAAGGACTTATTTACGAGATTTTCCCGCAAAGAACTTCCTTCTGTTGCATTAGTTTGGAGTTAAGATTAAGTGCTTCCTTTATGAACTCATTAATTTGCGGATTCTCTTTATACTTATCTGTCATAGCTTGTATCCACGCATCTCTTTCTGCTAGGCTGGCCTGATGTTGTATTCGCATCTGTTCAAATTCCTGCTGGAGCTGGGCTACTTGTAATTATGCTTGTTGATTGGATTTCTCCTAAGCTAATTGTTGTTCCAACAGCAGAATTCTTTGTTCCTTTTCTTTAAGTAGCATTTGGACCTCTGTTGCTTTGTCAATAGTTGTTGTAGCATAGGCTCCTGCGAATTGCAATAATTTTTTGATATTTTCATATGGGTCCATGGGCGAGTCCTTCCATACAATTTCCATTGGTTCATTGTCAGGAGTCGTAACAGCTGCAGCATCTAACTTTCTTTTCTTTCTCTGTCTCTTAATGATATCTTTGTGGGTAGGACTATAAAATACATCTAGTGGAGGAATTTCCTCAATTCTCAAAATAATTTCTAAAGTGGGGGTGGCAGGAATGAGCTCAACATCCTGAGTGCCTACAGTTTTTTCTACTATTGTTTCTTGAGTTGACTTGTGAGTTTGCTTAGGAGTTTGTATCTTAGATGTTTGTTCATATGTGTGAAGTTTATTTTTGAAATGTTCCCATTCCTTTTCCAAATCAATAGCTGGGGTTTTTGCTAACTGAGTGGATGTAGAGTGAACTTTTGCCTATTTCTTTGTCGCGGTTTCCTCGATTGTTTCCTCTATAGTTCCAGTTGTGTCCCTTTCAGACTCTTTATTTTTATTGCCTCCCTCATTTTGAGACTGGTGCTCTGAGTGATCTGACTCATGAGTAGATCTCTCTTGGGTTTCTTCTTCGAAATTCTCTTTGGAGTTGTCCTCCAAGCTTACATTGGGAGTTGGCTCCCTTATTGGTTCAATTTGCAATAGGTCCAATGGGACCTTCAATAATCTCCTTTTTCTGTATACATGGAAAGATTTAACATCATCTGGGATAAAATGTAGTGATGCCACATGTGTCACTTCTGAAAATGTTTCTTTTTGTAGAAAGTGGTCATCGAAGGTGTCCTCCTTGTGGGTGAATGGTTTTACTTTCACCATAGTAGTGAAGTTCTTAGCAGTGTCATTTGGGTCATACTGGCTTCCCGGGATTGTAGCTAATTTCAGAGACTTCATCATCTCTACTTCTTTACATGCATTTCCAAAATGATGTAGCACAAATGCACCACATTGCAACAGAAATATAGGCCAAATGGCCTTCTTCTGCTCTTTCAATCCTCTACTCAACCCACCTTCCCTTATCGTTTGGTAGGCTATCTCCCTAGCCATTAATTTGTCAACGACATAGTATGGGAGAACATGCGATGAAGAAATGCTCCCAAATACTCTGATATAGGTAAATGTTCCTCCCCAAACCATCTAGCTATAGGCAAGATATCCACTTCATCTTCTTTTGAAAATATAGGGGCGGTTGTGTTGTAGACTTGTTTATGGATGGGTAGCATAACTCCTTGACAAATCTTATAAAAATGGGGGTGAAATTGAGACTCCCACAAAATATTATGGTAAACATGGATAGGAAGTGGGTCTTTCACGGTCCACTTCCATCCCATAATGGGAAATTTAGAACTAAAACAGATTGCGTCGATTGCAAAAGCGTTCATGAAAAACAGGGGATAAACCCTTATAGAGGGGCTTCTTTTCTCCTATATTCCTTAATGGATTTTGCCAAATTATCAGACAAATTTGAGCCCAATTCATTATCGTTGCGTTCACAGCTGAATCTATTAATGAAATCCATTCCGAGGAAAATTTGGTGCTATCGAGTTTACCGAACAATCTACATAGCATGGCTGCTGCGAAACTATAAGGAGGAGAGATAGATTTCATAGAATACATACCTGTCTTATCCCGTTTGATCTTTCCTTCGCTTGCTGTCGAGGCCCACATGACGTCTGTCGAGTCTTCATTCTCCTTAGCAAATTGCTTGAGGAACTATTTATTGTAGAGCTTCTGTGGCTCTGGTAAATGGTACATTAGCTGTAGGCTGTCTGCTGAAAAAGATCCCATAACCTCTTGCCTGTGATTCTTGAATTCTCTATCTAAGATGTCCACCACATCAATTATCCACTTGACCATATCTGTGTATGGGATTATCTTCAGTCTTGCGGCTATGCGGTGTAGGAATGAGCATGTTGTCTCGAAGTAGGAGGCATCAGAGGAATCATGAGCATTGACTGTGGCCTTTGCTACCAGTGGCCTTGGTTTTTCCTCTTCTAACAAATCATACATGGCCTCCCATGTTGAATTCCCTCTGTATCTGTTTCATGTAGTATCAGAGAAAAGAGGGATCATTTCTGACTTTTCAGACGCAACTACCTTTCCCCTCTTTGCCATTGCTTCTAACAACTCTTCCTGTGGATTTTTCCTGAAATGGAGCAAAGCGGAAGCTATCAGATAGACACAAGCAAGAATGAAAATGAGGATGAATGATACAGATAACCTTGAAAAGGTGACAAGAAAGGAGTTTTAATTAAATGCAGATGAAAAGATATTGTATCACGTCGAGCCGCTTTTCAACATAAATGCCATTAACCCATACTAAATATCCACTAATGGTTCCTTATTGCTACCTTTATTGCTCATTAATGTTCTGCATCATAAGATGGGAAGGAAAATTTTTAAGGTGGCGAGCTTTAGTTGTGAGAATGTCAATTTTGTGATTGCGATGTAATATCGCAAATCGCATATTTGATTGTGCGTTTTCTTAGAGTTCCTTAAGTTCTTGCGGGATGCGAGATATGGGATAAGCGATGTGTTCATTATTGTTTAAAGTGTATCTTGTTTGATGGAATTTTTACCTTATAAAGCATTTTTTATTGCACAACAGACTTAAGTGATACTTTATGACATAGGCTTCAATTGGGTCCGGGCTTTTATCGCATTTCGCAACATCGTGCAGTTCGTAAGATTTCAGACCTTTCTTAAGTGTTTCCGACGCAATGTGATAAGGTTGACCGTCTCATCACAATATCGCATTTCACATGTTTCAACATACTTCGTGAGGGTGCGCCCTTTGTGAATGACGATATGCGATATGGGCTTTATTTTAATAGGAAATTCCTTAGGCCCTAGTTTTAAATGAAAAAAGCCTAATGATATCTAGGTTAAGTGTGGTGATTCATTTTGATTGCTTTTCACAAGTTTTGCTTGTTAATAAGGCTTTTGACACACTTGGTCCAGTGGTATGTGAAAAGGTGAGTATTGCTAGCTTTCAAAGGGTTTTGACTTGATATCTTGCTTTATTCCAAAAATTTAAAAGAAAGTGTCTAAATGCTAAATTTGTTTTTTGAAGGATTTTATCAAGGGTCCCTATTTATTAATAGAATATTAGCTATTATATTAATAAATGGGGGGGTTGTTGAATAGCACAACAATTGGTGATTCGCTGGAAGAACCAGTTATCTCTGACAGTTTTTTGAAATTTCTAAAAACTTCCAAAATAAAGGTAGTTCAGAAAATAAAAATACATGAAATATAAGATAAGTAACATTTCTCTGAATAAAAACAAAATCTACTTAATTATCATCCATTTGATTATCCTCTTCAATATGAAAATTGCTTTGTCTACATCAGTGATTACTTGGTTTAAAGATAAAAACAGGGGACTCTCGCAAATTAACTTTTAGATGTACTCATTTGCCATAGGTAGAGCCTGTGCTGTGAGCAGGCATCCATAGCCTCGACAGGGTTACCTTTTAACCAGCAATGATTCAGTATCCCATCTAGGTAAGAGTGCAATTTTTAAAGATAAATTCAGATTCATATACTTACTTGCTTTCTCATTCTTTTCTAAACAATTCATTTTTCTTAAAATTTTCATTTTCTTCTTAAATGTCATTGTCTTGGTTTGGTGGCCAAAATTGACAATGTCATTCACTAGTTGTAACTTTAACTGAACAAGTTGGCTCATGATGAGACCCCTTGTCTTTTGATTAATCATAATCTCAATCCATTACCCTATTTTGGTATGCAATATTTGTAATGTCATCTTGTTAGTTCCCTATGATCATGGTAAGTCGGCTCTTGATGAGACCTCTTATCCTTTAAGTTTAAGCATATTTTAGAATTACACTCTAAAAAGTGAAAGCTCACTATATGGGGGGAATCATTGACTCCTTAAGCGTTTCTGGATGAAAATTATAGAGTTAAAGATGCTTCTTTGTAGAGAGTCCTTGATTTCTTATAGATACTTATCTTAACTGATGGTAGAACAAAGGTTATTTTACAAAGTTGAGTCTTACCAAAGGACAACTAATTTTGGTAGAGGACAAGCAATTTTAGAGAGATGGAACTTAGCTTATGTTTCAAATGTAAAAATCATCTTCTTAAAAAACTCTACTTATACAAGCAAAAAGTCAAAATATAAAAGAGACTATTATTATTAAGGCCAAATGTAAATGCTACTCAACTTTTATTTTCCTAAAAAGTAAAAACAATAATATACAATGAATAGAAGAGTTTATCTTCTATGAAAAATATTTCTTCAGGATCTTCCCATTGACAGGCAGAGAATCTCTCTTGCCTGATAAATCTTGCAATAAAAAGGTTGATGGGCCTATTTGTTCCACAATCTGAAATGGTCCAAGCCACATTCTTTGGAATTTGGTATGCTTACCTTTTTCCTCATGTGCTTTATCCCATTTCAATACCAAGTCTCCGAGCTGAAAGGATTTTGAACTTACAGAATTTGCATCAAATGAAGATTTGACTAACCGTTGACGATGTGCATGTGTGATTTTGGCGTTTTCCCTTTCTTCTTCGAACTTAAGGATTTGTGATTGTCTTACTTGCATAGAAGAGGAAGCGGTTTCTTCAATAAATTAAACTAGGACTAGAGAGGGAATAGCTACATTTATAGGGAGGACAACTTCTTTCCCATAGACCAAATTAAAAGGAGAAGTGCCTATTGAGGCCTTCTGTGTTATTCGATCTTCCCATAGAGAAAATATTAAAGATTTGTGCCAATTTTTCTGACTTTGATCAACAGTTCGTTTGATAATTCTTATGAGATTTTTGTTTGTAGATTTGGCCAAGCCATTTCCCTAAGGATAATAGTTAGCAGAGTATTTAAGTTTAAAACCTCTTTTAAGAGCAAATTCTGTCATAGCATTGCCTGTAAAATAAGATGCATTATCAAACATGAGGGCAAATGGCAGACCAAATCTAGTAATAATAAACTGATCAATAAATTCAATGATGTTTTCAGAATTGGCTACCTTAAGTGGAATTGCTTCCACCCACTTTGTGAAGTAATCAGTTGTTGTAAGGATATATTTATGTTGCTTTGAAGAGTGAGGAACGATCTCACCTATTATGTCCAGTCCCCATTGTTCAAATGGTTGTTCAATGTTGACTGGCTGCAATGGTAATGCGGGTTTCCTCTGTCTCCCAGCAGTTGTTTGACAAACTTTACATTTCCTTACATAATCGTGTGCATCTTTAAATAAGGTTGGCCAATAATAACCAACATGCAAGATTTTATGTGCGGTTGTGTCCCCTCCAAAATGTCCACCAGCTAGTCCATCATGGAGTTCCTGCAAAACCTTTTCTACCTCAGATTTTTCAAGACATCTAAGCAAAACAAAATCATAATTTATTCTAAACAACACATTATTGATGATTTGATATTGTCTAGCTTTTAACCTCAAAGCCCTTTTTCTTTTGTAACTTAGTTGCATAGGGGCATATCCATTTTTCAAATAAAAGATGATATCAGCATATTTGGATTCAGTGTCATTGAGGCTTACCTCATATACTTGTATATCATCACCTAAATCTTGTAGTGCTGGTAAGTTGGATGCTCCTGCTAACATTCTGCAAAAACCTTGACCTTTTACAATTTTGGCTGGTCTGATCTCAATGTCATATTCTTGCAGTGTTGTTACCCAATTTTCCCTTTTCTCACCTACATCTCTTTGTATTAATAAATTTCTCACTATTGAGAACGGGACTACTACCTTGGTGTGGGTTTTGAGGAGAAAGATTCTGAAATGATTTATTGATTTGAAAACAGCAAAAGCTTGTTTTTCAACATCTGAATAGTTTAATTCAACCCCCTGCAAATTGGAGCTAAAGAAAGAAATTGGTGCTTCAGCTTTGTCATCATTGACCTGTGTTAATATAGCTGCATATGATTTCTCGGAAGAAAAGGTATATAAAATGAAATGATTAGAAAAATTCAGGGTTGCTAGTGAGGGAGCATTCAAGATTGCTTGTTTAATCAGATCAAAGGCTTCATGCTTAGTATGTCCCCATTTAAAAAGAGAATTTTTCTTAATCATAGATTGGAGAGGTAAAACAATTCGTGAAAAGTCAGGGACAAATCTTTTGACAAAATTTATCTGACCTAGGAAAGATTGCATGGCTTTCTTGTTATGAGGTAAAGGGATTCTAGAAATTTCTCTTATCCTATTAGGATCAATGTGAATTCCTTCTTTGGATACAATAAATCCAAGGAGCTTTCCTTCACTTAGAGCAAAGAAATATTTCTTGGGATTGAGAGAAATTCCATACCTCTGACAATGCTCAAAGATTTGTTTTAAATCCTTTAAATGATTACCACGCCTTTTTGAGTACACAATTATATCATCTAAATAGATTACCACTGATTTATTAACCAAGCCTTTGAAAGCTATGTCCATGGCTCTCTAAAATGTGGCACCAGCATTGATTAACCCAAATGGCATCTTTTGATAGGCATAGGTGCCCCATTTGGTTTGAAAGGTAGTCTTTAGCCAGTCATCTGGATGTACTAGAATCTGATTATAACCCGAGAATCCATCCAGAAAAGACATTAGTTCTAAGCCTGCAACTAATTGCAGTATCTGTTCCATAGGAGGTAATGGGAAATTGTCCTTCTGACAATATTTGTTAATATTTTGAAAGTCTATACATATTCGAATATCAAGAAACAAGGTTGGAAACCCACCTTGAATGCCTGACAGGAAAGATAATTTTGGCTTTGAGCAGCTTATTCAATTCAAATTTGATCTGATTTTCTAAATTCGGATGGATCTTTCTTAGCTTTTTTTGCATGGGTTTTTCATCAGATATCATGGGGATGGTATGTTGAATTATAGAAGTGTCATATGTCTTAAGGTCTTCATAGTTCCAAGCAAAGACATTCTTGTATTTCTTCAACAAATGAATGAAGGTTGATTTTTCATCAGGTGTAAGACCAAGTCCTAGATTGATATTCTGAGGTTTAAGGTCAGTTCCAAGATTAACTAATTCAAACCTCAAAGTTGAACTTTGGAGTTTTGAATTAGTGGGTTTTTTGAATCTGTCCTTGAGATCATATAAGTCCTCCAGCTTAACCATAGACTTAGGTATGGAATTCATAGTCGTTTCTTGCTTAAGTTGGGAGTCATGTTGATCTTCATCTATTATCTGGTCATCATAAGAGCCTTCAGATGTTAGAAAACTTATGATATCTGGATCATTATTAAAGACTCACCAATTGGTGATATTGTTGGGAATAGAAGGCCTAAAAATCAATTCAATAGAAAAGCGATCAGGGCTATAATCTTCTGGTGGAATGAGCTTGGATGCAACATTAGCCAAAATATCGGCACTTGCATTTTGGAGTCTTGGGATAGGGGAAATATTAAACATTGTAAAGTGAGAAGTGAGGTCCTAGACTAATGATTGATAATGTTTCAAATGTCTAGACAAATAGTGTATAGTATTTCTTACCTATTTTATCACAATTTCTGAATCTCCAAACACTTGAAGATGTTTGATATTAAGGTCAATAGCCTTATACAGCCCTTGAACCAATGCTTCATATTCGGCAGTGTTGTTTGTGCATTCGAATTCAAGCCTGTATGCTAACATAGTTTTTTATCCTTTTGGGCTAACTAATATGCATCCTGCTTTGGCTCCATCGTTAGATTTGGATCCGTCAAAAAATAATTTCCAAAATAATGAGCTAACTACAGGTTTATCTACAAAATTTATACACTTAGAAGTATCTATTTGAGAAAAAATTTCAACTTGCGATATAACAGAATTTTCGAAGAAGCGTGAACTATTTGCATTAAAATTTCCTAGAAACGATTCAACTGAGTAGTTTTTGATGATATTGCTGCTATATGCGACTGGTTCATTCTCTCCCTCTAGTTCTATAACGATATACTTTTGATGTTTTTCGCGGTCAACCCTTATTTGATTTGGTTTTCCATTATAGGGAAGCCACATGTGGGACCAGTCAGTTGCAAAATAGCCATGAAGCTTTTCTAACCAATTTCTACTAAGGATTAAACCGTAGAACTCGGGGATATCAGCCACAAGAATGTCAATGACTTGACACACTTTAGGGTTTGATGAGAGTCTAATAGTGACTTGATTGAGCTCTCATATAACTTCGACTTGGGATCTATTTAACTGCACAATGCGCACAACATATTTTTGGAGCTCAACATTCAATTTTTCACAAAATATTCGTGATAGAATGTTAGATGAAGCTCCAGAATCAACTAAACAGTTTTGTAGATTCTTGTTGAAAACTTCAAAAATCGAAAGGAATGGAGGAGTATGGGATTTGGATCTTCCTCCTATTAGACCAATATCGGTAGGACCGATTCTGTCTAATGAGGTATTAGGAGGCCTTCCCATTTCTTGGGCAGCTTGCAAGATTACAACAATGGGAAGTGGAGAACTAGGGACTGCTTTTAGATCTTTGAGCAATAACTTATGTTGATGTTTCAACTTGCTAAGCTCATGAAAGGTAATGTTTGCCCTAGTATTTATCATATCTTCTACTATGTTGTATTGCATTTCATCATAGACCAGCTGATCCAGGTCGATATTTGTGGCCACCCACCAATTCCACTTGGACCCCCACCATTGTTTCTTTCAATTTTTCAGTTTCCTTAATTGTAGCACAGTTTACTATTTTTAGCAGTTTTTCGGGTCCTAAACTTCCGGACCCATTTATCGGCCCTAAACGATGTTTTTTTGGCAATCTACCACCAGCAATTCAATTACTAAAATCATATTTTCCGTCGTAGTCCTCGGAGAGATCTTTCCAATGGGTTATCATGCACGTCAAACAGAGATAATATGACCAAGTCGCGACCCCAGGAAGTTGGCTGTCCAACTCACCCCAACGGGGCCCATAAACTCTTGGTGTTACATCTCCTCAAGTTGGGGTTTTGTTTGTTTAGGGTTTTCTCTTATTGTTCAATAATAAAAAGGCCCTTGAGCCTCATTCTAATGTAATTCAGAGGCATGTAGCCACCACATCTCTTCTAAGAGATAAGCTACCATCGCCCAAGCTAGTCTTATTTCCATTTTGTTTGTAAGCATATTTCAGTATTTGATATTAATGAAATGAAGTGTTATTTCTATTGCATCTTTGTATTTATGGTTATATCTATAATTTGTTGTGTTCTTGTTTAAATCTGGATCAGTGGTATCAAAGCGGTCTTCTCTTTCTCTGTTTTTCTTTGCATGTCCCCAATGAGGTCGGGATATAAGGAGTTAGGGCTTGAATTGGTTGAACCTTTGCAAGACCAGCCTCGCAAATCCCGATGGCCTCCCGTGTCTGATGAAAAGAAAGACGAGGGGGCAAGAGATCCTATCAAAATCTTGCTTGAGGAAGCCCTCGAGTGACAAAGGAACACGATGATGGACAACTTTGCCCAGATCCTTCAGCGACTACCCAAGGGCAACACATCTACTTCCGGCAACTACTCTGGAAGTGCCATACCCTTTAAGTTACAAGTTAACTTTTAAATTCCCATATTTGAGGGTAAGATAGATGTAGACACTATAGATAAATGGTTAAATATGCTAAAAGGATATTTTTCCGTTCATGATTTTTCCAGCCAGGAAAAGATCACTTTTGCACTTCTCAAAGCAGCCCCCCACATCAAGGACTGGTGGGAAACCTACTATGAGCAGAAGGATGAAAGTTTGAACTCACTATTTTCAGTCGCACCCACTTAGAACTCGTTACGGGATACCATCCAGGAGCAGTACTACCCTGTCAGGAGCTATGAGGATAAATACATAAAGTGGAAAACGCTGCGACAGGGAAGGGACCAAGATGTGCCGGAGTTTACCAATTTTTTTCATACCCTTCGCAAGAAGTTGGGTATCAAGGATTTTGAGAAGCATTTGGTTCTCAAGTACCTCGGCTTCTTGGACAGGTACATCGAGAATGAAATGGAATTCTTGGACATCTCCTCACTCAGCACGGCATACTGATATGCGGTTAAGATCGAGCAAAAACTTAAACAGAAGAAGCGGGACTTTGGATCTGTGAATTCGAAGAAAGGGAAAGGTGCCCCCAAACCGCAGAACAAAGGACAAAGCCAAGGCGATGTGACCCAGGACAACCCACCAAATCCACAAGCAAAGAAATACGTCGTGAAGCCGAAGAACAACATGGGAAAGTGGTGTGAGTTCCATAAGAGCTCCACTCACAACACAAGTGAGTTTCAGGCCAAGCAATCACTGGTGGCCGAGCTAAAGGCCTCGGAATCAGATGCATGTTACGACTTTGAGTCAGAACCTGACAAGGGGAATGACAAAGGGAAGCAGATTATCGATGTGAAGCCCAACGCCACCGTTTCCACCACGAACATCGAGAAGGAGGAACCCGAAGATCTAGAGGAGGACGAGCACCTCTTCCACTCCTAGATGTGGGTAAAGGGATCCCCGCTATAGCTCATTGTTGACAGCGGGAGCCAAAAGAACCTCATTTCGGCAGAGGTCGTGAAGCAGCTAGGCTTACCGACCACAGCACATCCACAATCGTACACCATCAAGTGGCTTTACTAAGGACAAGATCTTCGCATGAGCCAGCAGTGCCACCTTCGTACAACATCAAGCCTTTCACAGATGAGCTATTATGTGACGTTGCTCCCCTTGATGTTTGTGATGTATTATTACACCAACCACGCTTATGGAAGCGACATGCTGTGTATGAGTTAAGGCCTCATGCTGTTATTGTTACTTTGGGAAATAAGTTGTAGAGGATACAGGAGGTAGCACTGCCTATCGCCATCTCTTTGGTTACTGCAAAACAATACAGTAAGCTCATTTCCAAAACCGAGAAATTTCTTTTCCTGATGATATGCCCTCAGGAAAAGAAGAAGACGGTGGCCATGACCTGCAGACAGGGCCCCTCGGCACGGAAACGAAAGATGGACAAGGTCGTGGAGGAGTACGAGGACATATTCACCTCCCCCACAGGGGTGCCTCTGCACTGTCAGGTCAAGCACTCCATCGATCTGACCCTAGGTGCGTCGTTGCCTAATGGACCAATCTATCGACGCTCCGTTCTTGAGAACAATGAAACCAAGAGGCAGATTCAGGAGTTGTTGCAGAAAGGTCACATCCGTCCAAGTTCATCGCCCTGTGGGAGCCTGATCTTGTTGGTACAAAAGAAGGATGGGAATTGGAGACTCTGTATTGACTGCCAGGCGCTAAACAAGATCACTATCCAGAATAGGTACCTGATCCCATGGATTGATGAACTTTTGGACCAATTGAAGGGGGAAAAATATTTCAACAAGATCGACTTGAAGTCTGGCTATCACCAGGTACCAATCGAACCCTTCGATGTGTGGAAGGCTACCTTCAAAGCCAAGGAGGGCCTTTTCGAATGGTTGGTTATGCCTTTTGGGTTGACGAATGCTCCTGCAACCTTCATGAGGTTGATGGATGACATCTTGCGGCCATTCACCAACTCATTTGTAGTGGTATACTTGGATGACATCCTGATATTCAGCCAGAGTTGGGAAGAGTACCTCCACCACATCTGACAAGTTCTCCAAACATTGTGGCAACACAAGTTGTGTGCCAATTTGGAGAAATGCACTTTTGGCATGACCCAGGTTCAGTATCTGGGATACATTATTGATGAACGATTGGAGCATGTGGATCCAGCCAAGATCCAAGTCATTCAGGATTGGCTAGCCCCAACCACTCTGACATAGCTCCATAGCTTTCTGGGTCTTGCCAATTTCTACCACAGGTTTGTGTTGGGATTCTCTCATATCACTTAGCCCTTGAGTCAAGTCACCAAGGGAGGAGCAAAAACAAAATTATTTTGGTCTGAATCTCAACAGAAGGCATTCGCAAAGTTGAAACACCACCTCTGCTCTACACCAGTGCTCACTTTGCCAAACTTGCAACATCCATTTGAGATCGAGACAGATGCCTCTGACTATGCTATTGGGGTAGTCCTTACTCAATAGGGGCATCCAATGGCATATCATAGTGAGACACTTTCAGACATAGTCCGGAAGTATCCCACTTATGACAAAGAGATGTATTCCATTGTGTAGGCTTGCCGACAATGGAAGCATTACATTTTGGGGAAGGAAACAGTCATCCACACAGACCACCGACCCCTGCAATTCATACAGACGCAAGGGAAGTTGCAAAATGATCACCATCAAAAGTGGTCCACATACCTATAGCAGTTCCATTTGAATATCAAGTATAAGAAGGGTAGCACCAATAATGTTACAACCTGCCTCAGCCGACCACCGATCATGGCGTTAAACACGTGCTCAACTCTTATGGGCATGATACTTCTAATTGGCCACTTCTCTACAAAAGCGACCCAAAGTTCGGCCACACATACCAGATGCTCTTGGAGGGTCAGAAAGTTCCAAATTTTCACCTCCAAGATGCCCTGCTATGCCACCTGGGACACCTTTGTGTTCCTTCAAGTGAGCAAGCCAAGATGGTTTGGGAAGTGCACTACAGTCGGATCGCTAGGCCTTTTGGGGTCAAGAAAACAGTGGCAGTACTCCATAAGTACTTCTACTGGACAAATCTTCGACAGGATGTCGGGAAGTACATCAGATCCTACACTACCTGCGTCATTGCCAAACTGACCAACAAGAAACAAGGCCTCTATACTCTGCTGCCTACCCCTAGTCGACCTTGGGAATCCATCTCCATGGATTACATGTCGGGCATTCCTTCCACTAAGCATGGCAATGACTGTGTTTTTGTGGTCGTCGACAGATTCTCGAAGATGGTCATTCTAGCGGCCTGTAAGAAGAATATCACAACAGAAGCCACCGCTAAACTCTTCTTTGAACGAGTGTGGGTACACTTTGGGATACCATGGTCTATCATCTCAGATTGGGATAGCAAGTTCCTCAGTACATTTTGGTCTAGTCTCTGGTCGATGTTGGACACCAAACTCACTAAGTACACAACTTTCCATCCCCAAACTGATGGCCAGACAGAGGTCATCAACAAGATGATCGTACACATTCTGCGCATGTACAACTCAAAGCATCCATGCACATGGGATGATAGCCTTCCCTATGTCCAGCACAGCTATAACCAATCTCTCCACAACTCGATTGGCCACAGCCCTTTTTAGGTGGGCTTGGGATTCGAGCCACTATGTCCCATTGATGTGGCCATACCATTTGCAGCTACTCAGGTAGATTCGACTCATGTCTAATCGGAAGCCGATAAGGAAAAAAAATTCATTAAGCACATCCAACATATCCACCAATAGGTCCATGAAATTCTGGAGAAATCAAATGCCAAGTACAAGCAACGACATGATCAACATCGGGTGCCACACAAATTTCGGGTGGGCGAAAAAGTTTGGTTGTATTTGCAGAAGGAATGCCTTACCAGAGCCTATTGTAAACTCATACCACTCCGATATGGTCCTTACACCATTACCAAGGCTGTGGGCAACAATGCATTTGAGCTCAGCATTCCCCCATTCCTTGGCCTACACCCAGTGTTCAATGTGGATTGCCTTCGACTATACTTCCCACCATTGTTGGACACATCAGACATTGTAGAACAACTCACACCTACAAAGTTAAATCCAGATTGCATGGATCAAGCCACAACTGATCGGATCATGGACACATAGATCAAGAACACTCGCCAATAGAAGATCCAACTGTATCGAGTTGTCAAATCAGACCAACTCCTTCACCAGGGCAAGTAGCTCACCAGGGGCCAAGTTAAACAGAAGTTTCTTCATCTCATGGAGGAACTCAATGCAATGGGGACCATTGCTTCCTAAGGGGGGGAGGAATGATCCAGGTAGATATTGGTGTCCACCCGCCAATTCCACTTAGACCCCCACCATTGTTTCTTTCAATTTTTCAATTTCCTTAATTGTAGCACAGTTTACTATTTTTAGCATTTTTTCAGGTCCTAAACTTCTGGATCCCTTTTGAGGCCCTAAACAACGGTTTTTAGCAATCTACTGCCATCCTTTTTTTTTTATGTAAAATCGTATTTTCCATCGTAGTCCTCAGAGAGATCTTTCAAGCGGGTTATCATGCGTGTCAAACAGAGATAATATGACCAAGTCGCGACCCCGAGAAGTTGGTTGTCCAACTCACCCCAACGGGGCCCATAAACTCTTGGTGTTACATCTCCTCAACTTAGGGTTTTGGTTGTTTAGGGTTTGATCTTATTGTTCAATAATAAAAGGGCCCTTGAGCCTCATTGTAATGCATTTTAGAGGCATGTAGCCACCACATCTCTTCTCAGAGATAAGCTACCATTGCCCAAGCTAGTGTTATTTCCATTATGTTTGTAAGCATATTTCAGTATTTGATATTAATGAAATGAAGTCTTATTTCTACTACATCTTTGTATTTATGGTTATATCTGTAATTTATTGTGTTCCCATTTAAATTCGGATCACCAGCAGGGTTTTAGCTGAAGGTGAAGAATTTGTTTGAGAAGGAGCAGTTTGAGTAGATTTAGACGAAGATTTCTTACCTATTGTTTTGTCTTTGGGAGCCGAAGTTGATACCTTCTACTTTGGATTTGTTTGTGGCGAATCAACAGGGCTTCTACTCCTGGTTGCAACAGGTAGTGCTTCTTCTGCTTCTTCATTGGGAAGGATAAAATCCCACATTCCTTGTAACTCGACTACCTCTTCATCATCTGTTTTCTCTTCAGCTGTTGAAACTTCATCTTCCTCCACATCCGATTCAACATTTGATATGGTGCTTGGAGGCTTAATATCAGAGGGGGGATTTCTTTTGTATGGTCTGAAATATTTCTTTGAGGAAGTCTCTGCTACCTGTTTCTTGATATCAACCATTTCATTGGACATGGTTTTAAGGACCTTTTGTAGACCTTCAAGATCAAAAGGATCTTTAGGTGGTTTTTTCTTGGATTCATCCCTAAAAGTTACTTTCTTGGATTTGCATTCTTCTAATGCATTTTTCTTATCTAAGGCTAGAATACGTTTTTCTACAGCTATGGCTTCTTTCATGTTTTCTGCCAAAGTTGGTTTGGCAGCCCTATCGACAAAAATAGTTGTGTTTGAGGGAAGGGCAGAGATGTACCATTCATTTTGGACTTCATCGTTGGGCTTAGATGTTGTTGGGATTTTATTCAATAACTTGTTAAAATGTGAATTGAAGTCCTTAATCAGTTCTTTAGGTTTGGCTTTCAAGTTGGAGAGATCATTGATAAGAGTAGTCGTTGATCTATCATCTCCAAACTTGGTTAGGAACTGCTCTTGAAAGGCATCCCAACTATTAATGGAACCCGATGGTAATGAAAAGTACCATGACCCTACTGATCCTTGTAAGGTATAAGGGAATAATATTATAATTGTATCTTCTTCCACTACTTTGCTTAGGTTTATGGACAACATCAAAAAAATTATGTGTTCTTCGGCTGGTAAACCATCATCAAGATTGAACTTTGGTAACCACTTTTCTGGATGGGCTAGCAATGGATGTAAGGGTCCCACCATCCGTACAGCTCCTAGATTTGTCCATGGCCTTTGTGGGTTTTGAGCCATCATAGGTATCTATGTAGAGGAATATGTTCCTGTATTTGAAGGTGATTGGGTAGAGGAGGCTTGTGCTCTAGTACTAGTGTAAACCATGATCTGGAGTTGTGAGGCAGATGGTTGATTTTGTGATGAAGTGGATGGAATGAATGAGGATGTTTGAGGTGATGATGAGAGAACCTCACTATGGGATTCAGATTGTGTCTTCTTAGCTCTCTTACGGTTTGGTAGAGGGAATTCAAATGGGGGGATCCCAAATTTTTCACTCTGTGCTCTAGTTAACCTTTGAGATGAGGGGAATTGAGAAGAAACACTAGCTTGGGATAAATCAAATTCTTCTCGAGATATTTAAATCCTCTGTAGCTTATGGATCAAAGCCTGGACTTCAGGGTTTTCTATAGAAGAAGATTAATTTGACTTATTTGAAATCATAGTAGTGGATTCTAAAGGGTTCTTTACAACTTCTCTCTTAGGATTTGGATATTTGGAATGCAATCGAGAAGTTCAAGGAGATGGTGAGGGAGTTTTACTCTTAGAATGGCCTATTGATTTGAATTTACTTGCCATTCGGAGGATCGGGCCCTCCTTCTAGCACCAAAATGTTGAAGCCTCGAAATCGTTGCTATAACATGGGGGAAAACCACCCGGTCCAGACCTTGGTTAGAAGCTCCTTTTCCATTTGGTGTAGTGGCTCCGACTGGGGATAATGGGACCAGTTTCCCAGAAGAGATTTTGATAGTGTTGGTGGGGTGACATATGATGTAACATGGGAATGATTAAGCTAAGTGTAATATAATCTACACTACTAAATACATACATATATCCTAGTTTAAACACTATTTAAATATAAATATACCCGAGAATTAAATACAATATGCGATCTACAATGATGCCCTACAACAATTGGTAATAAAGATCATTCAACTGCAATAAGAAGTGAAATTGTTTAATAGTAATTGTTTTGGATAAATAGTTAGCCAAATTGATTGTGAAATATATATCGCATATAAAATCGTTCATGTATTCAGAATAAAGTCAAAGGCAACATCATACAAAAGTGCAATAATGCTAAACCATAATTCATACTTTCACACATAAAACAACTTAAAGAAAAAGTATTTCCTGATACATAAATAAAACAAGATCATAAGATAAAAGTACCATATATGACGAGTCCTGCTCATGTGTCTCAGCAATATTAATCCAATCTCAATCAATCCAACACATTTTAAGAGTACAAAAGTGCATTTCAGTAGAGCATGCTAGATATTTGAAAGAAAATAGATCTTGTTCCATTCATTCCATCAGAACCTCCTCAAAAGTACAGAAGTGCAATGTTTCAAAGAATGTTTTTGATAAAATTTCTGGACCCCTCTCTAAATGCATGAGAGGGGTTTAAACTATAGGTCCTAAAATAGATTATTACAAAAATAGTTGAGGAGGTTTAAACGACCTTCCTCAGATCATGCGAAAATAAAACTAAAATAAAAATAAACTAAGTGACTAACTCCTTTGCATTTGATCTTTGAGATCACAAATATCTATCATAGGCTTGAGCTGTGTCAGTTGGTCGATCGCAGATTTTAACTGCCTAGCAAATATAGCATCTGTTAGCGTTGGCACCATTTTTTGTGTGGAGGTTGTTAAGCATCTCAAGGTCATCCACTGGTTGTATGGTTTTACTAAGAACTGCCAGTATGCTTCCCAGTTTAGCTTGCTCATCTGTTTAATTACCTCCTCCTTTTCCTTTGCTGCCTGCCTCCACTGCTGCTCTAACTGTTTGACATTTGGAAGAAATCCTGGTATGCATTTTGTAACCAGGTTGGCGCCATGCAGATTTTTGTTGATGGCTTCTATTATGATGTTTGCTACTACTATTGTAATCGATGTTTCTCGTTCCGCTTACTTGAGCCGAGAATCCCAATATGTGAACAAGATGTCTTTATGCGATTCCTCCAGCTTTGGCAGATCAGCCTTTCTCCCATCTTCTGATTCTTTCCAGGTGATAAAGTTAGAAATAATTTTATGGATTTCGTCATACTCAAGTCTCATGTCAACAACTTGGCTTATTAGCTTATCACTGATCTCGCAATAAGGACTTATTTGCAAGATTTTATGGCAAAGAACTTCCTTCTGCTGCATTAGTTGGGAGTTAAGACTGAGTGCTTCCTTTATGAACTCATCGATTTGCGGATTGTCTTTATACTTATCTGTCATAGCTTGTATCCGCACATCTCTTTCTGCTAGGCTGGCCTAATGTTGTATTCGCATCTGTTCAAATTCCTGCTGGAGCTGGGCTACTTGTAATTCTGCTTGTTGATTGGATTTCTCCTGAGCTAATTGTTGTTCCAACAACATAATTATTTGTTCCTTTTCTTTAAGCAGCATTTGGACCTCTGTCGCTTTGTCAATAGTTGTCGTAGCATAGGCTCCTGCAAATTGCGATAATTTTGTGAGATTTTCAGATGGGTCCATGGGCGAGTCCTTCCATACAATGTCCATTGGTTCATTGTCAGGAGTCGTAATAGCTACAGCGTCTAACTTTCTTTTCTTCCTCTATCTCTTGACGACATCTTTGTGGGTAGGACTATAAAATACATCTAGTGGAGGAATTTCCTCAATTCTCAAAATAATTTCTGAAGTGGGGGTGGCAGGAATGAGCTCAACATCCTGAGTGCCTATAGTTTTTTCTACTATTATTTCTTGAGTTGACTTGTGTTGTGTTCATCTGTGTAAAGCTTCTTGTTGAAATGTTTCCATTCCTTTTCCAAATCAATATTTAGGGTCTTTTCTAACTGAGCAGATGTAGAGTGAACTTCTGCCTGTTTCTTTGTCGCAGTTTTCTCGAATGTTTCCTCTATAGTTCCAGCTGTGTCCCTTTTGGACTCTTTATTTTTTATTGCCTCCCCCATTTTGAGACTAGTGCTCTAAGTGCTCTCACTCATCAATAGATCTCTCTTGGGTTTCTTCTTCAAAATTCTCTTTGGAGCTATCCTCCAAGCTTACACTGGGAGTTGGCTCCCTTATTGGTTCAACTTGCAGTAGGTCCAAAGGGACCTTAAATAATATCCTTTTTCTGTATACATGGAAAGATTTAACATCGTCTGGGGTAAAAAGTAGTGATGCCATGTGCGTCACTTCTGAAAATGTTTCATTTTGTATAAAGAGGTCATCGAAGGCATCCTCCTCGTGGGTGAACGGTTTTACTTTCACCATAGTAGTGAAGTCTTTAGTAGTGCCATTTGGGTTATAGTGCCTTCCCGGGATTGTAGCTAATTTTAGAGACTTTATGATCTCTGCTTCTTTACATGCATGTTCAAAATAATGTAGTGCAAATGCACCACATTCCAATGGAAATATAGGACAAATGGCCTTCTTCTTCTCTTTCAATCCTCTGCTCAACCCACCTTCCCCTGCCATTTGGTAGGCTATCTCCCTGGCCATTAATTTTTCGGGGACATAGTATGGGAGAACATGCGGTGAAGCAATGCTCCCAAATACTTTGATATAGGTAAATGTTTCCTCCCCAAACCATCTAGCTATAGGCAAGATATCCACTTCAGCTTCTTTTGAAAACCTAGGGGTGGTTGTGTTGTAGACTTGTTTATGGATGGGTAGCATAACTCCTTGACAAATATTATAAAAATGGGGGTGAAACTGAGACTCCCACAAAATCTTATGGTACACATGGATAGGAAGTGGGTCTTGCACGGTCCACTTCCATCCCATAATGGGAAATTTAGAACTAAAACAGATTGCGTCCATTACAAAAGCGCTCATGAAAAATGGGGGATAAACCCTTATAGAGGGGCTTCTTTTTCTCCTATATTCCATAATGGATTTTGCCAAATTATCAGACAAAATTTGAGCCCAATTCATTATTGTTGTGTTCACAGCTGCATCTATTAATGGAAGCCATTTCAAGGAAAATTTGGTGCTATCGGGTTTACCGAACAATCTACATAGCATGGCTACTACGAAACTATAAGGGGGAGAGATAGATGTCATAGAATACATACCCGTCTTATCTCATTTGATCTTGCCTTCGCTTACTGTCCAGGCCTACGTGACGTCTGTCGGGTCTTCATTCTCCTTAGCAAATTGCTTGAGGAACTGTTTATTGTAGAGCTTCTGTGGCTCTGGTAAATGGTACATTAGCCATAGGTGGCCTGCAGTAAAAGATCCCATAACCTCTTGCCTATGATTCTTGAATTCTCTGTCTGAGATGTCCACCGCATCAATTATCCACTTGACCATATCCGTGTATGGGATTATCTTCGGTCTTGTGGCTATGTGGTGTAGGAATGAGCACATTGTCTCGAAGTAGCAAGCGTCAGAGGAATCATGAGAATTGGTCATGGCCTTTGCTACCAGTGGCCTTGGTTTTTCCTCTTCTAACAAATCATACATGGCCTCCCATGTTTAAGTCCCTCCGTCTCTACTACATGTGGTATTAGAGAAAAGAGGGATCATTTCTAAATTTTTATTCGCAGATGCCTTTCCCCTCTTTGCCATTGCTTCTAACGACTCTTCCTACGGATTTTTCCTGAAATGGAGAAAAGCAGAAGCTATCAGATAGAAACAAGCAAGAATGAAAATGAGGATGAATGATATAGATAACCTTGAAAAGGTGACAAGAAAGGAGTTTTAATTAAATGTAGATGAAAAGATATCGTATCACGTCGAGCCGCTTTTCAACATAAATGCCATTAACCCATACTAAATATCCACTAATGGTTCCTTATCACTACCTTTATTGCTCATTAATGTTTTTCATCGTAAGATGGGAAGTAAAACTTTTAAGGTGGCAAGATTTAGTTGCAAGAATGTTGATTTTGTGATTGCGATGCAATATCTCAAATCACATTATCGCATATTTGATTGTGCGCTTTCTTAGAGTTCCTTAGGTTCCTGCGGGATGCGAGATGTGGGATAAGCGATGTGTTCTTTATTGTTTAAAGCGTAGCTTGTTTGATGGAATTTTTACCTTATAAAGAGTTTTTTATTGCACTGCGGACTTAAGTGCTATTTTATGACATAGGCTTCAAATGGGTCTGAGCTTTTATTGCATTTCGCAACATCGCACAGTTCGTAAGATTTCAAATCTTTCTTAAGTGTCTCCACAACGCGATAAGGTTGACCATCTCATCGCAATATCGCATTTCGCATGTTTCAACATACTTCGTGAGGGTGCGCCCTTTGTGAATGACGATATGCGATATGGGCTTTATTTTAATAGGAAATGCCTTAGGCCCTAGTTTTAAATGAAAAAAGCCTAATGATATCTAGGTTAAGCGCGATGATTCCTTTTGATCGCTTTTCGCAAGTTTTGCTTGTTAATAAGGCTTTTGACAAACTTGGTCCAGCGGTATGCGAAAAGGCGAGTATTGCTAGCTTTCAAAGGGTTTTGACTTGATATCTTTCTTTATTCCAAAAATTTAAAAGAAAGTGTCTAAATGCTAAATTTGTTTTTTGAAGGATTTTATCAAGGGTCCCTATTTATTAATATAATATTAGCGATTATATTAATAAATGGGTGGGGGGTTGTTGAATAGCACAACAGATCCATAACTAAATTTTGTCATAAAACCATGCTTATAACCAACATATAACCAAAATAATAAAAATAATAAAACAACCATTAAAGCCAAATAATAACAAGTATAAATACGGAGGTAAGGTTTGAGCGAAGAGATGGCGACGATCGTTCGTGCGGGATTAGGGTAAAACCCTAGGGGGGTTTTACTGCAATTTACTGCAGACTGCTTGAACCCTGTACCGACACCGCCTACTGCTGCCCGCCGTTACCGTTTTTCCTTACCCGTCACTTTCGGCTGTCGTTTTCTGGTTGGGACTATGGGGGACACTATGGAGGTTGAAGAAGTCGATTATTCCGAGGAGCCCTTTCCAGACCAGGTAATATTTGGGAACCCCTGTTTCTCCTCGTCGGTATCTGCATCATTTCCAGTTCCTGAACCGTCACCGCCCTTACCTTTGCCTGTGGTCACTCTCCCTGGGCATTGCTCTGTGCCTCCTCTCTCGGGGTCGCTCTCGCTTGATTCACCGGCTTTGGATATCCCTCCCCTCTCTCTGGGCACCCTGCACATACTATCCACGAACACCCCCCCATCGCCCTCCTTCGACCCTCACCCGTCCTTTTCAACTTTCTTCTCTGTACCCCCTGTGGACATCCCGGTTTCTGTGGCGGCAAACCCTCCTTCTTCGGCCCATCTATCGTCGGGTTGTTTTGAAACCCCAGCGGTGAGGGTTAAATCTGCAAAACTTACCCCCCCGAAAGGCATCCCAAACCCTTTGGTGGACCACCCTTCTGCTCCTCGCTCGGGAAAGAGGAAGACCAAGTGCGTAAAGGCTACCACAAAGGATATTACCATTAGATTCGGCGAGACCTCTGCTATTGGGGAGGCTGCTATTATGGCTAGTACGGTGCTAGTTGGACATGTGCGAGGTAGGGCGTACTCGGCCAACAGACTGACTCAATGGGTCAGGGAGATTTGGGGAGGCATACTGAAGGAACTGCCTGAGGTTCATGTCCTGCCCAGGGGGTGGTTCTCTTTACACTTTGTGAAGGAAAACTACACTGATTTGGTTCTTGCCAGGTACTGGCACATCGAGATGGCTCTAGTTCTCCTCAAGCGGTGGAGCCCGTTGTTTGACCCTGAGCGAGAACAAATCGGGGCAGGACCCCTTTGGGTTCGCTTGCCAGGGCTCCCATTACATTACTGGTGCGAGGAAGTCTTTATCAGGATTGGAAATGCACTAGGCACATATTTGGACCACGATCGCACCTTTGTTGAATCAAAAAATAGAACCCTAGCTCGCATTCTGGTCCACTTGGACACTCGCGAGGGTCTGGAGGAGAAGATTACGCTTCAATGGGGGAAGTACATCAGGGTACAAATCTTGGATTATGAAGGGGTTCCATTTCGCTGTAGACGCTGCCACAAGGTGGGACATCTCTTCAAAGATTGCCCGCTCAACAGGAAATCAGAGGATACCCCAAAGACAACACCTGCTCCATCCAGAGTAAACTCACCGGCTGGTACTTGTCCCCCTGCCATGGATCCTGCCCCCTCGGCGATTTCTCCCACTCTCAAGTCGGTGGAGGCTGGGCACAGGCCATCATCGCCGCCGCTGACCAGGGCTCGAGCTGCTGCTGAAGCCACGAAAGTCTTGGGTATTTCTCTGAACTCTCCTTCCTCATCTTATGATTATAGCACATCTGTTGTTGCATCTTCAGTTCATACATCCATGGCACACTGCATCATGTCGACCCCTCCCCTTATCGCCACTACTGCCCCCTCTCTGCTATCACCTTCTACATCCTCTATCTCGCCATCATCCTCCGGGGTTTCATCTTCACATCATTATTTCCTCCACTCCAGAACCCTTGCTAATGGTACCCTGGTTAGACAATCTGGTTTAGGCCTTACCATTCCAGGTTCAGTGCCTTTGTCATCCCGGGGTAGAAATTCTGATCTCTCCAAAGCTATCAAGCGAGCTGGGGCAGAGGTAGCCTCTGGTCGCCAATCCACTCTTGACGGGGTCCTTAGAGTTGTGAATACCCTGAGAGGAGTTCCCCCATGAAGTGTCTATCTTTTAACTGCAGAGGCATGGCTAGTGCCTCCAAGAAACTAGCCCTGCAGAGACTTTTTGAGGCAGAACCAATTGATATTATTTTGCTACAAGAAACTCTTGGCCTGGCTGATCACATCACCCGTGCCTTACAATCTCTGGCCCCGAGATGGACTTTTGTGGCTATGGATGCTGTAGGGAGATCTGGGGGACTGGCCATTGGATACAACCCTCGTTCCATCAGGGTTGATGCATCTTGGGGGGGTTCGGGATTCATGGGCATTGATATTTTTTCGGCTGAGCTCGGGAAAAACCTGAGGATCGTGAATGTATATGGACCCTGTCATCAGAGGGAACATTTTTGGCAACATTTTTTAACCCTCTCGATCCTTGCTTCTGATCACATCATCATCGGAGGGGACTTAAATTTTTCCTTGGGTTTCAGAGAATCTTGGGGGTCTTCGACCCAGGTGGATGCTATCTCAGGGCACATGACAAATCTATTGGAACAAACAAATTTTGTAGATGTTCCCATGCACAAACCTCTTCCCACTTGGAGAAATAGAAGGGTGGGAGAAGCTGCTCTGGCCTGCAGACTAGACCGATTTTTAATGAAGAGCCCACTCTTACAGCATCTGCACCACTACAAACAATGGGTGGGCTCAGGGGGCTTATCGGATCACTCTCCTATATATCTGGAGATCCTGGGACCTCATCATAAGCCTAAAGCCCCTTTTAAATTCAACCATGTCTGGTTGCAGGACCCTGCATACATTAGTTTGGTTTCGGATTTCTGGACTACCAATCCCATCAATAGAGCAGAATCTTTGGCGAAAGGTTTTTGTAATAACCTTACCAAGCTTAAACACCTCTCTATAAATTGGGCTAGAGAGAAGTTAATTCGGGAGAACTCTCAGCTAACCCAAATTGAATCTAAGCTGAGCTCTTTACTTGATGAAAGAAGTCTGGGTTTCATCACTGCAGCAGAAAAAGCACATTTGATAGAGTTGGAAAATCAGAAGGCTCACATACTAAAGGAGCGCGAGGAGTCCCTGAGACTAAGGAGCAGAGCCATATGGCTGAAAGCTGGCGATGACAACACTAGATTCTTTCAAAATTATGCAAAGGGGAGAAAGGTTTCAAATACCATTTGGAAACTTCCTTTACCTGAGGGAGGATTTGCTGACTCATTCAACAAGCTCTCTCACCTGGGCACTAATCACTTCTGGAATCTATATAAGAGTCCTCCTGGAGCAAATCTTGTTGATATTATCAATGTGGCTGGACATTTTCCAAGATTTGTCAACGAAGACGAAGCTGAAGAGCTTTATGCTCCGGTCACTTCTGGGGAACTTGAAGGCACGTTAAAATGGTTCAAGAAGGATAAGAGTCCAGGCCCGGATGGCTGGACCATTGAATTCTATCTTGCTTTCTATGAGATCTTGGGGCAGGACCTATTGAAAGTTGTGGAGGAGAGTAGAACTACGGGATCTCTATACCATGCCATAAACTCGACCTTCATTGCTCTCATCCCAAAGTCTGATTCACCATCCTCTTTCGATGATTATAGGCCTATTTCCTTGTGCAACTGCCTATACAAAATTATATCTAAGATCATTGCTAACAGACTCAGGCCTATACTCTCCCGGCATATTGCTCCTCAGCAATTTGCCTTCCTTGATTCCAGACAGATTCACGAAGCCATTGGATCGGTGCAGGAAGCCATCCATTCTATTTGGACCAGACAACTGAAGGGCATCATTCTCAAAATTGACCTGTCAAAAGCCTTTGATAGGGTCAGTTGGCTATACATTAAGATGCTTCTCACCCATTTGGGTTTTCCTCATAATTACATCACATGGATCATGGCCTGTATCACCACTCCCACTTTCAGTGTCCTCATAAATGGCTCGGCATCTCACTTCTTCCATTCTGAAAGGGGGCTTAGACAAGGCTGCCCTCTTTCTCCTCTCCTCTTTCTTATTGTCATGGAAGGTCTCAGTCGACTCATTGCTTCGGCTAAGAGGGAAGGAGACCTTTGTGGCCTCAAGATTTCTGATGATTGTTTTCTCACTCATCTCCTTTTTGTCGATGATGTGCTTATCCTGCTGGATGGTAGCATTCGAGATTCCCGCACTTTCTCCAAGATTCTACTCCTTTTCTCGTCCGCCACCGGGATGCTTGCCAATCAAACAAAATCTACCATCACTTTTTCTCGCACTTCCGTCCATGAATCCCATTTTGCACATCAGCTCTTTCCTTACAGTATTCACCCTTTGGATAGAGGTCTCAAATATCTGGGCTTTTGGTTAAAACCTACCTGTCAAAAGATTGCTGATTGGGTCTGGCTTGTCACAAAGCTGGAGAAGAGACTGTCCACCTGGAGTCACAGATATTTATCCAGGGCGGGCAGACTTGTTCTCATCAAATCGGTTCTGGAAGCTACCCCAGTATTCTGGATGGCACTTGCATGGATCCCCAGGAATATCCTATCTCGTCTGCAGCAACTGTGCAATCGATATCTTTGGAATGGGAATCAAGACAAAAAAAAAAAATCCTGGATTAGTTGGAAAAAGATTGCACTGCCAAAGAAGTGGGGTGGATGGGGTTTAAAAGATCTCCCTCTTTTTGCGCAAGCCCTCACTGCAAAAATGGGATGGACCCTGCTGACCGGTCAGAATCTATGGACCTATATTACATATCATAAATACATCTGGCCACAGAATATTATGGATTGGGTTCGACTGCCTAGCTGGCCGACGACAGGCATCTCATCAGTGTGGAAGGCACTGCTTCACTCCCTTCCACATATTAGAGACAATCTGGTGTGGAGAATTAACGATGGATCCCTGGCTCGGATTGGCATAGACCCATGGATTGGAGGTGGAGGAAGACATCTGCTTTCTAGAGACCTCATACAGTATCTCCACTCTCATGAGATCAGGGTTATTTCACACATTGCAGATCCACAAAACACAGGTATTTTTTCACAAGCATGGAAATCTGCTCGTCTTCTTGATCTACCCCCTCGTTGGCATCAGGAATGGCAGGATTACATATCAGCGCTTACTGAATCTCACATCAGGATAAAAGAGGGTCCAGACGAACTAATATGGTGTCAGGCGGAGAATGGCATATACTCTCCAAAGTCTGGATATATTTCCTTGATCCAACACAAAAGACCTGAACAGGTTTCAAGCTGGTGGAGAAACATTTGGAAACTCACAGCACCGCCGCGCATCAGATTATTCTTCTGGTGTATTCTCAGAGATAAAGTACCCACGGGGGATCACCTCCTTCACAGATCTTTTTTTGGCCCAACCTGGTGTATATTATGCAAATGTGCATCTGAATCGACCGAGCACCTTTTCCTGCATTGCATCACCATTCACTCTCTTTGGCAAGATTTATCCTCCTCTATTCGATTTACTGGGCAGTGGGCAGGCATCAACCTTGGCAGTGCTTGGGACGACTGGTCTAATAGACATAAGGGATCAAAATTACAGTCCCTTCCTTTGATTGTCAGTTGGTATATCTGGCTGGCCCGTAATCGTTACATATTTGATAACAGACCAGCGAACTGGCCTCACATCGTGGCGGGAATAATCTCTGCATATAACGAACTGCCTGACCCTCCGCCACCCAGAGAACGCAGAACACATGCCCCTCCAAACATTGACAAAAGCACTCCTTGGGCTTTCTTTGATGGCACTGCAAATCAGCGGGGCTGTGGGGGAGGTTTCATTCTATACATCAGTGAACAACATTTCTTCAAGGTCAAGATGGGATTAGGAGTGGGAACAAATAATTTTGCGGAACTCATTACCCTCCGTCATTTACTTCATTTCTCTCTGGGGCACCATTGCATCAATTTAAATATTTTTGGGGACTCAAAGATCATCATAGACTGGTTCAATGGCATTACTGCATGTCACATTCACACACTCAATAATATATTGAATGAAGTTAATATATTCAAGGCTGAATTTAACAATATCTCTTGCAAACATATCTACAGGGAGCATAACTGCAGTGTTGACCAACTATCCAAGGAGGCCTCGGCATTACCTAGAGGAGAGTGGTTGATACAAGAGAAAAGGGGGACAAATGAATACCACTATTTTCATCGACCATATATAGACCAGCATTACCAGAGGGACATCAGTCCCTGATCTTTAGCTGTTTTTTGTCAATACTGTAAAAACATCAAAATTTTTGCAATGTACATAGGCTTATATATACAGTTTTATTTTCTGAATGGGCCCTGCATGGTTTTTATACATGCCTATATAGCCATAAAAAAGATAATCACAACTGATATTATGACAGACCGCACTGCGTGGTGTATCTGGACAACTAATAGTACTAAATTTTGTGTCAGTCCGTGGTGACTTAGTTACAGCATATGCAACAGCATCTACAATATGTAATTTTTCTATAAATTAATGAAAAATTACGGATTTTTCCAGTGGAAAAAATAACAAGTATAAATACTCATGAAATATAAGGGGAAAAGAGCTCTTATTAACATATGAAAAATCCAACCAAGTTAGGCACTTCCACGTACCACCTGACCATAGATTCGGTTGAACCAAATATTTCTTTCAACCAACCACCCCCATTCCATATTCGAAGCATGAATGTGGAATCTCATGGGATAAACCAATGCATAAACAACCAACGGAATTTCGATATTAAACCACCTCCACCCTCACACTATTTTTATCTCACCTAAACCAGTCCCGAGATCACAAAAACAAACCAAGCTTGTATGCTTCAATATTCCTTCACCATCCCTTGAGGAATTTTCCTGTCTCCACCCACCTATTGAGGGCTTCCTAGAGAAAACCATCTCAACCCCCAAACCTTGAGATTTTCCTAATACCACCTCACCTAGATCCAAAACCTTTCGGCAATCCAAATCTCAACCAAGAATGGATCCCATCACACCATGGCTATCTGGAAATGGCAAGGCCAAGCTGAAACCACTATCAAAACCCAGTAAAACCCATGCCACTGACAACATATGAACAAAATACACACATGCATATACCATGCATGCCATAAAAAGCTAGGAAATCATACATGCAAGTTGTTACCTACAAGCATTCCCGTTGAATCTGCTTGATCCAACTCTTCCTTGATTGACTCTTGTTTTTCCTTGTCCTTCATTTTCCTTCCTTTACTTTCTTTCTTGCTTTCTCCTCTTGATGCTCTTCTCTATCTGGGAGTAATTCCAAAGCCATACTTACAAAAGGTTGTGAACTGATCCTTAGAATCCTTTTTATTAATGAGGTCTCTATTTTTTGTATTTTCCTCTATTTTCCTTCAATTTCCTCCTCACATGCAACCTATGACCTTTCATCTCCCTTTTCTCCTATTTTCCTTTATTTTCATAAATAAGTGCTAATAAATGCCTCTTTGCCTTTCCAAATCCTTTTCCAGTGCCTTTGCCAATTTCCCCCTAGCCATAATAAACCAAATGAACACCTGCTAGGATGTTTTGCCCAACATTCAACTTAGAATACATGTCCCATGACCTTGGTCTTATTTTTTCCTTTATTAACTTTATTACATGGGATTTTAACCAAGGTTGTTAGATACCCCTCCCCCTTAAGGGAATACCATCCTCAGTGTTCTATGACACCTATAACTAATAAATCATTGAAAATAAAACATACTACCCATGGAGCTTTATAACCCAGCTCGTTGCAGTATTTATAATGACCACTACTGAAAACATGACAATCATATCGTTTACTGGAGCTTTATGACAGAACTCATTACAATATTTACAATAACAACCACGTATACTTATGCACATTTTATTCAACTAGCAAATAATCATACTATTTATGGAGCCTTATAAATCCATCTCGATACAATATTTATAATAATATACACATATATACATATGCACATTTGCTTTAACCAGCAAACAAAAGGATACGATGTCTTCATATGTAATAAGGGAGTCCAGAGACTCACACCTCCACCCTTGAAGTAATACCAGGATTCACCTCCTTCCCAGGAAGTCTAGAATCCACTGCCAAGTCAATGTTTGCATCCAATCTCTAGTGTTACAATCCTTACGCTACAAGTTCCCTCAGTGAACATTGACCAACTCATTGTTCCAGGGCACACTCCCAATGTGCATCTGATTTCATCTAGCAATGGTAATGAACAAAACAAATCCATCCCTCGCCCTTCCCTTCTCTGCTACACAGTCAACCAGGAAATTCGATAACACCCTTCCGTGCAGTCCCTCACCTTCAAAGTCCCCGGCATTCCCTTTTTCGGGTGATCCATCCCTTGGCAAGGATTCCTCGCATCGAAAGGTCCAAAAACCAAGGCATATCCTTGCCTCAAGACCATCATACCGGTCATAGCATGCTCATGGATGGACATTTTTGGGTACTAGTGTCCTGCAATGGCCTTGCTCCCGAAGTGTTTTACTAGCATACTACTGCCTATTCCAATTCCTTTGTCATTGATAATTCTTGTAGTCAATTACAACCACCCACACTAGGCATTTTCAACCACCCAAACCAAGCATTTTCATGTTGCCGTATACCAAGCACATAATTTCCATTAGATTCAAAATAATTCAAATACATTCAAATTATACCTCATTGGAGGCTTGTCAATAAGGTACACTTGAAATTTCTTTTACTTCATGTCACAACAAGTCAAACTAGTTGTTTGATTGAATCATCATGTATAAACATATCACATCTGGTTAGCTCAAAATGCAACCATCATAAATCAAAATCATAAATAGCATGTAACCATCACAAACCAAAATCATAGATCACATGTACAATTAAACTAAAATAAAATACTTATCTTTCAAATGGTTATTTGCTTCTTCCTTTGTTCTTTATCCTTTCTGTGCACACACTTAATCAGTTGCCAAGCCTGGAAAGCACCTTGTGCCTTCTCTTCTCTTGAAGCAACAAGGGAATCCATAGACTAAACCACCTCCTCCCTTAATATCAGCAACAAGGGTATCCAAAGACTAAATAGCCTCATCCCTCAATATAAACAAGGGCATCCAGAGACTTAACCACCTCAACCCTTAATAGCAACAAGGGTATCCCAAGACTAAACCGCCTCATTCCTCAATACCAACAAGAGAATCTAGAGACTTAACTGCCTCAACCCTCAATAGCAACAAGGGTATTCTAAGACTAAACCACCTCAACCCTCAATAGCAACAAGGGTATCCTGAGACTAAGTTGCCTCAACCCTCAATATCAACAATAAGGGCCCATACAGTCTTGTACTTGTCTGTCCCATCACATTGTACAACACATGCACATACACAGTGTACAACAAAAAACATACACCTGCACCCAGTGTCCAACGCAACACATACACCTACACCCAAAGTACAACACAACACATACACATGCACCCGATGTGCAACATGACATATACCTACACCCAGTGTACAACACAACACATACACCTACATCCGGTGTACAACGCGACACATACACCTACACCTGGTGTACAACACAACCCATACACCTACACCCGGTGTAAAACACAACACATACACGTACACACCATACAATACAACGAATACACATGTCGCGACACAATTACTACACAATACCTGTAACACAGTACCATATATACACAACACAACTTATACGATGTGTACACAATACCACATGTACACAACACCACTTGCACAGTGTGTACACAGCGCCACATGTACACAACATCACCTACATAATGTGTACACAACACCACCTGTACAATGTGTACACAACACCACATACACAACATCTACACAACACCACATGCATGACATGTACACAACACCAGCTGCACATAGCACCACATGTACAACATGTACACAACACTACATGCACATAACACCACATGTACAATCATGCACACATCACCATATGTACATAGCACCACATGTACAACATGCACACAACACAATATGTACATAGAAATGCATATAAAACATGTACATAGCACCACATATACACAACACCGCATATACAACATGTACATAGCACCATATATACACAACACCGCATATCCAACATGTGCACAACACCATATGTACACAACACCGCATGTCCAACATGTGCACAACCCCATATGTACATAACACTGCATATACAACATGTGCATCGTACCACATGTACGCAACACCATAGGTACAACATGTACACAATAGTAGTATTGCACATCCTACGACCACACTATCCTTACCAAGCAACCTTACCTCTAGTGTCTTTCCACTATCCATGCTTGTCCCAACATGCCGCAAATTACACTGCTTTCATTCAGCTGATGTATCACTCAGCATAGCCTCATAGATCTGTTAGGGTTACTCTTCCCACTTGATTCCTCATTAAACCTGGAAACAATCATGATCTCTGATGACCCTGTCAGACAACGTAAAACATACATACATGTATACATATATAAACATCGATAATAATCATGATAACAACATAATAACCAAATACCATAAGGTCAAGGTTAAGAGAACTCCCTTTATCTGTGCAAAACATGAACAACATTGAGAACAACAGTTCCCAACATAACTAAGGCACCTGAAGCCTCAAGTCCATTTACTTTACCTTTCTTTTGTAGCGGCTACAACCACCCTCAAAAATTTTGCTCATGCTTCGTTTTGGAGCCTCCCTTCTAAATCTCAGTGGCTCATCTTACACTGATCCAGATAATCGTGCTCTGACTGAGCCTCATCCTTTGCATAATGGCTTGTGTTTGCTTACTTGGTTTACTCTCTAACCCACAAGTCAACCTCTTGACTTGGTTTCCACCCAGTTACAGGCTTGCCTTAGAGAACTGTGCAATCCTTGAGGGCAACCAACCTTGCTCTCGGGAATTGTGCAGTCCAAGCTGATAGTGAACCTTTATCTCCAAAATTGCGTAGAGCTAGTTGACAGCCAGCCTTCAACTAGGAAATTGCATAGAGCATGAGAGGCATCCCAGAGCCACTCAACCCAGAAATTGTGCAGAATCCTTTTGCTCAGAAACTACTCAGTGCATGAGCCAGTGAGTTGCCCATTCCTTCCCAGAACTGTGCAATCTCTCTGGGAAATGCATGGCAGCTTTTCCCGAAAAAGAAAAAAATCAAAAACGAAAAAGAATCCCTAGAAAATAGGGATCTATTTTTAGCAATCTGAAGGATCCACTTGAGTTATTTTAGAAACTATCGTCAACTGTTACTTTTTTCGTTGATTTTTGGCCTTCACATCACAAACCCTAAATTGACCAAATCTATTTAATCAATGTTACCAGAGCTCATTTTCACATTCGATCCTGGATCTTTGGCATTCCTGAGGAGATCAAGGAACCTTCGGTGCGATTGTCGTCGCTTTTCCGGGTAAGTTTCATTTTTCTAGCCTTTTGCCACTTTTTATGTCACTTTTGCTTGTTTAGCTTGTGAGAGTGTTGTTTCACTTGTTTTGTTGAATGACTACTAGAGTTTTAACTTGTTTTAGCTTGTATAAGTTTTGTTTTAAGTTTTTCATTTCCTTTCCCAAGGGTTGCATGCATTTTTGCAGTAAGGGTAGGTGTAGCGGCGACTCTCTCCACATTCTTCGTTTTCTTTCATATTCATTGATTCCTGAACTTGTTTCACTTGCATGCATCATCACTTAGTCAGATTTGCACTCACCATTACACCATCCTTCATATCTTCTCGATTTCACACTCCCCTTGGGCAGATCTAGGCTTCCCTTGCCCGTATCTCGCTCTCACGTACATGCACTGTGCATTCTGGGAGCTCAAGGCCTCTGCCTTGGCTTCTGAAACTACGTAGAGGATGCCCTGGCCTAGCTCCAACTGCACACTGCGCAATTCTAGGAGCTAGTCTCCTAGTCCTAGCCATTGAGAGTGCTCAATGTACAGTCTCTCCTCGCATGTTCCTAGATGAAATATGCATTGTGTAGTTCCATTCAAAAATCCCCCCCCCCACCACTGACTGTTGGGACTACACAGTGCGCAGTTCCAGCAGGAACCCAGTCACCTCTGTGAACCAGGATTGCACAATCTCTCCCAACATTAGCCCGATTTGTTTCTTGATCTTGTCTTGAAGTGCTTTTGGTTTTAAGATAACATTTTCATGCCATGAGTGTCCTCTCTATCTCCAGGTACAACAATTTTTGAGCATCTCTCTAGCAATTACAGTTAACATGGCCTCCAAGAGAGATGCATCAAAGGAAACTATCGAGAGTAGTACTGGGGAAGCAGTTGAGTAGATGTCAGTTAATCTACCATTTTATGCAGACACTCAATTGTTCATTGAGAAGGGCACAAAGTTGACATGGAAGCAAATCAAGGATACTTTTGCAGAGGACTTCAAGGAAGACTTAGAGGATTAGCAGGTTTATATCAGTATCCAGTGGTCAGGCTTATACAAGGTTGCATGCAGGTACCCCGCCTTCCCATGTGCAAACATTATCAACTAGATTGTCTCACACACAGATCTAGAGACTATGACATTGAGCAGTGCCAGCGGGATAGAGCTTTCCACCTTTAGGGCGGAGAAATTTCATCAAATGTATCATTTACCTCAGTCAGCGAGGCACATGGACACACTTTTCTATGCCACCCACAACCAAGTGAACATGAGAGATATAGTCAAGCGCTGGGTGAAAGAGTCGTCAAAGTTTAGACAAACACCCAATCATGTTTACAAGACAAAGTATCTCAGGAAGGCCTACCAGTTCTTGATCATCTTTGCATGTCGAATATATGGTCAAGAGAGCATAGAGACCTTTCTTGAAGGTTGGGTAGTTGTATTGGACCAATTGGTGAGTGATGGAAGGCCATTCAATTGGTCAGACTTGTTGTCTCATCAGTTGAAAATCCATGTGACTAATGCTCAGAATCCGCCCAAGGATGAGCAAGTGATATTCTACATGTCTGCATACTTACTAGATGCAATCTATGCCCAACAACAGTTTCCTGGCATGAGCTAGACATGGACACCGAAAGAGACTGTCATCAATATTTATTGCAATTTTCTTTCCAATTATAGCTACCGAGGAGTAATGGCAAGGTTGAATGACCATTTCATCATCTCATCATATAAGCTTATCTTTGAGCAGAATCCACCTTGCATGTCCCAAGAAGTGATGGTGGTGATACTTAACATTGTAGATTGGTATGCCTAACCCGGTGGCACCTTCATCAGAGTGTTTGGTGGAGAGAAGCCTTTGCATGTTCTACCAAGGTATGCCACAGACAATTTGGTCATGCAAGAGGTCTCATACCACCTCTCCACAGGGTTATCAATAATACTGCACAGGAAGAAGAAAGCACTATGGCCTGCTCTTCCTTGGCGGATCGGGTTATATGAGATTAAGAGCTTGAAAGATGTAGATGTTGAAGCCAAGGAGATATTGAAGTTTGAGTTTGTCACCAAAGACTTGAACTCATATGATCCCCACTGTATTTGCAAGAACCACTGTGTGAAGGTGTACTATCCATGGATCCCAGGACATTTCAATGGACAAGGAGGACCCTTGGAGGTATTGTTACAATGAATCCAAGCTCCACGACTCGATCAGTATAGACACATCTTGGAAGGCTACTCTACAGGTGGAAAAAATGCAAGAAGCAACAACAAAAACAACAATCCAACGCAAGACAAGGGTAAGAGGAAGATTTTCGAGAACTCAGAGGCAGAGCAAAGCTACAAGATGAGAGCAGATCTTATCATTGAGAAAGCAGCTTTTGCGGTGGAGGGAAAGAGGGAGTAGCAGATAAAGAGAGAAGAGCAAAAGAAGAAAGAAAATAAAAGGCTACAGGAAGTAGAATTAAATTTGCAGGAAACGAAGAAGAATTTGAAGGAAGAGAAAGATTTGAGAAGGAGAGAAAGGGAGGAGAAGCAAAAACAAGTGGAAGAAGAAAGGCAAGGCGCGATGACAGAGCAAACAATGCCCATATAGGTTGAGGAGTCGAAACATCCGGTAGCTGAAGAAGAGGGTGAATAGATGTAGGATCGGGAGCTTGCTCAACAGATTGAACAACTAATTGAAGTGACGAACATGGATTTGGGGTAGGAGCCACAGAATGAAGACACTGACCTTATGCCGAGAGCACCTGAGGTCACCTCTCATTCTCCACCACCTCTAGTGTCAGAACTAGTCTCGAGCGAGCAAGGAGAGGTTGTTCTCCTTGATGATGATCTGGTTATGGATGTGTACAATCTTTCATTTGACGAGTTGTAGAAGAAGATTGTACAGGCATGAAGGAAGCACTTTTCGGATGATCACGCGTCACCTGCATTCATGAAGGAAAGGGTGATAGTGCCAGATGTCAGAAAGCATCTAACTACCCTTGTCGATGCCACCTTGGCCTATGCAAGAGCCACAAGCTCAAATGTTAACTTCTTGTTAGCTGAGAATGAACAAATGGAAAAGAACCTGCAGGCATTCAAGCAAGAGGCAAAACAACTCAAAGAGAAGAGCGCAGTTTCCATAATGGCAGAAATGGGGAAAGCGATACTTGTTGAAGTATCAACACTTAAGACCACCATGTTGAAGCTCTATGACGGATTTGTGACCATGCATAAAGCAATTGTCCATGTGCATGGCTTGAAGCAGCGGAGCAAAGAGTTTGTTCAAACTCTCAAGAACATACATGCTGCCATCGCCCATGTGAAAGAGTAGACAATGTGGTACAAAGGGGCCCCGCTTCACTTGCCAAATATGATGAAGCCTCAAGAATAGCTGGAGAAAGCAAAGGCATGGATGTTGATCTAGAAATATGAGAAGCTCGCCCCATTCATCAGTAGCATACAGGCCTCATATGCACGGTTGTACAAGAGTTTGGATGTCATGGTGAGAACGCACAAGATCTCGTCAATCGGTTCCCTCACTGAAGCTAAACACAAGAACCAAGTCCAACTAGAGATCGACAGGTACATGGAGTAGCTAAGGCAAGAGGCCACCAGGGATGACTTGGAGCTGAGCACACAAAACATGCAGAAGTACATTGGTGGTCTCGTCATGGTCAACACCATGTTGCACATGCTTCAAGATGAGTTGGATACAGGTTCCAAGACCATATACCCAGATGCTATGGAGGTAAGAGTCTTCTATTAGAAAGAAACCATCAAGCAATTTGGGGACATCATCACATAGTACCAAGCTTGGCATGAGTATGTGATTGAGAAGCACCAAGTGGAGGTTGTTGAATTGGTATTTCCTCAAACTTCAAAGTCATAGTGTTTTGTCTTGTTAGGATGTATCTAGCCTATTTTTTATCACATGGGTACATGTGGAAAATGTAATATTCTTCGTAAATATGTTGTAAGTGAAATTCCAAGTGTCATTAGTGGAATGTGAAAGGTCATCATGTTATGTAATGAGTTATTTTTAAAGAAGTTGAAGAGTCATGAGGGTAGTCAAAGAGTCACAAAGGGGAATGTCAAGGGTCACCCCACCCTTTGTTATAAATAGAACCTCATAACTCATAGAACTCACTTTTGGGAGACAAGCTTTTGGCTAGGCTTAGGCTTAGAAAAGGCTTGAGAGTATTATGACGAGCCTTGGCTTCTCCACAATGTAGAGAAAGTATATTTCTTTGGAGGAGAAGGTGTTCTTGACTGTAATGTTCCACTATTGGGGCTAGTGGTCGTCAATGGTGTATGTATGGATGAAACTTTCACTTATAATAATAATAACAGAGCCAACACACTTTCATGCATATGTTGTTATTGTAGTTGGACTATTCTGGTTGCTTTAGAAATATATGTTGTTTAACTTACACATTTTCTTATGAACTACTTTGTATGCAATTGTATGAATCTTGTTGAATGTGTGTTGTTGGATTAACCCATCACTTTAATTTGTGGACTATTCCACATTTTAGCCTATGATGTCATTTCGCTCGTGTGTTCCTTTCAAGATGTGTACTATTACAGGCTTCTAAGGGGCACACTTCCTTTTCCCCTCCATGTGTTAGAACCCCCATGCATCACACTTGATTTGTTGCAAGGTCACACACTTGCTTCAACCCAAAGTTATCATACTTATCTCTGTGCACTACCGTGGTCAAGGAATTACATTACCACCCATTGTTGGGACTCCTACTCCAAATGGTCTAAGGTCTAGTTGGGACTTCTTATCGAGGAGATCCCCTAAATGTTGGTGGATCCAGGACCGTCAACACTTTCTCATGATTGTCCTACCACTGTCCATTTACTCTAATGGACCCAATCAATCCAACCAGTCATCATAATCTCGCTTCTAGTTGCCCTTTACTTATGCACCAAGCTTCATCCGGGTTTTACATTACCTGCTAGGTTTCATTTAACTCCCCTCAAGCTCCATTAACTTTCCTCTTTCCCCAACCAATTCCCAAGACTCAAAACATAAAAGGAAAAAATGAGAAGCAAACAAGAATAAACCATGAAAAACCAACAACACGACACCACAAACAAAGTGGCATGATCATGCACCAGACATACACAAAATTGAAAATCAGACACAAACAAATCATAAAAGACTGAAAGCACATAACTCCCAACAAACACCATGAATCAATCCCCATGGGTTCCCAATGCTTCCAAGGGAAAGCTCAACCCAAGACTTCTTCAATATTTCATCGCAGTGTTTTTTTCCATGCAATCCCTTGCATCATACTGCCATAAACACATAATTGTCAGTGTGTAAATAAATATAACAATATACGAGTTACCTTACCTTTTTGTGCTAAGCACATTGACTTATAGTTGAACACATCCATGTCACCTCTCAAGGCACTCCAATTCCCTTGACGGATTCAGCTATAACTAGAAACTAGCTAATATACCTATCAAATACATGTTCACGAATATAACACATATCCACATAATGTCAAATGAAATCAGGGTTAAGAAGACTTCATGTATTGATGCAAAGCATTCATTCATTTGGAATTGTGGTTTCCAAACATAAGCAAAGGAATTCTCAACCAATTCCTTTCCTTTACCTTACTATAATTGAATCTTATTATGTGCTATCACATCGCCCAACTGTTAGTTAAATAAACAAATCAAGTGTTAGCTTGTCAGGCTAATACCAAGCATGTTACCTTGCAACTATTCACACATGTCAGTCACATGTTCCAAAGATCAAGACATAATGTATATTAATTTGAAATCAACCTTTACCAAGATTGATAGTCATGCCATAATCAACTCACAGTCATTAATCATAATACTACAACTAGCACCGACTTACACTCAAGTGCATATCAGTTATATGAGCATATAATGTGTTAATACAACCATCTTAAAAAAAGATAATTTCTTCATGATATCTCATAGATACATACTCATATCATGTAATTAATAAATCATTTAGACAACCTATAAACATACCATGCTAGATAAACCAAATAGACGACATAACCAAACTCATACCTCAATGTATCTCAGGGGAGGCTATCACATCTGCACAAGTCAGTCAAGATTAGCATGACACAATATCACAAGTATATCGACTCATACCTAAATATCATAACCATAACCATCTGCACAGGCCAATCCAGGTGAGGATGATACATATACATCAATATCTTGAATGAAATGACCATAATCATCGTGTGTATAACCGCAATGCATATAGCAACAAGTTAACTACCATACCTGACTATCTGATGCATGTGCATATGACTGCACTAATTAGCTAACACCTATCATGCATGTAACCACAACAACAATAGAATGATCGGCATGTCCATAGCCATAATGTATATAACAACCATTAACCAACATATATGCATGCCAAACATACAATAACGGTATGCCGATCTTCTCTTACCCTGTGCTCTATTGTTGCAACCTTGCTTTGATTATTTGCATATCCTGCTCCATCTCATCCCACACATCAGCATCATATCATACCAATAGCATCATGATGACATAAATTTCATACGATGACCACCATGATGCATGTCTAACCTACTATGCATGCATAACCATATATATGACAATGCATTTATAACCACATGCATGTAACCCATCTAGTTTAAGGGTTGAACCATGCTCTGATGCCACTTTGTGGTATCAGATATTACCAAAAAAGAACGGAAACCCACTCTAATACCACTCTGTAACATCCTCCTCCCACATTTAACCAAGTTAACCGACCTACCAGGGTAAACAAGTGATGAAGACTTACTATGATATGATTCAACCTCCTAGATCACCTTAAGGAAGTGGAATCAACCAAACCAAAACATTACTGACCTTCCTCAGTTGCTGCAGGAACCCCAAGGGCTAAACCACCCTTCCAGGTGGCCAGACCCTGAGTTAAACCTCTATTTTTGTGTCCTGGACTCCTAGACGCTGGAACAACACTACTGGAATTTGATTGTAACCCTTCATTCACATGCACAAGCCTGTAAGGGAGAGACTGCAATCTTTTTCACACAGTTCTATGCTAGCGACCGTGAGATATGAGGCACTTTTTCAGGGCTAGTCTCCAAACCACTACCCAAAACTTAATGAAACTCTCAGGAATGATAAATGACACAGGGCCAAGGCCTTCTATACAAAACTTAGTCAAGAACCTGACCTAACAAGGCCTAGCCATGATAGTCATTCCGTCAAACACATCATGAATAGATAATGTACAAGTCATAAATACAGTTCAACATAGGGAGCTCATACTTATCTGAGAATCATCAAGAAGGTCTAATGTTCTATCATAATATATGCATTATCATCTATTAGTTCATGCATTCATTAACCATTCATTTACTAATCAAAACATGATGAGAGCCATAACTAAAGTCTGTCATAAAACCATGCTTATAACTAGCATATAACCAGAATAATAACAATGATAGAACAACTATCAAAGCCACATAATAACAAGTATAAATACTCATGAAATACAAGGGGAAAAGAGATATTACTAACATATGTAAAATATAATCAAGTCAAGGACTTCCACGTACCACCTGACCATAGATTGGGCTGAATGAAATCTTTCTTTCAGCCAATCAACCCCATGTGATATTCCAAGCATGAATGTGGGATCTCATGGGATAAAGAAATGCATAAACAACCGAATCTAGAGGTTAAACCACCTCCACCCTCACACTACCGTGATCTCATTTAAACTAGTCCTAGATCACAAAACCAAACCGAGCTTGGATGTCTCAATATTCCTTCACCATCCCTTGATGAATTTTTTTGTCTCCACCCATCTGTTGAGGGCTTCTCGGAAAAAAACCATCTCCTCCCCCAACCCTTGGGATTTCCTGAGGTCACCTCACCCAGATCCAAAAACTTCTGGCAATCGAATGCTTAACCAAGAATGAATCTCATCACACCATGGCTATCTAGAAATGGCAAGGCAAGGCTGAAACCACTGTCAAAACCTAGCAAAACCCATGCCACTAACAACATATGAACCAAATACATACATGCATATACCATGCATGAAAAAACCAACTAGGAAATCATACATGCAACCTGTTATCTGCAAGCATTCCCACTGAAGCTTCTTGATCCAAGTCTTGCTTACTTGATCCTTGCTTTTCCTTGTCCTTCCATTACCTTCCTTTACTTGCTTGCTTGCTTTCTCTTCTTGATTATATTTTCTCTCTGAGAGTAATTCCAAAGCCACACTGACAAAATGCTGTGAACTAATCCTCAGAAGCCTTTTTATTAATGAGGCTTCTATTTTCTTCATTTTCCACTATTTTCCTTCAATTTCCTCCTCACAAGCAACTTGTGACCTTTCATCTCCCTTTTCTCCTATTTTCCTTTATTTTCATAAATAAATGTTAATAACTGCCTCTTTGCCTTTCCAAAGCATTTTCCAATGTTTTTGCCAATTTCCCCTTAGCCATAATAAACCAAATGAACACCCGCTAGGATGTTTTGCCCAACACCTAGCTTGGAATATGTGCCTTGGTCTTATTTTTGTCTTTATTAACTTTATTGCATAAATTTTTAACAAAGATCGTTACAAAGTTATGAGAAGATGAAAAACATTGTAAAGATAACTAAATGTAATGTTATCAATTATAGACAAGGATTAAAGCACAGTACAAACATTACCATTTCATTTTTCTTTAGAACAATTACTCTCTCTAGAAAAATTTTAAGGCTAAAGCAAGCGAATCAATCAAATGAAAAACAAGAATAATTTATGAAAATATTAAACATCATAAGAACAAACCAAGTCATTTATTAATATATCATGAAACCTCAAAAATGAAATATCAATATGCAAATCCCATATCATACCAAGCAAACTATATCAATTAGCATGAAACATTGGAATTCAACCAAAACAAAACTTTAATAGACCACAAGTCAAAACAAAAAAGCATTTATAAATCTCCACTTAGAAATTCTTTTATTCAATAATTGAACGAGTTGGAATGTAACGACCATTCACTATGGATTAATACTCTTAGAGTAAACTAACATTATTTTTACATTTAATGTGGACTAATACTCTTAGAGTAAACTAACATTATTTTTTCATTTGTTCAGGAAAATATATGGAAGAAGGAGATATAAGATCAATATGTTCTAAATTTGCAGTTAAAATCAAAAAATGAATGCACAATGTTGAAGTGTAGGATTTTATATATTTATCACATCCAACAGAAGAATTATTAAGTCAATTTCTAGTCTCAAACCAAAATTGCAATTTAAGGAAGTTTTCTTACATCAAGATGCTTGTTTTCTAACTCAAGAAGTATTAAAAAGCGATCGTAGAAACAAAACATCCTTGCTACAAAAGCTTATTAAAACAAGAAGGGCTGCATCGCAGCAAGTCCCTGCCGTCAAGAAAACACATCCATACGTGTAACATTCCGTCATGTGACTGTGTATGTGAATCAAATCAGTGACCTGCAAAAAAATCAGTAAGTCATAGCAGTGACCTGCAAAAAAATCAGTCAGTCATAGCAGTGACTTAGAACAATATGTAGCTAGCAAAAGTCTTTTTATCTGTTTTGTGTAAAGTAAAACATTCAAGTTCTTCGTTTTTTTCACTGTTAATCTGCAATCAATCAGATTAGCCTTTATTTGTTTGAAATCCCACAAAACTGTAAGAGCCAAATTGGTAATGTTTTGCAAGAAACGATGCTAAGAAACAAAAGTTTAGATCATAAGATAAAAGCATGCCCCATTTGGAACGCAAACAAGCTCTGAAACAGATAACTATTCATGGAGCTAAGATTGTATATTTCAGGGTAAAGAGAAATATGAGAAGAAATAAGCCAAAAAAGGTAGGCGCCACCCTCTTAACTAGTATTGGAGTTCTAAATACTCTTTTCTGGAAAGCATTGAGTTTAATAGCATCGTCTAGAATTCAGAAACACATGGGCAGGCGATGACAAGCACAGAGATCCCAAATTGCAAAGCAAGGACTTTATTGAGCAAGCCATAAAAATCCAAGAGTAGTTGTAACATCTTTCTGATGCACCAAGCATTGAGTACTTTATCATGCACGTAAAGTAATACAGATTTTATAAGCTTTCAGAAATCATAAAGCTGAGAAGTTCTGAATACAATATACATTGCCACAGAATTCATAAAGCCCAGCTATTCTGAATACAATATACAATGACACAAAAATCATAAAGTTGAGATGTTCTCAATACAATATACAATGCCAAAGCTTGTTTCTGTTGACATTGCTAAGTGACTAGCATGGATCTCTTCGAGTATTGTTGATAATTCAGACTCAAAACTTAGCCCTAGACTGCAAGTAGGGAGAATCCCATTGAAAAGCTTGCAAAATGAAAGTTAGATTTCTAAAACCTTGACATTATTCAGAGGAGGGATAATACTGTTTTCTTCATTATGACATTATTTGGAATTTCCTCCCAGAATTAGCTGTGGCTCTACATAAATATATCCCTACCCCTTTTTATTAAGAGGCATAGAATTCAACCAATTCCTCCAAACATTTGCTCTTAATGGCTTCTGGATCTGCATTTTTCAGCATCCACAACAAATGCTCAAAAAGAACGACCTCACAGGAAATTGTTTCCCCACTAAGGTCAGCTCCACATGAACCCTCATGAGATTTCTCAATGAGCACCTTCAGCAATGGATGATTGAGATGATTTTCACTTACAACATAGCGTCTCCTGGACTTACCAACGTACACTGTTCTATGCCCTGTAGGCACCTCGAAATTTTGCTCTGTTCTATGCCCTGCAGGCACCTCGAAATTTTGCTCATCTTGGTCTCCAAAATCGCAGAAATCGTCTGTATGGTTGGAGCTGCCAAGCTTTCAATTTTGCCACGATTAGTCATGTTTAAAAATAGATTTGCTAATACACAGTTCACTCCAGAAAACTATCTACTTTGAGATTAGCTAATACACAGTTCACTCCAGAAAACTATCAACGCCTCAATGAAATTAGTTAATACACCCAGTTCACCCGATTAGCTAATATATACAGTTCACTCCAGACTTATATCTAATGCAAGCAGACAGTAGGATTCAGATTTATGCAAATACTAGCGTTGGCGAACTCACCAGGGTTGCTTACCAACGGCTTGTGCTTTTCTATTACAGGGACTGAGCGATTGCACCATTTGTGCTAAACTTACCAGCTTTGCTTCCCAAGAAATTTTGTTTACGAACAATTAAGCTATGAGAATTTCCACAAACAGCAATTTCTGCTACAACCATTTTTATGATTTCGCATGGTCGTGAGAATTTCTATGAACAAAAATTTCCGTTACTAACATTTTTTATGATTTCGCGGGCCATAAAGAGGGTTGGATTTTCAGTTACCAAAATTTCGGTGAGAACTGCACACACATTACAAGAGTACGAAGAAGCAATCTCGGTTGGCTCTTCAATATCATCTTAACTGTAAAAATACAAGAAAACCCCAATCAATAAACAAGAAAACCCCAAAGGCTTTCTAATAAGCTGTCACTTAAAGATGAAAATGAAAAGTGACTCTTACTGAGAGGAAGAATTGCAACATAGATGAAAGCTGCCAAATCTTTAAAACTGGCTTCCTTAGCTGCCTCTTCAACTGCTCTCTGCATTACAAATCAACCTCAAAAACCTTCAATATTAGAGGAAAACCCTGATTGATGTTCTGAAAAAATTAAATGGAATTGAAAAGATTCCAGTAAGAATGAAAAATACCCACCCTAAATGAATAAACCAAATTGGGAAACCCCTGCTACTTCTAGGCCAACTGGGTCAAGATCAACTGAGTCCATTGGGTATGAATCGAATCAGCAACCACTTGCTAAATAGGTTATGGATATCGATATAATAATAAAGGGTGTTGGACGAAGTGCTGGTGCGCGCTATGATTCTTCAACCGCCTCTGTATATGCGTAGACTCGGTCAAATGCTACTGCTTAAAGCCTGTTTTCTAATCATGCTGTGAAATCCTGATTAGCTGGGGCTTGGATATCTAAGAATGTCAAGCACAAAAACAATGAGGGAAGATGGTAGTGCATACAGAATTCTCAAATTCCAAATCGATTTTCTTGCATCAGCGGTATCTTTTCTTGGGGCAACAACACTTGAAGGGATTGAAGCATTTTGATTCCCTTCAAACCTTCATCTTGAATCATCACCAGAGCCATTGACAAGTACAATTAAGCACAGACACATCAGAGCCACCAGAAGCCCATTCAAGCCCAACAGATAAAAGCGTTCAATTTGTAAACGCTGACCTCGATTCCTGGTTTTGCAGAAATATGTATTCCAAAAAGAAAGAAGAGAACAATACTGGACGTGGTAATAAACAGGCTAGTAATAAAAAGAAAAAATGAATAATTAAAAGTTATATAAAAAAATAAAATAATATGACAATTAGAATATATAAATATATAAAAGTCGCTGCAGCTGGACTGCTGGACTTCATGCTACCGCATGAATACCAAGTGTCACCTTACATGCGCCCTAAGATCTAAGCTCACTTAAACCATCATGTAAACCATCTTTCAAACCATCTTTCAGATTCATTTAATCGACTCATCTGCGCCATGATCGATCTGCCTCGTCGCTTGCTCACCATTTTCTCTTATTATTACTGTGCATCCGTTCATCTAAATCCCAATGGCACAATTCCCATCTGCTGATATATCTTCCTCTTCTTCCTGTTCTGGGTTCATCCAAATCCCAATGGAAAATCCCAATGGCACAATTCCAAGGTGTAAGCAATCTGGCTCTCAAATTTGAAGATTTCACAATTGAAGAAATTGCCCACAATGAGATGACGATGAAATTGATTTTTATTTCTTATTCTGAGCGAATTGATTTCCTCGACAGAGAGATTTAGACCCTGGCTTAGTGGTTGTGATAGAGTGTCACCGTGCAAAGAGTGGAGGCTCAAGCCTAAGCAGGTGTACATAATGCTTTCAAAGAACATCAGCGAGATCCGGGACAACAAATTCTATGCCTTCAGAGAAGAGCAGAGAGATCCAAGACTCTCTAATGGCAACCGTTTAAGATTAAACATCCTATTGACATGAGGTAAGATTGATATTGACAACTTGACATTTGACCGCATAAAATATGGTGTTATTGTGCAGGGATTTATTAACTACATGAAGATCTTATCGTCAAAGAGAAGGGATTTCTTAACTACATGAAGATCTTGCTGTCAAAGAGGATGACTCTAACAATCCTCCATGATATTAGTGTCATCATCAAGCCTTCTAGGTAAGTTTTTCATATGCCCTTTATTCCTAGACAGCTCAGTCGTTTCAGAGACAATCTCCATTCTCATGAAACGTCATTGAACCGTTCAGAATGGCACTTCTTCTTGGTCCACCTGGTGCTGGAAAAACTACATTGCTAACAACTCTAGCTGGGAATCCTGATCGTGATCTCACAGTAAGTTTAGGATCTATTCTAGTAAAATAATATTGTAAGAAATGCCATCCAAGTTATAAATATATGGCTTAAGAAATTCAACATTGTTTCTTACTCTCAAATGTGCCCAATTTTTTCGCTGTCTATATTTTAGCACATCAACATTTAACAAGTTTTCATATGTGACTCTACTTCTTACAGAAAAATTATATATTTTTCCTTTTACAGGTCACTGGAGCTGTAACCTACAATGGGCACTCCCTCAAAGAACATCTACTTATATTAGCCAGCATGACATGCACCTCGGTGAAATGACAGTAAGGGAAACATTGGATTTCTCAGCGCGTTGTCAAGATACGGTGAGTGCTTTATTTTTTTTCCCAAAGTTACAGCGTTTTCCCATTGAATATTGAACTCATGTTTAATTCAAGTTAAACGAAATGCAAAATACCTGATAGAAATCCTTGAAGAGACTGTTTTCGGACTGGAAATCGCAGATGCTATAGATGGCGTCCCCTCAGAGATTTTCCATCCAGAAAATAAGGGAAGCTTGCCCAAGATTAATGGAAAGGAGCAGAGGGAGGACTCAGCAGAACTCAGGCCGAGCAGTTGGAGGACTTCAACAGAACTCAGGCCGAGCAGTTGGCTCAGAATATTGATCGTTTTGTAGGAATTGGAAGCTCAGACAGATCCTGGAGGCTCATCAGGTGATGCAGATCCTGTGAACCTGGAAATGTGGAGCAACAGTAACATGCAACAACACCACAATAGACACAATAGCAACACACAGTAGCAACAGGTGGCAACTTCAGAGAATAAGCAGCAACATGTGGCAACAGGTGGCAAGAGAGCAAGAAAGCCCATTAGTCACAGCAAGAAGGATGTACTGGAATAAGGATGTACCCGGGAGCTAGCTAGCATTTTATACTGGGAGACTAATGTTAGCATTAGTCTAACAGGTCCAAAAAAATGAACAACAAATGAATAACACAAAGCCAAGATAATATATGCTTTCCGCCTCTGGCCTCTTCCCGAGGCCAAATAAGATAGTAAATGACTATTTATCCAAAAACTTTAATTATACTAAATAACTTTCATTATACTTGATCAAATGGCAGTAGCAAACAGCTCGCAACCAGCTCAATTAATTTTAACTTTATTCATTCTGTGCCTGGCCATTGCCAGATGGCAGGGACTAATAAAAATTAAAAATTTAGAATAATTTATTAAACTAAGAATCAAATGCGATTAAGATGATCATAAATCATATAACAATATCGTGCAAGCTTCTTTGAGGAACATATATATGATATTTTTCTTATTAATAAAACCCAAAGTCTATGACGAGGAATCTCAAAAAAATATGAAACCTTGTTATTTTAATTCAAAAGGTATTCATTCAAGCAACCAAGAAATATGATTCTTCATTAAATAGGATGCGTCAATTTTGCATCTTTGTCAAACAACCATTCTTAAAAGAATTGAACACCAAAATATGATTTAAATGGATTTCAGAGCTAATGAAGATGGGACATAAATAGTGAAAACGTATCATATTCCAAACTGAGAAAAGGTAACCCCACCTTCGAATCATAGTAGCATTTATGGAAAACATATTCCCTTATTAAAAGAAATGTAAATAAGTAAAATGAAAAATGAAACTAAAATATAAAAATAAAAATAAAATCAACAAATAAATAAATTCGACTAAACTATTATTCCTAGGTTAGATTGGTTTAATGAATATTAAGTATAATGTTAACATCATCGAAGTAGCTTTAATTTTATAAGCAGGAAAATATCAAAAATTAAAATTTGAGAATGAAACGCTTCATAATCAAAGATTGAAAGAACCAATATTAATTTTCTATTTGCAAAAAACATATTATGATTTCTTATATGTCATGTAAATTTTTTCAAATAGGATTTTTCTGATCAAATTTCAATTAGAACATAGAAAATCGGAAGTCATTAAAAATTTAGAATCACGTTTTGCATAAAAAGTTTTTATTTACGAAACATTATCAGTTTTTTATTTATTAAGTAATATGGATACTTTTTTGGACAATTTGTTACAACATATTTACTCAAATATATTTGAAAATCTGAAATGTACACTATGAGCATTAATTTATCCTTATATTTTTGGATTTTTTGTTGTGCTTATGCTTGCATTTTTATATAATATATAATAGATAACAACAAAACAAAACTCACAAATCACAATGAACAAGATATAATCTTGGAAACCCTTATGGGCAAACACCCAACTAGGAAGTGAGGTTGCTCTACTCTCTCTTTATGTGAATGGAAATGGATGCAAGTACAAATGATTGAGACTTATGGCATGTAGATTACTACACTGCACCAACCCTATTTGGTTTCTCTCTCTATCCCCTCTCATCTACTCTACTCATTTATGGAACAAAATGTACTCGAATCGAATGGAACCCCTCTTCCTCCTAGTGGCTTGATTATAACAAAGCCTAATAGCCTACTAGTGGTTAAGTTTGAATCTCTCACCTCTTAAATAAAGTTACAATATCAACTATTATAAAGTCTTCTTCATCATGATCACGTGGTTAGCCCCTTTTCCATAATAATGGGGTCTGATGTGGCACCCTCTCAAATCATGGTGGTCAAAATAGGAAGGTTTACTTCTGGGTGGCATAAATTTTGCATATGGACTCCATTTGAGGTTTTTCTTATGTTATTGGAAATGTATCAAAGTGTATAATAGTGCTAGCAAGTGCAATGCTTAGGTGTCAATTTTTACCCCCAAAAATAATGTTTAATGCCTCAATCTACTTCCAAAAGGTTTTAAACGCTAATTTGCCAAACTGGGACCCACTGGTAAAAGGGGTCCTATGAGCCAATTCCTCTCATTTTTCCACTTTGAAAGCATCAAGATTTTTGAACAATAATATAATAATATAATTGGAATCATTCCTCTTCATTTTGGGAGTATTTTTGTTTCAAAACTATTTTATTTAATGAGGTGAAGAAAGTTTTGCTTTAATTTCTCCCTAAAGTATCATTTACCCTTGCTTGGAACTTGTCCTTTCAACCCAATTTTCCAAAGGTCGCTACCCTTGTATTACAATTCTATACCTCTTATGCAAAACTTATCCTCTATCAACTTTGCTTGAGCATCTGGTGTCAAATACCTTATAGAAGATATGACTTATTCCTCTTTCTGATTCAAAATGGAAGGCTCATAGAGTTTTATATTCTCTATATTCACCATTGAGTAAAAGCACATGTATGGGGGTAGATTGAGTCTATAGGCATTATCTCCCACCTTTTCCAGTATCTCAAAAGGATCATATCGCAAATCCTTGATTTTATTACCAGGACCCTGTAGTCTCTCCTTGTTCAATTGTAGCCATATTCTCTATCCCACTCTGAATGAATTCTTTGTTATGTGTTGATCATTCATGACCTTGTATTATTCCTTTCAATTCTGCAATGACTCATCTACTTGTAGATGGATTTTCCATATCTTCTCAATAATAATAAAATTCCCTTAATACATCCCTTCTAAGACTCTCTCTCACTCCTCCTTGTTATCCATGTGCAATATCTGAAGGTGAAGGTGGAAAATATCCAGAACAAGTTTCAAATGGGGACTTTCCAATAGAAGTGTGGACTACTTTGTTATAAGAGTGTTGTATAAATATCATGTTTCCATCCCAAGTCTTTGGATGCTTCTGATTGTAACCCCATAAAAGTTGCACCAAAGTCTTATTGACTACTTTTGTTTGCCCATATGATTATGGATGGAATATTGTCGACCTATTCAAGTTCATGCCCATGTTCTCCCAAAACGTAGTACAAAATGCACTAAGAAACCTCGTGTCCCTATTAATAATGATGCTCCTTGGCATCTCAAAGTGCACCTAGACCTATACAAAGAACAACTTCACTACTTCTTACCCATTTATGGTCTTTCGACAAGGCATTAGAACACACATATCGCTAAATCTATCAACTACCATAAACAAATAGCTATGTCCCTTCTTGGTTGTTGGTAAACCCCCTATAAATTCCATGGAAATGCATTCCCAAGGATAAGTGGATATAGGTAAGAGATGGTATATACCATGTTTCTAGTTACAAGGCTTGCTAGTACAAAAAATCATGCATCTTCTTATGAACCTAGCTAGTTATTCTTACATCTTGGGCTAGTACACATACCTCTACAATTTGGTCATTCTCTTACCTAAACCAAAATCCTTGCAAGCTTGGAGGTGTGAGACTTTCTGATCAGTTGTATTTGCTCACCTTTAGGTACATATAATTTATCCATCCCATAGAGTTACTAATTTCGAAGATCGTAGTCAATTGTGTTGTCAACACTATGCATGTGAATCTATCTTTGCAACAATTGAAACACTCCATTTAAGTCCTCATCCTTTGTATATGCCTCTTTGTATGTATCATAAGTGAAAGGCTCCATGCCTATCAAAGTTCCTGAAGCTTTGATCTTTGATGAGGGTGCCTTGAAAGCATTGAGAAATCTAGGGGAAACCAAAAGATGATTTATCTTACTTTGATAACTACTTGTGATCAGTATTTTTACTTAACTTGATTAGATTCTTCTTTCACTTGATTATTATTAGTGTTATTTATCATCAAACAAATACCAAACAATGAAGATCAATGAGACAAGGAGAGATGAAATGTAGGTTGTCAGCCAAGGCCAAAACCTCTCCACTTAAGAGGAAAACCCACAATAATTATTCTATTCTTATCAAATCTTCAAATGATGAATTCCAAGACTTAAGACTCTTGAAAAATACCCCTAGAAGACCAAATCAACCTTCCTTCTTGATGAGCTTTCCTTACACAACTTACAACAACAAACTTTGACCTTTTAGCAACAACTTTGAACCAACAACTTCAACCCCGACAACATTTCCAGCAACTTCAAACCCCAACAAATTTCCAACAACATTGACTTCCAACAACTTTCCAGTAATTTTGTTGTCTAACAGCTTTCCATCAACTTCAAATTTTGTTGCACTTGAGAGAGAGAGAGAGAGAGAGAGCGCCAAAAACTTCAACTCTAGCTTCGTTCTTTAACTTCACTTGCCTTAGGACTTCTTCCTTTTATGGTCAAACTCTTTTTATTGATTATTCATATGTGTTGAATGTGTGCTTCAAATGAGGCTGAATGCCTCTTATATATAGGCTTTCCAGGGGGTGCAAATTGCCTCCATGAGGTGGACTTGATCTTTCATGTAGGCTGACTTGTTGCAGCTCATTGACAAGGTCTTGGAGGGTCTTTTATGACTCAAATATTTTTTTTTACACAATCTTACATGTATGACAATGACTCTTTTGAATTCATAATTCTATGACAAGCCTAGAAGCACTCAATGTGTGTTTGACCTAAAAATAAATTTACCTTGAGCATGAAAAACATGCATCAAGAATGAAAATAATAAATTCATTTTTCTCTTTTCATCAAATATATAAAATCATGATCACAATAGACATTATGAATACCAAACCTAGTTACATATTTCAACACTCCCTCTTAACTAAGAGGGTATTCATAATCCATACATGGTACTTGGACATTCTCAAACTGAAGAATTCTCATAAGAAGAGTCAGATTTGTAAGCCATGTTATAAGTTATTTTCTTACCTTATATCAGTGCATCTCATCATACCAAATTGCATTGTCACATAGAAAGGTCTTGAATAACAACTCTATCTCTCCACAAGCTCAAAGCACAATGGTGGTGAGACAATAACTAATAGACAACATCATCATTGTCTCTAAAGGCATGTACATACCCCACCTAGATGTTCAAAGGTATGTCCTTCTAGGACAATTCTTGTCTTGTAATAAAACATCCTCAAGGAATTTCCTCTTTGAGTACTCTTACCTATTGGATGCCCTACCACATCCTCAAAGAGTATCAGAAACCAGATTCTTACCTAATCCAACATTATTTCTTCACAACATGAAGACAAGAATGATGTTTCTATATCTCCCTCTCAACTAAGGAGGATTTACTCATTCCTATAAAAGGAATATACCCATGCTCCCTCTTACCTAGGGACTTGTTTCCTGTTAACACCCAGGTTGTTCCCTATGACTCCCAAGGGAATACGGCCGGGGTAACCACTAACCAATCTTTGGATCACGGCTTCTAGCCAAACTGTGATCAGAGAGGGCTCTCTCTTTATAATTTGTCTCTGTTATGATGGTGTTTTAGGCTAGCTATTGTGCTCAGGTTTTGGTTTATGTTTTTTGGTTGAAGGATTTCCTTTAGGTCTTATGATATAGTGTTTAGATAGTATAATACCATTGGGCAATGGAGTCTGGAGTTGTGAAATGATCTGATACGCTGGATAGGTGGTGTTCAAACAGCAGGGCCTATTGTGTATTTAGACAGACAAAATTTGAATCCAATGGTGATGTATGTCAACCAACAGAAAGCAATTAAGGATTTTCTATTAAGTTGGTGGGATGAAAGTGAGCGCACTGCACAGGAGCAAAAGTCGAATTCCTGAGACAAAGGCCACTGTGAAAGATGTATTCTGTAAGTGCAGCAATTAAGAATTACACTTATCTAGATTACAACTGAAGAAAACATTCATAAACAACACAGATTGAACTCAGGGTACTCAGTGAATAAATCCTGAAAGCTATTCTTTTTCCTTGTTGCTTAGTATTGAAACTAGATAACGTATATGGATTTTAACAAAACAACTGATTAACAGAGAGAGATACAGATACTTATTGTATGATGAAATACACAGGGATCCAGTAGTTATCAACAGACACCAGAACGCATCCAACACCTCAGAAATCCGAGAAATTCCATTGCTTTGCTCTATTAACTTCTGAAAAGAATTACAGCATAAGAACTTCTTCAGAAGAAATCAACAACAACCTTCATCTCTAGTGCGAGGGCTCTATAAATACAAAACATTTTTACAAAATATCAAGGCGTTGAGTCATCTGAGAAATAACTCCTTCACCAACTTTGTCATTACAGCGGAGTAAAAATTAATGCTTCCTTTAATACAACATAAATGCTTTTGCATTTGTCAGAAGATATTTTAGCTTTGGGAATCCAACGAGTCGGTTGGAGCGATCCGCATCAATGCTGAAGAAGGCGTTGTGGAGCTGTTCCGCTGTCTTTCTCGGCTTGGACACCTGTAGCTTTCCCTTTTCTGTGCTGGCTATGGGCTCTGCTGAGTTGGCTCAGCTTTCGTCTTAAATGCCTGCTGACCGAAATAAACTGTCCTGTGCATGACAATTCAGTTTTTTCTGTAACCGAAATTTAGTGGATGGCCTGTTGTTCATAAAATCATTTGAATTGCCTTGACCCACCAGTCTTGTGGAGGCAATTGATGCCTGAGAATGGCCTCCATTGTTTCCTCTGCCTCTGTATATTTGAAAAAATTTGGGGCCACATCAAACAAGTGATTAATTTCATTCATTATAAAAAATAGATTTTCTATCTTACTATAGAAATCCTGCCCTGTAATAGGTCCTATGTCTTCTGAAGTGCTGGCCTTCTCATTGATCTGTGCTGAGGCAAAAACATTTACTCTTTTAGCGTACTGTTCATGGGTGAATAATTTCCCTCCGCTGTTCAGTAAGCTAGGGAGTCCTCTGTTCTGCAATACCTGAAATCTCTCCATGAACCTGTTTACCTCAGTGTGCATATCCTGAGTTCTTCTGTCCAGTGTTTGCACCAAATTTCTCAAAGTAAGCACCCTCTTGATCATTTGAATAGTCTCAGTTCTGTTTGTGATTCCAATGGTAGCTAACTGAGAGCTTGTCCTATTATTGAGTACATTGATCATTCTGGTGGCCACTTCAGGCATATTGCTCAATGCCGCTCTTGCTCTATGGACCTCCTTTTGTGTTTTTGGGATGAGCTCTAATTGCTCATGGATTGTCTCAATGTATTGCCATTGATTTGTAACAGATTGGCCAATATTGGCCCATATCATTGCTCTGACTTCAGATACAATCTTATCCAATCTGAGCTACTTTTCCAGCTCTTTGATCCTATCATTAAGGGCCTTGATCTCCCTGCCCTTTTCTGCCACTTCTCTTTTTGATTTATCATATTTATCATCGATCTTGGCCAGCTTTTCCCTGGTCTCATGCAGCTCGGTCATTTGAGCTTCCAGGATTTGTATCTCATTCCTCAGTTTCTGCATGTCTAGGCTATGTGCCTGTTCTGTACTTGTAGGTGCTACTGAAGTGGATGTAGCTGTTTGCTCAGTTTGTTGAGGTGGAGGCACAGTGGTAGGAGCAGTGTTCTCAAGATTGATGACCGGGGGAGGCTGAGAGGTCTGGCCCTCTTCCCTTTGCTTTAGTGCTGCTTGCAGTGCCACCTGTGCGGCCTCAGACTCTCCTAATTTCTCTTGTGTCTGCAGGAGCTGCTTATATATAGATATTAGTAGATCTGTGGCATCCTTTTCCATCCTTTGTTGGGCTACCTCATCTGTTTGGGGGTGAATGGTAGCTGGGAGTTTGACTTTCTTCCTTAATGCAGCCATGTCAGCATCCCTTAGTTTCAAGATCTCCTGTATCCCTTTGATGTCCTTAGGGTTATGCCCAATTTCCACAATGATGTCCTCTAGGGATCTTATCCTGTTGTCTTTGGCCTGAGATGAAGCCCTCTCCAATTCTAGTTGGGAGGCTGTAGCATTGAGGCTGCTTGTTAATTTGTAATTCTCCAACGTTTTGTCTGCCAAGGAGGCGTACACCATTTCACCAGTTTGCTTGTGCAGCTCAATTTTATCCATTGGGTGGATGTCCTTGGCCAGGACATCTAGATTAGTCCTGAGATAATCTGCAGTAGATTGTGGCTGGAGTGCGGTGGGTATGAAGTGACTCATAGTCAACTTGCCTTCGTCCACATCAAAGGCAGCCATTAATCTTTGTTGGTTGGAGGGAGCCATTTTCAACAAATGGTTATATAATTTGACTTTCATGGGTTCACTCCTTCTTTTGATGTCTATAAACTGCTGTTTGATGCCTACCTCTCCTTCCCTCTGCTGGCTGGAGGAAGTGACCTCCCCTCCCATGGTTCTGTCTTGTTCTTGGTGGAAGGAACTCACCGAGGCTTCCCTGCTGGGTGGGCCCATACCCATTGCTTGTCTAATTGCTGCATCATCCTCTGAGAAGTCATTTAACCTCTGTCTCTTCTCCTCTTGGTTGATGGATGAAGTCATGGGTGTTTCTCTGTCCCTTTTTCTACTTAGGTCCTCCTTCTGTGGAGTTTGAAGGACCGAGGCATCAGTAATGTTTTCAGGCCTTGAGTGTTCTACATTTTGGGCCTGCTGCTCAGTGGTAGTTGGGGTATCTACCACTCTTTCTTGGTGTAAGGGCTGCTGTGTTTCAGGTTGCCCTTCTCCTTGCTGCTGTTGCTGTTTTTGTTGTTGCTGCTGCTGCTGCTCTGCCTGTTCTTTCTCTTGCTGCTCTGGCTCTATCTCCATCACCTTTTCTTTTCCCTTCTCTGATATATTTCCAGCAACTCTCGTGGCTTGCTGTTGGGCGGTTGAAGAGGATGCTGCTGCTCCAATTTGTATGCTTGGTAGTGAGCTGACCTGTGAATAAAACTCAAGGTCAGCCATTTTCTTTATGTTTCTTTGAGCTCTTTGATTAAGCTCTTCTTGAGTAACAGCTTCCTCTAAAGTCCCTCTCCTCCATTTACTTTGATTGGCATGTTTTTCTATGTGAGGAAGGCTGCAATGATCATAAGCAGACAACTTGTATTTAAGCCTCCTCATGGTAATGAAGTTGTTAGGGTCATAAGGTTTCCATAGGAAGCTGTATTTGAGACCAAGGCCCCCAAGTATTCTATCTGCTTCCTTCCACCCTTCCTCCCTTTCGTTATAGAGGAAATGGCCAAGTTGACTTTTGACCTTTAGCTGTGCCTTCTTACCTTTGCCTGAAAAGTGGAACATATCCACAAAGCCAAACTGCCTGAAGTATTCTAAGGCAAATAGTCTCATAGGCACAAACCTGGGTAGTCTAAATGGGGGCAACTCACACCCATATATTCTAATAACGGTGTGGTGTTGGTAGAAGTACCAATCCCCAATGCTGTATGCTTTTGATAAATGCAGGAGTCTTTGCATCTCATCTGTCAATCTGGGAGGAGGTGAGCCCAAAAGTAGAGTCATGGCTGGATGAATGAAGTGATCAATGAACTCACAGTAGGTGTATGGAGAATAGAAATTGAGGTGGAAAGCAGATGTCCAATACACCACCGATCTCAAATTTCCCTGTGCATCTTCTCTTTTCATTGGGAAGGAGAACTTCTCATGCTGGAAGTATAAAAGCAAATGATATATGTAAGAAGTATATTTAAATACCCTATCTCTTGATAGGTTCATCAACTGCTCATGCATCTTGTCTGAGATGTATGTGGCATAGTCATAGCAGACTGGTTTTCTTCCTGGAGAAAACATGAGCATTATGTGCATAACTGTTTCATCCACATACTCCACTGAATCATATCCCAGGATGGGACTGATCATGTCAACAAGGTCCAGGCCCAATTGGTTGAGGTAGACATAGTTGATGGGAGGGACTTGCACAGTGTCAGCTTTGATGAATAACTGGTTAAGTTTTGTAATCTGGGCCTCTGTCATTCTGGCTCCCTCCATAATCAAATCAGCTAGTGATAGGGGGACCAACTTCTTATCTGTTTTGAACTGCAGCATCTCCCTGATGGCTTCAGGGGTAATGAAAAACAAAATTGCGCCTGAAGAATCAAGCACTGCCCTCTGGGATGCATCATAATACTCAGCACACAAGTGGATGAGTTCTGGGAATTGGTTGACCTGTGGTAGCTTGAAGATTGGGAGAGAGGAATCCCAAATTCCCAAGATGTCTGTCCCATTCTGATGTTGGACTTTGATTTCATTTAGTATTTGGAGATGAAACCTGCTCCTGCTTAGCATTTCTTCTGATATCTTATAGTCTAAGTCAGCTAATGCTTTCCAGTCCAATGCTCTGTGAGGGGCATTCAGAGGGGCTACATTGAGGGCTATAGGAGCCACAGGGGGATCCATAGTTTTTCTTAGGATTCTGGTTCTCTTTGAAGACTGCTGTTGCTATGCAGAGTAACACCGACAAAGTTTCTTTACAGAGAATGATGGTTTTATGAGTGAAGGGTGAAGGTGAAAGGCTGCAGCAGTTGAAATACTGCCTTTGAGTGATTAGGTAGGTGGCAGAAATGCTCAGAGTATGCTTTTTGTGGTGGATTTGTTTCCTGCAGGTGAAGGGTTCACGATTGCGTGAACCAGCGACAGTTTTCTTTCAAATTACCCACAGTGGTTTGACAGAAGTGTAGTGACGGCTCTGGTTCAGTCTAAATGTCAATTCAGTGGCATTTAACGGTGAATTTCGGGTCTTAAGGTCTGTTACTTATTGATACGCGAAATGCAGTGAAAATGGAGTTTCAGAGCTCAAATGAGGAATACCTGTAGAGTTGGACTGGTTAGAGCTTGCTGGCGCTGAAGAGATGAACGTTCTGGCGGTCAGGAAACACTTTTCCGCGGCTGGTGCAGGTTTGGTCGTAATTATGCATGCAGGATAAACGACGATGAATGCGCTCAAAATGGCAAAAAACACGAATTTTCGGCCAAAATAGACTTTTTGGTGATTTTGGCGCGAATTCGTGCTGACGTCATTATGACGTCATGAGTGGGGTCGGGGCCGGATGACGTCAGCAGGACGTCATCGGGCCAGGTGGCGGGGTCTGGTTGGTCCACTGGGGCAGTGAGATGGCAGGGCAGGTGGACCAATGGCTGGGCAAGGGAATGACAAGACGGCGTACCTGGGTGACGGAGCGATGACGGGTTGCTGAGGTCACATAGGCGGGAACGGCAAAACCAGAAACCGCGGCGGTTTGATATCGCACCGCCTACGGTACGATGGCGGTTTGCAGCAGTAGTACCTCCGACGGATTGTGGAGCCGACGCGTGGATACAGCGTGACGTAACCTTTATACGGCCGTCGGGAGGTAACCTTCGGGCATCGGATGAGCTCCGACGCTATGGTGGCCGTCAGATCTGGAGGAGCCAAATCGGACGGTGATCGGAATACTGATGTGACAGGGAGATAGCGTACTTAATTTTCAGACGTCGGAAGGACTCCGATGCGATCAGGGCCGTTGGAACGGGAGGTATTTGATCGGACGGTTGTCGGGACAAGTAAAGTGACAACCAAGTACGGGGAAGGGGAGGATTAAAATAATGTTTTTTCTGGGAATTTGCGCGATGGCGGAGACTGTGTAAAAGTGGGTTTTCACGTTTTGTTTGAAAATAGCTCCGCCCTTTAGACTTAGCATAAAGATAACATGTCGGTTTTTCATGATTTTTGGCCATTTGAAGCGGGTGATGGTAGAAATTAGGCTTTTTAGGGGTTTTTATGTGCAAAAAGGGGTCAAAATGAAGGAATTAGCTCATGAAGGGGTAGAGGTACTTGGCCTAGGTTCATCAACATGACCAGGTGTCATTCGATCCCTGACTCAAGACTTATTGGCTATAATACCAAGGGGTGGGTATTTATATAATGCTTGGGGTTTATACACCATGGTGTTAGTAGTAATAGGGGAAAAGGTAATATAGGGGATTTACATAGTAGAATTAGAGTTAATATGGATGAGGGGGTAAGTGGAGGGGAAACCATTTAAGTTTATGTGAAACAAACTTGGTTTTGAGAGTAGATCAAAATGAAAAGATTTTTAGACAAGAAATGTGGCTTCTAAAGATTAAGAACCACCATGAAACCTTAGTCTTTTCCATGAATCTTAGCTGATGGGGGAATGTTAGAAATGAAATTGGAGGGGAATGAGGGAAATTAGTCATGGTCCTTGCTGCAACTTGATGAATATGCACACCTTGTCACTAGATAGACTCTGCCTTGGTAATCATAGTCACCATGCCTGCAATGGTGAAGGTAGCCTTTTCTGCAACCACCACTACCTACCCAACTATTTTGCCTAGCATTTTTTATTTCTTCTTGGAGGGTGCACTTGAACTTGCAGACCCTTACTTGCCTTTTCTTTTCTTTGGCTTTTTCTTTGTTATTTCTATCTACTTCTACCCTTATTTCCTCCAAGGTCCCAGATTAAGCTGTTGGGAGCCTTTTCTTCTCTACCTGAACTGCTTGTCTGCCAAGATTAAACAGTTTGGACAGACTCCTTTCTCTATTCTATAACTGAAAATTGAAAACATGGCATGATCCAGATTAAACCGTTGAATCATCCATCAAAATTGAACCAAGGTGATCAACATTGAAACACTTTACACACCTTTTGTTGTCTAGGAAATATGGGATCTTTGTGACATCAAAGCAGAGCATATTTGGACTTTCCCTTGTCAATCATGAAATATGAAACCTATTGGTATAGGTATCTAACATTTCCAACAACAACTATATGTTTTTTGGTGAAGATCATGGTATTAACAGTTACTTGTAGGGCTCCTTTTTCTGCATCATGCCATGGACTTCATCTTCTTCATCGTTACTTTATCATAGGGCATCAACCATCTTCTCCATCACTTTCCCTTCAACAAACCATATTATTGAACCAATAGTCATGTCATCCTTCTCTTTATCGAAAAGTGATTTTCTAGTCCACATCTGGCTTTTATTCATACAACTACCTCTTCCAAGTCATGTTTCTTTTAAATCTCATGAGTACTAGTTGTAGGTGACTTCTAAGCCTTGTTACAACCCAACTAGATGCTTTCTCAAAAATAAAAAAATCGATCATCAAATCATTACCTTTTTAGGATGGCCTTTCATCATGGCATCAACTTCTTACAACATCAACATCTTGCACATGTATGAACCCATCTCCAATATATTCATTACCAATATTTTTGTTTTGCAGTATCCATGTCAAGGTATTCGTACCTTCTTCCTCCATGGAGATGTCATAGCTAATTCTTCTAGTTATCGGATGTTGATTAATTATCTTATCTTGCATGACTATAATTGCATCTTTCACGAACTCTTCTTCCTTTCTTCACATATTTCTTCCCCAAGAACTTCTATACATAGTCCCTTCATTATAGGAACCATAATTTTCAACCACCTCATCTTCCATATGAGGTCATATTATGTTGATTTCACCTTTATCAATATGTAGAATACTTCAAGGCACATTGCCTACATGCCTTTATGCATCATTCTAATGGAAGAGATCCTTCTCCTTTGATCATTCTCATGAGATAGATAATTCAACCATGTTATCTACAACTATATGATGTCATGACTTTATCTATCAAATATATACATACCTCTTCCTCATTTTGGTCATTTAGACTTCCTTCTATCAACTTCCTTTCCTTGCTTGAAGATCAAAGTACTTCAACCAACTTGATATGTTGCACTCCTTTGTCACCATACCATAATAATCCTAAAAAATGGATCCCACACAAGGTGGAATGTAGAAAATCATCAAGACACTTGCTTCTTCCAAGTAGAGGTGAACCTTCTTATAAGGATTCTAGTGGAGGATCTCGATGATCCTCATTCTGCAAATGCTCCTTTCTAATAATGATGATGTATGATGACCTTTATTTATCTTCTATTTTTCTAGATGAATTTCCTGCAACCATATATACTTTCACTAGATTGTCCTTATATGTTTTCAATGGAGATGCCATTTCTATCATGATGACTGTTATAACCATGTAGACTTTCTACTTCAACTATCCTTCCATTCTTCTATGATGATGTCATCTATATCTTGCTATAATGCATCCTATAATACATGTGATTCTTTATATTATTTTCTATAACTGAAAAGAACTAAGTGAAGGAGATTATCTCAGACATAGTAGGGATCTTTCACTTCCTCCTTTGATTTCTTCTTTTCCGATTCTTCCACTTCTTCGGTAACACGGGCTTCAATTTTTTTTCTTTTATCTTCTTGTTTTCCAGTTTTAGTTTGGGAAAATTCCTTTGAAAGTTCCCATATTCATTACACTCATAGCATTGTATCTTTGACATATAATATTTGTCTTTTTCCAAGGACCAAACTTTCCTTTCTCCTAGCCATGGCAACATATGCTTGAACTTGTTCATTTGATCCAACATCACCCTTTGCCTTCAACCTAGTTTTTTTAATCTTACATAATGACCAAAGTTCACTTAATGGAGTGGCTTTCTTCTTTCCATAGTCACTCAATACAAAGTTTTCCCATTTATCGGGTAGTGCATTGAGCATAATGATGGTCATTTCTTTATCGGGCATTATTTCTCCTAATTCTTGTAGTTGATCTCTTATTTGTGACACCCTCATAAGGTATGAGGCTATCCATTCTTCCTTTGATACATTCATTTTGTATAAATTGGTTCTAAATGATGCGACTTCTCCTGCAGTGCTTACATAAAACAATTCTACCAACTTCTCATAGATATCCTTTGATCTCCCCAACTTTACTACATAAGGGATGAGAGGATCCTTGATTGATTCTATGAAGATTCTTTGAGCCCTTATTTTCCCTTTAATATACTTCAATAATTCTTGAGCTTTCTCTTGATATGGTTTGGAGATTCAACCATTTACATATTCAATAACTTCATTCTCTATGAGGATCAAATCTATCATCTTTTTCCATGCAAGGAAATTTGATGACCCAACTAGTTTGTTGCTTTCGTTGCAAAATGAAGACATTTTTATAGTAGATTTAGACAAAATATAAAATACTTACTTGTCAATTGAAGATGCTTCTAGATGATGATATCTTCAAATTGATGCCTTCTTGATGATGTTGTTTCCTTGATGATCTTCTTCAAAGATGTTTGAGATGTGATGTTTTCTTCAATGGGAGATAACCTTAATTTATTTGATGATGATGGAAATGCTTCTTGCTCCCTTTGGATGTAGAAATGTAGAATATGGAGACTTCAAGATGCTTCAAATATGTAGTCCTCCTTTCTTTGAGTGGAGGTAGGGACCTTGAGGTCTTCTTCTCCTAGTGATGATGTGATTCTTGAGATAAGTACTTATCCGTGGTGCTTCTTAGCCCTCCTTAATGATTTCCTCGTGCTCTACCCTTATGTATCCTTCTTCAATGATGTGATCTTCAAGCTGCCTCTTCTTTACTTGTCATCTTAGCTCGGATACCATGTTGAGAAATCTAGGGGCAACTAAATAGATGATTTCTCTTACTTTGATAACTGCTTGTAATGTATTTTTACTTAACTTGATTATTATTAGTGTTCTCTATCATCAAACAACTACCAAATAATGAAGATCAATGAGACAAGGAGACACAAAATGTAGGATGTCAACCAGGGCCAAAACCTCTCCTCTTCAGAGGAAAACCCACAATAATTATTCCATTCTTATAGAATATTCAAATGACGAATTCTAAGACCTAAGATCCTAGACAAATACCCCTCCAAGACCAATTCAAGATTCCTTCTTGACGAGGTTTCCTTACACAACTTACAACAACAAAAATTGACCTTTCAGTAACAATTTCGACCCCAACAACTTCTAACCCTAACAATTTTCAGCAACTTCAACTTCCAAAAACTTTCCAGTAATTTTGTCCTCCAACAACTTTCTAGTAACTTCAAATTTAGTTGCACTTAAGAGAGAGAAAGAGACCCAAAAACTTTGACTCTAGCTTCCTTCTTGAGCTTCGCTTTCCCTAAGACTTCTTCCTTTTAAGATCAAACTTTTTTTCTTTCTTCTTCATATGTTTTTGATGTGTTTTTCAAATGAGGTTGAATGTCTCTTATATATAGGCTTTTCATGGGTATGAATTGCCTCAATGAGGCCCAATTGGTCTTTCATGTAGGCTGACTTGTTGCAGGCCGTTGACAAGGTCTTGGAGGGTCTTTTATAACACAAATACATTTCTTTTACATAATATAAGATGCCCAAAAGGGGTCTTACATGCATGGAAATGACTCTTTTGACTTCATAATTCTATGACAAGCCTAAAAACACTCAATGAGTTCTTTACCTACAAATAAATTTACCTTGAGAATGAAACCCATGCATAAAGAATGAAATAATAAATTCCTTTTTCTCTTTTCATCAAATACATAAAATCGTGATTACAATAAGCATTATGAAGATCGAACCTAGTTACATATTTCAATAGAAATCATGTCGACCAACTTATTTGTGTTTTCCTTCTTGTACTTGATCACTAAATGAAACTACTACAAAAACCCCATCTTTGTTTTTATAGTTTACTCTGAGCTTATAGGTACTGTAGTGGTCGGTTATTTGTGTGGGTTATTGTCTCCTTTCCCATAAGATAATGTTTCCACTTCTTCACAGCCTACACTAGAACATTGAGCTCATTGTCGTAGGTAGGGTAGTTAAGAACTACCCATGAAATACTTCAAAATAATATCACACATGCCTTCCTCCATGCATTAAGATTGCTCCCATAGAATATCCACTGACATATGTCTTCACTTTGAAGCATTGTTGCAAGTTCGGTAATGCAAGAACTAATTCTTGACTAAGCTTGTTTTCTAACTCCTCAAAGGCCCTTTATCGGCCCTTCCCCCATTACAAACTCTTGCACTCGCTGTTATGGCGTGGAGTGGTGCTGCCACTACTAAAGATGAGGCTATGAATTTTCTTAGGTATTGTTCTAACCCAGTGAAACTCCTGAAATTAGAAAAAATTCTAGGCACCAACCACTTTATGATGGCATACATTTTGGCAGGATATAGCTTCAATGCTCCCCCACTTATCACATATCCAAAATACACCAAGGATTGTTGTGCAAACTCATATTTTTTGAGATTTTCTAGTAATTGGTGTTTCTTTAATGTCTGTAGCACCTGCATCGAATATGAGATGTGCTCCTCCCGTGTAGCACTATTTACCAATATATTATCCAAATAAACAATAACAAATGTGTCTATAAAAGGGTTCAATATATCATTCATTAACCTCATGAACTTATCTAGTGCATTGCATAGGCCAAACGAGATAACTAACCACTCATACAAACCTTGTATGCTTTTGAAGGTGGTCTTCCAGGTTTCCTCTTGTTTGACTTGAACTTGGTGATACCTTGACTTTAAGTCTAGCTTGGTGAAATATTTGGGTTTTTGCAACTAATACAATGGATCATTTATCTTTGGTAGGGGGTACTTGTTCTTGAGCACAATTTTTTTTATCACCTTGTAATTAATACGCATCCGCCAAGTCTCATCCTTCTTTGGAACAATGATGATGATTGATCACATGGTGAGGTACTTGGTTGAATGACACCATGTTCTACTACTGCAATTGCTTCTTCACCTCATTTACCTCTATAATGGAATGCCTGTACAACCCAATGTTTTGCAATGGAGAGTCTGGCAATATCTAGATCTCATGCTCCAATTCCCTCTTAGGTGGTTGCCCTTTAGGCTCATGGAACACACCCCTGTATGCCTATGACAACTCTTCTAGTTGTTGATTATGTTCCTTAGTGCACCCTGCCAAGGATGACTTAACTCTCATGGACCCTTTTACAGACTAATTTTCTCTTAGAAACAACAAGACATACTTCTTGCTATAACTAATCAACTTTTTGGCTTTATTGACACTTACCAAAGAGATCTTTGACTTGCCCCTGTGTGCATTGATGATGAAGGATTTTTGTCCTTAATGAGGTGGTATTGGTTGTATCTCTACAAGAAGATCACATCTTGTATGTACATATAGGGACTCCCAAACAAAACTCCATATACATTAAGTGGAACCACATCCAACTCTACTTTATTAATAAAATAAACACTAATACAAATTTGATCCTGCATTATTTTTTTACCCTTATCTTTGCCTCTTTGTTGACAAAACCCAATGGATATGGGCTAGGATGGCCATGAGTCTCCAACCCTAGTTTCTTGACCAGATTTGTTACTATGAGATTCACTTGTGATCCTAAGTCGAATAGAGCATCAATTTTTGTCTTCTTGACCTACATCATTATATGGAAGAGTCTAGTCATTTCCTTGTATTCCTATTGGTGAAGGATATTCAAATTCACCCCATTCTGCACTCATGTATAGAAAATATTCTCATCCATGTCTAAGTTGCTTTCCACCTAGTTACTCGAATTAGTGGCCATGCGATTTTTCTTCTTAGAATATATATATATATATATATATATATATATATATATATATATATATATATATATATATATATATATATATTTATATATTTATATATATATATATTTTTTTTTCTTTAGGTTGGTCTCAAGATGAAACTTACAACGCTTCTCCTTTGTATAACCATCAATGTTATAGTGGTTTTAGTGGTTGATAGGATCTTTGTATTGGTGTGTTGTGGTTGTTGTATTTTTCTTTTGCCCCATATCATTTCATCTTCCCCTTCTACTTTGATCCACTTGATACCTTTCTTTAGGGCTATATTCTCTAGGTACTATGCCTATACACAACCCTCTTCCATTATTTTCGATTTGAACATTATCACATGCTTCCACAGATGGTTGTGTATAAGACAACCCAAAAAATTAAGGAGTATGTCTTAGTTCTTTGGTGAAACTCCCAACATTATTTACATCTTTCTAAATTCCATGGTGCACTCCTATATACTTTTCTCCTATCTCTGCCTAAAATAATGCCACTGGATCCACTGGTCCTCGATATACCCAATAGGGTGGTACAGGGACTTTAAGAGAGTTTTGAAATCCTCCCACTTAGCCACTGTAGGATCTCCCTCTAGTCTCAAGGTTTCCATGCGACTTTCACACTAGGAGATGGCATGGCCCTCTAATTTCATATGTGCAAAATAATTTTTCTGTTCTTCCTCTATGTTGTGAACACTAAAATAAACCTCTAACTATTGCAACCTATGATTTAACTTCAAAGCATCAATCTCACCTTGATATGGCTTGATGTCAATGTTTTCTTCCATCTTGAACAAGGACTATGAGTGGTTCACGACACTCAAATTGGGTTGTTCCTATTCAAGTTACTTTTTAGGCTCCCTCTTTAGTTCTTCTCGATACCTAATACCCCTTCTAATCTAACCTCTACATTATAACCTCCATCTTCTCTAAATGGTCCATGCTTATTAGTTAGGGATTCCATGAGGAGGCTCACACTATGGTTTATATATGCAACTTGTCCTTCCACCTATGCAAATATCTCCTCTACAAAATCTTGGGGTTACTAATAAATTCATTGACCATGGTTGGGGTTTTATGACTTTCAACTTAATCGATATGGAACCCTACAACTCCCCACAATATACCCAAAGAAATGTACTCTAATACCAATATGATCTGTAAAATTTTGTGGATATTCCATTGGACAATTCATCACAATATATCTACTAAAATATATTTGAAAATCTAAAACTTACACTATGAGGGTTGATTTCTCCTTAGATTTATGGATTTGTTAATTATTGTGTTATGCCCATGCATGAAATAGATAAAATATGGGAAATAGGGAGCATAAAAATAAAACTCACAAACCATAATGAACATAAGATGTGATCTCGGAAATCCTCAGGGAGAAAATCATACAGGAACGTGGGACATCTCTTCTCTCTCTTTCTCTAAATGAAAATGGATGAAATTTAACCTATGAGTTAACCTATGTTTATGTTCAATTATTTTCCCAACTACTTTGCTTTTATGAGACAGGTTGTTTCGATTTGTAATTTATTTTGTAGTTCTTAATTAACTAGTGTTAGCATGTCCTCTACTTTCTTCTCTTTCAAATAAAAAATTATGAGGTTCAAGATTCTTTTGTTACCCTCTTGGTCTAACTCTATAAACTTATTCTTTTCCTATTCAACAGGTTTGATATCTAATTTACCTTCTAAGTTATTTACAACCAAGTTGTTATTTAGTTTCTTTTTTCTAGTTAATTAATCTTGTTTCTTTGGTTAAGATTTTCTAGATAGTTGACCTCTTCTTCTTTAATTGAAGGTGTCTTTTCTTTGCTTTGCTTTTCTTATTATTATGATATAATCTCTATTTTGTGCAACTTATTCTCCAACCCTATTATTCATTGTCTATTTGAATATTATCTTCAAAAGATCCATATTCATTGCTAAGAATTATCTTAAGCTCTATTTGAAGTTTAGTTTCTCTTTCATTTATGCATTTTTCTAGTGATTTTATATATTTGAAAGGTTATATAGGGTTACATTTCTAGGTCCCACCTTGAGAGGCTTTGGTAAATGTGGTGAATTACTTATATTGGAATGAAGAAACAAAGGTGAAATAAATTACAATGAAGACTAAAATGTAGAAAATGAACATAACCATTAAGGTACATAGTAATATGACATAAGTTAAAATGGTCAACTGTAATCAATCATTGTCAAACCTAATCAAATATGGTAAATCATGTCCAACCATGGTCATCCATGATCCCACATTGTCAACCATAGTCAACCATATATGATCAATCATTATGAAACATGGTCAATCATCATCTGTCATGGTCAACTATTGTTAAACGACAACCCTTATCCCGATTGCAAATTCACTTAACATACTTACATGGTTGTTTGGACCCACCTTTCCATCTCCATTTATAGAGATGGATGATGATATTCATTATCAGAATTGTTTATCTCAGAAAACTTTTGCAACGAGAAACTTGTGTTACATCTGACATCTGTCATTGACTTCGCATCGTCTAGCAGAGAGCTCAAGGCATGGAATTAAATTCAAGGTACACGATTACAACACCCTGCAGATGCCACCCTGTGCAATGGAATAAATGCACAATGAAATGGTTAACGCATTGTAATTACTTAAAAAGTTATTTATCATATACGACTTAAAAAGTTATTTATCATATACGATTAAGTTGTTAGCTCATTCACCACATTGAGGGCAAGGCAAGTCAATTAATTTGTTTTTAATTATTAAAATTTTTGTTGAAATTTAAATAACCATTAATATTGAATATTGATTTATGGAAAAGTGGTATTTAAAAATAAAATTATAAATATTAGTATTACTTACCAATGTAATTGTAATTAAGATCTAATTATTATTAATATTATAAAAATTATATTTATATATATATATATATATATATATATATATATATATATATATATATATATAATTTTATTTAAATTTATTAAATAATATTATTTTGAATATTATTTTTTATAAAATTTATATTTTCTTTTCTTAATTTTCTCTAAGTTAGTGTTGCAAGACATTTTACATTTAGGGAAATGTGTCCTTTTATAATAAAAATAAAAATAAAATATTTTCTAAATAAAAAGTAGTGTCAACCATAATGAAAAACAAAAATAAATATATTTATTTGGTTAGTGGTTAGTTTTAATTAAACACATTACAAAATATAAATAATCTCACTCTCTCTGTGCTTGCTTACTCTCTGTGCTTGTTCAGTTTTTGTTGATATTACAACTCAGAAGATGTGGTAAGAATATTTCACTCTCTCTCAACTATAATTAAAATATTCCGATGTTCATGTGAAATACTATAATTTTATATCAACTTACAAAAAAATGATAAAAATAATTAAAAGTGAAAAAAATATAATATAAATAAAAATGAAATATTTTCTAAATAAAAAAACAATGTCAACTATAATTAAAAACAAAAATGAATGTACCTGTTTGGTTACCTTAAATTACATTGCAACTTAGAAGATGTAAAAATGTTTCACTCTCACACTCAACTATAAATAAAATATTTAGATGTTAATGTGAAATAACAAAATTTATATCAATTTTAAAAAATAAACTAATTATAAGTATAGAAAATAAATATATTTTTCAAGTGTGGAAGATGTATAATTTTTATACTTGTTAAAAATATTTTAATATAAGATTTAGATAAACTATTTAAATATCCACACACACACACATATACACCAATTATTTCTTAACAAAAAAAATCTTAATAAAAATAATAAAAGGGAAGTGTGCAATTCTTTCAATTCTTAATATAAAATTAATATGTTTCATTTAAAAAATATTAATAAAAAATTAGATTATAAATAAAATATTTCAATCATTTTTTTTATTATTTCAAAAATGTGATATACTTAAGATATATATTTAGATTTATGATCATAATGTAATAAATAAGTATTATGTAACAATGGTCATATGACAATTATTATGTAATTATGTCTTCTTGTAGCTTTTTCAGTTAAAAAATGCTTATTATATGCCTTCTATTAAGCTTTTATCCTTAAATTTGAATGAGTTCTTAGATTTTCAAAAGTTTATCCACATAAAATTTGAGGAACCTTAAATTTGATTTGAGGAGGTTGCTCAAAATTAGTTCTATACAACCTACCTTCATTAGTTTAACAAGGCTATTTAAAATAGATTTTGTGCCACCTCCTATTCTTAAATATGGAGAGGGTTCCTAGATTTCCAAGAGTTTATCCACATCAAATTTGAGGAACTTTAAATTATAGTAAACCTCTTTTGATTTGAGGAGGTTGCTCAAAATTGATTGAATACAACCTCCTTTAATTTAAGATGGTTGTTGTCAAGTAATTTAATTGCTTAAATTCCGTTACATTCAATTGCCAATCATAAATTTATAGACACCAACATTGTATGTGAAAAACTAGTACATAAATGATTCTCAGCCTGTTTATGAACTTCTACAATATGATGCTCTAAGACATGCAGTGGCAATAAAATTCTATCAGAATGAAAATTAAAGGGCTACAAAAGTTTTTTGGATCATTAAGCTTATGTTTTCAAGAGAACTTTGTGAACTCTAATCATAGTCCTTTGTTTAGCATCAGAGGCATTAAATGGTTCTATGATTCCTTAAGAATCACTTTCGTTCTTCAACCTTCAATGCCTAACTTCTGTAGGGGGCATCCACACTTTACACTCAAAAGATAAAATTCAATCAGGAAGAAAGTAAAATGCTACAAGTTTGTTGGATCACTAGGATTATGTTTACAAGAGCATTTTATGAGCTTTGATCACAATATTTTGTTTTTCATTAAAGGCATCAAATAGTTTTTCAATTCCTTAAAAATCACTTTCGTTCTTCAATCTTCAGTGCCTAACCTTTGTAGGGAATCCACACTTTTGCAATAAAGGATATATGAAATTTTCAAGAACTAAATTGACATTGATTTAAAATATTAATCTATAGAATAAAAATAAAAATAAAAATATATCTAATTAACTAATCTAACTAAGAAATAAATGAATTTGCAACACAAACCAGGTAAGGGGGGCTACCTACTAACTTGCACTACAAAGGAAAACTATAGTATAAGTACTTTGCTTGAAATAAAACTTAGAATAACATCATTTATATTAAAAGAGGAATACACAAGTTCACATTACAATTATAAAGAAAATCTGCATATAATCAACATGGATCACATATACTTTTTCATCAAACTACGATATACACCAACATATGGCCTTCAGATTGGACCATTTGAACAACTTTGCAATACACAGATATAATGTTTTCTTGATCAATCCTTTAATATTACAAGCATGGACCTTCAACCTTTACTTTCTATAAATGTTATATAATATAAGGGAGGGTGTATTGAACCATGAATAACTATAACACCCCTATGTCTTACTTTTTCATACATGACTATTTTTAAACTTTCAAATTATTGTTGGACTCAATGGCTATGGAATCTAGAATTGAAACTATGTGAGGATGTAATTATATATTATTTTATTTATTTAATAAATAAGTTGTTTGGGATATTTAGGAAAGAGCACTAGAGTTTTATACGACTTCTTTCCAGCTTATGAAAAGCTATTGGTGGTTAGGCCCACATGATGGGTCTTTCCTAAAAGTCTCCTAAAAATCCCTAGGAGAAAATAATTAAAAATATTAACATAATGGGAGAGAGAGATTATATTAATCACTTAGTTGGAGATAAATATTAAGTGGGGTGGAATAAAGAATTGCGGGAGAGAAAGACGTACTTTAAAGAAAAATAAAATAATCCTTTTTGAAAAAAAAATAAAACAAAAAGACCTAGGCAAAAGGTTGGCAGACTTTAAAGTAGGACGCTGCTAAAAAAAAATCTAGGAAGAAATCTATAAAATAAATCACACATGAACCAAAGAGGTTGTTGATTCCTGAAGGAAAGAAGGTCATAGTTCGGGGGGAACTATTGTAGACAGTTCATGGTCGGGTGGAATGTGCTCAACTCCTGAATATTTTCCAAGTAGTGATTATGGTTAGACAATTTATGTTCCTATGTTAATGTGAAATTTGACTAGTTAATGACATGTATGGATAGAATATAAAATATTTTATATATTTCCACACTCTACTAAAATTATTTCAATATTTCAATAATTAAATTTGCATGCATAATTCAACTGTTTATGAGTTTATTATTTTTCTCGAGCATGGATAGAAGAATGAAAGTAGCATTATTATTGATGAGAAATTGTGATGAATGAATATATGCATGTTGGATCTGATTGAGAATTAGATATGAGTTAGAATAGAAGAAAATATGTCTACTAGTGTTTAGGATAGGTATTTAAGTTTTACATGCAGGATTAAGTATGTTGTTATAAGTTAATACTGTCGAGACTGTGATTGAGCTCTGGAGCAGCCATGAAACCCTAGCTACGCCTCGGCGCCTTTGTGCCCTTGCTGCTCTACGGCCCATGGCTTTGGGCCCTCTGCCCTCCTTCTCTGCGTTCCTTTTTGAGTTTCTGCGGTTCAGAGCGCACATCTTCTGCTGAGAGGGACGATTAAGCCGGGCTCGCCCTCATGGAGGTCCCGAGCTCGCCCCAGGCAGGCCCGCCTTCATCTGCCGAAGCTTTCTCTCGGCTCTTGGCCGGCTTGCCGCAAAAGAAGAAAAGCGAAGCATCCAAGTTTGTCAAGAGGCTGGAAGACATTCCTAAAATCTCCCTGCCGCCAGAGACCCCGATTCAAGTCGCCCTCTCCTTAGCTGAGCGGGCTCTCGTTGGCTAGTTCACCAGTCTATGGCCTTCTCCTAAGACCACTAAGTCCTGGGTAAACAGGAACTGGGCTCCCCTGATCAAGGGCAGCGTCACCTCTTACTTCTTAGGATGAGGGTTTTTCCTCTTCGAATTCACCTCAAAGGATGACAAGGATCTGATCTTTCAGAATGGCCCCTATTTCATGGGCCCCCAGGGCTTGTACCTCAACATATGGATGTCGGATTTCGACCTTGCAGTCGATGTCCCCTCGGCTGTTCCTGTATGGGTCAGACTTCCTAATCTCCCAGTCCATTGCTGGAACTGGGACTCGCTGAAACACATCAGAAATGCCCTTGGGAAATTCATTGATAGGGCAAACAACAAAGATCAATATGACTGTGCTCGTATCTGCGTAGAAGTAGATCTAGAGGTGGGTCTCCCGGAAGCCATCAAAATCAAAGTAGGAAACTGGACCCATTTGCAAAAGCTAGACTATGAGCAGCTGCCTTTCAAATGTCGAAAATGCCATGTCTACGACCACTTCACTAGAGGTTGCCCAACCAATGTGGAATCAGATAAGGGTAAAGAAGAAGGTTGGAATCAGGTCAAGCACACCAAGAAAACCCAAAAGTAGGTTGGTCCAAACGGAAGAGGTCCTCAGGCCCCCCCTCCACAACTTCCCCCCAGAATGGATCAAGAAAATAAATTCGCCCCTCTAAGCTCGCAAATAGAGGAAACTCAGGAACCAGAAAATCAAAAATCAACCCCACCCTCTAAAGGTACCCCCAAAGGTTTTGGAAATGGAGTTGAGCAAGCTGGAAGTGGTGTTCCAACAATAGATATGGCAATGGCTGAGAGCTCCAAAGGAAACATTGCCGAAGCAGAGGAAGAGGAGCATGAATCAGAGTGTTCGGAGGAAGAAGGGGAAATAGGAGAATCCCAAGCTTTGATAAGGAGATCCACAAGAGGCCGCAAATCAGATCGGGAAAAAAGAGAGCAGGAAACTTTCAAGGATAAACTTCAAGGCAGCCAACCAACCCTTGAGAAGCTACTAGCATCAAAAGTAAAGATGGCGAGAAACCAGCCCCAAGGCTCCAAGGGAGCCAACCAGAAATATAAATGATGAAGATAGTCTCCTGGAACTATAGAGGTATGGGGAGCAGAATCAAAGAAGAAGCCATTAGAAGTTTAATAAGAACAGAAACTCCTGACATACTTCTCATCCAGGAGACCAAACTGGAAGACTCTGTCTTCCTTCAGGCAAGCAAGAAACTCTGGAACAAATGTGAGGCGAAAGCTATCTCAGCCCGAGGGGCTTCTAGAGGGCTGGGCACTCTTTGGAACGCTAGCAAATTCTCATTTGTCTCTGAGACCCTCAATACTCACCGGCTTCTCTTAAAATTGCAGCACTTAGACTCAAAAGATATTATCAGTCTCTTCAACGTGTACATCCCCGTGAATGCTGTGGAAAAAAAGGCCTGCTAGGACTCCATAAGAACCCAAGCAGATCTAGTTAATCTTGAGAATATCATCATAGCAGGAGATCTCAATCTCACTCTCTTATCAGCAGACAAGAGAGGAGGCAACATTGTTTGAGATCCGGCTAGGGAATGGGTAGAGGACCTTATGCAGGACTAGGACCTGCTGGACATCAAGCTAATCTCTGGTAAGTTCACTTGGACTAATAAAAGAATTGGTCCTAGCCACATTGCTGATAGATTGGATAGATTCTTAATTCAAAGCTCTTTTCTTCTGCTTGGATTAGAGGCTAGAGTTCATATCCTCCCATGTAGCACTTTGGATCATAAACCCATCAAGCTGGAACTGGTGTTTCAACTTGACCTAGGTCCAATTCCCTTCAGATTTAGTCTGCTCTAGGCTAAGGAATCGAACTTCATGCATTTAGTTAAGGGCATCTGGATGCAACCAGTCAAAGGCTCCCCCTTTTTTGTCTGGGAGGAGAAGCTCAAAAGAGTGAAAAGGGCTTTAAAAAGCTAGGCTAAATCTCTGCCCAATCCAGAAAATGAAAGAAAAAATCTTCAACGCAGACTGGAAAATCACCACCTCCAAGCTGAAACAGCTGACATAACTAAAGAGTTTCTAGACAAAGAAGCCCAGCTACAGCAAAACTACCACAAGGCTTGTCTAGCAAAAGAATAATATTGGAGACTTAAGTCACGCAGTCTTTGGCTTAAAGTAAGGGACATGAACTCTTCCTTCTTCCATAAACAAGCCCAGGCAAGGAAATGTACCAATTTCATTTCCAAAATCAAAGATGGCACTATTACTCATAAAGATTATGCAAGCATAAAAAAAGCAGCCTCCCTTCATTTTAAAAGCCTGTATAGTGAAGATAATAATCTGGACCAAAGCTCTGATATGATTGACGTGGTTCCCTCCTTGATTACAGTTGAAATGAACCACCTTTTTAAAGCTAAAGTCACTAAGAATGAAGTCAAGGATGCCCTCTTCGCCATGGACCCAGACAAAGTCCCTGGACCGAATGGATTTACAGCCAGATTCCTCCAATCTTGCTGGCAGATTGTGGAAAAAGATCTATACAAAATGGTTATTAAGTCTCGAGCTTACCAGAAAATCGGAGGCAGCACAAATTCTGCTTTTCTTGCTTTCATCCCCAAAGAGAAAGGAGCCAACACATTCAACAGGTTTCGTCCGATATTGTTATGTAATATTGGTTACAAACTGATTACTAAAGTCATTGCTAATAGACTTAAGCTCATCCTCCCCAAAGTCATTTCGGAAAACCAAGGAGGATTCATTCAAGGGAGACAGATAGTGGACAACTACATGCTGGTTCAAGAGGCAATCCACTCAAGTATGAGTTGCAAGGAAAAAGGTATGGTTGTCAAGCTTGATTTAGCAAATGCTTTTGATAGAGTCAAGCATAGTTTTCTATTGAAAGTCTTACACAAACTTGGATTTGGGGAGAAGTTTATAAATTGGATTCAGGCCTGCATTTTGGAGCCTTGGATCGCCCCATTAGTAAACAGCAGAGCTGCTGACTTTTTCAAAGCCACGAGAGGGCTCAGGTAGGGGTGCCCTCTTTCACCCCTTCTTTTTGTTCTTCAAGCCTCTGTCCTCAGCTTCTATTTAGACAAAAAAATGATGGACCAGGAAATTGCTGGGCTTTGTATAGCAAGAGGTGTTAAAAACATCAATCATGCCCTCTTTGCGGATGACACTTTGTTATTGGGAGCTACCTCTGTGCTTATAGCCTCCAGATTTAAAGGTGTCCTGGATGAGTTTTGTTTGATTTCGGGAAGCAGTTTAAACAATGGCAAATGTCATATCTATTGCTGGAACACCACTTCCAGCATGCTCAATTCCATTTCTAGAACCTTTGGTTTCGCAGCCTCCTCAAACTGGACTTCCTTCAAGTATCTGGGCCTTCCTGTATTTCTTAAAAGAGCCTTCAGCAGAGATTGGCTTCCCCAACTGGAGAAATTCAAGAACAAGCTGCTTGCCTGGGGCTTTTCCTGGCTCAACATAGCTGGTAAGTCTGTTCTTATTAAATCAGTCCTTAACAGTCTTCCCTTATTTCAGTTTTCTGTTCTTCTTGCTCCCTCTGGGATTCTCAGAAAAATGGAGGAGATCATTCGGAAATTTTTTTGGAAAGGGGGCAAGCAAAATGAGAAAAAGATTCCGCTAGTCAGCTGGGATTCCATCTCCAAACCGCTCTTGGAAGGAGGCTTGAATTTCAAAAACCTTGAATTTCAAAATATCGCCATGGGAGCTAAGCTCATTTGGAGAATTATTGCTCCTAACCCTGGCTGGGCTCATCTAGCTCTTTGGAAAAAATACTTTAAGGGCAAGCGCTCCCGCTGTCTAGACCATCCTCAGCCGCTCCTGAATACACCCTTCCAGAAGCTCTGTTCAAAAGCCTGTCTGCTTATAAATACTCATGCCTACTGGGTCCCCGACAATGGAAAAAGGATCAACCTTTGGACAGACAGAATTATGAACAATGAGCCGCTGGGAGACTGTCCCTCTCTCCAAGTGTTGCGCAGTTGGATGAACGATGCTGGAATGCATTCCCTGTGGGATATCTCAGCCTGGCAGGATTCACGCTGGGCTGGCTGGAAATTGGAAATGCCCCTAGATTTGTCTATAAAACGCGAGGAACTGCTCTCCAAGCTTCACGGATTGGCTCCATTGCGGATGCGAAGCAGGGATTCTAAAGGTTTGGGTGTGTAGGCTAGTGGTTATTCTGTTGCTCAGGGATACGCCAAGCTGTGCGAGCGCCCCCATGTGGCCACGAATCCAGAGCCATGGAAAGGGATATGGCATTACCCCTCTCTGCCAAAAATCGACTTCTTCAGTTGGCTGTTATGCCATTCCAAAATCTTAACTGACGATAATCTGCAAAAGCGTGGCTTCCACGACCCTTCAAGGTGCAGAATTTGTAAGGTAAATCAGGAAAGTGTCTCACATTTGATGCTAGAATGCTCCTTTACTTTGCAGATCTGGTCCGCGCTGCTGGAAACTTTGAGTTCCAACTTCGAGTTGCCTTCCTCCACTGCTGATTTTTTTGTCAAATGGCTGCAAAGGTATCCTGGCCCTCCTCCAAAAAACAAAATTATTAGAGCTGCTTGGATTATTCTCCCTAAAATTACCTGCTGGCAGATCTGGCTTAAGCAAAACAAGAGGATTTTCAGAAACTGCAAGCAGGATGTCAAGCTAATGAAAATTAAAATTAAATGCCAGTTAAAAGAGTGCCTGAGAGACCACAAAGATGATCTAAATCTCACCCAGCAAGATAAAAATTGGGGATCTTCTCTCGACTTACAGTTCCAAAAATTGGTAAAGAGTATCTCCCTCCCAAAAGCTTGGCAAATAAGGGCTACAGCAAAAGAGCTCCAGGGATGGATTGCAAAACATCAGAGGCACTCTCTTTTTTTTGATGGGGCTGCTAAGGGAAATCCTGGAAGAGCTGGTGCTGGAGGAGTTATATTAAACCCAATTGGTTTTAGGATTCACAGTTTCACCTGGGGTTTGGGCATCGCTTCCAGCATCCAAGCAGAGGCTTTGGCTCTTTTTCAAGGACTCAAGATTCTGAAAGTGCTGAACATCAGGGAGGTTAACGTTATTGGAGACTCACAGGTTATCATTAACACTATGGTGACTCATTCTAAGCCAATGGACCTAAGGCTAGCAAGGCTGATTCACAGAATTGCAGACCTTGGTGACTCTTTCCAGAATTTAAATTTCTATCATGTGTTGAGAGCCAATAATAAGGAGGCGGACACTGAAGCTAACAAAGCAGCCCTTCTTACAGCTGGTGCTCTGCTTAGAGGCGGACAGGAAATATGGGAACCAATTCCTTAATTTAGAACATTGTCATGTTTTATTGCTTTCTGTTAAATCAGTTTGTTTGTACCCACAAGCTTGGGAAAATCTCTGAAATTGACCACATAGTTGCAGCTAAGAAGAGATGTGAGCTAAACATAATTGTCACGGTCTTGCAAGACTATTCGGCATTTATCGTTTTAGACTCACCTTTTGTAATCCGCTCTTTGGCATTAAGGCCAAGTTTCTAATATATCCACTACCCCTTTCTATTAAAAAAAAAGTATGTTGTTATAAGTTATAGTCATTAAGATATAAATTTAAGATGCTTGTGGTGAATATAAATTTGATGAAGAAAAGCGTTCTTAGTAAGATTAGAAAATTGAAGTTAGAATTGACATGAGAATAGGAGAAATTGATATACATAGGACTGGAAATTATGGTTTGGCATTTTCTTACACCTCATCGGAACCGTACTAAAATATAGATAATCTAAAATTACTGTGTGTGAGTTAAATATAAGGCTGCAGGACCATGAATAGTGTCTTATGTGGAAAAAGAAACCAGATAACGATTGAAACTTCTATATTATATTTAGGTCTACTATAATATTAATTGCTATGAAAACATATTACCAGCGAGCAAGGACAAAGATTGTATCTCTATAATAATGGTAGTATTAAACCCTAATGATATACCTAATTCATGTGGTCCTAGAAACCATATATGTATGAAAATGAATGTAATTATATTAGTTTAGATAAAGAAACATATACTACTTATGTTATCCCTAATTAGTAATGAAATGTGAAGTATGTTGTTAGTCTAACTATCAAGGAAGTATAATACTTTGCATGATCACTATTAATTAATGTTTGTATATAGGTAAGTGATTGCATGCCATCCCTTGTATTAAAGGTGATTGTTTACCAATATATAGAAACATGGAATGTGATGTTCTTATGGTTGTTATACTTTAAGAGTAAATTTAAATAATAGTGTAACCTAAGCAGTTAGAGACACTAAACAACGAGCTTAAAGGAAAATTTACAAATTGTAGATACATAAGTAGTATTTTAAATAAAACTCATGAGGTGCATGGAATGAATTATAAAGTCTACATTATGAGGTAATCATGTATATTATACTATTATTAAATGGATAAAGCTTACATACAAATGGAGAGTAATATAAATCACGAAACAAAAGCAAATAGGATAATCAACTTCATAAAGATATCAATGTAAATTAGAGGAATTTTTAACACATGTTGATTATATCAATATTGTAGAATATTTATTGGTAAGAGCCATACGATGGATCGAAACTGACATTTCAGAGGTTAGTACAAGGAACCTTATATATGTTTATGTATATACATCAACCTTCGAAGTGAAATAACTATATCAATAAAGTCTTATTAACCTGAGAATAATTACATACATGCATTTGATTCTTACATAAGCAACTCATAAAAGAACTCAATAGCTTCCTAAGTCAAACACCCTGAGAGCGAAACTTTCACATATTTTAGCATAGAAAAATGAAAAGTTAGTGATGGTATATTGTGTATTAATAAAAAAATTAATTACAATTGTCAACCATTATAGTTGCAATATGGTCATACATATGGACAAAGAATTGACATGTCCATAGCCATGAGATAGTATTGATCTCTAGTGGAATTGTGAAATAAGACAAATAAGAAAATCCAACGAAATTTTGATGTGGTTAATGAAACCTTGATGAGCACATGTGCTCAATGTCCCTATGTTTGCACACAAAACAGGAAGATCGCTAATAAATCCAACCTGTGGTACCATGGAACAAAGAAGTTAATTAATGGAAACCAAATTGAGCTTTGAATCCAAGGTGAACTCCACACATAAGTATAAACCCACCTACAAACACAAGCCATAAGAGGATTACCATAATGTCAGAAAAAAAGGAAAGCATGGACCTATAGTCATAAAAGTAATGGGTAAAAGAAAAATAAAAAGAAAATCTTTTACTTAAATAAGGGTGTGCCTCTTGCATCCTTGGAGCTATAAACCAAATCATATCTGACTTGGCTAGTGAGGATATAACTATAACTCTTGAGTGAGTACTAATAGGGTACGAGAGTAGTTTACCCCAATTCTTTGTTGAACGTAGTGCCAGAGGAAGCTCAACGTCCATTCTAGCTAAGAGTGGTAGAAAGTGATAACCAAACTTAAGGGTTTAACCTTGGGGGAGAAGAAATTAAAAGAGTCACAATATGTAAATCAAAAAATTATAAAACAACCAAAGAAATTCCATGCAAGGATAAAAGGAACTCGAGGTACTTGGGCATAGTGTTTTAAGGCCCAAGGGTTCAACAAACCCAACAACGTCGAGTCATAGGTATGGAATACCCTAGCAAAAAGGGAAAAAAAACAGTCGACAGATAATTGAAGCCCAAGTTAGTTAGTAAAAACGCCTCAAGAAAATAAAGTTGCATTGAACCAATATGCATAAAGAAAGTGTTAAAATTTTACTTTGTAAAAGAAAAAAAACCCCTTATTCAACTGCAACCGGGGATACCTTTGTTCTTGTTATTGCATCGTCATGGAATAGTTGGACGGATGTAACCAAATGCATTACTCCCTTATTGAAAAAAAATCCAAAATTGACATAAATGGTTCCGGTTCACTAGAAACAAAAATAAAGGTAATTAGAACTACCTCTTGTAGTTGTGAAATGACTGAGATAGAGGGTGAAATTTTATCCAACAATGCATGTTTAGTCACTAAATTTGGAAAGTGCACTCTCACTAAGGAATAAAGGTCCACTTTCTTTCTTTTGTGTGGTGTGCATGTTAAGTGAAGTGAGTTTGGCTAAGTCAAAGAAAAGTTAGTGTTTTTTTCTATATTTAGAAAGGCAACATGACAAATTCTAAAAGATAAGAAAGTGACGCTTACAAAACTTTGACCTAGGAGGAAAAGAAACACTTAGATACATTGAAAGGATAATCAACACTTACGAAAACATGAACAGATTACAAGACGACACAAGAAAGCTAAGAGCGACCACTCATGAAAACATAAGTAAGCTCCAAAATTGAATGAGACAAAAATTTTGGAGTGTCGTTGTCACATCGACAACACCATCCCATGGCCATCAGCTTATATTGGGGGGAATATCCAATAATATTTCACCATCTTTCTTCTAACCAAAGTATAAGAGAGTCTTCTTTTACTAATTTTCTAATAATCTTGTTGGTCAAACTCTTTCATCCCACGGTGGTTTGAGAATTCACCAATGCCTAATTTCAATATGAAGCTCATGAGAATTAGTTATAATCTTGGAAATGTTCATTTTCATCTTAACACTAGTCAAGATAGAGAGATAATTTTGGTTTTCCAGATTGGGGTTGATCACCTCCTTATAATATTTCACTTTCCTTTTTTCCCTCCAACTCTTTATTTTCCCACAATTTCTCTTTAAATTTGGAAGCAATATTATTTTTGATATTATCTGAATTCTGCAAGATGATCTCCTCTTTATTCCCCAATGGTCTAGCCAAGACTGGTCATCCTTATGCCACCCTCACTTCAGTTGAAGGGGGAGGTTTTGGCTAAAGTTAAAAGCAATTTTAGGAAACCTCGCTGCATCCATATTGTATAACTTCTTCTTATACATAAGATACCTAGTGATTAAATAAAATATTGAAACAAAATTATTTAAAGAGGAAAAGAAATTATTTATAAGGTGAACTAATACCTTTTTATTGATCTCTTGTGATACCTTTTCACTTGGTAATGTTCTTTTAAGATTTTCCATATTATGATTTATATTTTTTCATGATACATTTGGTAAAGTATAATTGGTAATGTTTTTGTGTTTTATTTTTCATTTAACTAATAATATTTTTTAATGATATTTAACTTTATTTCTATTTTTATTTAATTGGTAATGTCTTTATATGATATTTGTTAAGATATAATTTAGTGTAGTGGTTTTAACAAAATTTTAAAATTAGAGAATTGCATGTTCCACAATTTGGAAGAATGATTAAAATGAATTCAAATATTCTATAACAAGTTCAAAAAAGTAAGACATGTAATAAGTTAATATGTAAGAAGTTAATGTTTTCATATGAAATTTTTGGGAAACACTTTTACATTAATATTTATTGTGATTTATATTTTTGTATAAATATTAATTTTACTTTTGTGGACTAAGTTATGAGGAGGATAATTTGGTTAATATTGATAAATGTGTATAACCATTCAAAAAACAAAAGTAAATTGAAATGATATGACTTCATGAATATGAGTAACTTTATGTGTGTATAAAAGTTTATTATTACATTTTAGACACAATGAGTTTATATAGTTAATTAAGCGAGGATAAAGGAATTTCGAACCTTATTTAGTGCTACAAGGGAAATGGAATATAGATACGACCCATAAATAGTTATAATGTGTGGGAAAATAAATTGTTATGAAACCAGCTTACAAAAAGATAGAAAATATAGATCAACGCCTTAGAATTCAGCGTCTTCAAGGGGGAAACCTCCTTTACATTACATAAATGAACAATTCTTCGATGATACAAATGAAAAGACCTCCTTTCTATATATAGGAGTCTAAGGGGTCATAACATTATCAGAGCCGACATAACAATAATAATGTAAGGGCACAATAATAACAATAGTGGGCTTCTATGTGGCACAATAGTAACAATATGGGCACTACATGGGTACATCAATATAATAAGTGGGTTGTACTAATAAAAATAAGGGGTTACACTAGTAGTATAGGGACCTAACATGCCCCTCTCTTTCAAAAAGCATTGTCCTCAACGCTTGAGTAGTTCTTGATGCTTCTGTATAAAATTCTTGTCCTCCCATGTGGAATCTTCAACAGGTAAGTTCTTCCACTTGATGAGATACTCTAAAATTGATCGATTTCGTAGTTGTCGGGTTCTTGTTTCTGTGACTGCTCCAGGTTCCAATATGATTTTTCCTTCCTCTTCAATTTCTGGAAATATTGTTTGAATTGGGATCTTTTGCAACTTTTGAATAAGTGGCCATACTTCTTCATCCTTCTTCCATTCATCCCTTGCTTCGTTTATCCAATCTGGTTGGATAATAGAAATAGCACAAAACAATGCTTCCACATCCTCATCTTTGAAGAGTCTTCCCATTCGGTAAGGTCTCCATTTTTTAAGTGCATTTAGTATTGCCAACATTTCCTTCTCATAAATAGCTTGCTTGAGATGTAGCAATAAAAATACCCAATCACCTACATAAAAACAATTTTCACTACGATGTTGATCTACCTGTTGTTTCATTTGATTTTTCACTGAAGTGGCGTTATCCTTTAAAAGTTGGAGAACTTGTTGTTGATGCTCGATGTGATCTTTCTCTGCTTGAACCATTTTCTTCTTGATATGTTCTTCTATCTCTAGAGTTTGAGGAGTGGTAATTTCTTCCAATCCTTTACAAGATATGGTCGGATTCATTTCTTGATGCTCGATGTGATCTTTCACTTCTTGAACATTTTTCTTCTTGATATGTCCTTCTATCTTGATAGTTTGAGGAGTGGTAATTTCAACCAATGAATTACAAGATATGGTTGGCTTCATTTCTTCTTTCTCGATGTGATCTTTCACTTCTTGCACCTTTTTCTTCTTGATATGTCCTTCTATCTTGAGAGTTTGAGGAGTGGTAATTCTTGCCAATGCTTTACAAGATATGGTCTGATTCATTTCTTCTTTCTCTGAGGTGGGGTCCTGGCGTATATCCTCTTCTTTTGATGTTTCTTGATCCTTTTCTTCCTCCTCTTCATAATCTATGTAAAATAATTTCTTCTCAGAACACTTATGACCTTTAGTGCATTTGCTATCACAATTGTAACAAAGCCCTTTTTCTCTCTTTTCTTCCAATTGTTGTGGTGTAACCCTTGTAGGTTGTGGAAGGCTGGGAGAAACAACACTTCCATCTTTATAGTTGTGAGGGGTATGCTTCCTGGTTTCCATAATTTTTCTTTCCACTATGTCACAAAGCCCTTTTACTCCTTCCAATTGTTGTGGTGTTGCTCTAAAGAAGGTGTTGCTCTTTGTATCCTCATAATGTGCTATCATTTCCTCTGTGAAAATTGACCAAGTAACAAGTTGTTTACGAGAAAAAAGCCCTTCATACCATAAAAATTGATCCGGTTCTAAATATGAAGATGCAATGCATACCTTTTGTAACAGTGGTACACCATGTAGATCAAAATATTGCTCCATCTGAAGTATCCAATTTACTGGATCCTTGCCATCAAACTTCCTCATCTTGCTTTTTCTTGATTTTAGGAGCTCGATCTTGAAACGACTGTAACTCTATACTTTCGGCTCTTTAAGTTCTGAAATTGTGATCTGTAGTAGCCCTCTGCTTCCTCTTTCCAATGCCACTAGTCAGATCCAAATTGGATTCTCCAAGGAAAAGTTATGCAAAATCTCCCACAGTGACCTAATTATAGACTAGTTCAGTAGAGCGAACTTGTACGACGTGCCACGAGTTACTGTTTCGACCTTTGGCACTAAAAAATATATACAAGAAACTACAGTCCATCCTCTTTCCGTACCTTCTTACGAAATTTCAATCTGATGCTCAGAGAGGAAGTTATGATGATTTTCCATAGGTCACTTGTTTGGAATGTAATTCAGGAGTCTGCAAAAAGACTAACTTCCTCAGATCATATCTCCGCAAATATAGCGCGAAAAGCTCTGAAATTTGGACCTGAGATTCAGCGCAATTTATTCTAAAATGGGTTTTTTTTTTAGCTTCTGAAACATCGCAGAAAACAAGTTATAGCAAAAATGCCACGATGACCTGTTTGGAGCAGCGAAACCCTAGAATCCAAAGCTCTGATACCAAATGTTATGAAACCAACTTACAAAAAGATAGAAAATATAGATCAACGCCTTAGAATTCAGCCTCTTCGAGGGGGCAACCTCCTTTACATTACATAAATGAACAATTCTTCGATGATACAAATGAAAAGACCTCCTTTCTATATATAGGAGTCTAAGGGGTCATAACATAATCAGAGCCGACATAACAATAATAATGTAAGGGCACAATAATAACAATAGTGGGCTTCTATGTGGCACAATAGTAATAATATGGGCACTACATGGGTACATCAATATAATAAGTGGGTTGTACTAATAAAAATAAGGGGTTACACTTGTAGTATAGGGGCCTAACATAAATTTTAGTAATTATTTTATGTATTATTTGTCTTTTATAATTATCCTTATAATAGAATCTTCTCATATGATTAATGAGAGTAACAGCCTCACAATCATGGTAATATTAATAACTATATTCTAACAATCATTTCCTTATATTAAAATATTATTTATTTAATCAAATCTATATGTTATATTATAACGGTTAATTTTTTTCTCTCCATCTATTTAACTTGATGCCAAGATCCGGTTCTTCATCTTGTCTTGATGATGAACCACACTAGATGGTTCGAAACAAATCAACAAAACTCTGATGATGTGATTTTTACCGAAAATTTTCTTACTTTTCATGATCATGGCATAGTTTGAAAATGCAATTCCAATTGATATGAATGATGGGTTCAAATATAAAATGAATTCAAGATGGTTGTTGAGCCTAACTGGATTTTCTTGCTTTGAGGATGTTGCATTTTGAAGATGGTAAGAATGGAGATAAAAGCCTAAACATGGACATTAAGAAAAGAATATCAAAGATGAAGTAACATACAATCACATAATATGTTAAACTGATCGATGTAACATGTGGTAGTAAAAAGACGCTAGTCATTCTGGCAAGATGTGGAGATTATCAATAAATTATCGTGGATATTCCTTTAGAACAATTCATCATAATAGATCTCATAAATATTGATTTTTTTACTATGAATATTAATTCTTTGTAGATCTCATATTGTTATTTATTGTTTGTATGTTTAAGTATAAATTAGTCGAAATGCAAGCAATATAGAGTGAAAAGAAATACACACACTAACCAAAATAAGCACAAATTTTCCCTTGGGAAACCCTTATGGGTGAAACCTAGCTAGAAGGTGAGGTTGCTTTGATCTCTATTCTCTAGTATGGAAAAATGTGTAGATACAAAGAAAGAGGTACTCTTTATAGAGTTACCTAAGACCTATAGCTTATAAAGTTGCTACAAAATCTTAAGCCCTTTTTTTTCTCTCTAATATCCCAATCCCAATTGCTTTGCTTAAATATGGAAGATAATATAATAACATGAAATGTAACTCCTACTCCTCCTAGTGGCCTAGTATTTAACATAACCCAATAGCTAACTATATGAAATGTTTGACTCCCTCAACCCTCAACTAGAGTTACGATTTTGGAACTTCTAGTGTCTTTTTGAAATTTTGCACATGGCTAGCCCCATATGCATGAGTAATGAGGATTAACGCGACATTGACTTGTACCATGGTGGTCAGTATGGTAGATCAACTTACGAGAGGCATAAATTTTGCATACAAACTTTGAGTACCATATGATCTTGCACAAACAGAATTTTTTTACCCCAAAAAAATCGTTTAATGCCTCAAAATGGCTCTGGAAGAATTCATACCCAAATTTTCCAAATTGGGACCCACTGATAAAAAAGACCGTACAAGTTGATTCATTTAATTCTTCCACTCTGAAAGCATTGAGATGATTAAGAACAATATAATAATTCAATCTAAAACAAGAGAAATTATAAATGACAAATAGTATCACAATTCCCTAAATTACATATGAATGAAGTCAAAATTGGAAGAAGCTTACTCCTCAAAGAATACAAATTCTATGAGATGATAGAAAAATAAGTATAAAGAAATGGGGGTTTTAAGAAATGAATGATGATAACCTATTGCAGTTCTCATAACCATGGCCAATCTACAATTATGTGATGAACATAAAAGAGTAATATATAGATACATAAAGTTAAATATGTGGAAGTTTCTCAAACAAGTGTAAGAAATCAACCAGAACATGATGGAGGCTTTTGTAATTAGGGAATAGTCATGATGAAATAACTTAGCACTCTATTGGTATATTGTAAATAAGCATGTGGCAAGTGGTTGTGGAATCACATATGTGTGGAAATGACTTCATATGTGGTAAAAGAAAGAAACTATGTAGACTAATGAGAAAACACCTAGCATGAAGTGTATGAAGCAATGTTGTGAGAAATTCTAAAATGAGACCTTGAGAAGGATTATGCATAATTGACAAAACTAGTGAGAATAAACTAAGGGAACTTGCACAAGAATGATGACCCCAGAAGTGGAAATGGGGCTATCATGAGGAACACATGCCCACAAGAATGTGTGCTTGTTCTTAGGAATTCACACGTGTTCCTAGTTGTCTAGGCTTTGTAAGGCCCAAGCTACCAACTAGGACCCCAACGAGGCTACCTTCTTAGCATGGATCAAAAGTGTGTGTGCATTATTAGGAAATATAATTATGAAATTTGAAAACCTTAGTTTTATGCACTATGAAAACCCTAGCTTTGTGGAATTTGAAAACCCTAGCAACGTGGAAAGTGGAAACTCTAACTTAGTGAGTTTAAATCTGAGTCCATAATTAGACAATGTGAGTAAACACACCATATTGACCATGCACCACAAGTTGGCATTTTTGTCAATGTATATTGAAGTGAAATTTGAAGACCTTAGTTTTGTGAAATTTGAAAACACTAAGAAAGGCTTGCTTTAAAGAAAAAGAAAATAATCCTTTTCGAAAAAAACTCAAACAAAAATACCTAAGAAAAATGCTGACAAGGTAATTTAAATATGAAATGTGATGAGGCGGTTTGTTTGAGTTTCAAATTTAAATTCAAAATCTAAAAGTTGCAGTATACCACCTCTCATTTGTCTCAGAGACTATTTCAAAAACAATTTGTTTAGTTTGAATTGATGCAAGGAAATGGAAGAAAGTGGAGTTGGGACATAAGCAAGAGGCTCCATAATGGAAATTTCATTGTAGTATATGTTCTGTGCCTTTTTATCACTGTTGGAAGAAGTCTTGAAATAATATCTTGAACATTCTATGGTCTCTGCATTTTCTACTCATGATCTTCTCTAACAACAATTTTACATGGGGTATTTCAGACAATGAGTCTTTCATTGGAAGTTTGGACTAATCTTTGTGTACTCTCCAGTTATCAAGCAACCTCAAGTTTGGATAACTAATTATGGAATCTAATTACCTATTTTCTCATTCTTTTCCAAGTTCCAGCAAATAAGTGTATTCAAATGTTCCACATTGCAATTAGTAGGTCGATTGTTGAGTTACTACTTCCAAAAAGCATCCATTTGAAGTAAATTTAGCCAACTTGCAGAACTATAATGATGAAATTTTCTAATGAAGAAAGGCAAATGTTTGCAGCACAATTGCACATGAAGCAAATGAAATCTTTGTGTACACAACTAGAATCTCCATTGTCGCCACACCACTGGTGATATAGACAGATGCTTCGTCAATTCCTTTGAGACACAATTATTTGATAAGGGAAAGAATGTGTGTACCAAAGAGACCCTCAGTGAGGAACCAACATGGAAATCCAAAGTAGACGAAATCTACATCCTATCATATGGGTCATTAGTATAATATAATCTATGGAATCCATCTCCATGACTAGGGCCCCACACATAGAGAAATATAGAATAGTAGGTAAAAACCAAAAGGAAAATCTTATATCCTTATTAAGTACTTAATTGATAAGTTATCTTTATTTTGTAAGACATTTATTAAATTATTTAAATTTATATGTTTTTTTCTTTCTTTCTTAATTAGTTTACCTCTAATCATATATTTTCAACAAGAAAGTATGATGGTATCTAAGTTTTATACTATTTTGAATTACTATAAAATTTCTTACAAATTTGAAACCCATCAATTAAAACAATTATAGTTCACAATCTTTTCTTTTTAAATAATATGGTAGACATGATTTAAATACTTCACTATTTTAAATACCAATCAGGTTGAAGAGTTTGTAATTACCAAACAAGAGCTTTACATTCCATCACCACATAGAACCTTGCAATACAATAATATATTAACAATTTTTTTTTTTGTTCTTTTGAATTTATGTCTTCTTTCTTAAATCAAACTAACAAAAATAATTTGAGTATTATAGAATGGCTTGGCATATTACAATTAAAAATCCATAAATATTTTATCCTCCTTTAATAGTTGAACTATTTTTCCATTTATCTTTTTTATTGAAAAACCTTGTCTAAAATATTCTTAGGACTACGTATGATACAAATCTTATAACTAAGCACATTGGGAGTCTAAACAAATTTAACTAAGCATATTCTTATGACTACATATAATGGAATATGATCCTTAAAAAACAATTTAATTTCAAACGAAAATTTCAAAATAATATATTTGACAACATATTCTTTGTCTCATTAATATATAGGAAAACTATCCGATACAAATTAACACTGATTTCAAATAAGCAATAAATAAATTATTTGATATAGGAAATATTCCATCTTGTTTTCATCCATTTCATTATTAAAAAGAACTCTTGTTTTATTTAGGCACCCAAAAGTCTTACAATTTTCATAAAAGAGAGAACTTTTGCATTTGGGAATCCTCTAACTTCAAGCCTTTACGACTATTATTAAAAGTTAAGTTAGTTTTGGTAGTCAATGAATAATTTTTTTAATGCCCATTTAATTTGTCAAAAATATTACTTTGAAGTTCTGGAATCAAGGAGGTTAGGTTCTTACTCACATGAGGTCAATTTTGATCGAAATCACTACAAAATCTAGCATATTAAAGTAGTCTTTCTTGAAGAAAATAATTAACATAGGATTTAAACAACAATTTCAAAAAAATGTTGCCAACCCATTTATATCCAAGGATTTGTAGAAATTTAAAATATAATTAAAATTGTTTTTATACTCGAGATGTGGGTAGCTGTTTTTATTATCAAAATTTTTCTTTCAACAACTGAATAGAGAAAGTCCTACAACCAACATAAGAATATGATGTGAATAGAATCATATAGTGTCAAGTTGATCTTGAGAGTGATTTAGTAAATTTTCAATGGATTGTGAATAATTTACACATTTGTACTGGGCTCGAGAATTTATCAATGTCCTGCTTGTATTCAGGACTAGCTCTTGTTTTTAGGATTAGAGTAGTCAACTAGCCTAATTGGAAACTTATTGGGAAACCAACATGGACTTATTTTTAATATCGTCACACACAAAGCAGTTTATCTCAAACAACAACTTCAAACTCAGAAATTCGATAGCACTTCCTTGATTGATAGTTAATAAAATGATACAATGATACAAATGATATGTAAATGCATCCAGAGTACATCTTTTCCTACCAAGACGTTTGCTGGACTTGCACATCATGAAAGCTTTATATTTGAAATTGAATCGAGCAACCTTAATTTGGTACTCGGTTGGAATTAGTTGAATCGACCCTGAGAATATTTTCTCTAGTCCACTACATCGACCTCACCAAGGTGATCTTCCGGGATATAGTAATTCATTACAGGATTCGACATCCAAAACCTCTTTTAATAACTGTGTCAACGACTTGTTTTGGTTCTGCTCGAATTAATCCTCTACTTTCTACCTTCAACGCTACTGCTGTGTATCCTTGCCTGCAAAGTAACATCACATAATCAAGTAAATTAGTATTTTATTCCCAATATAAACTTTGATTTTAAAAGTGTTGAGATCATAATATGGTATTGGAGGGGATTTTAGTGGCATTGTGAAGGGAGCTTACATAGCTTGAATGCCTACATTTGATTCCAAATCATATCCACACCCCCAACTCGAGAAAGAGCACCCGCAACTGCAACCTTCAGATGGAGAAGAGATCTCACCATGAGGAGCCTCTTGCTTATGTCCATTATGGAGTTGCCTTGGATGTTGTTGCAGTGGGGGACGGTGTCGACGCGGGTGCGCGAGAGGCTCAAAATGAAGTAGAGAGCCATCTATTCCCTATTCAACAACCTGTTGCAGAAATTCCACGCGTAATTTTTCAATTTGAAATCCCAAGCAGGAAAGCATTTGAATTTTGAAATCCTTTGGTGCGGAGTAGCATTGAATGCATTTAAGTTCATGTCTTATCTACCACTTGTATCCGTTGTATTTGCTTCTGGGAGTCAGCTGTCGAGGTGCCGAAAATCAGGAGAGTCGTGGAGTGGTCAGAATATTGAAAGTATTAACGGAATTGGCAATTGAGTCGGATGGGACCCGCTGACCACGTCAATGAGCTTGAGCAATATGCAATCGAGATAAGCTCGACATTGTTTAACATTGTCAATCATGATTAACCATAATCAACCATGGTCAAACCTTAGTCATAAATAGTAAAGTATGGTTAACCATAGTTACCCACGATTAACTATATTCAATAAAGGTTAACCATGGCTAACCAAAATCAACCATGACCAACCAAAGTTAGCCATAACGAACTATAATCAAACATAATCAACCATGGTAAAACCACAGTCAAGCATGGTCAAACCTATTCAAATGCAGTCAAACATGATCAGCCATAAGTAACCATGTTCAACAAAAGTCAAACATAGTCAACCATAGTAAAAATATTAGATCAAATTCAATCATTTTCAAACATAATAATCAAACCATATACAACCAAAGTCAATTATGGTCAACCATAATCAAACTGTGGTTAGCCATGGTCAAACATGGTTGGTAAACCATGGACACCATAGTAAACCAAAGTGAATGATGTCAACCAAAATTAACTATAATAAATTATGGTCAACCACAGTCAATGCAAAGTCAACAACAGTTGACAATTGTCAACCATGATCAACCATTGTCAACAATGGCTAACTAGTCAACTATAATCAGACATGGTTAGTCATAGTCAAACATAGTTAACACTAGTCAAACAAAATCAATAATGATTAATCATAGTAAAAGATAGTAAACCATAGTCAAATATAATATATACTTTAATGTTATTGATATTGATATTTTAATTTAAAAAAGTATTGGAAAGACAAATTTGAGTTATGAAATCTATATAAATTGAATATTGATAATATTTTTCATAACTCTAAATCTATTTATACATTCAAATATACATTTTAATCCATTTATACACTCAAAAATATATTTTAAATAAAAAATAACAATTTCACAAAATAAATTCATTTTATACACTCTCAAATATATTTTAAATAAGAAAAAACATTCTCACACAAAAAATAATATCAATAAGTTCTAAAAAAATAAAAAATAAATTAAGAGTCTACTCTGTTTTATTTATATATATATATTTAATTGTACATTATAATTATGTAATTATATTAATATAAAATACACTTATATAAATTATTATATAAATTATTTTTTCCATATAGTCATGTTTAACGAGCCCCCAAATCAAGATGAATCCATATCTTTCAAGCATATGTAGTAGATTTGCTAAAGCGTACGAACGCATAATAGAAAATGGAAGTAAAGATTATTCGGAGGCTCGGTGTTTTTTTTTTCACTTTTCTGTTGAGAAAGGACCACGTGACATTTGTAAACAATATCCAGCAAATCCAGAAGGAACCATAATCACATAATGTAATTCTAACGGTGATAAAAAACACATAATTCATTCATTTATGGAAACGATGGCATTGGCTATGGCTGTTACAATCGATGCTTCATTTGGACATAGCAGAATCCCAAGTGGGATTCTTCATGCCAATGGGAAGAAGAAGTCGAGACTAAAGTGCGCAGCGCGAACGACTAGCAGCGAAGCGCTTCTTGCGAGGGACGATTTGCTGAATTTGATTGCCGACGAGGAACGTGGCCTGAAAACGCAGGGTAACTCATCAAAATGCTCTCAAATAACCAGGGCAATCGATGCTCTCGCTGTGTTTGGAGAGGACTCCGTTACTACGGATGCTTCATCTTTATCTGCTACTTGGAGAATGCTATGGACTACAGAGAAAGAACAGCTGTTCATTGTAGAGAAAGCCCATGTTTTTGGCACCAAAGTTGGAGACATTCTGCAGGCCATAGACGTTGAGAAGGGCAGCTTAAACAATGTAATTACATTCCCTCCCTCCGGAGCATTCGTTGTTTCCTCAACCATCCAAGTTGCTTCACCGAAGCGGATCAATTTCAGGTCAGCATTTATCAATGGTTCCTTCAATTTTTTTGGGAGTCGGGAAGTTGAGGAATTGCGGACTGTCAAAAGTTGTAATTTGGGTAAACAAAAAAACCAAAAAAAACTTGTAAAAAATATATGAATTTTTGATGATGGAAATAGATTCAGCATCATTAAACGTCTAAAAAACACTTTAAAAATTTAAAATTTAACTATAATTTGGATTTACAAAAAATTTTGCCAATTTTTTTTAATTTTAATTTTTTAGATTTGTTAAATGCTCGACTGACACAAACTCATCTAAACCTGGGTCATCCAACAAGAGATTGCAAAGTTCGAGGTTACATAATATTTAATACGTTGAGATGCATGTTTGAAGGTCTCTGCCGATGTCATGTTGCATTGAATTTAGATGGTGTGCATTCAGTGCATTGAATAAAGATATTATCACAGACCCTATCTAAACCCAGGTATCATATCCATTCAAGGTACATAGACTCAGATTTAGGTGGGTCGTGCTGGTGTTTATATTCAATGCACCATCTAAATTCAATGTATGAATCTAAATTCAATATATGAATCCAGATATGAAATTCCACTTCAAGGTACATATTAGAGCCAGGTTTAAGTCTATCCTACTATCCGTATTCAATGCATCCAATGCACCATCTAAATGCAATACGCAGTAAGATGGACACTAACAATGCACCATCTACTTTCAATACACAGTAAGATGGACACAAACACATAAAAACTTGATGGATCGCTCCTACCAGGCCTGAAATTTTCAGTTCTAGTATTTCCATTTTACAGTATGTTATAGAGTTGAAAAAATAAAACCGTCGTTCTTGACATATCGTCCATTTGTGAAACCGTAGAACTGACATCCATATTTATGAGAGAACCCCATTTTAATTAGATTTTAGTTCCGGGCTTGCTTTGGTATTTTGTACTGGAATTTTATACTTATATGTATCGTTTTCTGCACAAACATAAGAAAATAGGTTTGTATCATTCATAGCGAGGGGCCAGAGTATGGTGTTACTGTGACATACATGTGATAAATTGTACTGGACATTTGATTAAATCAGGCAGTGTGTGGGATAGTGGCAGACGGATCCGTTAATCATCTATATCTTTTTATCAGATTTTTAAATAGGAACCAAAGAGTATTCCTCCTCTTCTGACAAAGAGCCGGGGATCCTTTTGTAACTACTATTTTTTTAGCCTTTTTATCCCTCCTTTTATTATCATATTCTTAGCATCCAGGTTTCCATTCTGTTATTGCATTCTTAGCTTCTGAGTTGATAATTGGAAAAATGAAGAGTACCATCTTAGATTGAGGAGAAAGGGTGAAGCCAAATTTCAACCCTGACCTCTGTAACAACCACACCCACACCTCAGTCACCTTGAGGAGATGGGGTCATAACATTTTTTCCTTTATCCCTCAACTCAAATCTCATTTCTAAGGCCACCATCATCTTCTGTTTGTTGAGAGCTTCTTGACAATATACTTTTTCTCAAATTCCATGTTACAAGGACAAGTTATGGCCCTCCAAAACTGAGTTCCTTCTCTCTTTTGCCATTTCAGCACAAGACAGCTTAGAATGCCCATGTGGCATTTGTATTGTGCCATGTCAGCATCCCCGTTGGAGATTTATCTTTTCTTGCATCACTGATGTGACAATTGGCCATTGGCGCAATCCTATGACATTGCGCCAAACTTCATGTAAATCATTGATTCGACTAGGAGCCATTGGCGCAATCCTTTGACATTGCGTCAACCTTCAAGTGAATCATTGATACAACCATGAGTGATTAGCTCAAAACATCAAAGCATTCTCATGCCAAACCACTAATATACCTTTCTTAGAAGTACCAATGGCCTGCCAAGTGTCTAGTGGACATCACCATGGTGGTCTAGCCATGTGGCTATGCCACATCACTATCATATTGCCATGTCATTTTCATTTGTATGGGCAAATGGACTTTGCAACATCCTTGTCTGTACGACCACGTGTGATCTGGGGTGTACAAGGAATGAAATAAAATGCAAGAAAGTAAATGGAACACACATAGAGAAATATACCAAAGATTACAAGAATATGGTGGAAACCAAACTTTTATTAATAAATGAAATAACAAAATGCTGCAGAACACAAACTAGCTAGAATGGTGGTAGCTATCTCTCAATAGAGAGAGATGGCGGCTATGTACATTTCTAAAATCTATTACAGTGAGGGCGAAAGACCCTTTTTAGCATAAAACAACAATGAGAAAACCCGAAACATCCAAGAACCTAACCCTAGGAGATGAAATGCCAAAAGGTTTGTAGCCCCAATGGGGTTAGTTGGTACATCAACTCTCGGGGTCATAGCTTTTGCATATGATCTCCGTTTGGGGCGCTCGATAGCCCATCAGAAATGTCTAGCTGACAAATACACATATGGGGATGCTTGGAGTTGTACATTCACAAGATATGCACAATCAACCTATTGACCATTTTTGTTTGTCCATCTGATCGGGGATGAGAGGCAGTCGATTGGGTCAACTTGGTATCCATGAGAGACCACTGGCTGGACCAAAAGGTGTTGAGGAAACTATTGTCCCTATCTGAGATAATGGTCTGAGGTAGCCCAAAATGAACCCAAACACACGCAAAGAAGAATTTAGCAGCTTCAACTGTAATACTCTTCTTGCATGGTGCCAAAATGGCCATTTTGGAGAACTGATCAATAACCACAAGCACACAATCATTACCATGTTTGGTGAATGGCAAACTTGACATGTAATCCATGGAGATTGACTCCTAGGGCTTGTTTGGGGTAGGTAGAGGAGCACAACCCTTGCGTCTTGATGGTTGGTTTAGAAGTGACACATGTAGTGCAGTCAGAGTCATTGTTGTTTAACTGTGGCCACCCAAAGGTTTTATGCACACAAGAGTTAAGAACCATGGTTAGCGCCACAATTGGGGTTCGATTGAGACATTCTATGGCATGATTGGTGCTACCCATATTGTATTTGATGTTCAAATGGAATTGTTGCAGGTATGTGGAACATTTTTGATGGCGATCATTCTGTAACTTTCCTTGTGTTTTCATAAATTGTAGAGGTCTGTGATCAATGTGGATGATTGTCTCCTTCCCCATAATATAATGCTTCCATTGTCAACAGACTCAAGAAGCTACAAAACTCTATTAGAGTTATCGGGGTTGTCCAATCTCAAATGAATTGGATCTTGGCTGGGTTGTTGAATGTGTTTTCATTGATGTCAAGTTCAGGGGGAGATTGTTGAGTGTGTTAGCAGGTTGCTAAGTTTATGTTGTCATTGATGTCCTTGATGTTATTATTGCTCTAAATGTTGGTTGTCTAGTTTGATTACTAAGTAGCTTGATTAGCCTATCTTTGTAGGCATTTTGTCTATAGGTGCTTAGTCCAATTGAGTCTGAAAGATGTTTGGTTAGCTACTTGTTCAAAGACCTTTCCAATGGTATATGGCACTTTGCCTAACTTGCAAGGAATAAGGAGAAAAATAAGTTTGAAGTAACTTACGTCAAGAAAGGTTCTAGCATGCTCATGGTTCTAAACCAGTGTGTGTGTGGATTGCGGGCCCTATTACCGCTCAAACTAGCAGGGGGCATAAAAGGGACTCCTAAAGGGCAATTGCTACATCAAAGGGCAACGATGGAGGCTTAGCCCACTGTCACCTCAGCTAAGACTCCCTACTCTTTATGGATTTTCACCGATGGGAGGAGACCCAGTATATAGAAGGTCGCTTGTGAAGGATGAATCAACCAATGGATGTGAAGTAACCTTTATAATCTTTTTCTTAGAAAGGGTTTAAGAATAGATCTTTCTTGCTTGTTAAGCAAGGTACATGTTGAAGTTTCTACGTTTGCTTAGTTAGAAACCCTCTATGCACTTTATCTGATTTATTCCAACTTACTTGTTATTTTACTTAACAAGTTATTTTCAATTGTAAATACTGAAAATAAACACTAGTGCATGCTCAACATATTACAGATCAACAACTAAAGGGAATAGAAACAATCACACCATATGACACCATTATTTTTGGACCAATGTCCCCGGAAAAACCCAATGTGGGAAAATTGGTGCAGCTATCTGAGGGTTTTCTTATTAAGCAATATCAGAGTACAATCTGGGTGCCGAAACTGGCCTACCCAACAGAGAATTTCCTTGGCAGTAATACCTCTCAGTTTCTGACAAATCTCCTAGTTGAAACCCTGGATAATCCTTCCAGCAGCTACTCAACACCAATCTGCCCCAGAAAACCTAACATCAGGCTCTCTCTGGATTGTGTCAGCCCCTCTCTGCCAAGCGCTGGCCCTGCGTCAACCCGAATGGGTCTGCGTCAGCCCTCTAGTCCTCTACGTCAGCAACGCTGACCTCTTTGAGGCTTTGCGTAGCTCCCGGCTGCCTCTACGTGGCCCTGCGTGAGCCTTGGCTAACTTTGCGTCACTCTCCCCGACGATTGCACTACTCTCCCAACACTGTCTCTTCCTCTCTGTATTCAATGCCCCTCAGCTGCAACTCTCGATCACTAATTATATCTCTCTTAGCAAACCCTGCTCTAGAGAATAGAATGACTGATCACTCTGGTGTGTTCTCCAAGTGACCCTCAAGCCTCCTCTTATACTTTTTTCGTTGACAAATCAACGACCGAGATTAAGTCCCTAATCAACGGCTAAGATTTATCTAGCTTAATCCATGACTTTTGGACCATTCTAACACAGTTTTATATTAATTCACATTAATATTTTAATTTCCCTAAGTTTAGACTGGGACTCCATTAAAAATATTAATTATTTTAATATCTCCCAAACTGTTTAGAATCTGCGAAAACCCTTTTTGAGTATTGGAGATCTCATGTGCCGTAGCCTCTCCACCAATTTTCATGGCTATAGGACATCTGATGCTACCCCAAATCAACACTCCCTCTTAGCGAGGACTGTGCTCTAGTAATACTCCTCACTGAGCATCACTTTGATCATCCAGCATCGGTCCCTGTGCTGATGTTAGGCCTATTGCTCAACATCCTCTGCACTGCTGCATCCTGTACTGCTACCCATGGCCCTGCCACTGCCACTGCTGCATCTGTACTGCAACTCCCTCTGCATCTGTGCTGCTTCCCATGGCCCTGCCACTGCCACTGCTGCATCTGCACTGCAACCCCTCTCATCATGCTGCCCATAGCACTACCACTGCTAATTGTTGCACTGCAATTTAGTTACTGAGAAGTAAGTAACTTATCTCCCAACTCTGACACCTCCGTCAGGCTAGAAACACTCCTGATGTTGAAGCTCCCTCTGTCACTGACAAGTGCTGCCTCTCTGACCTCTGCGCTACTGCAACAACTCCATGCATCTCGCACCGTTTCACACCTCTTTGTGCCATCCTGCACTGGTGCAACACTCTCGTGCCTCTCGCACTGTTGCAGCCTGCTAGCCTCGCGCTGTCCTGCAAATCTTGCACTGTAGCTCCCTTTGTTGCTCCATCTGCATCCGTCTCTACTGACATCGCTAGAAATGCTACTCCTCTTCGGGGCTCCCGTAGCAAGGTCTAATCCAAGAGGGTGGGTACCTCGAGGATCCTGCCCCTCATCACTTGTAGTCCCCCTGACTACAGCTTGATGTCTCCCCACTTCCTCTAAAGTGGCACATGAGCACTCATGGCACAATCATCGTCTGTCTCCACTTCCTTCTCTGCCCTTGCTAGCGCTGCCTTAGTCTTGGAAGACTCTCCCTTACTCTTCTTCCTTGGACACTAGGTTGCATAATGACTCAGCTCCCCACAGTGGAAGCACTTGATCTTGGAGAGATCTTTCTTCTTCCGCTTTTCCTGCTTTCCCTCAGATGCTAGGGCAACATCTTCCTCCTCCTACTTGACTTTGATCCCCTTGTTGCTGCTACCCGTCTTTGATTGCCGGCTGATCTCTTCCTGGCGAAGAGCCGCCCACATTGCGTCCCAAGGTGGGAGAGTCCCTCTGCCCAGTATACTCAGGACAAATACCTCCCAGTTTTCTGAGACAGCATTCAGGGCTGTCCCCACCATCAATTCCTGATCTGGCGTGGCTTCTATAGTAGTCAAATGATCTCGGATCTCATTCAGTCCTCGAGGAAGGTGTCAATCGGTTCTCCCTTCTTCATCTATACGACCTCAACTGATTCTCAAGTAGCATTCTTCTTTGCACAAAAGTATGCTGGTATAATTTCTTGAGAGCCTTCCACATCTCATATGCCGTTTCCTTCTCGGCAATGTGTGGTACTACATGATCCTTGACTTCGTCAAGGATGATGCTCTTGGCCCTCGCCATTGCCTCCTCGTACTTGTCGTTATCATTGGGGTCAACTGGGATAGCTATTACCTTCAAGGCGAAGTTCTTGACACGATTTCTGTCAAGTACGGATAAGATTTTGGGCTTCCAGACTGCGAAGTTCGATGCTCTGTCTAGTCTATCCTGGTCTCTTACTCTGTGTAGTGCCATGATGCTCCTCTACTTCCCTCCTGGAACTTCTCTGTTCGACTCCTCTGAGTCTCTACTTCCCGTCTGGAAGTTCTCTTCTGGACTCCCTCTGAGTCCCGATTTCCCTCCTGGAAATCCTTCTGTTGCTGTCGAGATGCCCTCTACTCTGATCATCTTGTGCAACCGCACCACTGATCCGGGTTCCTCGGCTAGAAACCCTCGGTAGTAGCTCCTCTTGGCCTTGCTTTGTCAGGTACTGTTCTGACTATAGTACCTCACCAGCTCCACTCTGCAATATTCCCATAGCCTTCTAAACCCCAGCAACCTGAAGGTGAGAGCTCCTAGGCTCTGCGCAATCCCGACACCAGCAACCTGGCCTCCTCAGCCAACTGCGTTAGCCCTCCCAGCTACTGCGTGGCTCTGCGTGAGGCTCCCTTTGCCTTCCTTAGCCTCTGTGCTGCCTCTTCCCGGCTCACCCTTGATGATGCAGGCACTGCGTCACCCTTCCCTTGTTGCTGCTCTGCTAGAAACAACTTCTGTCACCTCGGGACAACTGTTTTCTGTTGCTATTGCTCCACTTGGCTGATGTCCTTAGTCCTCCTGTGATCTGCAATCACGCTCCGATACCATGTTGAAGTTTCTATGTTTACTTAGTTAGAAACCCTCCATGCACTTTATTTGATTTATTCCTACCTACTTGTTATTTTACTTAACAAGTTATTTACAATGTAAATACTGAAAATAAACACTAGTGCATGCTCAACATATTACAGATCAACAACTAAAGGAAACAGAAACAATCACACCATATGACACCATTATTTTTGGACCAATGTCCCCGGAAAAACCCAATGTGGGAAAACCGGTGCAGCTATTTGAGGGTTTTATTATTAAGCAATATCAGAGTACAATCTGGGTGCCGAAATTGGCCTATCCAACAGAGAATTTCCTTGGCAGTGATACCTCTCAGTTTCTGACAAATCTTCTAGCTGAAACCCAGGATAATCCTTCCGGTAGCTACTTAGCACCAATCTGCCCCAGAAACCCCAGCGTCAGCCTCTCTCTGGACTATGTCAGCCCCTCTCTGCCCAGCGCTGGCCCTGTGTCACCCTGGATGGGTCTGCGTCAGCCTTAGGAGGCCCTGCGTCAGCCCTTTGGCCCTCTGCGTCAGCAACGCTGGCCTCTTTGAGGCTTTGCGCAGCTCCCGGCTGCCTCTGTGTGGCCCTGCGTGAGCCCTGGCTGGCTCTGCGTCACTCTCCTCGGCTACTGCGCTGCTCTCCCGACACTATCTCTGCCTCTCTGTCTCTCTGTACTCAATGCCCCTCAGCTGCAACTCCCGATCACTAATTCTATTTCTCTTAGCAAACCCCGCTCTAGAGAAAAGAATGACTGATCACTCTAGTGTGTTCTTTAAGCGAACCTCAAGCCTCTTCTTATACTTTTTTCGTTGACAAATCAACGACCGAGATTAAGTCCCTAATCAATGACTAAGATTAGATCTGGCTTGATCCATGACTTTTGGACCATTTTCGTGGCTAGAGCACATTTGATGCTACCCCAAATCAATAGTAAAAGATCTCTAGGATAAGGAGGTGAGTATTTGAGGGTCAAGTTTAGAGGAATATGCCTTATGAAGGAGTTTCCCAATCTTGAAATCCTTATTGAATTTGACTTCTCGAATGGTCCTTGAAGATTTGACTTTTCAAAGGTGTGGGACCACACGGGACTAAGTGGACCTAGCCTAGGTTAAGGGGGAAGAATCTAGCAACCAATGATGTTCTTAACCCAGACAAGGAAGGGGAAAGGATCAAAGCAATAATTTCCACTTAAAGGTGTCAAATTGATCCTATGAGGCACTAGCCTTGGGAACACTAGGGAAAAGTTTGATCTCAGAGCTAGGGCTTGGGTTATCTCACAACTCCATCGTCGGAATGGCTTCAAAATTGGAGGAGGCCTTGAGGACACACTAGCGCAGGAGAGGCTAGGAGATCGAACTTTTTCTTGGGCTATTTTGTCGGGAAAATGATGCCCTAGGTGACCCAACTTGGCTAGACCTAGAAGAGAGAGGGAAAGGTGAAGAAAAGTATTCTTTGAGTGATCACCTATTGGAGGACCAGTGCCTTAATCCCTTGGGGAGAATGGAGTCTAGGAGAATGATGAGAAAGGAACTTGTATTTCAGTCAAGGAGGCCTTAAGGACTTCTTCGCTTAGCTTTTAGGGCAAGAGAAGAGACCTCAAAGATTTTATACTTCGCTTGGCAAAAGAGATGGCTTATCAAGATAAATTCCCTGGTGGAATTATCCCTAGGAGATTTCATTCACATACATGGCCCAAACATTGAGAGATGCTATATAGAAACAATAATTCCACAAATTTGCAATTATGCAATGCAACAATTAGCCATATTATAGCAAAAAATCCCATTCAATGCATATGAGAAAAGTAAAACAAGAATAGCATTAAAGTTTGTACTTACATGTAATAGAACATATCCAACCATCCACAATTTGACAATAAAGAATCTCCAAGCTAAAAATACTCCAATTCAAACATCAAAATTCATCCATGGTCCAATTCTTCATCCAAGAAAAATCATGAAATTCTCTAAAGAGAAGAGAGATCCAATCCAAAGTGATGTTGAGAAAATGAACTCATCTTACTTGTATTTATACACTAATGAAGAGTTCGAATTAGTCTCTTAGGCTACATAAGCCCTAAAAATAAAATAATGTGCTAATAATCTAACTTTTGGTGACAAGCCCACCAAACTAGCTCACATATGAAATAATAAGTCTCTTAAGAGGTCAAATGATAAATAATACATAGGGCCCTCCAAAAGGCTTGATGAGGTCCATAGGTGCCATAATTAAGAATAGGACCCTCAAAAGTGATGGACAAGGGGTTGGCCCTTTGTTCTCCAAACAATAAATCTGTGGTTCTCCCTGAGAGTGTGGGGGCACAATAATAACCTCATGAGTCTTCAAATCAGTCAAAGATGCCTGTAGATCATTTGTAAGGGCTTTGATGATGGTGTAGGTGATGCCACATCATCCTATAAGTCCTGGGTCAGCTGCGAAGTGCATGGTGCATATGTGGGGCTGACTGGGCAAAGGTGAACCAGGTGCATCTTTCTCGTCCAATAGGTGAATCTTGAGCAATCTCTGAACATCCTCAGGGATCCATGGAGTGTTGTCTACTATTGTGGAGGCCCATGGCTCTCAACGCACACCCTACATGTGCCAATGTAGCCCTCTGGAGGGTTAGGACCCCGTATAGGGAGACCAAACCCAAGATGGAGACCATTTGCAATCCCACATAAGATTCAATGCGTCCCCTAGCCTTCCAGTACAACAAGTCATCAAATAAATCGAGTAAAAGAGCTTACAAACCATGGACGATAGGTGGGGACTTCATAATGACTTGCCCTTCCATAATGGGCTTCGGGATGTGTTAATGTCTCCAAACTCCAAATGGGGTTAACCAATTATCCTATTAGGTAGTTTCTACTTCTAAAGGGGGTAATGTGTCCAAGGTACATCCTTTAACATGTGGTGGTATGTGATAAAAAGGTGAATGGAGTAGGGATGAGAAGGGGCAGCCCTGGGCCACATGCGGGGGTACAAGGGTAGCTAATAAAAAGGAAGCCGACACTTGGGCATATAATGTATAGGAGGGAGCAATCGTGGTACATGAGGTGCCTCGACCTTGATTTTTCCACCCTTATTTATATGCCTTTTGCTTTTTATGATTTTTCTTTAGTTAACTGCTCGGGGCTCAAGGGGTAAGAGCATGATGTGTGAGATGTAGCAGTGGATACCCCCTTTTAAGGTAGGGTGGTTCATTGCCCACCAAGGGTTGGGACAATCATGGGTTCCTATATGATGAAGGAGGCTCATAGAACCTGTAGGAACCAGGGTGATGACCATGATGATGGAGTAGAGCTCATGTATTGGGTTTTGCCCATGTGCTAAATGTGTTTGTCTCGACCATCTTTTGCATTTTGTGGTACATTTTCCTGTTGAATGTGGCCAATTATGCTTTTACCTTTCTTTTTAGCTGCATCAACCTCCGAGGCATCATTCTAGGCCTAACCTAAGGTGTGGGCAAGGGGAAGGGGAGAGCTAACCCTATGTGGACCCAGTGGAGGAATGTGGACCTAGGTGGGAGAAATGATGAATGGGGTAATAATGAGTGGAAATGGGGTAATATATGCAGATGAGGGAGCGGGACCACGCAACCAAAATCAGGGTTTCCCGTGAAATACCATCCCTAAAGCCAAATGGTCAGTAAAAGAGATCCCACGGGACTAGAATCCAAGGTTAACATCCAAAAGGGGTTTAAGGGACAAGATCACAGACCTAGCCCACTCTTTTTGTCGAATCCCCCCATTAATCCATGCCCAGAAGTGTCCATGATAAGCAAACTACAATACTCAATTACCAAATGACAAGGCATACCTTTAGGTTCGGGAGGCCCACCTTCAAACATACGATCATGGCAGATGGGTGAGGGACCACATGGCTGGCTCAGGTGGCGGAGAAATGGCACAATGAGCTAGTTTGTGGCTGCAAGGGGCTGCTAGCTGCCGGCTGAGAACCATCTTGGGAAAAAAATTCGCCTAGGGATATCACCCACAAAATGGTGGGTAATAGGCCCCTCACTAGATCAGAGTCATTGCCGGCCAAATGGAGAAAGCCGAAATGGGCGATAAAAGGAAGAGGTCGTGAGAGATGAAGGTTGGTAAGCTAGGCCCTAAGTCACAGCCCCAAGTCATAGTGGGCCAACTGACAAGTGCTCGAGAACTAAGAGCTCAAGAGCGATTTTACTATTGGTTGAAACTACTGAGAAGGCTGAGCACTGAGGAGGTAAGGCGGCCGGTCATTGTCCTTGGTCACAAAGGGCCACAAGCTAGAGCCTGCGGGTTGAAAGCCCACGGGCCATCGACCTTTCTTCACAAGGCAATCAAACTAGCCTGAACACCCCAACAACCCAAGACCCGAGGCCCGAGACACATGCAGGACGACAACATGATTAACATGGATGCCAGTTGGCTGACACAGTGGAGTATACATGGAAAATAAATGATGTGGAATCATGTGGGGGTGACACATATCCGGTGAATTTAACACTTTTGATGGGCCAAATACACTGTTGGTGAGAGACATGTGGTAGGCACATGTGAGCAAGTGGACACGTGGCAAGTTCTTATTGGCAGCAATAAATGAGGTGTCAGACGCGATGGCAAGTGATGTGACAGTGGATCCCACCTCGAGGCACCAAACCATTGAAATTTTAGAATGTAGTTATCATTCGAAGGTGTTAGCAATACTTAGGATCTGAGAAGCTTTAGACCATATTCACAACTCCTGGTTGCGAAGGGCTTGGTAGTAAGTGCCCATGGGTCTCCAAGTGGATCGAAAATGCCTGTAGACCATCTGTAAGGGCTAGGATAGTGATGTAAGCCCTCCCTCTGCAGTGGGGGACATCCTCTAGATCCTGGAACATCTACCAAGTGTATGGTGCAAGTGTGGAGACGAATGAGCATGGTGAACCAGGTGCATCATCCTCATCCAAAAGGTGGAACACAAGCAATCAATAATCGGTGTTGGGGATCCACGAAATAATCTTTGCTATGGTGGAGGCCCATGGCTCTCAATGCTCACCCTACAAGTGCTAATGTGGCCCTCTGGAGGGCTAGGACCCCGTATAGGGAGACCAAGCCCCAAATGAATACCCACCTATAATCCTGCATAAGATCCAATGCGTCCCCTTGCCCTCCAATACAACAAATAATTAGTATAACCAAGTGAAAGTGCTTACAAATCATGGGATCAATGGGGCATTTCATGGTGGCATGCTCTTCCATAGTGGGCTTTGGCATGTACAAGTGTCTCCAAGCTCAATAGGGGGTTAACCAAGGACCCTATTAGGTGGTTTCAACCTCTAAAGGGGGGACATGTCCATGGTACATCCCTCAAGTGGTAGGTGGCAAGTGATATAATAACAGAATGGAGTGGGGATCAAGGGAATCATCTAGACCACATGTCAAGGAGCAAGGGTAGCTATAATAGGGAAGCCCATACCTGGGTATATGAGTGTAGGAGGGAGAAAATCGTGGTACATGAGTTACCTCGACCTTTGTTTTTCCACCCTTCTTCATATGCCTTTTGCCTTTGATTGATTTTTCTTCATAACTGCTTGGAGTTCCAGGGGATGGAGAGCATGATGTGTAATATGTAGCAATGGATACCCCCTTGAGGTGGGGTAGTTCATCGCCCACAAGGGTTGGGATAGTCGTGAGTTCCTTAATGATGGAGGGGGCTCATCTAGGGCCCATAGGAACCAGGGTGATGGCGATGGATAAGGGATAGAGTGAGATGTTTGGCTTTTGCCCATGTGCTAAATTTGTGTGTCCCGACCATCTTTTGCATTTTGTGGTACGTTTCCTATTGAGAGTGGCCAAATTATGCTTTTTATTTTCTTTTTAGCTGCATCAACCTCCGAGGCATCGTTCCAGGCCCGACCCAAGGTGTGGCCAAGGGGATGGGGGGGTTAACCCTGTGTGGACCCAGTGGACACATGTGGACCAAGATGGGAAAAGAGATGAATGGGGCTAAAATGAGTGGAAGGGGAGTAATGTAGGTGGTATTGGGAAGCGGGACCACGCAACCAAATTGGGATTCCCCATGTGGTGCTATCCCTAGAGCTAATGGCCAGTAAAGTAGATCCCACGGGACTAGGATATAAGGGTAACCACGAAATTGAGTAGTGGAGACAAGAATACAAACCTAACCCACTCTTTTCACCAAATCCCCCCACCAATCCATGCCCAAAAGTGCCCATGAAAAGTAAACAAGATTACTCAACCAAACCAATGAAAAGTCATACCTTTGGGGTTGGGAGGTCCACCTTCAAACATACATTCATAACAGATGGGCGAGGGACCACATGGCTAGCTTAGGTGGTAGAGAAAATGGCACATCGAGCTATCTTGGGGTTGCAAGGGGCTGCCGGCTGCCGACTAAGGACCATCTAGGAGTTTTTTTTCCTCCTATGCATGTTACCCACAGGTGGTGGGTAACACGGACAACAGGTCCTTACGTCCTGTTGAGAACTCGTAGTTCTAGTGCCTTTGTTGGGTTATGGAGTCTTCTTAAGACCGGCTCCTTTCCCTTCCTTGTAACTTTTATTGAAAACTGGAAAAATTACAATATTCAAAGGAAAATTCTTGGAAATGAAAATCTTGAAGCAAAATCATTTATTTTTCTTTTTTTGTTTCTCTATTATTTTTAATTAATTAAGCTATTTTTTAATTGAGAAGTGCTTAAGTGAGGAATTTCTTTAGGAACTTGCCATTGATAGGATTCCCAAGGAAATCTCTATTGAGGGTCTCAAGCTGATAAATGTTGTTGTCTTGAACTCCTTGCACTTGAAATGGACCAATCCAGAGGTTGTCGAATTTCCCATGTTTTCCTTTGTCAGCTCGGATTAAGTCCCATTTCAACACCCAATCTCCATTTGTAGATCTTGTCCCTTTGCTATTTTGTCAAAAACAACTTTCATTTTCTGTTGATAAGCTTCGGTCTTGCTTAGGGATTCATATCTTTGTTGTTAAACCTCTATCAATTGATAGATCCTTTTTTGCACGGGATTAGTGTCTAGTTCCTCTTCTTGTAGTAGTTTCATCACTGGTAAGGTGAGATTCATGGGAAAAATGACATCTATACCATACACCGGTTGATAAGGAGAAGCGACGATAGCTCTCTTAGTGTTGATTTTGTCTGCCCAAAGTTCGTATCTGAGGTTGGCAACCCAAATACTTTTATTTCTATCTAACATCCTTTTGATTATTCTTGCAAGATTCTTATTGGAGGATTTTGCTAGTCCATTTCCTTGAGGGTTGTAAGTTGTGACATGTACCAATTCTATGCTGTAATCTCGATGGAATTGTATCGTCTTGGAGTATTTGAAAGCTTGGGAATTATTTGTGACCAACCTCCTAGGACACCCGAATCTCGAAAGAATGCAGTCTTCGAGGATTGTGATAATCACTTTCTCATTATCCTTCCGAGTCGGAATGGCTTCCACCCACTTAGAGAAATAATCAGTGGTCGTGAGGATATACTTGGGTTGACCAATTGAGTTAGGGTGTTTCTCTCTAATGAAGTCTAACCCCCACCGTTGAAATGGGTCTTGAACTTTAATAGGCTTTGTTACCCACCAAAGTGGGTGACCCCATAGGAGAATTTTTCTCCTAGACATCTTTTCAGCCGACAGCCCTTGACAGCCACCAAAGTAGCCAATGTGTTGTGCCATTTGATCTCCGCTCCTTGAACCAGTCATATGTTCCCTCACCCATCTGTCAAGAGCATATGTTTGAAGGTGGGCAATCCAAATCCTAAAGGTATGTTTTTTATTGTGCAATCGGGTGCTTATGCTTGTTTTCCCTCGGGCATATTTGGCATGAATTATTGGGTGACTTGGAAGGAGGAAGGGTTTTGACTGTAGTTTTTTTCCCTCACTTTAAATGGGGGGTTAATCCTCAATCCTAGTCCCATTGGATCTCCTTTTTGGCCTATGGCTTTACGAAGGGCACTACTTGGGAAACCCTGATTTTGGTAGCACGATCCCATTTTCCCATTTCACATTTTTCACTCGTCTCCGCACATTACAAGCCCTATTTTATCATATTCCCTCTCTGGGTCCACAGGGCATTGGTATGCCCCCTCCCCTTGTCCACATGTCTGGATCGGGCCTGGAATTGTTGCCCAGGAGGTTGATGCAGCTAAAAGAACATTGAAAGCATATCATGGCCACAAGCAAGAAACAGAAGAAAAGAATATCATAAAATGCAAAAGATGGTCGGGACATTTAATATTAGTGTTGTACCCTCCATTTTGTTTCTCTTGAGATTCATATAAAAAAGGGGTTGAAGTGCATAGCATATAAGAGTTTGGAGCCTTTTTTTAGAGCAACATATGTGCTCAGAGATTATATCAGACCTATTCAATCAGAAGCTACTTTGGATAAACTTTCCAACGATATAAAGAAGTCTGAAATTGGCTTCTTGAATCAAAAGATAGGGACAATCAAAGTTGGGCCTATGAAATTCAAAACCTCGGAAAACCCTGCGAACCCGGAATCCCACAATTCACTGCAAAAACTATTATAAAAGATCTGAAGACCAGAATACCAGGGATCTGTTAACTGTCGGAGCCGGGGCCGTCTACTGACAGAACCCCATAATGGAGATTGGAAGCCTAGATCCCGTGACCCTGGAACCCCTGTAACTTTAGTTAAATCAAATTTTGAGGCCATCGAGGTTGAATCATTCACCAAAAGAATTGCTCGTGCAACAAAGGACTGGGGACCTTTCTCTCCCCCCCCGACCAGATAGGTGACAACACATAATTGGGCCAAGGTGATGTCAACAACCACCCACTGAGAGGTGGACATGTGGCAGCCAACTTTGAACTTTTCAGGTATCCAAAGGACCCAGATATGGATGACACATCGATCAATCACAGGGTGACACGTTGATTGGTTGATGTCAGCATGACGTCATCCCGGAGGTTTACTCCAGAAGGTCAGAAGACCCACTACAGTGTCTTATTGCACTTTAAAAGGAGTTGGGTTTCTGGGGACCAGGTCACCAAAGCATCGAGGTAGACGGGTTCTAGTGCAACGGTAAATTGTGCTATTCTCAGTGTGGAGTCGCCAAGTGGCAGTGGGCCTTCCACATTTCTCAAATACACATGATTAAGGAGTGAGCACATGTGGAAAGGATCACCGCCGATCTAAATGTAGTTTCACTCCAGGGGAGTTTCGACGGATAAATAAGCAAGGCGATTAAGCCAGTGCTTGCCCCCGAAAATTTAGAGTCAATAAAGAAACAATTGCAAATCAACGATTGAGATTGATTCTGGGGGGCTAAGCCTTACCTCTAATTCTTCCTAGGAACCCCACCGAGAACGATAAAACTAGCCCTCCACCTAGCAGGCCAGTGCAGTGACCACATTTTCCACTAGGACCGCTATCAAGCGAGTGTGGCAAGCGAGCATCAAATTAAATTGGTATATCATCCTCCTCTATTTTCCTTTGCCCAATCCAAATCTTCCACATGTTCCTCCCTCGTGCCATCTCCTAAATTCTCCCACCTAGTAAATTCCCGTGATTGGCCATTGTACCCCGCGCCCCAACCATTGTACTATAAATTGCTTATTTAAACCCATTCTATATCAAGCCCTTCCATTTGTTTACAAGCTACCTCAGATCAATTGCTCACCATAGTGAAATCCTCTGTGCACTCACAACATTCTATTCTTCTAGCTCACCAAGCTTAACCACCCTCATCAAGAATATATGAAGAAAGCTAATGGGAAGTCGAAGACGCCTGTGCAACAACCCACCGACCCTTTTAGAGAAACTATAGATGAAAATTTTCCCGAGATGAGACTATTCTCAGACACAAATCAAGCCTCATTCCCCACCTGAGTTGGCGATACTCCTCAATCTTCAGAAATCATGGCAGAGATGGATAATTGAGCATGGGTCCACTTTGAAAGATCAAGCGAGCCGACATTGAGGATCTCTTTTGATTTGAAATCATATCATATGATTGCCATTTTGGCAATTTTGTATATTTTTTATTTTCAAGAAAGAATCAAGTTGTTATGTAATGATCAAAACAATTAGGCATTCGGCACGCTGGCACAACTGATTAGTTTAGACAACTGTCGCATTAGAAGATATTTTGTAGCTATTTTTGTTATGACTCTCCCTATAAGAGAGAGCAGGAACTCATTTGTAAGGGTTCGATTTTCATGCTAAGACGCTGCAATATTCCGTAAGTTTTTGCAAGTTCTGATAGTTAATGACATGTATGCTGTTTTGAAAGACTAATGAAGAGGCTTTTGGTGATTCCAAGCATTGATATGTGAAGTATGTGTTCTTGTTTATGTTTATCATTTTTCATATGTGTTTCTTTCTTCTTATAAATCATGTAATTGTAGATGTTGGAATTAATCTTTTATGTCAGATTTATCTATGTCATGTTATGGCAAACGATACCTGTAAATGTGAGATTGAAAGCCTTAAAATTCGCTTTGTGGTTTCTAATTTCATCTTCTTTGTCTACATATTATTTTGCTGAAATTTAATGCACAAGATTCTACTTCTAGCCCTTTGCACCAAATTTCTTTCTCTATCTCTTCCCTCACCTATACTACAACTGCTAAAGAAGCTTCAATATTTGTGTGCAGACCACCATATTTGAACTTTACTTCTTAGGAACAATATGTTGCCAATGTGTGTAATGTGTATGGTTTCTGTGTACGATAATTGTACCAGCTTCAAATCCTTTATATTCTTAACTCTGGAGCTAAAGTGATTCATCCACAAGAGACCCTTCTCCTCAATCTGGGGGTTGTCTCTGGGAGCAACAACATCTTTTGGCACCATTGCTGGGCAACGCATTAGAATATATTTCCCTAGGTATGATTTTTGAACATTCCTTTTGTATGGTGAACAAAGGAAGTGTGGGTTGAGGTCTCTCACCAAGCAAATCCCTCAGACAATAATCCTTGCTTTTAGGAGGCCTCATACCTGCTTAGATACCTCGCAGCAAAAAACTCCTCTTGTCTTTGACCCAAAAATAACCGTCTCCAAAAGAATTTGGAGGTAAAGAACCCCAATAAATCCATATCCTATTGTGCTTACCTTAGAGGCCTTGACTTCTAGCTCTCGGAAAGCTGAGATAAGGTATATTGAAACTTCATCCAGAGTCTTAGAGTTTTCAGAAGAACGTTTTCCTCCACCTAGTTCTTACTTCTTGAGACCTAAGTCTGAAGAAACCTCTATTAGCTCTGATCCTTTTGCACATCATACCTTCCCAGAAGTTGAAGAAGTCAAAGATATTCTCATTACTACTTCGTCTCAAATCTCCACTACTTCCTCGCACCAAATCTTATCCAGTGCGGCTCACCCAACTTCTCAACCACGCCCCGCGACAAATCTTTTTCAACCTCTGTTGCAAAATATGGTTGTCCCTCTTTTTTTACTTAACAAATATGCCCTACTAAATCTACAACAACTTGTGAATGGAATGACCCAAGACTATCTTAAGCTCCTGCCCAAATTCACTGGGAAGATGATATGACAACCCAAAAACACATTGAAGTCTTCTGTGCATTTGCTAAAAACTTGAACGTAGAGCACTTGGATATAGTCCTAAGATTATTTGTGCAATCCTTAGATAGGGAAGTTAGAAAATGATTTAAGACCTTACCAAATAACTCAATCAACACTTGGGAGGAATTCGAGAACATTTTTATGCAAAAATGGGGAGAAAAGAAAAACCATGGGTATTTCCTGGCTGAGTTTAATGCAATAAATAAAAGACACAATGAGGATGTCACAAAGTTCATAAAAAGATTTAATAAGCTATATAACAACTTGCATGCTGAGATTAAACCTCCACAGGCAGTAGCTAATGTGGTGTTTACTAGAGCTTTTGACTCAGATTTCAGATTTATTGTTAGAGAAAGGAAATTACTGGACTAGATCCAAGCCAATGCTCTGGAGGTCGAAGCGAATTTTGCACTTGCAGGTAAGTGGAAAGCAAAGGGAGAACATGGCAATAGGAGAAGGGGAAAAGGATAAGCCAACTCCTCAGGACAAACAAGGGATTCCCAAGAGTAGAAGCTAGATGAAATGAATAAGTTGATCAGGAACCTTTCAAACAAACTAGTGAAGCTAGAGTTGGAGAACAAGAATCCTCCTCGACAGATCCAACAAGGTCCAAACAGAAACTTCAATCTCCAAAACAGGATACCTCCTTTGCAATTATTGCAAAGAGAAAGAAAGGACCAACAAGACCAAATACAACCTCCCTTGTATTTAGAAGATGACCCTGAAGAAAATATTGAAGATGCTATTGAAGTTTAGGAGAACCAGTTCTCTACTCTCTTAGAAGAAGAAGATGGAATAGAAGCACAAGAAGGAGAGGAGGATGATCATAACATCTCTTTGGATGAACAAGAAATATATGCTTATTGTAAGCAGTTTGTTGATTTCATGCAAGCCTAGTTGCATAGGAAGTATGATTTGAGATCCAGAAAAAGATCTTGGACACATGATCAAAGTGAGGGAACTATCCAACCTTCGCCCCCAAAACCAACTGATAAAGGGAAGAAACCTATCAACCTTGATCCACCAACCAAAGGAGAAACCTTCCATCCTATCAATTCCAAGTCTGAATTTGCCATTGCAGACCAACTACCCATTCAAACAAAGCCCATATATCAAGAAAAAAAGAACTCATTGAGCCACTGAAGGTCGATAGGAATCCTTCTGTTTTCAGTCTACAAAAGGAGTTAGAGAAGGTCAAGATATCCATTCCCTTGACTGAATTATTGAAGCAGCCTAGTTATAAAAATCAAGTCTTTGAGTTCATGGATGTATCTCATATTTATTCATCACAAGACAATCTAAATCTATAGGAAGAAAGACCTGTAGTCATGTTTGGCCCCCATGTGGAGGAGAAAGACCCTTCCACTCCTCCATTCTATGTTACCTTAGTGGTCCATGATTTATTGTTGCATAATTGCATGCTTGATTCAGGAGCCTCTCATAATCTTATGCCTTTATTTGTTATGGAACAATTGGGCCTGCAAATAACAAAACCCTATAAGGATTTGTATTCCTTTGATTCCAAAAGAGTCAAATGCCTTGGGATGATCAAGGATCTGGTAGTCAATTTGGCCCAGATTCCTATAAAGAGCTTGGTGATGGATATTGTGGTTGTAAACATTCTCACAAGATTTGGTATGATCCTTTCCTGATCCTGGGGAATGAAGCTTGGAGGGTGTATCAAACTAGGCCTTACATATGCTACTATTCCAATATTCGGTGGAGAAGAGCATATGCTGTACAAAGAATCTAGGCTTGTAAAAATCGTCACCAGAGCAGATAATTCAAACAATTCTCCAGTATATGGCCAAGAAAAAGACCTTTCATGCTTTCTATTAGAAATAGATGATCAAATTTTGGAGGATACCTAAGTAGAAAGTCCCTCACAGGCAAATCAGCAGCAAGTAAAAGTTGACTGCATGTGGAATTTGTTCTTTGATGGAGCCTACTCCAAGGAAGGAAATGGAGCGGGAGTATTGCTGAAATCCCCTGATGGTAACCTCATTCGTATTTCATATAAATTGGAATTTGATGCTACAAATAACATTGCTGAATATGAGGCAATGGTACTGGGCATACAAGTTGCTATAGATTTGAAGATTGCATGTTTGACAATTTTTGGAGATTTTGAACGATTATGAATCAGATTAAAAATTAGTGCCAAACCAAGCATCCAAGGCTAAAACCTTAAAGAATTGAGGTGTGGGATCTAGTTGAAAATTTCTTCCTGGCATTTAATATCCGTTTTTTGCCTAGGGAGCATAACAGGGTGATAGATTCCTTGGAAACAACAGCCAACACTTTTAAACCCCCACAAAATCCCCTATTGAGGTATGAAGCGGAAGCTAGGCACAGACCCTCGGTGCCTGACAATGTAAAATACTAGCAAGTATTTGAAGATGAAGATCAAATTAAAAGGTTTATGGACGTGATCGGGGAGTTTTCTAATGCTGTAATAGACTAGGAGTGTCAAGATATTGAGCAAATTGAAGTAGTTGAACAACAAGGTCATTGGGAAGAATCTGTGGTTGGGCAGAAGATTCTACAGTTAAAGGGAAACATAATCTCAAAGGGCTGGTTGCATTGGAAAGGTTGCTTGATGTTAATGATGTAGCTGTCAAACTAGCCAACAAGGAATTCAAAAAAGATACTGACGACTGTAATATTGGCACTGAACAACAACCAAAATTTATTAAGTTGGCCATGTGAAAATTCCTAGATCTAACAATCTCTGGAATCCTACTGCAACCAGCTGAATCTACTTCCCCTAGATTGTAAACTACATTAAAACTTATTTCAGATTTTTTCTTGAAATATTGAAGTAAATTACTGAAGCAGCCTACACCAAATTAAATATGATTCTGAAACATAGAAACTGAGCAAGGAAATACAAACACATAGGACACCGTTATTTGTGGACAAAAGTCCCCAAAAAAACCTAATGCAGGAAAACCAGTGAAACAACTCTGAGGGTTTTATATTCTTAAGCAGTAGTTCTGAATACAACTCTGGATGCCCTTCTGGCAATCCAGTGACAGAGAAAAAGACACTGGCAGAAAACTTAGTGAGATTACCTCACTCCGCCTAGCAAATTCGACTGATCCGACAGCTGAACTGACTGTCCCCGACTACAACTGTGCTGCCCCTTTGTAGTAAATGCGTGGGCCTGCGTGGAGCTCTCTGAGGCTCTGTGTCAGCTCTGCGCTGGGTCTTCTTGCCTCTTGGAGCTCTAGTGTCAACCCTTCCCAGCTGATTCGATAGCTCCCTGGCAATTTCGAACTTGTGCTGGAAGACAATTCTGCCTTTGTGCTGGCCCTTCTAGCTCTACGTAAAGAACTGCATGGGCCCTCCTGGCCCAACGTCAGTCCTTCCTGGGTCTGTGTTGCCTCCACTGGTGCTTCTCTGCCTCTCTGCTGAGTATTTGGGGTTCCGGAGAAGATCCTCCAACCTCAACTATCTTTGCCCCTCAATTGCAAGAAATCTCCTCAATCAAATTTCCTCCTGAGAACTTCTCACTTCAGAAAATCGATTTCTTGATCTCTCTTGGTGTATCTTCCAAATGACCCTCAAGCCCCTTTTTATATCTTCCTGTTGGACAACCAACGACCTAGATGAACTCCTAACCAAAGGCTCAGATCGTATTGACTTGATCTCTGTCTTTTTTAGAAGATTCACCCACAATTAGATTAATACCCCTTAATATTTTAATTTTCCTAAGTTTAGACTTAGGAATCCCATTAAAAATATTAATTATTTTAATATAATCGTCTTTGGGTGGAACTTCCTAAAACGGTTTTTGGGTTCTTTGGAATGCATGTGCCCAAGCTTCCCTACAAAATTTGAGCATGTGCCCAAGCTTCCCTCTTAGTGAGGAATGTGCTCTAGCAATATACTATTGCTGCATACTGCTCTGACTCTGAAGCATCATCCTTTGCACTGCTGATGTCTGACATGTTGTCCACCAACTACTGCATTGCTGCTGTAACTATACTACTGCCTTTGACACTTCCACTGCCAATGCTACATCTGTACTACAACTCCCTTTCAAATGCTGCATCTGCTATGCTACTAGCATTGCCATTGCTAACACTGCATCCATACTCCAACTCAGTTGCTGAGAGAAGCAACTGAAAAACATCCAAAATTACTGAACTAACTGTGTTCAGCATGATACCACGTGAATGTTGGAACTGACTGCTGCTAGTTTATGCGCTGGCCCTCTAAATCTATTGTGCTGCTGCTAACCTCTGCTCTGTGCCATCTGCACTGCTGCCAACTCTGCTTTGTGTTGTTAAGTTCTGGTGCTCATACCCACTGCAATTGTCTCCTTAACATTCATCAGCACCATATGGCACTAGTCTATTCGGCTACTGCAAAATTGGGCTTGTTAGGATATTCCGACACATAGGATATAGTTAAGTTCAACTTGGTCTAGTGTAGAGTTAGGTATAGAGTTAGGTAAAGTGTGTTTCTTTACCGTTGTACATTTTGTAACTTACAATCCGACGGTCACGATATGTAGTGATCCGACGGTTCATTCTCTCCTCGGTATTACCGACACTTGATCCGTGGCTTGACACCCGATTGGTCCATGAGTTCTATTTAAAGCGCATGGAGGGTCATTGTTCGGGTAATCCGTGCATGAGAGAAGCTTATGTAAATTTTCATTCTTTGATTAATAAATTGCCTGTAGTACCCACGTTGGGACAGGCCGTGGACTGTTTCCCTCATTGAGGGTTTTAACCACGTCAAAAATACTGGTGTATTGATCTGTGATCTGGTTGTGAGCGGTGTCCTTTTGGTATTCTTTCTGAGGAACTTACCCTGTAAATTCTTACATGGTATCAGAGCTATTTGAGGGCCGCGTCCGTTGGTGATCCAAATCTGAAGCCGGTAGAACTGCATGCGGCTGTCGTTTCCTAGATCTGCTGTTTCTGACTGCTTTCGGGCCGAGAGGACTGCTCTGTTGCGTTCGAAGCATCTGTTCCAGTGAGGAACCCCTTTCGTTTCACGCGAAAAGGTTTCCGGTAGCCCTAGCTGCGTCATTTTTCAGATCGGGAGGTATACAGTGTTTTTTTGCAGTTTACTGTTATTTTCTCTCTGCTTATTTCGGTTTCGGTTTATTTAGCCTTTTTTTTTAACCGGATCTATACCTTTCATTTCTGCGTATGCTCTTTGCCCTGCGACTCTGTGCGATCTGGGCAAATCAGAAACAGAAAGGAAGGATTTTTCTCATGCGTATGCTCTTTTCCCTGCACCTTAGTGTGATCTCGGAAAATCAGAAACATTGAGAAAAATATTTAGTTTTTCGGCTAAAGCTAACTTTGAGATTTTTTTTTTTAAATTTTTAGTTTTTTGGCTAAAGCTAACTTCGAGCCGCAAGGTTCGTTTTTCTTTGCATATTCGTGTTGGGTTTTGTGTTTTGTGTTTTGTAGGGAAAAAGAGCTTTCTCAAGGCAAGCACGCAAACCAAGGCCCCCCCCCCTCTCTCTCTCTCTCTCTCTCAAATTTTTTTTATAGATCAATTGGTTCAAAGCTATTTTAAGAGAGTAGAGGTCTTGGGTTCAAGTCTCCATTTTGTGGGGGCGGATTTTTTTCATTCCCGCACATTCGCGCACTTTGCCGGCAACGTCAACAATTTTTTTTCAAAAAGCCATAACTTCTTCATCCGGAAGCCTTTTTCAGAGCCGTTTTTTTTAAACCGCCTATTTTTTCGAGATCTATCCATTGGAACACTTACTTTCAGCATCTTCAGCTTCAGTTTTTAAAAAAAATGGAAAGTCCATGCCAAGTCATTCTTGACAGCACTAACTACTTCCAATGGGTAGCCTACATGGAAGATTTACTTAGAAGTAAAGGTCTCTTCAGAATAGCCACAGACCAAGAGAAGAAACCAAAAGATGAAGACAAGGCTGCAAAATGGGAAAATAGACAAGATCAAGCACGTGGTTTGATAGGGATGTCTATTTCTCCTGATCTTAGATTCCACATTGCAGAACTTGAGACTCCTCATGAAGCATTAGAAAAACTCGCTAAAGTTTTTGGGATTAAAAATGAAATTAGAGCCCATCAACTTGAAAATGAGTTGCTTACTTTGGATCCTAATAATTTTTCTTGCATTGAAGATTTCTTGTCCAAATTCAAGACCCTTAGATATCTCTTGGAAGGTGTTAAAGTTAAGAAAGAAGATGGTAACCTTATTTATTCCATCCTTACTAAGTTGGGACCAGCCTACTCTGTATTTGTTTCCACTTTCCATTCTACAAGGGAAGCTTTCATTTGTCAAGGAAAAGACTACAAGGCCCCTTCCTTTGACTCCTTTTGTGATTCCTTAATAAGAGAACAAGAAAAACTCTTACACCTTGGTCTTCTTAATCTTGGAAACTCTTCCACGAAAGCGTTAGCCGCCCAGCAGCAACCAAATTCAAAGAATCCTAAGAAGTCATATCCTCAAAAGAATGGTCCTAAACCAACTCAGCCTCAAAATGAAAGATCATTTCAGCAAAATGATAAGACCAATAAAAACAAATGGAAGAAGACTGATAGACATTGTAACTTTTGTAATCGAGATGGCCACTTAGAATCTAAATGCTTTAAGAAGATGGAAGCCTTGGAAGCCGCAATGAAGAAACATAACATCCATGTGGAGCCTACTTCAACTTCAACTTCCGGAATGGCACTTTCTGCATGTCGTTGTCAATCATCTCAGTCTGGTTATGCATTAAATGTATCTTCTTCTTCTTCTCATTCTCATGAGTGGCTCATTGATTCTGGAGCCTCTTATCACATGGCCAAAAACCAAGCCATGTTTTCTTCTTTAAATGATTGTAACACCAAAAATATATATGTTGGTGATGATAGATCTCTTAATGTTGTAGGGACTGGAACTGTTCATCTAGACAATGGTCAGTTTAATGATGTATTATGTGTTCCAACCTTATCCTGCAACCTTCTATCTGTCTATCAGATAACTCATTCAGGTGAAGGTAAAATTGTTGAATTTTCACCTCATGATGTTGTAATCAAGGATCTAAAAGATCCTAAACAGATTCTAGCTACTGGTCTTGCTGATGATTCCACAAGGTTGTATAAGTTTCACAACTTTGGGTCATCAAATCTTCCCTCAGTATTTGTTGCTCATAATGATGAAGTGAGCAAACTTTGGCATGAGCGATTTGGTCACTTAAACTATCGCTCCCTTCAGCATCTATGTAAAGAAAATATGGTGACAGGTCTTCCTATGGTATCTTGCAGAGATGGTGTTTGTTCCGGATGTGTACTCGGAAAACATCATCGGGACAGTTTTGACAAACGTGCCTCTTGGCACGCCTCAGCCCCTTTACAGCTTGTGCACAGTGATTTATGTGGTCCTCTTCCTGTTGCTTCATTCTCTGGCTGCAAGTACTTCTTAACTTTCATTGATGATTTCTCCAGACGCACTTGGGTATACTTCTTAAAACTCAAGAGCGAAGTATTTAACACATTTTTGGCCTTCAAAGCCTTTGTTGAAAAACAATCTGGACATCAAATTCTTAAGCTAAGAACTGATAATGGTGGAGAATATGTTAAAAACACATTCATCAACTTTTGCACCGAAAATGGAATTCAAATGCAACATACTGTTCCATACACTCCACAACAAAATGGTGTAGCTGAAAGGAAAAATCGCACCTTAAAGGAAATGGCTAATTGTATGCTGCAATCTAAAGGACTCAGTCTTAGTTTTTGGGCCGAAGCAATTAATTGTGCAAATTATATAATCAATCGCACTCCTACTAAGGTTCTAGAGAATATCACTCCAGAAGAAGCTTGGAGTTCCATTAAACCAGATGTAAGTCACTTTCGTGTGTTTGGAAGTGAAGCATGGGCCCATATTCCAGATGAAAAGCATAAAGCTTTAGAACCTAAGAGTGAGAAATGTACTTTTGTTGGATATTCTGAAGATGTAAAAGGTTATAGACTTATTCCATTTAAGTCCAAAAATGTTATCATTAGAAGAGATGTAAAATTTGATGAAAATAAATCGGCCTGCGAGCCTAGTCCGGCGGATGTGCCACCTCTTCCTATCTCTTCTACTTTTGAAAACATTTCTTCTTCAGATGATGAAAGCGAGGATGATAATCCTCCCCCACCTTCTCAGGATCCTCAACTTCCAAGATGGGTCCGTGCTACTCGGGATGCAGCAGGTGATCTTGCCGGTGATCCTACAGATCAGCGACGTACACGTTCTCAGTTTGAAAGAGCCTCTTCTTTACTGGCTCAAGCTCCAGTAAATCATGATCCTGACACTTTTGCAGAAGCTTCAGGCCATCCACATTGGGAAGCAGCTATGAATGAAGAATATCATTCATTGATGACAAATGATACATGGGATCTTGTTCCTCTACCAAAGGGACGCAAACTTGTTAGATGTAAATGGGTTTACAGAACCAAGTATGGACCAGATGGGAAAGTTGATAAACATAAAGCTCGTCTCGTTGCTAAGGGCTTTTCACAGGTTGAAGGCATTGACTACACTGAAACCTTCTCCCCTGTTGCCAAAATGAACTCTATCCGCCTTGTTCTTTCCCTTGCTGCCTCTTTAAAATGGGAAGTCCATCAGATGGATGTTAAATCTGCCTTCTTGCATGGGGACTTGCAGGAAGAAATCTATATGGAACAACCCATTGGCTTCATACAAACAGACTCCAGCCTTGTTTGTCGACTTAAGAAATCCCTTTATGGCCTCAAGCAAGCTCCTCGGGCTTGGTATGCCAAAATGGATAGCTTTCTTTTAGAATCTGGCTTTTCTAGGTGTCATTCTGACAATACTGTCTACACCAAGAAAGTGGGCAACTCTCTTATCATCCTTGTTCTTTATGTTGATGATCTTATTCTTACTGGTAGTGATCCCAACCTTATAAACCATGTGAAGTCCAGCCTTAAAAAGAAATTTGAAATGACAGACTTAGGACACTTACACTATTTTCTCGGTCTTCAAGTCTTGCAATCCAAGGAGGGTATTTTCCTTTCCCAGTCCAAGTATGCTTGTGATATTCTTCGTCATTTTCACATGGAAGACTGTAAGCCAGCCCCTTCTCCCTTTCAGTCTGGAGTCAAACTTTCAGTCTCTTGTACTTCTCCTGAAGTTGATGCTACCTTATACCGTCAACTTGTAGGAAAACTCTTGTATTTAACCCATACTCGTCCTGATCTTTCCTTTGCTGTTGGCCTTGTTGCTCGTTTTATGCAAAACCCCCGTGAAAGTCATTGGAAAGCAGCTAAAAGAATACTTCGTTATGTTCGAGGTACAGTACAGTTTGGGATTCATTACAGTGCCAAAGCAGCTCCTCTGTTAGTTGGTTTCACTGATTCTGATTGGGCTGGTGACCCTGATGATCGGAAGTCTACTGCCGGTTATGTCTTCACTCTTGGTTCAGGACCTATTACATGGGCTTGTAAGAAACAGGCTGCCATTTCTCTTTCGTCAGCAGAAGCAGAGTATCGTGGTGCCGTGGAAGCTAGTAAGGAAGCCTTGTGGCTTCGTCAGATCCTATCAGAGTTTGGCTTTGAGCAGCAGCATCCAACCACACTTTGGTGTGATAATCAAAGTGCCATTCAGCTATGCAAAGATCCAGTCCAGCATCAGCGCAGCAAACACATTGAACTACACATGCACTTCATCAGAAAGCTCATTCATGACCATGTTCTTGAAGTGCAATATTGTCCAACAGATGATCAGGTTGCAGACATCTTCACAAAGGCTCTCACAGAGGCGAAGTTCACTAAACTTCGATATATGCTTGGAGTTCAGGAAGTTGTCACTAAGGGGGGATAGGCTCTAGTGCCTCCTTCCTTCTCCTATTGTGTCATATTTGTAAATCCTTCAATCCTATCCCAAGTTGTTCTTAAGGGGGGATGTTAGGATATTCCGACACATAGGATATAGTTAAGTTCAACTTGGTCTAGTGTAGAGTTAGGTATAGAGTTAGGTAAAGTGTGTTTCTTTACCGTTGTACATTTTGTAACTTACAATCCGACGGTCACGATATGTAGTGATCCGACGGTTCATTCTCTCCTCGGTATTACCGACACTTGATCCGTGGCTTGACACCCGATTGGTCCATGAGTTCTATTTAAAGCGCATGGAGGGTCATTGTTCGGGTAATCCGTGCATGAGAGAAGCTTATGTAAATTTTCATTCTTTGATTAATAAATTGCCTGTAGTACCCACGTTGGGACAGGCCGTGGACTGTTTCCCTCTTTGAGGGTTTTAACCACGTCAAAAATACTGGTGTATTGATCTGTGATCTGGTTGTGAGCGGTGTCCTTTTGGTATTCTTTCTGAGGAACTTACCCTGTAAATTCTTACAGGGCTCCCATAGCAAGGTATTGATCCAAGAGGTGGACTTCTCAAGGATCCTCCCCAACGTAGTTCTTTCGAACTACAACTCCAAATCAGCCCACCTCCCTCCTAGAGGTATCTTGGCTGTCATGGCGAACTCTTCCCGTTCGATCTTTGTGGCTACAACCTTAGGATTGTGCTTCTCATCCTTGCCCTTTTTCTTCAAAGGACACTGGGATGCATAGTGGCCCATCTTTCCACATCTGAAACACTTCACCTTGGAGACATCCTTCTTTCGTCTCTGTTGCCCCTGCTGTCCCTTCGATGTAATGGCTGCATTCTCCTCCTCCTCCTTGGGCTTTGATCCACTGTTGCTGCTACTTCCGTCAAGTTTGACCTTGACCAGGTCTCTCCTCAGCTCCTCTTGTTTTAGAGCTGCCCACATCTCATCCCAATTTGGCAATGCTGATCTGCCCAGGATACTTTGGACAAAGACTTGCCACTCATCTGAGACAAAATTGAGGGCTAGTCTAACTAACTCTAAATCCTGAGATGTATGCCCTGCAATAGATAACTCATCACGGGTTTCCTTAAGCTTCGTGAGGAATGGATCCACACGCTCCCACTTCTGCATCTGAGCAGATCTCAGATTCTGCTCGAAGTACATCGTTCGCTGCTCGGAAGATCCCTGATATAGTGTTGCCAAGGCATCCCACATCTCCTTAGCAGTTCCTCTGCTAGCGATGTGACACACCACGTGATCCTTGACTCCATCCAAGATCATCCTCTTGGCCTTCACCATTTATGATCTGTACTTCTTCAGTGGATCTGCATCTGCAGGGACAACCACCACGCTATCGACATAAGTCTTGAGGGCATGCTCATCTAGAAGGAAAGACATTATGGCCTTCCAGATGACGTAGTTGGATGCTTCATCCAACCTATCCCGATCCCTCAAGTCACTGATTGCCATCTCCTCCGAAAACTGTCGAACAATTCCCTCTTTCTCCCTACTGCGTAGCTTCTAGGCTGGCTTACGTACTCCCTGATGGAGTTGGTAAGTCGGCTGCTCCTCTGCTGCCCAACAAATGAGAAATATTGATTTCCTCGGTAAGAAACCACTGAGGAAGTGTTCCCTCACTATGTGATTTGCTTCCTTCTTCTGATGGTTTTTCTGCCCAACACTCAGCTTGCAGAAAACTGCGTCCCTTTAGCTTTGCGCTGAGGCTCTGCGTGGCTCCCTTTGCCTTGGCAAATTCTCGATCTGGCAGTCTTACCTCTCTGTCGACTCATTCAAAGAGACAACCTTGAAAATATAGCCCTCCTAATCCCTCAGGGGATTCGAACTGCTGCTTGCTGCAGAAAGTTGGCCCTTGCTTCAGTGCTAGATCTTCTCTTCCTGTTTCACATCAAATGCTCTAATACCATGTGAAAATTCCTAGATCTAACAATCTCTGGAATCCTACTGCAACCAACTAAATCAACTTCACCTAGATCGTAAATTACATTACAAACTATTTTCATATTTCTTCTTGAAATATTGAAGTAAATTATTGAAGCAGCGTACACCAAATTAAATATGATTCTGAAACATAGAAACTGAGCAAGGAAATACAAACACATAAGACACCGTTATTTTTGGACAAAAGTCCCCAGAAAAACCCAATGCGGGAAAACCGGTGCAACGGCTTTGAGGGTTTTATATTATTAAGCAGTAGTTCTGAATACAAATCTGGATGCTCTTCTAGCAATCCAGTTACAGAGAAAAAGACACTGGCAAAAAACTTAGTGAGATTACCTCACTCCACTTGGCAAATCCTGCTGATCCGGCCGCTGAACTGACTATCCCTGGCTACAATTGCACTGACGGTTTGCAGTCACTGTGTGGGCTTGCGTGGAGCTCTCTGAGGCTCTGTGTCAGCTCTGCGCTGGGTCTCCTTGCCTCCTGGAGCTCTGACGTCAACCCTTCCTGGCTGATATGGCAATTGAACTGACTATCCCCAGCTATAGCTGCGCTGCCCCTTTGCAGTAACTGAGTGGGCCTGTGTGGAGCTCTCTAAGGCTCTGTGTCAGCGCTACGATGGGTCTCCTTGCCTCCTGGAGCTTTGACCTCAACCCTTCCGGGTTGATCCGACAGCTGAACTGACTATCCCCGGCTACAACTGCGCTGCCCCTTCGCAGTAACTGCGTGGAGCTCTCTGAGGCTCTGCGTCATCTTTATGCTAGGTCTCCTTGCCTCCTGGAGCTCTGACGTCAACCCTTCCCGGCCAATCTGACAGCTCCTTGGCAATTTCGGACTTGTGCTGGAAGACAAATCTGCCTCTGCGCTGGCACTTCTGGCTCTGCATCAAGCACTGTGTGGGCCCGCCTGGCCCAGCGTCAGTGCTTCCTGGGTCTGCGCTTCCTCCACTGGTGCTTCTCTGCCTCTCTACTAAGTATTCGGGATTCCAGAGAAGATCCTCCAACCCCAACTATTCTTGCCCCTCAACTGCAAGAAATCTCCTCAATCGAATTTCCTCCTTAGAACTTCTCACTTCAAAAAATCGATTTCTTGATCTTTCTTGGTGTATCTTCCAAATGGCCCTCAAGCCCCTTCTTATATCTTCTTGTTGGACAACCAATGGCCTAGATTAACTCCTAATCAAAGGCTCAGATCATATTGACTTGATCTCCATCTTTTTCTAGAAGATTCATCCACAATTAGATTAATACCCATTAACATTTTAATTTTCCTAAGTTTAGACTTCGGAACCCCATTAAAAATATTAATTATTTTAATATAATCGTCTTTAGGTGGAATTGCCCAAAATGGTTTCTGGGTTCTTTGGAATGCATGTGCCCAAGCCTCCTTGCAAAATTTGAGGCCTAGAGCACATCCGATGCTACCCCAAACCAACAGGCCAAGGAAATTCTAGGGAGATACAAGCAAAAATACCTTGACCTTTTTAGAAAATATGTTGATATTTTCGCCTGGTATTATGATGATTTAAAAACTTATGATATCAATATTATTCAACACAAGATCCCTCTAAAGTCTGAAATTAAATCCCACAAGCAGAAGTTGAGGTAGATTAATCCCCTGTTTCTCCCCTTGATTGAGAAGGAACTCAGGAAAATGCTCCAGGCCAAAATCATTGTACCCTTGAGATATTCAGACTACGTGGCTAATCTGGTCCCTGTCAGAAAGAAGAATGGAGAGATCAGATTGTGTGTGGATTTTAGAAATCTGAACAAGGCCTCCCTAAAGGATAACTATCCACTGCCTAAGATGGATTATATTTTGCAAAAAGTAGTAGGATCATCAAGACTCTCCATGATTGATGGTTTCTCTGGGTTCAACCAAATCGTTGTGCATCCTGAAGATCAGAAGAAGACAACTTTCACCACACCATGGGGAACATTCATGTATGCACGAATGCCTTTCAGTCTCATGAATGTTGGAGCTACTTTTCAAAGGGCGATGGATATAACATTTGTTGGTGAGAAGGATAAATTTGTGGTGATTTACTTAGATGACATAACTGTGTTCTCAAAGTTTGATGAAGAACATTTGCAGCATCTACAACACACCTTTAAGAAATGAAGGAAGTATGGTTTATCCTTGAATCTAAAGAAGTCACAATTTTCTCTTACAGAAGGCAAGCTCTTGGGACATATAGTCTCAAGGGAGGGAGTGAGAATTGACCTTAAAAGGGTGGAAGCAATTAGTACCATCCCCTTGACAAGAAACAAAAAGGAGATGTAAGTTTTCTTAAGGAGGATAAACTTCTTGAGGAGGTTTGTGCCGAGTTACGCTGAGATTGTTAATTAGATCACATATATGCTGAGAAAAGACAGAGAGGTCAAATGGACCCTAGAGGCAAGGGAATCTTTCACCAGAATTAAGAAAGCCTTTGGAGAGGCTCCGGTCTTGGTTAGCCCTGACTATCAGAATCCGGTCTTGGTTAGCCCTGATTATCAGAAGCCATTGCTGATTTTTTCTTTTGCGTCCACCAACACTGTTGTAGTTGTGCTACCGCAAAAGAATGAAGAATAGAAAGAACAACCAGTGGCATTTTTCAGCCAAGTACTAAAGGATGCAGAGTTGAAGTATGATATCTTGGAAAAATAGGCCTATGCTCTGGTTAAGGTCGTGAAAGCCTTCAGGACCTATGTTCTACAGTCGAAAATAATTGCCTATGTTCCTACGACAGTTGTGAAGGACATTCTCACGCAAGGAGACAACAAAGGAAAAGGGGCAAGTGGATAGCTAAAATTCAAGAGTTTGACATGGATATCAAGCCAACTAAGCTAATAAAGGGGTAGGATTTATCCAAGATCCTATCGGAGGCAAACTGCAAAGCCATGGGAAAAAATTGGTTGGCTGAGACTTCAGTACCAAATGCAGTAAGTGAGGAGAACCAGTCTGATAAGCAAGATAACGGAATAACTTATAAATACCTCTGTTCAGATTGGTACACAAATATTTTCCACTATCTATTGTTTCTTAGCTACCCAACAAGTTTTGATAAATCAAAATATAGGGCTTTGAGAATGAAAGACCAGAAGTATGTAATCACATATGGTCAACTGTATTGGAAGGATCCTGGTGGTATATTGTTGTTGTGCTTAACTGAAGATGAAATTGTTGAGACCATTAATGAATACCATGGTTGTGCTTGTGGAGGCCATTATAGTTGGAAGGTTACAACTCATAAAATCCTGAAGGCTAGTTTCTACTGGCCTACCTTGTTTTCTGATGTCTACAAGCCGGTGAGAGTTTGCAGGGAATGTCAAATGTTTGCTGATAATAAAAAGTTGGTCCATTGCCTCTGATTCCAGTTTTTGTGGAAGAACCTTTTAGGAAATGGGGATTGGATTTTATAGGAGAGATTCACCCACCTTCTAGTGGGCAACATAAATGGATTTTGGAAGCGATTGACTACTTTACAAAATGGGTAGAGGCCATTCCTACTCGAACTGCAACTGATTCGGTGGTCATGAAGTTTCTTGAAGAAAATATTTTTGCCAGGTTTGGATGTCCGAAGAAGATAGTGACTGATAATGCCCATGTGTTTAAGTTTGCAAGACTCATTGATTTCTGCCAAAAGTATAATGCCATACTTGATCACTCTACCATCTATTATCCACAGGGAAATGGGTTGGCCGAGTCATCAAACAAGACATTGGTGAGAATTTTAAAGAAAACCATTGCAGAAAACAAGAAAAACTGGGACTCCCAGCTTAAATTTTCTCTTTGGGCAAACAGAGTCACAACAAAGAGATCCACTGGAAAATCACCATTTGAATTAGTGTATGGTACTGCTGCATTGTTCCCTAGTCAATTGGCTATGCCAGTGGCTAAGTTAATTTAGGATGCAGAGGAGGAGCCAAATCCATTAACTAGGAGGATAAACTAGTTGGTTGAATTGCAGGAGAACAGAGAGCAGGTAGCTCAGAATTTGCTCAAATACTAGGATAAGATGAAGGCCCTGTTTGATAGAAAGGCCAAAGACAAAGATATCCAGCCGGGGGACCTTGTGCTCAGGTGTGGTGTTAGAAGGGAAGACAAGGGCAAGCATGGAAAATTTGATCCCTTGTGGTTTGAGCCATTCAGTACCTAAAGCCAAAGGTAACAATACATTTACCCTGGAGAACTTAGATGGAGAAGTGTCTGCACTGCCTGTTAATGGCCAGTACCTCAAGCACTACTTTCAGCACTAAAGCCAGGTACACATTGGCATTGTAAATATCGGAGTGTTTGTTTCATTTTCAGTTTTGTATTTATATTTTTGACTCCATGCCCAACAAAAGGCTACTAGTCTGCAGGTTCTCAATGCCTTGCAAGCCAAGACACTATCCCCAGTTGGAGCCAATGTTGTACACTCCTTTTTGTTTCTCTTGAGGTTCATATAACTAAGGGGTTGAAGTGCATAGCATATCAGAATTTGGAGCCTTTTTCAGAGCAGCATATGCGCTCAAAGATTATATCGAACCTATTCAATCAGAAACTGCTTTGGATAAAATTTCCAATGATATAAAGAAGTTTGAAATTGGCCTCCTAAATCAAAAGATAGGGACAAGCAAAGTTGGGCCCATGAAAGCCAAAACCACAGAAAACGCCGTGACCCTGAAATTCCGCAATTCATTGGAAAAACTATTGCAAAAGCTCCGGGGACCAGAAGACCATGGATTCGTTAATTGTTGGAGCCGGGGCTGTCTACTGAAGGAACCTCATAACAGAGATTGGAAGCCTATATCCCACGACCCGGCAACCCCCGTAACTTTAGTTAAATCAAATTTTGAGGCTGCTGGGGTTGAATCATTCACCAAAAGAATTGCACGTGCAACAAAGGACCGGGGACCTTTCTCACACACCCCCCCCACCCCCCCCCTTCCAACAAGATAGGTGACAGCATGTAATTTGGCGAAGGTAATGTCAACAACCACCAACTGGGAGGTGGACACGTGGCAACCAACTTTGAAGTTTTCAGGTACGTAAAGAACCAAGATATGGATGACACATGGATCAATCACAGGGTGACACATGGATTGGTTGATGTCGGCATGACGTCATCCTGGAGGTTTACCTTGGAAGGTTAGATGCCCCGCGACAGTGTCTTATTGCATTTTAAAAGGACCTGGGTTTCTGGGGACCAGGTCACCAGAGCATCAGGGCAGACGGGTACCAACTCAATAGTAAATAGTTCCATTCTCAATGTGGAGGAGTTGCCAAGTGGCAGTGGGTCATCCACATTTCTCAAATACACACGATTAAGGAGTGAGCACCTGTGGAAAGGATCACTGCCCGTCTAAATGTAGTGTCACCCTAGAGGAGTTTTGATGGATAAATAAGCAAGGTAGTTAAGCCAGTGCTTGCCCTCATAAAGTTAGAGTCAATAAAGCAACATTCGCAAATCAACGGTTGAGATTGATTCCGGAGGGTTGAGCCTTACCTCCAATTCTGCCCAGGCACTCTGTCGGGAATGATAAAACTGGCCTGCCACCTAGCAGGCTAGCGTAGCGACCACATCCACCACTGGGACCGCTATCAAGCAAGCGCAAGATTAGATTGGTATATCATCCTCCTCTATTGTCTTTTGCCCAATCCAACTCCACCATGTGTCCCCCCCTTGCGCCATCTCCTCAATTCTCATGCCTAGTAAATTCCCACGAACTAGCCATTGCACCTTGCGCCACAACCATTGTACTATAAATTGCCTATTTAAACCCAGTCTATGTCAAGCCCTTCCATTTGTTTACAGGCTACCTCTGATCAATTGCTCACCAGAGTGAAATCCTCTGTGCACGCACAACGTTCTATTCTTCCAACTCACCAAGAAAGCCTTAACCACCCTCATCAAGAAGATATGAAGAAAGATAAGGGGAAGTCGAAGACGCCTGTGCAACAACCCGTTGACCCTTTTAGAGAAACTATAGATGAAAAGTTGCCCGAGATGGGACTATTCTCAGACACAAATCAAGCCTCATTCCCCACCCGAGTTGGCGATACTCCTCAATCTTCAGAAATCATGGCAGAGATGGATAGTTGAGCATGGCTCCACTTTGAAGGATCAAGCGAGCCGACATTGAGGATCTATTTTGATTTGAAATCATATCATATCATTGCCATTTTGGTAATTTTGTATATATTTTATATTCAAGAAAGAATCAAGTTGTTATGTAATGATTAGCACAGTTAGGCATTTGGCACGTTGGCATAGCTGATTAGTTTAGACAACTGTCGCATTAGAATATATTTTGTAACTATTTTTGTTAGGACTCTCCCTATAGGAGAGAGCAAGAACTCATTTGTAAAGGTTCGATTTTCATGCTAAAAGGCTGCAATATTCTGCAAGTTTTTGCAAGTTTTGATAGTTAATGACATGTATGCTGTTCTGAAAGGCTAATGAAGAGGCTTTTGGTGATTCCAAGCATTGATATGTGAAGTATGTGTTCTTGTTTATGTTTATCATTTTTCATATGTGTTTCTTTCTTCTTAGAAATTGTGTAATTGTAGTTGCTAGAATTCAATCTTATATGTCAGATTTATCTATGTCATGTTATAGAAGACAGTTGTAAATGTGAGATTGAAAGCATTAAAATGTGCTGCATGGTTTCTAATATCATCTCCTTCATTTACATACTATTATGCTGAAATTTAGTGCACAGGATTCTACTTCTAGCCCTTTGCACTAGTTATCTTTCTCTATCTCTTCCCTCACCTATACCACAACTGCTAAAGAAGCTTCACTATTTGTGTGCAGGCCACCATGGCTGAACTTTACTTACTAGGAACAATATGTTGTCAATGTGTGTAATGTGTATGGTCTCTGTGTGTGCTTTTCTCTTTCCACTCGACGTGGATTTTGCTACTGCAATTGCTGCAAAACCCTCTGTGTCCAACCAAGGAATCGACTCAGCGAAATACTGATTTGCGTCACCGGAACTGCTAACTGGTTTTTCTACTACCTGCTGGAACTGCTTCTAGGCTCTGCAATTTTTTCCTTCCACCTGCACTGGAAAAATCGAACCCTCTGCCCAGTAGTTCGAACTGCTAAGCCAGTTTCTGCGCAAATCCTAGAAACTCGTCCTGCTGCTCCCTCTGAACAATGAGTTTTTGCCTTCGCTTCTAAGCTTCTCTGCTGATCACTCACGCTCTAATACATGTGAACTTTTCAACTTCTATTGTAGTAACTGGAAATTATTCTCCTAATTGTTAATTAATTTAACAATTTATTTTCCCACACAAAAAGCGAATAATTCCCTACTACAATTTTTGCCAAATTAAATTTTGCAGGGGATAAACTTGAAACTGATAAATACTCTAGCATACACATATAAAAATTAACACGGTTGTTTTTGGACAAATGTCCCATGAAAAACCCAACTTGGGAAAACTAGTGCAACAACTGAGGGTTTTTATTATTATATAGCAATGAATTTATTTGAATACAATCTAGATGCCGAAAACTGGCAATCCTGTAGAGAAAATACTAGCAAAAATGTAGGGAGGAATTTTCCTCACCCCACAAGCAAATCCGAGCTCTGACTGTAGCTCCAAGTGAGCTGTCCAAACTGCTTCTGCACATGCTTGCATCACTCTAGCACAGTCCCTTCTGCGCTTAGCCTGAATCAGCTGCTCCTCAAGCCGTCTAGTCTGCTGATGATTGGGAAAATGTCTCTCTTGGCCTTTGGAACGTCTTTCCGGCCTATGGAACTGAAACTTGACTTCTCCCCAGGAGAATCAAATTGCCTCTTAGAGGCTTTTGTGCAGCCCCTGTGTCAGCCTAATTGTGGTTCTTCTGCCTCTTTGCAATGTACTTCGTTGGATCTGAAAAACTTCCTCTAGCCTCACTGCCCTTGCCCCTCACTGCCTCTGCTTCCCTACTAAAGCTCGAACTCTTCCAACACTGTTGGCTCTCTTGAAAATCGAACTCTCCAAGGAAATCAAACTCTCTGTGGTTCTCACAAGTGTGTTCTCCATTCACCCATTGAATTCTTCTTATAATCCTCTGTTGGACCTCCAACGACCAAGATTACAACTTAATCAAGGGGCCAAATTAATTCCCTATCGTTCCGTGTGAGTTTTTAGATTATTCACACCTTATCTCAATTAATTCTGATTAATTAACTCCTTTTCCTAAGTTTAGACTTAGGAAACAGTTAAAAATAGGCTAATAATCTAATTGAGATACTTCTAGGTGGAATTTCCGAAAACAATTTTTGGGTTATGGAGAACCCCTGTGTTTTAGCCTCTCAAAGTTTCGAGACTAGAACACCTCCAATGCTATGGAAACTAACATGTGATATACAGTGGTTTCTTGTGCCTAAATGGTAATCTTGACATAAGTAATACATTAAGAACATCTAAATGGGGATCTTGGGTATTTGAAATTGCTAGCCTTACTTCATTGTGATAAATTGCTCCAATTTGTTCTTGTGTACAATTGTTGATCATAAGAGGAATTAACTAACACATTAACAAGTTCTAATAAGCTCTTGCTAATTGTGTTTCATTGAATTTGTCTCTATTGTTTCATTTGGATATTTCATAAATGCCATAAGTACTTCATTTACTTGCTCTTGTTATCTCGTGTTGAATATCATTTGGATCTCAAGTTGATTTCTTGTTGAAGTACTTAATTCACTTAATTATCTCGTTGAAGCAATCACTCACATCTTGCATTTTCATTCTAAGTTAGAAGTGCATTTATAAAACATACCTCCAAGCATAAGCTTGGTTGTAAGAAGATAGGACCACCTTCTCCAAACAATTTGAGGACTTTAGACCCTCATTCACAGTTAACATAGGTGACCTTGTAGTTCTCTTGCGGGCAATCCCTTGTAGGAATGGAGGCACCTAGGTGGTTAGAACCCCACGGGAGGTATTGTTAATGAGGCCATAGCCTCCTTCCTTTGGGCTTCTCTCTACAACTTGCATTCGAGACTAGTTCCAAAAGAATTGAGGAGAAGGAATCACTTAGATTAGGCATATAATTAAAAGTAACCAAGAGCTTGCATCTCACATAGTTTTAGGTCCTACACTTCATATAGGATAGAACTTGCATATTGCAACAACTGTTCATTCGGTAACTTGGAAATTTAATCCTAATTGTGCAAGTAATTAATCTCCTAAGGCACTGGTCTCTAACTTAAAATCTTAAGGAATCTAATCAAAGTGTGCTTGATAATCATACTTGCCTCTTAATTCCATCGAAGTTGCTAGGCCATTCAATTGTGTCTCCTTCAAGTTGTTCTTCATCTTATCCATAGGGACTACCTCCCTTAGTTTGAAATTAGGAGACAACTTAAATGGAGAAGGTAGGGATCAGAGTGACAACCCCTACCTTGAGTGTTGTCGCAATCTAGTGTATAATTTGAGCGACAACAAACCCAATGGAAAAATGTTGACCCAGATGGGGAAAATGTGAAAAGGGTTTGTAATGAGCAGAGGGGAATGAGATATATGGTATCGGAAAGCGGGGACACACAACCAAAATCAAGGTTTCCAATGTAGTGCCACTCCTAAAGCTAGTAGCCAATAAAGATCCCACGTGACTAGGATACAATATTAACCCCCAAATTGAGGTAAGGGAACAAGAGTACAGTCAAAGCCCGTTCTTTCTGTTGAATCCCCCCACTAATCCATGCCCAAATGTGCCCAAGAAAAGCAAGCATAAACACCCAATTACATAATGAAAAATCATACCTTCGAGGTTGGATGACCCACCTTCAAGTTCAAACTACGATTATAACAAATGATCAAGGGCACGCAATGACTAGCTCAGGTGGCAGAGAATAGTAGCACGTCGAGCTATCAGGTGGATGCAAGGGGTTGTTGGTTGTCGGCTGAAGACAAATCTTGGAGAAAATTTCTCCTATAGGGGTCAGCCACTGGTGGTGGGTAATAGGATGGTCAGGTTCATCTTTTACCTTCTTCTTGCCTCCCTTTTCTTTCTCAATACCAATGTTATCATCTCCAGTTTCAATCCTTCATTGTTTTCCTGCAGCAGTTAGGTTTCCTTCTATCTTAACTGCATCAAATTGCATGTCTACCAAGGTTCTAGGTCTTCTCTCTCTCATCATGACAAAGAAATCATGGTCAAAGGTAGCGACATAATTCACCATAGCAGCAGTAGGAGTAGGTTTTATCTCGTTTGGGATTTTGTTATAGAGCTTGTTGAATTTTTTAGTGAACTCTTCTATGTTCTTAAACGGTTTCTTTTTAATTGCTGAAAATTCAGTGAGGTAGTATTGGAAATCCTTCTTCTCTCCTCATTGGGTTTGGAATGTCCTCTCTAAGTCATCCCATGGGTACTGAGAATTGGTGGGAAGAGTACGAAACCATTTTCGTACATTTCCTTCCAGGGTTTTCATGAAGAGTCTCATAAACATGTCCTCATCCTCCACCATAAAGTTGTCGGTAAAGTATTGGAAAGCGCTGATATGTTATTCGGTAGTTCTTCTCTTTTCATCACTAAATCTAGGAAAAAGTTTCAGATAGTTCTAAGGCATGTCATGCAAGACTTGAGGCAATTCCAAGGGCACATATCGAGCTGCTACCCAGGGCAATCACTGGTTAGGTTGGTTTTGCTGATTGCGAGGTTGCCCTTGCCCAACCATGATGTGCTATAGAATGATATCTCTAGCGGCACATGATATTGGGGTTCTAGTTTTCCCTATTGCTTCCAGAGTTACGCAAGGTGTGGATGATAGTGGAGTTTTCGAAGTACAAAGGATGAGTAAACCGGGATGTTTGTGTATTGGTTGCGAGGAGGGTATGTTAGTCTGGATACCCTTTGAATGACTGAGTTGAGAGATCACAGTTGGACAAACTTGGGATGTAGAATTGGTTGCGCGATCCTTCGAGGGTCTAGCTTGTAGAGTTCCATTTCGTTGTTTATAAATGTACAAAAAATACTTAGGATTAAAGACTGGAAGTGTGAGGTTTGGGTCCGGGTTACTCCAGGTATGCCTCCTCGAAGAAGCTAGAATGTGAATCTGAAAATTATGAATTATGTGTTGAAGAGATAAAAAGAATTATAATGAATATGTACAATGGGGTAACTAGGTTTGCAAGCTATCATCGTTGTGGTGTAGTGGTGAGCATACGACAGTAAGGTAATTGACAAACAATGGATGATACAAATAGTGGAGTCGCCAGGTGGAACACACAACTGATAAATTCAGATTCTGTCCACCTACAAGATCTTATAAAGTTGTCATTTCTCCCAGGGAAGATATTCAAATCATCCTTGGCAATGGTGCCACGAGATATTAGGGCTGCAGAGTCGCACTATGTTGTATTATAGTGCAGAGCATGGGAACATCTAAATCTGATTTTAATTCTTTCTTGTTAGTTTTTTTTCTACTGAAAAATATGCACGTGAGAATGCCAAAGATTCATTTAAATTCTGCTAAGTACGTTTCTGTGTATTCCTAAGTTTAAGTGTTCATGTTCTTGGTCTTTTGTATAGGGTTTCAACAAGAACATAAAAGATAACAGCTGTCAGCAAATTAAATCAGGTCTTGTTTCTGTTTGTATAAATTTGTTTATGACGAAATGACTATGTGAAATTTATTCATAATTTTGCTGTTGTTTTTCTATGCGTTTTTAGATATGAGTTTTCATGCACTTTAATTCTTTCACAAAGTTTTGACAAGAAAATAAAAAGTACAAAGAGCAGATTTCAGCCATCCAACAAAGATTTTCAATTTCTATTTAAACTTTCAGTTTCTTCTGAGAATTCAGGTAAGGGAAAATATCAATGGTTCATAAGGGTTTTGCTGGGCATAATTTCTACTTGTTTTAAGGTTAGAGCATCCATGTGCCTTGGGTTTGACATAAGAGACGTAAGGGTTTAATGGGAAAAGAAAGACAAAGCACATATTTCAGCAAACTAAAATGAGCAATTAAAAATTCAACCGTAAGAAACACAGTAATTTGAGTTTATGCATTTTCATTCCAACCCAAGTAAAGTTTACCAAAATAATAAAGATACTCTTCACAATCTTGATAAATTCTACAGAAATTAAAGAAAATTTAATTTAGGACAATTCCTCTTGAAATGCCCATATTCATTACATTCATAACACTGAATCTTAAACATGTCAATTTTCTTTTGAAATTTCTTCCAAGGCTTGAATTTTCCAAACATTCCTTTCTTCCTCGTCATAGCTGCAAATGCTTGTGTTTGCTCATTTGATCCAACGCCATTCTTTGCTTTTAATCTTTTTTCTTCAATATTACATAATGCCCATAGATCACTGAATGGTGTAGCTTCCTTCTTTCCATAGATGCTTGATACAAAGTTGCCCCATTCATCTGGTAGTGCATTGAGTACACAAGTGGTCATCTCTGGATCTGACATTGTTTCTCCTAGCTCTTGTAGTCAATCTCTAATTTGAGATATCTTCATGAGATATGAAGCTATCCCTTCTTCTTTTGATACTTTCATCTTGTATAATTCAGTTCTTAAAGATATTATTTACCCAGCTGTACTTACAGAGTACAACTCTACCAACTTGTCATAGATCTCTTTTGATGTCTTCAATTTTGCTACAAAGGGAATGAGAGAATCCTTGATAGATTCAATGAGGATTCTTTGAGCCCTTATTTCTCCTTTCATATATTTTGACAATGCTTGAGATTGTTCTTGAGGAGGCTTTGTGATGGAGCCCTTGAAATACTCAAAAACTTCATTTTCTATGAGAATCAAATCTATTCTCTTCTTCCATGTAAGGTAGTTTGATGTACCAACAAGTTTATTGTTCTCCTTGCAGAATTAGTCATTTGATTTTTAGGATGAAACATAGATATAAAGTACTTACCTGACAAATGAAGATGCCTCCTTGTTGATGATGTCTTCCACTAGAGTGTGAGATTTAGAATAAGGTAGGGATGATCTACCTTCTTCAAAATGGTTGTTCCTTTTCTTCAAGATGAGAGAGAGATGTTTTTCTTCCTTCACAAGTGCTTGAGGTGTGATCTTTTCTTCAATATGAGGGAGATCACTTTGATTCTTTTGATGACGATAAAGAATGTGGAGGCTTCCCAAAATACTTCAAATGTGTAGAGTCCTTCTTTCTTTGAGATGGGGGTGGGGTCCTTGAGGTCTTCTTTTCTTCTTCCAAGAGTTCTTCTTTCAAGATGATAGGGTCTTTGCGATGTGATGACTAGATCTCCTTGATGTTCTTCTTTTTATATTCGGTCCTTATGATCTTTAAACTGCTTTTCCTTGTCACCTTAGCTCTGATACCATGTTGAGAAATCTAGGGCAGCTAGATTAGGGTGGTTTCTTTTTTTTTGATAACTGCTTGTGATATTCTTTACTTAAAGTTGTAGTATTTATAATTAGATTCTTCTTCTTCTCTTGATTATTATAGTGTTCTTATCATCAAACAACTACCAAAACATGAAGATCAATAGAACAAATGGACACAAGATATAGGCTGCTAGCCAGGGCCAAAACCTCTCCTAGAGAGGAAAACCGACAAGAAATTCTTCTCTTCTTATGGAATTTTCAAATGATGAATTCCAAGACACTTAGACACAGGACCAAGACCCCTCCAAGACCAAGTCAACATTTCTTTAGATGATCTTCTTTTCCACAAAATTCAACCAGTCAAACAACTCCAAACTTCAGATTCGGTCTCTATTTCAACATTTTGGCTACTACTTTAGGTCTGTAACTTCTCGGCCCTTATGTAGCAGCTGCAACTTCAAATGTGTGGGTGATAGAGGCTAAATTAGGCCTCCTCTCTTCTTTGCTTGGATTGATCTTCTCTCCTTAGGTATTCAGCCTTAAAACTTGATCTTCTAGCAACATAATTTAGACTTCTTGATGGAGAACTTCAATGTGATCTTGTAACTGCAGAAACCCTAGCTACAACTCGCACGAGTGAGAGAAATTGACCCAAAAAATTCAGATTTGTTGTCTTCTAGCCTTTTTCTTGATCTTTGCTTGCTTGTATACTTCTTGTGATAGAACTTGCTTGGATGGACTCCTTCAAATGAGGCCGAATGTACTTATATATAGCTTTACATGAGGCTCGAATTTCCCTTAATGAGGTCGACTTCTTCTCTGTAGGCCGACTTGATCTTCGAGGGGTACTATGACATATTTTGGCTCTAAATAAATTCTTTTGACTTGATACAAGATGCCCAATGGGGTCTATTGCATATAATGATGACTCTTTTGACTTCTTGACTCTATGACTAACCTTAGAAGCACACAATAGGTGCTTAGACCTAAAACAAATTGACCTAGAGCATGAAACCCATGCTAATAAAACAATAATAATAATTTTTCTTTCTCTTTTACATCAAATACATAAAATCAAGAATACATAAGATATTATGAAGATCGGACCTAGTTACATATTTCAACATAGACTATGATGAGATCTTTGCACCAGTTTCCTGTTATACAACCATTTGATCCATTGTGGCTCTAGTTGCAAGCCAAGGATGGCCCCTTCACCAAATGGATGTGAAGATTGCTTTTTTGCATGGCTTCCTCAAGGAAAAAGTATTTGTGGAGCAACCACAAGGCTTTGAACTACATGATCAGAAAACCCATGTGTGTAGACTGAAGAAAACCCTCTATGGTTTGAAGCAAGCTCCAAGAGCTTGGTATGCTCGCATTGGTAGCTTATTAATGAAGCTTGGTTTTACTAGAAATAATGTTGATCCAAATCTTTACTGTAAGACAGTCCAAGGTATGCCTTTGATTTTAGTATTATATGTTGATGATTTATTTCTGACTGGTAGTGAACCTCTTATTCTCCAGTGTAAGAGGGAGTTAGCTTCCAAATTTGAAATGAAAGATCTTCACTTAATGCACTACTTTCTGGCTCTTGAAGTATGGTAGAAACCTGGTGAGATTTTCCTTTCTCAAGGAAAATATGTTGTCAATCTACTTGAAAGATTTGGTATGACAAAATCTAAATCAATGAATACTCCAATGGAGATGAACTTCAAGACGCTATGTGGTGAAGCCGCAGGTCTTGATTTAGGAAATCCTTCCGAGTATTGTCAATTGATTAGGATACTGATGTTCTTAGTGAACACTAGACCGGACATATGTTTTGCGGTCAATACTCTGAGCCAATATATGATTAAACCATCTCATGCCCATTGGATCGCTGCAAAACATGTGCTGAGATACTTGCATGGGACCATCAATCTGGGATTGAAATATACTATCGCTGATGTAAGACTACATGGATATTTAGATGCTGATTGGGTCGGTAACTCTATTGATAGAAAAAACACATCTGGGTGCTACTTCAATTTAGGATCTGCAATGATATCTTGGATAATAGAAAGCAAAAATCTATAGCCCTCAGCATGGTTGAAGCTGAGTACATTGCTGCTAGCATGGTTCGCTGTTAGGAAGTATGGTTGAGGAAGCTCTTTGGAGAGTTGTTTGAGCACATTCTGGACACAACAATAATTTACTGCGACAATAAGAGTGGGATTCGACTTGCAGAAATCTCGTCTTCCATGAAAAGTCCAAGCATATTGAGATCAAATATCACTATATCCTGGATATGGTGCAGAAAGGAGCAGTAATACTCCATCATATAACGATTGATGACTAGATCGCCGATATTCTTACCAAGCCTTTGCCAAAAAGAAAGTTCTTAGTTTTCAGAGAGTAGCTTGGATTGATGGATGTGACCCTTCCTAGAGAGGGTGGTCATGGATTATGAGCCTTGGATGTGCAAGATCCTTGACATGTGTTGACAAGTGGATCCCCCCAAGTAGTGATGAGCCTTGGATGTGCGATATTATTGTCATGTTTTGACAAGTGGACCCCCCCAAGCAGTGATGAGCCTTGGATGTGCGAGATCCTTGTCATGTGTTGACAAGTGGATCCCCCCAAGCAGAGATATGACTTGGTTGTGCGAGATCCTTGACAAGTGGGTTATCCCCCCAAGCAGAGATGAGACTTGGTTGTGTGAGATCTTTGTCAAGTGGGTTATCCCCCCAAGCAGAGATGAGACTTGGTTGTGCAAGATCCTTGTTGGTAATCCCCCCAAGTGAATATAGGGTGATGGATGAATCTCCCCTATGATGATTCTTCTTCATTAGATTGTAACATCATTGTTCCAAAGCAGAGATCCATGTGTCAGATAGAAATTCCTCCCTAGCTGAGAGGGAGTGTTGAAAATTGGCAGCTAAGGGATGAATTTCCTTGAATAAAATTTCATTTTTGACTATTCTAGAGTGACTTTCTAAAAATAGAAAGTCATGTCTATCATTGCAACCATGACTTTCCAAAATTAGTAAGTCACCTTGTTTCAATTGGTAATCATATATATATGATGAAAAATCACTTAACTTATCCTTTATCAATCTCAATTGTTTAATTTTTAATTTAATCATCAATATATATATTTAATATTATTATTATCCTTATGATACTATAATATTATTATTAAAATGAAATTCCATGTCACCTTCTCCTACTTGGCACTCAATCATGCCACTTCACATCTCTCTCTCCTTGATGGCAAACCGTGTGAAAATTTTGACTATTGCAGCAATTGGAAATGATTCTTCTAACTATAAATTTAATTATGAAGTCTATTTACTACGACCAACAACGAATAAAATCACAATTGCAATTTTCACCATAAAAACATTGCGGAAAATAAAATGTTGGAAACTAAGAAATATGCTAGCACACACACATAAAAATGACACAATTATTTTTAGACAATTGTCCCCGGAAAATCCCAATGTGGGAAAACCGGTGCAACGCATGAGGGTTTTTATTATTATGTAGCAGTGAAAAACACTGAGTACAATATTTGGATGCCCAGCTGGCTATCCAATTAGCAAAATCTAACAAAAATATTTAGAGATAAAATCTCTCTCTCCACCTGCAATCCCGACACTTGGCCCTCTTAGAAAATTGGTCATCCAACCCCAACACAGGCACTTTTGTGCCAATGCTGCGCAGATCCTCAGATGTTTGGCTCTGTTATTCCATTAATCAAGTTGACCTGCTTGTCTCTGCTGCTGGAAGTGACTCTTTGGACCTCTGGAAGTCTTTCCCGGCCTTTGGAAGATGAATCAACTCCCTCTTCGGCTAAATCGAACTGCTCTGCTGAAGCTTCTGCGCAGGCCCTGTTACCCACCACCTGTGGGTAATGTATATAGGAGAAATTTTTTCTCCTAGATGGTCCTCAGCCGACAGCTAGCAGCCCCTTGCAGCCACCAGATAGTTGGATATGCCATTATCTCTGCCACTTGAGCCAACCATGTGGTATCTTGCCCACTTGTTATGATCGTATGTTTGAAGGTGGGCCTCCCAACCCCGAAGGTATGACTTTTTATTGATATATTTGAGTAATTTTCCTTACTTGTCATGTGCACTTTTAGGCATGGATTGGTGGGGGGATTTGGTGGAAAGAGTGGGCTAGGTTTGTATTCTTGTCTCCTGTTGTAGCTCCTAGAGACAACCCCCGGGTTGAGGGAAGGGTCAGTGCCTAGGACATCTTAGTCTCTCTTGAGAGATAACTCGATGCAGCTCAAGAGATGAATAAAAGTGATTTAGGTGGTTGGTTCAATTCCCTTTCACAGAGACAGATTGAATATACACATGAACTATGTATCATTCCAAAGAATAAATGCTTTAGGACTGGTGGCCGACACACAGAGAATGCAGCTTAAACTTTGTCATTGCAGTGAAGATGGGAAGAGGGAAAGTGAGGAGGGAATTCAGTGCAGAGGGCTGGATAAACACATAATCCTAAGCAACAAATCCCAACAGAATTATGAAAGAATAAGAAGATGAAAGTGCAGAAATTGTGGAGCGCATTTTAAGGTTTCTAGCTCGATATTTCATGGGTACATTTTGTTACAGCATAACATAGTAAATCTCTTATTTCACAGGTACTGTATGCTACAAAATAACATAGTAAATCTATAATCTCACAGGTACTATTTTCTACCATATAACATAAGTAAATCCATGATTTGAGTGAATCCAACAACTTCTATTTACACAATTTCAGAGGAAAAGAAACACATATGAAATGACGTACAAAGGAGAACACATACTGCATACCCCTAATGATTGGAATCACTAGACTTCTTCATTAATCTCCTAGAGTGAATTACATACCACAAACCAAAATAGGCGAAAATATGTAAAAAAATCAGAGTCATGAAACAAGAAATTTGAACCAGAATTGGAACCTCCTTCTCTGTAAACAGAACTCGAAAAATCTATAGAGACAGAATTCGGACCCCCAAAATACAGAATTTGGGAGCCTTTAAAATGAGTTTATTCCCCTATTTATAAGGAGAGGGTGAGCTTGAAACAATAGTTACAAAATATCTCAACGATGCTTCAGCTGTTTGACCGACTAACTATCTTGGCATGCGGAGGTTCTGTTGCCCAAATGATTACAACATATTTGATTCTTTCTTTAAAATGCAGAAATTACAAAATAACAAAAATGGGAAAAATGAATGATGGTCACCGCAAAATATTTCCATGCCATTTCCTGTGATTGTCTTTGACCAGGCCATGTCTCTACCATGGTGTTCCTCCGTAGTTACCTGACCGGTATGCCCGTCATTTTCCCCCTTAACTACTATAATTCCACACTTTATGGAGTCGAAAGCGATCTGCTATGTTGGCCTTAACAATGCTCAATAATCATCGCTGTCGACTCATCCACTTGCATAGACTCTAGGCTATACCATCGGAACCCAACACATCTCGTAATTTCTTATAAAAGATCGTTACAATAACACAGAGTTCCGATCGCCCTTAGCTTCTTTTCCATTGGCCTTCTTCCTATTTAACCCATGGGAGTGGGTGTCGTGACCTGAGGCTCAATGCTTGGGTGCTAAAGCCTTTGGGCTCCTGTTGGGGGCCTATCTTCCTTTGTAATTCGTGCTTCACCTTTGGTTCTGTGGATGGTCATGACAAAACGCCACCACATATCGGAAACCCTCTTTATCGTAATTTTTCCAAATTCGAACTTACACATGGGATACGATATCCGCATCCCCGATATGGCCTATAGCGCTTAGGTGTTGAATCTTCCCTTGGCTCTAGGTTCTATGGATCTCTCACGACCATATGCTAGTCTATATCGGAAGCCCTCTTCATCAGAATTTTTTCTGAAAGAGTTCCGATGCTTTCAAATTTCGATATTCCTTCTTAGCACTTAGGTGCTCCGACCAACCCTGTGCCCCTGGTCCTTTTAGGTATTTGTGACCAAGTGCTAGTGAATATCAAAGCACCTCTAATCAGAAGTTTTTCAAAAGAAATAAAAAGAGTTTCGATGGCCTCTTCCTACAAAATACAGACCTCTGAAGTAATGTCAGGCAGATGTCCTCATCTCCACGTGGCACCTCCTGGGTGGTGACACGTGTCACCCAGATATGTCCTTTTGGGCCCTCCAAAACGTTAAAAATGCTTGCCATGTGTCCTTGTCCCTCCACGACATGCTGACGTAATCTATCCTGTCACTTCTCAAGACCAACTATTTACTGCCACGTGTCCAGTTTTGAGGAGAGAGAAAGGGTCCTTAGGGTCTTTGGTTTTGCGCTGGTTTCCTTTGTACTTTCGTGACCAAGAGCCAATCTGTGTCGGAAGCCCTCTTCATCGGAAGTTTTCAAAAAAGGAATTAACATTGGAGTTACGATAACCTCCGCTTCCGATGGGCTCAAAGCTCTTGGTGTTCAGTCCCTAGCTTTGTGCCCGTGGTTCTCTTGAATTTTCATGATCAACTACCAGCATATATTGAAGCCCTCTTCATTGGAACTTTTTCCTAAAGAGTTCTAATGCTTTCAACCTCTGATATTCCTTCTTAGCACTTAGGGGCTCTGCCCAACTCTGCGCCCTTGGTCCTTTTAGGTCTTTGTGACCAAGTTCCAAAAAATACCGAAGCCCCTCTCATTGGAAACTTTTAGAAAAGAGATTTAAAAGGGTTTTGATGCCACCGACCTCCAATAAAACGTCCTCCGATATGCCTTCCTTCCAGTCTTCCCGATATTAGGCTCTGATGTGATCGGGTCCCGAATTTCAGCACTCCTCTTTAAATCTGGGCTTTCCTTTTGGCTTTGAAACTTAGGCTTTTGGTTTTGGCCTCCTCCTTGTGCTTTCGGCCTCTGATATTTGTTCTCCTCTTTGGCCTTTTTGCACTTCGGCTCCCCTTTTTGGCCAACATTTGACATCATTTGACACAATTCGGAAAAAGGTGTAGTAGGTGACAACATGTCCACTGCCCTATTTCGTGGTTAGCCTTGTACCCTAGTCCCGTGGGATATCCTTTACTTGCCATTAGATTTAGGGTTGGCACTATATGGGAAACCCCAATTTTGGTTGTGTAGTCCCGCTTCCTAACACCATATACATCACTCATTTCCACTCATTTCAACCCCATTCATCTCTTTTCCAATCCGAGTCCACATGTGTCGACCGTGTCCACATAGGGTCAGCCTCTCCCTCCCCTTGTCCCCACCTTGGGTTGGGCCTGGAATGATGCCCCAGAGGTTGACACAGCTAAAAAGAAAAAAAAAAAAGCATAATTTGGCCACTCTCAACAGGAAATGTACCACAAAATGAAAAAGATGGTAAGGACATACAAATTTAGCATGTGGGCAAAAGCCAAACATGAGCTCTACCCCTTATCCATGGCCATAACCTTGGTTTCTATGGGCCCTAGATGAGCCCTCTCCGTCATTAAGGAACCCGTGATTGTCCCAACCCCTGGTGGGCGAGGAATCGCCCCACATCAAAGGGGTATCCACTTGCTATATATTACACATCATGCTCTCATCCCTAGGAGACCTGAGAAATTATGAAGAGAAATCAATCAAAGGAAAAATGCATATGAAGAAGGGTGAAAAAAATGGGCAGGGTAACTCATGTACCATGATTTTCTCCCTCCTGTACTCATATACCCAAGGGTGGGATTCCCTTATTATAGCTACCCTTGTACCTTAACATGTGGTCTCGATGATTCCCCTAATTCCCACTCCATTCCATTACTTTATCATTTGCCACCTACCACTTGAGGGATGTACCATGGACGTGTCACCCCCTTTAAAGGATGAAACCACCTAATAGGATACTTGGTTAACCCCCTTATTGAGCTTGGAGACACTTATACATGCCAAAGCCTATAAGGGCATGCCACCATGAAGTGTCCCATTGATTCCATGACTTGTAAGCTCTTTTACTTGATTATTCTAATGATTTGTTGTATTGGAGGGCAAGGGGATGCATTGGATCTTATGAAAGATTGCAGGTGGGTCTCCATTTGGGGCTTGGTCTCCCTATACGAGGTCCTAGTCCTCTAGAGGGCCACATTGACACTTGTAGGGTGAGCGTTGAAAGCCATGGCCCTCCACCATAGCAGAGGTTAATTCATGGATCCCCAACACTGATCATTGATTTCTCGTGTTCCACCTTGTTGGATGAGGATGATGTGTCTGGTTCACTAAGCCTAGTTGACTTCACACTTGTTCTATACGCTTGGCAGACGTTCCAGGGTCTAGAGGATGTCTCCCGTTGCACAGGGAGGGCTTATGTCGTCATCCTAACCCTTATAGATGGTTTACAGACATTTTCGATCCACCTGGAGACCCATGAGGATGTCCTTGTGCCCCCACCCCCACTTGTGAGCAACACAATTTCTTTCTTGGAAAACAAGGGGCCAAACCTGTTAGTTTTTTGGTAGCATCGTATGTGCTGTAGCAATGAAAATTGGTGGAGAGGCTAAGGCACATGAGTTCTAAAGAACCCATAAAGCATTTGGTCAAATTCCACCCGGATTGTGTTTTATTAAAATAATTAATATTTTTAATGGGGTTCCTAAGTCTAAACTTAGGAAAATTAAAGTATTAATGGGTATTAATCAAAATATGGGTGAGAATGTTCTAGAGAGAGGATCAAGTCAAGTTTTTAATCTTAGTTGTTGATTAGAGACTTAATCTCGACCGTTGAAGTCTCAACGAGAAAAGTATAAGGAGGCTTGGGATTCATTCAGAAAAACACCGAGAGAACTAATTGATCTAGAGTTCGAAATTTCTGGGGTTAGGAAGCTGAGAAATTCGAATTAAGTGATCATTCTGCAGCAGAGGGGCAAGGATAGTTCCGGAGTACTGGGCAGAGAGGCGGAGAGCCACCAGTGGATGCAGTGCAACACTTAGAGGGACTGATGTTGGCCTAGTCTAGGCCCACGCATGCTTGACGCAAAGCCAGAAGGGCCAGCGCATAAGGGAAGTTGCCTTCACGCAGAAATACAGAACCGTTGGGGAGCTGCCAAAATAGGCGGGAGAGGTTGATGTAGAAGCTCCAAGAGGCAGAAGAGACAGCGCAGGGCTAACGCAGGGCCTATGTAGGGCCAGCGCAGAGATAGCCAGGGGTTTGCCAGTTCTACTGCCGGATCAGCCAGAAACTACCGGGTGAAGTGAGGTAATCTCACTCAGTTTTCCGCTATTATATTTTTCTCTGTAACTGGATTGCCGAGAGGGCATCCAACATTTTATTCAGAACTACTGCTTAATAATATAAAACCCTCAGAGCTGTTGCACCGGTTTTCTCGCATTGGGTTTTTTCGGGGACTATTTTGTCCAAAAATAAGTGTGTCCTATGTATCTTGTTCTTTTCTTAGATTTTTGTTTCATGTAATCAAATTAAATTGGTGTAGGCTGCAGAAGTAATTTACCTCAGTATTTTTTAGAAAGTAACTTGATAATGTATATTAAAATAAAGTAGGAGAAGTAAATTCAGTTTTGCTCCAGTAGGGATTCCTTGAGTATAGGAATTTTCGCATGGTATCAGAGCATTGATTTTGAAACAAGAAGAGCAGATCTAGTGCTGAGCAGAGAGGCCAATATATGCATTTGGTAGCAATTCGAATCTCCTTGAAGGGATTGTGCAGTCCTTGCCGGGTAAGCAGAGATTCCTAGGAAATCTCTCTCTAAGAGAGTTGATAAAGAGGTACGGTTTCTGGTTCGTGAGCTTGCAGAGGTAGAGGGAGAGACGCAAAGCCTCAACATAGTGCTTGAAGGGAGCAATTTCTGCTGGGGTAGAAATTTGTCAGAAAAGAGAAAAGACACATAGAAGGGGAATTTCCTCAAAGGACTTTTTTCGCCAAAAGTTCGTTTTTTCACTTGTCGGGCAACAAACCAATGCTGCACAGTGACTAGAGGAGTCAATTCGACACTTTGGGTGAGATGGCATCACATGGGCTTAGAGATCAGGATAGGTTGGAAGGAGCTTCGAACTATGTCATATTGAAGACCAGAATCTTAGCTGTTCTGGAGGAGTATGATCTCGAAGCTTAAGTCAAGAGTGTTGTGGTTATTCCCGTGGACAATGATCAGAAGAAGAGGTACATACTTGATGGAGTTCGAGATCATGTGGTCTCACACTTGTAGGGCAAACATACAATCCGAGAAATGTGGGAAGCTTTGTCTTCGCTGTATGAAGGTTCTTCTGAATAGCGGTAGATGTACTTAGAACAAAAGTTGCAGCGGACATTGATGCAAAAGGGAGAAGGGGTTAACTCCTATCTTCAACGTCTTCAAGTCACTAGAGACCAGCTCGCTGTAGTGGGGTCTACTCCTCAGTCTACCACGATGGTAAGGATGACCCTGAATGGAGTCTCGGATGAATGGAAAGTCTTCGTCTAAAGTATATTGGGTAGGAAAAGACTACCTTCATGGGAGGAGATGTGGGCAGCCCTTCAACAGGGAGAATTAAGGAGGGATCTAGTTAAGGTCAAACTCAATGGAAGCAGGGGGAGTGGCATGAATACCAAGGAGGAAGAGGAGAACGTAGCTCTAGCATCAGAGGGACAACAGGAGCAGAAGCGGAAGAAGGACATTTCAAAGGTGAAATGTTTCAGATGTGGCGAGATGGGCCACTATGCATCCCAGCGTCCTTTGAAGCGAAAGGATAAGGATGAGAAACATGATCCTAAGGCTGCTCCAACAAAAATTGATGAATATGAGTTTGCCATGAGTGCCCACACATCTCTAGGAGGGAAATAGGGCAATATAGAACTGTAGTTAGGAGGACTACATGTGGGCAGGATCCTTGAGGAACCCACCCCTTGGATCAATTCCTTGCTACGGGAGCTCGAGATTCAGAAGTAGCGAGATGGACTTAGTGTTAGATGATGCAATGGGTTGGTTGGAGAGACAAATGCAGTAGCCTGAGACCAGAGACTGATCAGCGCAGAGCAAGGTTGGCAGCAGTGCAGATGGCACAATGCAGAAGTCAGCAACAACACAAAAGATTCAGAGGGTCAGAGACTAGTAGTAGTCAGATTCCAACATTCACATGGTATTATGTTGAACACAGTTAGTTCAGTAATTTTGGGTGTTTTTCAGTTGCTTCTCTCAACAACTGAGTTGCAGTACGAATGCAGTGTTAGCAATGGTAGTGCTAGCAGCATAGCAGATGCAACATTTGAGAGGGAGTTGTAGTACAAATGCAGCAGTGGCAGTGGCAGTGTCATGGGCAGCAGTACAGTAGCAACAATAGCACAATGTTGATGGAAACAACAGTGTGGAAAGGAGATGCTTCAGAGACAGAGCAGCATGCAGTTGGACATTGTTTCTAGAGCACATTCCTCGCTAAGAGGAAGTGTTAGTTTTTGGTAGCATCGAATGTTCTCTAGCCATGAAAATTGGTGGAGAGGCTAAGGCACGTGAGTTCTAAAGAACTCAAAAACCGTTTGGTGAAATCCACCCGGATTGTATTTTATTAAAATAATTAATATTTTTAATAGGGTTCCTAAGTCTAAACTTAGGAAAATTAAAGTATTAATGGGTATTAATCAAAGTATGGGTCAAAATGTTCTAGAAAGCAAATCAAGTCAAGTTTTTGATCTTATTCGTTGATTAGAGACTTAATCTCGGCTGTAGAAGTCCCAACGAGAAAAGTATAAGAAGGAGGCTTGGGGTTCATTTAGAAAAACACTGAGAGAACGAATTGATCTAGAGTTCGAAATTTCTGGGGCTAGGAAGCCGAGAAATTCGAATTAAGTGATCATTCTGCAGCAGAGGGGTAGGGATAGTTCGCAAATATTGAGCAGAGAGGCAGGGAGCCACAGTGGAGGCAGCGCAACACCTAGAGGAACTGACGTTGGCGCAGTTTGGGCTGACGCAGAGCCATAAGGGCCAGCGCAGAAGGGAAGCTGCCTTTACGCAGAAATCGAAACTGTCGGGGAGCTGCCAGAATAGCGGGGAGAGGTTGACGCAAAAGCTCCAAGATGCAGAAGAGACAGCGCAGGGTTGACGCAGGGCCTATGCAGGGCCAACACAGAGATAGCCAGGGGTTTGCCAGTTCTACTACCGGATCAGCTGGAAACTGTTGGGTGAAGTGAGGTAATCTCACTCAGTTTTCCGCCATTATATTTTTCTCTGTAACTGGATTGCCAGGAGGGCATCCAACATTGTATTCAGAACTACTGCTTAATAATATAAAACCCTCAGAGCTGCTGCATTGGTTTTCCCACATTGGGTTTTTCCGGGGACTATTTTGTCCAAAAATAATGGTGTCCTATGTATCTTGTTCTTTGCTCAGTTTCTTGTTTCATGTAATCAAATTAAATTGGTGTAGGTTGCAGAAGTAATTTATCTCAGTATTTTTCAGAAAGTAACTTGATAATGTATATTAAAATGAAGTAGAAGTAAATTCAATTTTGCTGCAGCAGGGGTTCCTTTGTTAGAGAATCTAGGGCAAAGTAGTGTAAAGTGATTCTCCGTTGCTTGATAACAATTTGTGATGTACTTTTACAATTTATCTTCTTCTTCTTATTAGTGTGTGTGTTTCATCAAACTGCTACCAAAACAAAATAACAAGAACACAAAGTTTGGCTCTCTGCCAAGGACAAACCCTCTCCACTCTTGAGAGGGAAACCCTTTGTAAGATTTCTCTTATTGAAGCTTCTTATTTGAACAACTGCCAAACCCTAGACCCTTGACTATAGGATCCTCCAAGCACAAGTCAAATCCTTCCTCTTTCTGCACTATAGCTTCCGGCACATGGACCTCTGTCGTTCGACACTTTTGTTCCTCAGTGTGTTGTCCTTTTCTGCTGCTTGTCTAAGTTAGGAAACCCTAGAATATTAGGGCTTCTCTACTTCGCTATAAGGAGGACCTTCTTCGCTTTCCTTGGAGACCTTGTAGACCTTGTTATACATTCAAGTGAGGTCTCTCAATATGTTGCCTTTATCTGTTGTCAAGTCTGCAACAGTCTACTTCTGAAATCTTCGCACATGTGGACAAAAACCCTAGAACAATCCTCCTTTCTTCACTTTCTTTTCCTTGCTTCTTCGCTGGATGGGGGAGGCCTTGTAGGCCTAATTATGTAATATTCCTAATTAGCCACGACTAATTGGAATATTCGATTTTGCTCAATTTTGCCTTCTATAGTTATTTATAAATAAAAAGTGAGGAAAGGGGGGACATAACTCACTTTATGAATAAAGTCACTCCCTAGTAGCACAACGTTGTAACTTAAGAGGGGAGCCAAGGGGGCCACGTAAAGAAGGGGCCCACATAGACACATGGAGGGACTGCGCAGATGGAGAAGGAGCACGTGGCAAGGGGAAGGCTAAGTTGGAGGAGGTGGGCCTTAGGGTTGAGAAAGGCCAACTCTATAAAGGAGAGAGGAGCCTCCTCATTTTGGATCATTCGATTATGTTGCATTTGATCCAGTCACTTGACTTAGAGCACACTGGTTGTTTAGCCTGTCTGCAGCATTGTTTAGTGCATCGAGTGTCTCCGTTCGGAGATCTCACCCTTAGCCTCGGGGGACTTTGAGTGCCTGCTCGGGCAAGGTAGTTTCAACAGTATTTTGCAGGAGGAGTAATTTTCGGAGCTGAGGAAGAGCTGAGTATTTTGATGACTGCGCAGTCTTGAGAGGGAGGATGCAGTTCATTTTGGCAGGAGTTCTGGATTGGGGTTTAGAGGAGGATTTTAGCTTGGAGATTGAGCAAGGGATCAGCCCTTGCATATTGGAGGATTTTGGTAGAGTTTTGGGCGGAGTTCTGGAGGATTCTCTTTAGGGGCAACGCAGAGCCTGGAGGAATTGCGTAGATCCCGAAGGGGGTGATTTCCGGGGGTCAGCTATTCTGGAAAAACTTTCTGGGTTTATTGAGCAGAGGCTGATTCCAAAGTTTCAACATTTTCTGAGGTGGGGAGTAGCCCCAAATCCTCATTTGATTCCAGTAGTAGCAGTAGCACAACAGTTCTCCGACAGCTTGGACGTAGTTTAGAGAGAGGCCATTTCCTTACCATTCTGATTGTATTTATTCACTTGCCTTGTGCAAGTGGAGGTGCTACCTGTCTGATCACCTCTTGTACTCTTTCTATTACTCAGTATAATAAAATGGCTTAGCCTCTCTCTGCATTTCTCGAGTATCTGCTTATATTTCATGTGTACATCATTATTTGTTGCACTACTGTTATTTTTGTTCTATCTCTTTGAGCACCCCGACTACTACATTGCTTGTGTTTGAGGGATATCTCTAATAAAGGATATTATAGTGGTATCAGAGCATAGACCTGGCTCAGCCCGTGGAGCTAGCCTTTAGCTAGCAGTCTATGAAATTGAGGGAAAAGCCCTACATCTGTTACAGAGGTAGAAAATATAGAGATAGGGAGTGTAGGTTGGAGAACACCTACGGAGAGGGACACTGTGTTCGGGTGGTGGACACAGAACAAGAGGAGCCTGTGGTGGACGCAGAACAGGAGGAGCCTGTGGTGGATGCAAAGCAGGAGGATCTGATGGCAGATGATGGCGGGAAGAAATTTGCGGATATGCTCCTCAAATCAGTGCAGGATCTGTCAAGGCAGATCGAGGTGATGGGGTAGAGATTCACAGCAGTGGAGGCTAGACAGCGTGAGAGCCCACGGATTTTCCAGGTTGGTGAGGGATCGGGTGCATCTCACCATTTTCCAGAGTAGGGTGCCACTCAACGTGATACTACTCAGCAGGTGGCCTCACATGCCCCTACACTCTCTACCATGCCCACCTTCTTCGGAGCAGACACGGGGGTTGGAGCCCAGTAGGAGGCAGAGCTCGGCCATATGGGCGATTATTTGCAGAGTACCAGGCCTATGGGCAGGAATTCAGGGATGTGCTCTCATTCAGAGACTTTGTTCAGCTCTAGCGGGATAGTAGACCCCGTGACCATCACAGAGGACACCAGCATTATCGTGATGGAGACACCCACTGCACAGCGAGTAGATTTCACTTGCCTATGTTTGATGGCTCATCAAACAGTTCGGCAAAGTCTTGGGTGGAGAAGTTGGACATCTATTTCCAGCTTAACCAGATGTCGGAGACAGAGGCCATCAAGGTGGCAACATTACATTTGGATGGTGAGGCCCAGGACTGGTGGTTCCATGGGATGGTTACACTCGGACACTCCACAGTGACGACATATGCCAAGTTCACCAGGAGATTGATAGAGAGGTTTGACCGAGGGGATCCGAAACAGCATTTTGTTGCACTAACAAGGCTCAAGCAGACTGGGAACCCAGAGACCTACATTGTAGATTTCTTGAGGGTTTCAGTGATGGTGCCAGATCTATCCGTGGCACGGAGGATCTACATGTATGTTGAGGGGTTAGCAGAGCCACTTCGGGGTGGTTCCATGGGATGGTTACACTCGGACACTCCACAGTGACGACATATGCCAAGTTCACCAGGAGATTGATAGAGAGGTTTGACCGGGGGGATCCGGAACAACATTTTGTTGAGCTGACGAGGCTCAAGCAGACCGGGAACCCAGAGACCTACATTGCAGATTTCTTGAGGGTTTCAGTGACGGTGCCAGATCTATCCGCGGCATGGAGGATCTACATGTATGTTGAGGGGTTAGCAAAGCCACTTCGGGGTCTAGTTAGATCCACTAGGCCAGCCACACTCCAGGATGCTATTAGCAGGACTCGGGACTTACAGGATGCCTTACCCAGGACCTAGACACCTTACCCCCAGAGACAGGGTTTCTAGCCTAAGGGGAAGGATGTGAGGATTCCGCCTCCAAAGGGGAATCCAGGACGAGTACAGGTTGATGATGATGCCAGGAGGGAGCTGAAGAAGAAGCGGTTGTGCTTTACTTGTCAGGAGCCGTGGGCACCAGGACATAGATGTGCTGCTGGCAAAGCACATTTTATTGAGGTCTTCTTCGAGAGCAGCGGAGAAAAGGATGAGGAGGATGACGTGGAGGCAGGAGATAGTCATACCGCGCAAGGTCCTCTGCCACCTCCACCACCAGCGGCAGGTGGTGTAGCTTTTGCACCTACTGAAGGGGCCCTTGCAGTATTGCGAGGAGCTCCCTAGTATTTGACGCTGCGCGTACGGGGGACAGTACGTGGCACGCGAGTATCGGTTTTGGTTGACAACGGGGCAACCCACAACTTCATCGATGCACAGATGGTTGAGCGGAGAGGTATATAGACAATGAGCTTCAATGGATTTTCAGTTTTGGTCCTAGGAGATCAGACCATGGTGTGTGCTCGTTATGTTCCAGAGTTATCAGTGACGATGGGCATCTACACACTGACCGACCACTTTTTCGTGGTCGATATCCCGGACACCAACATGATACTGGGTGTTCAATGGCTTATCACTCTAGGGAAGGTCACGACAGATTGGAAGACCTTAGAGATGGAGTGGGATGATGAGGAGACAAGGAGGCATGAGAAGATACAGGGACAGCACACATATCCGACTCAGACTGTTTCGGCTCATCAGATGGAGGCAAGTCTTCCGGAAGGGAGACGTAGAGTGGGCAGTGGAGTTGCGTGCGTCAGAGGCAGGGACTACAGGGCAGGCAGTGCACCCACAGATACAGTCCATCCTTGACCGGTATGCCACAGTGTTTGGGGAGATTCCGCCGGGACAGCCACCGGATCGGGGGTTTGAGCACACCATTGAGCTTGAGCAGGGCATACAGGCAGTGATTACTACCCTCTATAGGCATCCTAAGGCTTATCAGAATGAGATCGAGCGGGCCATCCAGGAGTTGCTGGCTCTTGGGCACATTCGGCCGAGCACGAGTCCTTTTGCTTCTTCCGTGGTGTTGGTGAAGAAGAAGGACGACACATTGAGGATGTGCATTGACTATAGGGCCCTGAACAAGAAGACCTTGAAGAATAGGTACCCCATACCCAGGATCGATGAGTTGATGGATGAGTTGAGAGGAGCATGGTTCTTCTCAAAGATTGATTTGAGATCTGGGTACCATCAGATTCGCGTGAGGGAGCAGGACATTCCCAAGACTGCCTTCAGGTGTCACTATGGGCACTTTGAGTTTTTGGTGATGCCCTTCGGGCTAACCAATGCCCCAGCTACATTTCAGTCCTGCATGAACCATATCTTCTGCAGTCACTTAAGGAAGTTTGTGTTGGTGTTCTTTGATGATATTCTCATTTACAACAGGACTTGGGAGGAGCATCTCCAGCACATTGAGACAATGTTACGCATCTTGGAGGAGTAGCAGTTCTCTGCCATGCTCTCCAAGTGTGAGTTTGGGCTGACAGAGATGTTGTACTTGGGACACATCATAGGGGTGGACGGAGTGAGAGTCCACGAGGAGAAGATCAGGGCCATCAGAGATTGGCCGGAGTCAAGGAACGTGACAGAACTTCGGGGATTCATTGGCATATGTACTTACTAAAGGAAGTTCGTCAAAGGTTTCTTGCAGCTTGCTGCACCCCTGACAGATCTGACGAGGAGGGGGGCATTCAGTTGGTCAGATACAGCGCAGCGAGCCTTTGACAGGCTCAAGGAGGTTATGAGCAGCTGCCCAGTGCTTGCATTGCCGGATTTTTTGCAGCCATTTGTTTTGGAGTGTGATGCGTTGGGAGAGGGGATTGGTGCAGTGTTGATGCAGGGAGGTCACCCTATAGCCTTTGAGAGCCGGAAGCTCCTTCCACACGAGAGGTTGTATCCTATATACGACAAGGAGATGCTGGCCATCATGCATGCATTGGCCAAATTCCGGCAGTATTTAGTAGGTAACAGGTTCAGGGTGAGGATTGATCACAACAACCTCAGGTTCTTTTTGGAGCAGAAACAACTACAGGAGAGGCAGCAGAAGTGGATCAGTAAGATCCAAGCATATGACTTTGACATTGAGTATGTTAAGGGTAAGAACAACGTGGTAGCAGATGCCCTTCCACGTAGACCAGCCACGTTGTCTCTTATGAGCTTGGACACAGACTGGAGGGCTCGACTCTTAGTAGAGTACTCCAAGGACAAGTTTTCATGTGAGGTTCTGGATGGGCAGGTGGCAGATGACAGGTACAGGGTGATCGATGAGATCATTTACTATAGGGACCGGATCTTCTTGACTGAGGGATCTTAGCTCAAGAAGAAGATACTTCAGGCATCACATGATTCACCATTGGCCGGCCATCAGGGGTTTACCAAAACCTATAGGGCCATTAGAGAGAGGTTCTCATGGAAGGGCCTCAAGGAGGACGTACTCCAGCATATCTGGGAGTGCGATATTTGTCAGAGGAACAAGGGGGAGATGAGCCATCCTGCAGGATTATTGCAGCCTCTTCCCATTCCGGAGGGGAAATAGGAGAGTATTTCGATGGACTTCATCACAGGGTTGCCCATGGTGCAGGGCAAGGATTGTATCTTTGTTGTCGTTGATCGACTGACAAAGTATGCACACTTTTTCGCCATATCCGCACACTACACAGTAGCATAGGTGGTCGAGCTGTTCTTCAGAGAGGTTTTCAGGCTACATGGTCTTCCTAAGACCATCATCAGTGATAGGGACAGCCATTTCATGGGCGGATTTTGGCAGGAGCTTTTCCGGTTGGTGGGGACGGAATTGACACTGAGTACTAGTTATCACCCACAGACGGATGGGCAGACAGAGATAGTTAACAAGTGGCTGGAGGGCTACTTGCATAACTATGTCAGTGGGCAGCAGCGAGCATCGCTGAAGTGGCTGCATCTGGGGGAGTACTGCTACAACACTACACATCACATGTCCATTGGTATGTCACCATTCTATGCTTTGTATGGATATCATCCTTTATCTTTTGCTGACGTGATGTTTGGTGCTAGCAAGGCTCCGAGAGCCAAGATTTGGATCCAGGAGAGTCAGGATATCCTCCGAGCTCTCAAGGATAATATGGCTACAACGTAGAACTAGCAGAACCTGTATGCTGACAGGGGTTGGGTGGAGAGACAGTTTGAGGTAGGGGACTTGGTCTACCTATGATTACAGCCATACCGACAATCGTCACTGAAGCAGAAGGGAGCTGATAAGCTCAAGCCCTGCTTTTATGGGCCAAACAGGGTGATACGCAGGATTGGACAGGTTGCATATGAATTGGAACTGCCCCAAGGCAGCAAGATTCATAACGTTTTCCATGTGTCATGCCTAAAGAAGGCATTGGGGCAGTAGGTGACAGTGACAGATGAGCTACCACCCACGGATGATGAGGAGCATTTGGTGTTGTAGCGAGAGGCTATTATTGATATTAGGGAGAGACAGCTACGGAGCAAGACTGTCCAGGAATTCTTGGTGAGGTGGAAGAATTTACCGAATGAGGATGCCACTTGGGTGAGTGAGAATATTTTGCAGCGTCCATCACTTCAGTTGCTTGAGGACAAGCAACATTTTGCCGGGGGAGACTGTAATATTCCTAATTAGCCACGGCTAATTGGAATATTCAATTTTGCTCAATTTTGCCTTCTATAGTTATTTATAAATAAAAAGTGAGGAAAGGGGGGACATAACTCACTTTATGAATAAAGTCACTCCCTAGTAGCACAACGTTGTAACTTAAGAGGGGAGCCAAGGGGGCCCAAGGACCACGTAAAGAAGGGGCCCACGTAGACACATGGAGGGACTGCGCAGATGGAGAAGGAGCACGTGGCAAGGGGAAGGCTACGTTGGAGGAGGTGGGCCTTAGGGTTGAGAAAGGCCAACGCTATAAAGGAGAGAGGAGCCTCCTCATTTTGGATCATTCGATTATGTTGCATTTGAGCTAGTCACTTGACTTAGAGCACGCTGGCTGTTTAGCCTGTCTGCAGCACTGTTTAGTGCATCGAGTGTCTCCGTTCGGAGATCTCACCCTTAGCCCCGGGGGACTTTGAGTGCCTGCTTGGGCAAGGTAGTTTCAGCAGTATTTTGCAGGAGGAGCAATTTCCGGAGTTGAGGAAGAGCTGAGTATTTTGATGACTGCGCAGTCTTGAGAGGGAGGACGTAGTACATTTTGGCAGGAGTTCCGGATTGGGGTTTAGAGGAGGATTTTAGCTTGGAGATTGAGCAAGGGATTAGCCCTTGCATATTGGAGGATTTTGGCAGAGTTTCGGGCGGAGTTCTGGAGGATTCTCTTCAGGGGCAGTGCAGAGCCTGGAGGAATTGCATAGATCCCCAAGGGGGTGATTTCCGGGGGTCAGCTATTCTGGAAAAGCTTTCTGGGCTTTTCTGGGTTTATTGAGCAGAGGCTGATTCCAGAGTTTCAACATTTTCTGAGGTGGGGAGTAGCCCCAAATCCTCATTTGATTCCAGTAGTAGCAACAGCACAACAGTTCTCCGACAGCTTGGACGCAGTTTAGAGAGAGACCATTTCCTTACCATTCTGAGTGTATTTCTTCACTTGCTTTGTGCAAGTCGAGGTGCTACCTGTCTAATCACCTCTTGTACTCTTTCTATTACTCAGTATAATAAAATGGCTTAGCATTTCTCTCTGCATTTCTTGAGTATTTGCTTATATTTCATGTGTACATCATTATTTGTTGCACTACTATTATTTTTGTTCTATCTCTTTGAGCACCCTGGCTACTACATTGCTTGTGTTTGAGGGATATCTCTGATAAGGGATATTACAAATTACTAGCCCAAACCATGAAAAATATGCTACTGCACTTTCACTGCTGATCTGGCTGCAGACTGTCCTTATTCCTTCGCACGTGTGACTGTTTTCTGCCCTAGAAAACAGTCCTGCAACTTCGTTGTCCTTCCTCCTTTCTTCGCTGTCCTTGTAACCCTTTTCCTGCCTTGTCTTCATCCCTTTTTAGTCTTCTATTGTATGCGGATTTCAGAGTGAGATTGTGTGTTATCTTTTGGAGTGGACAACCTCTATAAATAGAGGATTGTCCCTCCAATTAAGCCGACTTGACTGGCTCCCTTTAGGCCGACTTACAGTTTGCATTATAATTCAACTTTTACCCATCGTATTGTTGCTTGGAGACCACGTTGATGCTAGGAGAGGATTTGACCATGCTTGGAGGTGTTCCCTTGACCTTGTATGATGTTATACATGATGTAACATGCCCTCAAAGGGTCTTCTCATAATTACATTTTGACTTTGACTCTTTAGAAGCACTTCAAAATGTGCTTGACCTATTTTCAATGAGCAAGAAACTCATTGACAATTAATACAAAAATAATTTCTCTTTTCTTGAATAAGTATGAATATCAAAATTACATTTATGAAGACCTAGCCTAGTTACATTTCCTTCAACTTCCTTGAGTATAGGAATTTTCACAAACCCCTTGTCCACTATGTTAGAAGTCCATTTTCACATCATGGCACCCCTTGGACTTCATTAGGCCTTTTCAAAGGCCTAATGACTCATTATGTTGATCACTCTGCCCTCTTGAGAGACTCATCTTTATGTTATTGACCTATTTGGTGGGCTTGTCACCAAAAGTATTGTTATTATGCACATTATTTTATTTTAGGGGCATTAGTCCAAATTAGGCCATTCAAATTTATTAGAGATTGTATAAATAGATGAGAGGTGATTCACTCTCTCACCATCACTTGGATTGAGTTATTAGCTCTTGTGATATTTTCGCTATTCCTTTTGGAGGACGAGTTTGGATGATATGGATGAATTTTGATGTTTGGATCTATCTCTCTTGTCTTAGAGCTTCATTATTGGCATAATATGATGATTGGATATACTCTTTTGTACATGTAAGTGCTCTTTTCATGCTTATTCTCGTTATTTACTTTGTTACATGAATGTTGCTGGGATTTTCGCTATATACGTTTGAAATTTGCTGCTTTCTTATACGAATGGGTGGAAATTTTGATCTTTTATAGCATTGCATCATGTCATGAGCCATGTATGAATGGGTGAATGTTCCTAAAGATCATTTATGTTAAATACATCTCGATAGGTCATCAATTATTGCAAATCGAAGTATAAATTCCTTGAAGTCGCTGCTCTCATGTCATAATGCCATGCGAAGTTGCTTGAAGGCCTCCTTGATTGGGTGAATTCTTTCCAAACAATAAATTCTTTCTGACTCCATCTCTCCCAAAGGATAAGGCACTAATCCTTCAATAGGTGGTCATTTTCAAAGCTTATTTCTCTCACCTCTCCTTAACTTTCTAGGCCTAGCCTCCATAGGTCATCTAGGGCATCAAATATCTCACGTTCTAGCCATCAAAAGACTTTGATCTCTTGCCCATTACTGTGCTGGGGTTTCCTTTAGAGGCCCTCCAAATTTCACAAAATTCCAACGGTGGGAGCTCGAGATATTGGAAGCCCTAACTCAAGGATTATTTCTCGCCCTAGGTTTCCCTTGGCTATTGACTTCATTTGGATCATTGCACTTTATTCCAAGAATATTTGTCCATTGTGTTGGAAAATAAAAAAGGTAGTAAAGATTTTCTCGATCTTGATAATTACTTGTGATGTTACTTATTATTACGATTCTTTATATCTTCTTTCTTTAGTTCATCAAGTAATTACACAAAGTAGCAACACATAAAACAATGAACACAAGATGTAGGCACATGCTAGGGCAAAACCCCCTTCGAGGGGAAAACCTAGTCAAAGTAATTCTTCCTTTCAATAGTATTCTTTGAGACTCTTCATCCTAGACCTTGACCTGACCTTCCCTCCACACCAACTCAGCCTCCAGAAGATTGATCTCTTTCCAGCAACTTTGACTATGCAATAACTTGCAGCAGCTCACGGTTTTCGACTGCAATCCAACTTGGGAGACTTTGTTTTCCCAATCCAGAATACGAAACAAAGAGAGACCACCACCAAAATTTCAATTTTCCTTGACTCCTTAGACTCCCCCAATCTCGCATTCACTTTGACTTCCCAACAACAGACTTTCCCAGCCTCCTACTTTGCACTTTTGCTCGAAAAACAGAATCTCGCACTTCTGCCCGGAAGAGAGAGAATGATAAATGATGCTCCAAATGAATTCGTAGTCCTTCCTTTTATAGGCTTCTTGTGGGGTCGAATGGGTCCTTAGGCCGATGATCTTGTCTTAGGCCGACATGGTGTGGAGGTTACATAATTCATATTTGACTCAATACTTAACCGATTTACATCATTCAAAAGCCCAAGAAGGGTCTGTTTAAATGTACAATAATTCTATAGACCCAGAGTAAATCCTAGAAGTCCTCAATGGGGACTTTGACCTAAAACATGGTGACCCAAGCATGAAACCCATGCTTTGACAAGTCACAACAACAATAATAAAAATTCTTTTCTTTATTCTTTTGACAAGTATATTACATAATGACTTAAGTAGATTATTGAAGACCGAACATAATTACTTTTTCCAACACTCCCTCTTAACTAGGGAGGTATTCATAATGTACATATGCAATGGAAGATCTCAAACTATACGAACCATGAAGAAATTTTAGGCACCGCAATGCCATGGACTAGATTCTTTACTAGGGCAATCTATCCAACTAGTCACTCAACAATTTAGGCACCGTAATGCCATGGACTAGATTCTTGACTAGGGCAATCTATCCAACCAGTCACTCAACAATTTAGGCACCACAATGCCGTGGACTAGATTCCTGACCAGGAAATTCTATTCAGGTGGGACTAAGGTGGACTCAAGCATTTAGCCCCTCTAGGTACCATTAGGCTTACTTGCTAACCACCAACCCAAAATCCAGGTCCATGTCAAAGCTCAATGACCAATGCCACCTTTCCAACTTCGGGGACACAGACATCAACACAAAGTGTCAGCCAGATGTCTCCCTAGGCAATGCTTCACTCGCAAAGCCTCAACACCCCTTGATCCAGTAGATCAAGAATAACCAACCTCTCCCAATCAAACTGATTGGTAACCATGTTATCGGGAAATCTAGTGTCTATGCAGAGCTGCTAGTCCCACTAAGACGGTTAGCTATCTTAGAAACAAACAGATTAAAATTACTTTCGCTTTCCTTTATGAGAAGTAGATGGGAGAAGATCAAAGAATACCGACCTCAATCCTTCGCTCGGTTCTTTGCTTGTTCCTTTCCCTCACCGATCGGTCTTTGCCGCTTCTCCCTTGACCACTCCGCTCCAAAGAGTACCTGTAAAGTCAAAGCAACATAATACCTTCAAAGTGCAGAGATATACAATCATAAGCAATATAGGCCTAGATATATATTGACCACACAAATGCATATACTGTCAGACATACAAGAATGTGGAGGAAAACAAGAATAGCTTTATTGATATAAAGATTAGAAGAGAGGATTACAACCCATTGATCTGACCCAGCGTCATCCTCTCAGCATGAAAGCCCTTCTTCACCTCATGAAAAGCTTAGATCACCCAACACTATGATGTTCCACCAGGAAACCAACAACACTTCCTTACAAGATTCAAAATTTCAGCCTTTGGATCTCCGGGATGAGGGATCCATATATAGATGATTGCAGGGAGGTGAGTCAGCTTCTGGGATTTTGATTATTGTCTTCTCTCTGATAGTTCTTGATTCCACTTGGAGATTGATGGTCTCTTACTCATCCCTAGGCGAATTCAGAAAGGCAAGTGTCACAAGAGAAGTTTCTGGAAGATTCCATGATCATCCACCTCGCAAACTGTCTCTGCCATTTGTCTATTCTCGCCCATCGCACCCTACAGAAGGGCTTTCCAGTATGCATCGCACTTTTTACACTGGGCAGGTGAGATGCATCGCACCCTTAGCACTAAGCAACCTGTATGGTCCAGTTTTGACCAGTTCTGAGTAGTTTCCTATGGAGAACTTCTGGGAGATGATGTAATCAGCTGACCTTGTTCCTTTAGGGCATGAAACAACACTTTTAGGGACTCAGGAGCCCTTGGTTTATGGACATATATGATTGGGGTTGCAGTGCCCAAAAATGTCTATAACAGTTGCCCCCTAAAGCATGAGGTCGTTAATATTTTGATGTCGGGTGAAATGCTTTATCATGAGGATCCGAGGTTTTTCGAACTGGAAGGCAACCTGTAATAAGATACAATACAATACATTATCTTCATAATATTTTCATGATCTAGCTGAGGCGGGCATTCCCATGCTCAGCTTTATAAATTCATTTTCATGTACATAGGACAGACAACTGTCTGTGTGGCAGACTGATGATTTTGATAGAGCCATCATCCTTTGATTCGGATGATCATCTATGCAGCAATGATGTACATTTGATGTCTTTATTTTCCTGAATATATTGCAGCCCGGATGGATGAAACTAGATCCGGGGTCTTCAAACTCGTCCAATCTTTGCCCGAAGTACAAGTCGATCCATGTGAAAAATGTTCTGGAGTCGAACATGGAAAGACATCGCCTGATTACCAGCCAATGATGTAAGCTGTTAACAGGCGCGAGAGGAATCACTGATAATGATGATGACCCTCAAGGTACGACAGTACAATTCGCGTGGTGTGAAAATGGGACTTGGCGTCAAACACCACGCAAAATCTCTCGGTCAAAGGCCATTGATGTAAACCTGTCGCCGAAAGTGAGAAACTTGCCATTGAGGCATGCAAGCTTCAAAGTACTGAAAGGGTTGTTCCTAGGTCGACTTCTTGGATAATGAGTTGATGTCGACAAGAAGTGACCCGTCGTAGGAGGGCCTTAATGAATCCCACATCTATGACACGGAACGGAGCAAATGATTTTTTTGGAGGTGAAAACGATCTGATGATACAGGGTTCAGGGTGGCGGTCATGAAAGAATGAAGCGTAAAGGTATTGCAGTGGATGAGACACAAGATGGGTTGGTGAATTCTCTGATCGACTTCTCTTGAACATATCGGCGACACTTGGAATGGATTGGTAGCGTTAACCCCAAAGATGGATGGTACGATGGACCAATGGTAATATGACCAGTGAACGGAATAACCCAACCCGACTCAGACATGGAGTGAAAGTGTCATGTTCAAGAGCGACTTTGCTACCAATAAAGTTTCTTCAAGTTTTCTTCCCAATTTTTCCTCAGTCATTGCTGACCAGTACCTCTTTATTTTTATCAAGCTTGAGGAGGATAACATATGCTTGTTCTATAATTTGCCCTTTGAGCAAACCCGTCGCTATGTTTTAACGAGCCTAGCGACAGTGAAACTCGTTCTTGTCTATATGGACAAGTTTGTCGCTATTGGTTTTAACGAGTTTAACGACAAAGATAACTCGGTCCTTTTCAATTTTAGAGAGTCTGAAAGGGACGTAAATGAAACTCCAATAATCCTTTTTCGTTATATAATTCCTTAAGTCCGAAAAAGTATAAAATAATACGAAAGGGATGAATTTTCGATAATTTTAACGAGCCGAATAAAACAAGCGCTCGATCTTTTTGTGTAATAATCCCTCAGGTCCAAAAAGATTAAAATCTAAAGGAGGGATAGCACTCCTGGTAGCTTTAACGAGCTGGAGAGGCCAACTGCTCAGCAATCTTTTCATATTTTACGAGTCAGACGAAAAGAGCTTAAAGGAGACTCGTTTTTTGAGGAACGAGTGATAATTTCGGGTAGCAGCTGATTCCAGGTAAGGTTTGGAATTTTCCAATCACGGCAGTGTCACAAGGATGGCTAACAGGATCACTCTTCGCAGTTGTTCCTCAAAAAGGGTAAACAATCAAATGGAGGCGTATGATCGGCTAAAACAGAGTGGAGGTGATGATGAGAACACGACCAAGGCTCAAAAGCTGATGATAATGCATTCACAATGGTTATTTACCGGAAATTGGTTCATTTTTTAATGAGCTTAAACTCTGGGGGAAACATTTGCTCATTGCTTAGGTTTAATTTTTAACGAGCTTGAACTTCACATAAAAACTGCTCGTGCCAGTCATATAATAAGGACATCTCATCGATAGATTCCATTTTTATGGAGCTTGCACCTTTCAAAGCTTTGCTCCGTTGCCTCTCGTATGCAAGCTAGGAATGACCAACTACACTCCTCTACTTAACTACCAAGATCACTACCAAGGTTAGGTAGGAAAATTTTTCCTTTACTTTGCCGGTGCCATTTGGCCCCTGCGAAGACGAATGGTCGATTTGACCACTCACCCGACTTAGGCAGTTGAAGTCAGCGGAACCATAGAGTTAGCGTTATGCTGGTCGCTTCTCACTCGCGCACAAGAGGTTTGCATGCCCCCAGGTATAGCGAAGTAGAGTTTCCAGGTTACCCTTCAATTTGTAGACAAAACATTTGTTCTATCGGGAAAGGCCTACCTTTTAACGGAGGTATCTTATTCCAGTCTAACTCCCTCTTCCTATACGGACGGGCGTCAGACCAGTCATATATCCTTCACGGAAACCTACCCTATACCTGAAGTTTCCCTGCCGAAGCAGACCAGGGTGCATGCCCCCTGGGTTTCAGTCATGTCCCCCGAATTACTCGCGTTCTTCGGGTGGACGGACTAGAGATTGATGAGACATTCCTTGCATGAAAAGACCATTTAGGGATGGCGTTTGACTATTTGCTATGTGTGAGCCGGGGAACGAAAGCTGGTCTATGAGCTGGACCATTCTTCCTTCATGCAGAAAACACATTACTCGAAAGAGTGAGGAGACAATGGCTCCCATGCAATAAATATAGTCACGCCCAAGGAGTAGATTGTAATCTAAAGGCCCTTGGACTACCATTACGTTCATATACACGGTTTTCCTTCTCAAAGTTATAGGCACATTTGGAAGGATCCCTAATGGTCGACTGGTTCCTTTGTCGAAGCCTGTCAGATTTCTCATCTCAGGCATAAGCGATGGCGAACCAAGTGCTTTCCAAGCAGTCGAGGAAAGGATACTCACAGAAGCCCCTTCATCTATGATAGTACTGACCATGACCATTCTGTAAGCTTGTACAATGATTCAGAATGGTACATTAGACGGTAGACGGGGTCTGCCTAGTAGATTCCAATCGAAGGAAACCACTAGGTTGCTTGGAGGTGGGACCGAATAGACGGCCGGATATGACTCTGACGAACTTCCTTCCTGTGGTAAAGGAACGGGTAGATTGCCCCCATGTTCATTGGAGTCTGTGTTTACGAAAAGAATTTGAACGGTGTCGTTCTCATTCTCTTCGGTGATTGTATCATCTGAAGATGGACCTTCCAAAGACAAGATCGGGTCAACTGCCGCCTCAACCTTTTGACTTTCGTCTGGTATGGATTCAGCGGGTTTATCTTCAATGATAGATGCTTCGACCGACCACAATGGCGTGTCAGTCGAATTTTCAACTAGTGATGGACTCGGCAAGAGTTTCTTGTATCCAGGAGGAAACCGTAGCAGTGAAGAAGGACGGTTATCCAAGACTCTTTTAGCTTCGTCTAGGAAGGGACAGCGGTGGACGACGTGATCGCCTTCACACAGTTTACAAGGGAATTTACATTTCGTTTTCTGTCCAAATGCTTCGCTTTCACTAGTTGATGGTGTACTTTCAACATGATCTTCAGAGGTTGATGACACCGGATTGTGCAAACGAGGAGACCAGTCTCTTAAGATCCGAGGGATGCAAGGACAATCTCGATGATAGTGGTCTCCTTTGCAAATGACGCATGGAGATTTAGGCTTGGACGGTGCAGTGTGTGGATTTTCACTAGACGATGCCCGGTTACCCCTTTTCGCCTTTGGCTCCTTCTTCTTCTCTTTCTTCTCCTTCCCCTTCTTCTCCTTCTTAGTTACTTGATTTTTAGCTTTATCAGCTTCATCAAGCGAAGAGGAAGGAGGAGAGAGAGAATCGGACGAAGTAGAAGGTTGGGGGGTAACTTTAGTATCATCTAGTTGCTGACTTGATTGTTCAAGAACCACGGTGTTCTGAATGACGGAGGTCGAGAAGAGCTATATTGGCAAGCCAATCGTCAATCATGGAAGCGACAATGTGGCCATATGAGGTGCACCAACATCTCTCCAAGAGGAGAAAGGACTAGGATTTCCTCCAAGGGGGAATCCTTGGTTGGTGGACTCCATTTTCCTCAACCTAAGACCAACGCGGGAATAGTGATATTGTTCCGATTAAAATAAATTTTAGACGCTTTGACACAACTTGTTTTTTCAATTTTTAAGAGTCGAGAAAAAACAAAAGATGACTCTAGTCGCCTTCGATTTTTAATGAGCCTGAAGTGATAAGTGCTCAGATGGACCTTTTCCTTTAAGGAGTCTGAAAAGGAACGAAAGAGACTACTCTGGAAATCTAGACGGAGGGATTACCAAATCAATTGCAAAACTGCAGAATACTTTTTACGGTACGGTAGTCAATCTTCTCGAATGTTGTGTTCAGTGCATTGCGATCAATAGGGCAGCTGACACGGCTTCCTATGGATAAAGGATATAGCCTATTGTGGTCTCCCAATATATACTCGACGGTACATGGGAGCACAAGTCCGTACTGGCACTTGTCGTCTCAAAGAGGAGGAATCACCCAACCAACAATGAAAGCGATAGTTACCAGGCTTTACGACGCCGGAATACGTCTCTAGCCTAGATTTCTAGATGTTGTGCGTTAGGTTCCAAAGAGTTTTTATGTTCATTGAATTTATTTTATAGTTGATCTTTCTTAAGAAATTTGCCTTTCAGGTTCACCGCGTGATGTAGATATACAATTCCTAAAATGCAATCTAAGATGATAAACAATCGTTTAATCTTCTTTTTGCAATGAAAATCCTAGCTACTAAGGAAAGAGAGATGATATTCTTTCAACATAGAGCAGAGAGCACACACTAGATGCACTGTCCTAAATCAAACCAACAAGCAGTCTAAATGCAAATGCACATGCATTAAATGCAAATGCACATGCATGTATTTGTTTCAGGCTTCTTAATGTGTAAATGACAAGAAGAATGCTAAGTACAAATCTGAATTATCTTTTCAAAGCGACAGTACTAACAAATTTCTCTTCAAAAATGAAAGGAAGATAATGACGACACTTTGCGACTTTGAATTGAAAACTGCTTTCGACACTTGAAAAACTACTAATTCAAATCAAATACAAGAGTAACTGTATAATCGACCATCAAGAACAATAGAATTCTTTTCTTTGACTGAAAATGACACTTGCGACACTTCCAAATCAAAAGACGACAGTTTGATTATGTTACTTTTTGTAAAAGAGAACTGTAAATGGCGCACAATACATAAAAACATTCACAATTCTTTGTACTATGGAGGCGGAATCATGCAAAGGAAGGGAGTTTCCACAGTGGTATACTGATCATAGACAGCAAAACTCCTGAATAAAGCTGAAGAGAGTGAACACAGAAACCAAAATTTGAGAGCAGAAGAGGTCTTATCTGATCAGCGCACCTGCAATAGGGAAAGTGCGATGCAGCGCACCTACTGCACACGAGAAGTGCGATGCATCCAGATTCCCAAGAGGAGAAAGTGCGATGATCCAGGGACGAGACTTCACCTTGGTTCTTGGTCACAGTTTGCAGCTTAGTTCAGGGATTTAGGCCAAGCTAATGATAGTCAGTAAATAAAAATCATAGGGGCTGATCTAATGAGGTTACTGGAGCCACCACTAGGGCAATTAGGATGTTTGCAAATCGATTGTTCAGTTTATAAACAAAACCCAGAGATAGACTGAAGCAGCGTTGATCTACTTTGCACTTGCATAGCAAATGCAATTCGAAGGCTAGCTGGCTTAACTTCAGGATTCGTCTGTAAGTTTATAAAGCAAACAAGTATAGACAAGCAAACAAGCTATTCGCTCCCCAGCGGAGTCGCCATTTTGTTATCGGGAAATCTAGTGTCTATGCAGAGCTGCTAGTCCCACTAAGACGGGTAGCTATCTTAGAAACAAACAGATTAAAGTTACTTTCGCTTTCCTTTATGAGAAGTAGATAGGAGAAGATCAAAGAATACCGACCTCAATCCTTCGCTCGGTTCTTTTCTTGTTCCTTCTCCTCACCGACCGGTCTTTGTCGCTTCTCCCTTGACCACTCCGCTCCAAAGAGTACCTGTAAAGTCAAAGCAGCATAATACCTTCAAAGTGCAGAGATCTACAATCATAAGCAATATAGGACTAGATATATATTGACCACACAAATGCATATACTATCAGACATACAAGAATGTGGAGGAAAACGAGAATAGCTTTATTGATATAAAGATTAGAAGAGAGGATTACAACCCATTGATCTGACCCAGCGTCATCCTCCCAGCATGAAAGCCCTTCTTCACCTCATGAAAAGCTTAGATCACCCAACACTATGATGTTCCACCAGGAAACCAACAACACTTCCTTACAAGATTCAAAATTCCAGCCTCTGGATCTCTGGGATGAGGGATCCATATATAGATGATTGCAGGGAGGTGAGTCAGCTTCTGGGATTTTGATTAGTGTCTTCTCTCTGATAGTTCTTGATTCCACTTGGAGATTGATGGTCTCTTACTCATCCCTGGGCGAATTCAGAGAGGCAAGTGTCACAAGAGAAGTTTCTGGAAGATTCCATGATCATCCACCTCGCAAACTGTCTCTGCCATTTGTCCATTCTCGCCCATTGCACCCTACAGAAGGGCTTTCCAGTATGCATCGCACTTTTTACACTGGGCAGGTGAGATGCATCGCACCCTTAGCACTGAGCAACCTATATGGTCCAGTTTTGACCAGTTCTGAGCAGTTTCCTATGGAGAACTTCTGGGAGATGATGTAATCAGCTGACCTTGTTCCTTTAGGGCATGAAACAACACTTTTAGGGACTCAGGAGCCCTTGGTTTATGGACATATATGATTGGGGTAGTAGTGCCCAAAAATGTCTATAACAAACCAACATGCTTTCCTTCGAGAGATTCATCTGTACAAACACAACCCCAATCAATAACATACTTTCATATGTACATAATCAAATACAAACCTTTGGGGTCTTGCAAACAACAAATGTTGCTTCTCATCTTTTCATAGTAGGACTATCAACCGAATCTTTGACAGAATATTCCTTGATCATATGTTTTCCTTCCTATTTCAGATGCAACGACATAGTCTTCAGTCAGATCTTGCTTTTCTTCTCTCAGCAACACTTCAAAATGCATTCTCCAATTTCCTTTTCCTGCTTATGGCCTTCACTTAGACTTATGATTGTTAGTCCTGGTCTATTGCATGATGCATGAAGCAGAGAACCATATTTGACACTTCCTCTCAACTAGGAAGCACTTCTTTATCCGGACTCCCCCCTTAATCTTAGGGAGATTTCTTCTATTCATGCTTCCTCTGGGAGATCAACTTTTTCTTTTCAACATCAGAAAATATTTCATGGCTTCCAACTATCTCACCAGAGTTATCATCATCCCCATCATGCTCATCACATCTTCACCAAGTTGAAGATTGTGTACCAACACAACTTGCTTGTCACATCGACCATATTCACCAAATTGAAGATTGTGTACCTGCACAACTTAAATAGCAAGTACAACCAAAACTATAGAAGCATGATGTTAGCCATATCAGAATCACGAAAGCATTTCAACTTTATTCATATTAGATACCCAAACTTAAATACAAACAAGAGACATATACTCTTCAACATCTTGCTAGGGACTTTATACACCCTAGACTCCATAAGATCATTCATTTCATCTAGGGTTTCAATATGTCTTCCAAAGGTATGACATACTTTACTGCAACATATAGCAAACCCTAGAAACCATTCACATAAATATGGATCTACAAATCATTTAACAACCTTCCAAAATATATGTGTCAGACTTCTCAGTAGGGATTCATATAAATCCTAGATTTCATAAAATCAATCAAAGTCAATCACAACTTAGTCATTGCTATGAAATCAGCTCACAAAAAGATTAAAAAGATAGATCAACGCCTTAGAATTCAGCCTCTTTGAGGGGGAAACCTCCTTTACATTACACAAATGAACAATTCTTGGATGATTCAAATGACAAAACCTCCTTTCTATATATAGAAGTCTAAGGGGTCACAATATAACCAAGCCAACCTAACAATAATAATATAAAGGCACAAAAATAACAATAATGGGATTCTATGGGGCACAATAATAACAATATGGGAACAATAGGGGCACAACGATAACAATAAGGGATATAACGACAATAGTAATGGGGGAATCACTAGTATTATAGGGACCTAACATGCCCCTCTCCTTAAAAAAAGTGTTGTACTCAATGCTTGAGTAGCTTTGGATGCTTCTGTATAAAATTCTCATCCTCCCATGTGGAATATTCAACGGGTAAGTTATTCCACTTGATGAGATGCTCTGAAATTCATCGATTTCGTAGCTATCGAGTTCTTGTTTCTTTGACTGCTTCAGGTTCCAATATGATTTTTCCTTCCTCATCAAGTTCTGGCAATATTGTTTGAACTGGAAGCTTGTCATCTATAACCTTCTTGAAGCATGAAACATGGAGAACTAGGTGCATTCGGGAAGCTGCAGGGAGCTCCAATTTGTATGCCATAGTATCTATCTTTTACAACACCTTGTACGGACCATAATACTTTGGTGATAATTTATTATCCTTCTTAGCTTGCTTGAGGGACATTTGTTTATATGGTTGTAGCCATAGGAATACCCAATCACCTACATCAAAACTTCTTTCATTGCGATGTTGATCTGCCTGCTGTTTCATTTTATTTTGCGCCAAGGTGAGGTTATCCTTTAAGAATTGGAGAACTTGTTGCTGATGCTCAATGTGATCTTCCACTGCTTGAACCTTAGAATTTTCTCTTAAATATGATGTGATGGATGGTGGATGATATCCATAAAGTGCCATAAATGGGGTCATTTTTGTTGTAGTATGGAAGGAAGTGTTATACCACCATTCAGCCAGAGACAACCATTTGACCCATTGTGTCTGTTTATTAGATACAAAGCAATGAATATATCCTTCCAAACATTTGTTTACTATCTCAGTTTGCCCATCAGATTGAGGATGATAAGATGAGCTACGAGCTAACTGAGTACCAAGACAAGAAAATAATTTTGTCCAAAAATTTCTTGTGAAAATGGGATCTCTGTCGCTTACAATAATCTTTGGGTTTCCATGTAGCTTTTGAATTGTTTCCATAAATGCAGTAGAAACTGTACTCGCTTTAAATGGATGAGATAATGCACAAAAGTGTGCATACTTGGTAAGTCTGTCAACTACCACCATGATAACACTCTTTCCTTTGGACTTGGGTAAACCTGTGATAAAATCCATTGAAATCTCCTCCCAACGTCGGCTTGGAATGGATAAAGGTTGTAATAGTCCTGGGGTCTTAATTGTTTCTTTGACTGCTTCAAGTTCCAATATGATTTTTCCTTCCTCATCAAGTTCTGGCAATATTGTTTGAACTGGAAGCTTGTCACCTATAACCTTCTTTAAGCATGAAACATGGAAAACTGGGTGCACTCGGGAAGCTGCAGGAAGCTCCAATTTGTATGCCATAGTACCTATCTTTTGCAACACCTTGTATGGACCATAATACTTTGGTGATAATTTATTATTCTTCTTAGCTTGCTTGAGGGACATTTGTTTATATGGTTGTAGCCATAGGAATACCCTATCACCTACATCAAAACTTCTTTCACTACGGTGTTGATCTGCCTGTTGTTTCATTCTATTCTGTGCCAAGGTGAGGTTATCCTTTAAGAGTTGGAGAACTTGTTGCTGATGCTCAATGTGATCTTCCACTGCTTGAACCTTAGAATTTTCTCTTAAATATGATGTGATGGATGGTGGATGATATCCATTAAGTGCCATAAATGGGGTCATTTTTGTTGCAATATGGAAGGAAGTGTTATACCACCATTCAGCCAAAGGCAACCATTTGACCCATTGTGTCTGTTTATTAGATACAAAGCAACGAAGATATCCTTCCAAACATTTGTTTACTATCTCAGTTTGCCCATCAAATTGAGGATGATAAGATGAGCTATGAGCTAACTGAGTACCAAGACAAGAAAATAATTTTGTCCAAAAATTTGCAGTGAAAATGGGATCGCTGTTGCTTACAATAATCTTTGGGTTTCCATGTAGCTTTTGAATTGTTTCCATAAATGCAGTAGAAACTGTACTCGCTTTAAATGGATGAGATAATGCACAAAGTGTGCATACTTGGTAAGTCTGTCAACTACCACCATGATAACACTCTTTCCTTCGGACTTGGGTAAACCTGTGATAAAATCCATTGAAACCTCCTCCCAACGTTGGCTTGGAATGGATAAAGGTTGTAATAGTCCTGGGGTCATAATTGTTTCAACTTTATTTTGTTTGCAAACCAAACATTCTGCCACGAACTTTTGAATATCCGATTTAGGGCCATCCCAAAAAAAAATCCTTCTTAACCTCGTGGTAGGTTTTTAGAAATCCTGAGTGCCCTCCTAAGGGAGAGGTGTGCAATTCCCTAAGAATCTTTTGTTTGAGTTGGGAATTCTTACATAGGTATAACTGATCATTGTACCATAACGAATCATTTTTCCAGCTAAATGTATCATATGTATTGGGATCTTGTTGTATCTTTTGAATGAGTGCCCACATTTTCTCGTCATTCTTCCATTCATCCCTTGCTTCGTTTATCCAATCTGGTTGGATAATAGAAATGGCGCAAAGAAATGCTTCCACATCTTCATCCTTTCTTAAGAGTGCATCTGCCACAACATTTTGCTTCCCTCTTTTGTAGATGATTTCAAAGTCATAACCCAACATCTTTGTGACCCATTTTTGCTGCTCTTCTGCAGATAATGTTTGTTCTAAAAAGTATTTAAGACTATCATGATCTGTTTTTACCTTGAAGTGTCTTCCCATTAGGTAGGGTCGCAATTTCTTAAGTGCATGTAGTATTGCCAACATTTCCTTCTCATAAATAGCTTTGTGTAAATACTTTCCTTTGATTGGACGGCTTTCGAAAGCAATGGGTCTTTTTTTTTGCATTAAAACAACACCAATTCCATTTCCTGAGGCATCACATTCCACAATAAAGGTTTTTGTGAAGTCCGATGTAGCTAAGACTGGTGCTTGGCACATTGCCTCTTTAAGATGTTCAAAGGCCTTCGTTGCTTCTCGAGTCCATGAAAATGCATCTTTCTTCAATAATGCTATTAGAGGTGCTGCTATTCTCCCATAATTCTTAACAAACTTGCGATAATACCCTGTCAACCCGAGAAATCCTCGTAGATGCGTTATGGATGTGGGGATTTTCCATTCCTTAATGGTTTTAACTTTGCTAGGGTCTACCTTAACACCTTCATGAGAGACAATATGACCCAGATATTCTACCTTTTGTACTCCAAAGAAACATTTGGAGATTTTTGCATATAATTGTTTCTCCTCCAATAGTTTGAGCACCATGTCAACATGTTGGACATGATCCTTCCAACACTCGTAGATTAGTATATCATCAAAAAAAACTAACACAAATTTTCTAAGGAAGGGTTTGAAAATGGAATTCATCAAACCTTGAAATGTAGAAGGTGCATTAGTAAGGCCAAAAGGCATGACCAAAAATTCATAATGACCCTCATGAGTTCTAAATGCTGTTTTTGGAATGTCTTCAGTCTTCATTCTGATTTGATGATATCTTGAACGAAGATCCAACTCGGTGAAGTAAATTGATCTATGCAATTCAACCAATAATTCATCAATGACAGGAATGGGAAATATATCTTTAATAGTGAGCTTGTTGAACTCCCTATAATCTAGACACATGCGCCATGATCCATCCTTCTTGTGAACCAATACTATTGGAGCAGAGAAAGAACTTTGACTAGGTTGAATTACACCAGCCTCTAGCATTTCTGCAACCATACGTTCAATTTCACTCTTTTGGACATAGGGATATCTGTAAGGCTTGATGTTTGGAGGAACACTTCTTGGAATCAAATTAATAGCATGATCATGATCACGAATAGGTGGGAGGCCTTTGGGAGTCTCAAATACCTTGGAATGATTGTCTAAGACTTTTTGGAGATCTGGAGAAATGGATGATTCCGATGTGGGAACCTCTAGTGAACATAATTGTGCAATTATGCCTCGTTGTTCTTTCTCTAGAAGCTTTTTCATTCCGTTAGAGTTGATTATCTTTCCTGGTTTCCCTGCGATACCCCTTAATTCAACTTCCTTTCCTTTTGAAGAAAATTTCATGAAAAGTTCTTGAAAATTAAAAGCTATTGTACCCAAGGATTGTAGCCAGTGGACTCCTAGTACGACATCAACACCACCCATTGGAATGGAAAGCATTGGGCTATTCAATGCATATTCCCCCATGGATAGCTTGATATTATGGCACTTTCCTGAGCAATTTATGGTTCCTCCACTTGCAACCATCACTTGACACTGGTGTTGGATATAGGAAGCAATTCAATTCCTTGGCTATCTTATAATGAATAAAATTATGGGTACTTCCCGAATCAATCAAAACTATTACCTTTTTCTTCTTGATATGCCCTTCTATCTTGATGGTTTGAGGAGTGGTAATTCCAGCCAATGCATTACAAGATATGGTCGGATTCATTTATTCTTTTTCTAGGTTTTGTTCCTGGTGTATATTCTCTTCTTTTGACATTTCTTGTTCCTTTTCTTCCTCCTCTTCACAATCTATGTAAAATAATTTCTTTTCGGCACACTTATGACCTTTAATGTATTTGCTATCACAACTGTAACAAAGCCCTTTTGCTCTTTTTTCTTCCAATTGTTGTGGTGTCAAACTTGTAGGTTGTGGATGGCTAGGGGAAACAACACTTCCATCTTTATGATTGTGAGTGGTAGGCTTTTTTGTTGCCATAATTTTGCTTTCCATTTTTCTTGCCAACTTGAATGCCTTCTCTAATGAATCTGGTTCCCAAAGGCGAACCATATTTTGGAGGTTATTTTTTAAAGTCCCTATGAACACATCAATCCTATGCTCCTCTGGAATATCTTTTACCCTTATATTCAATTTTTGGAAGTCCTCAATGTGCTCCATCATTGAACCCTTTTGTTTGAGATTTATCAATTGGCTAAAAAAAGTGTTGCTTTCTGTATCCTCATAATGTGCTATCATTTCATCCGTAAAAATAGCCCAAGTGACAATTTGTTTACGAGAGCAAAGGCATCGATACCATACAAACTGATTTGGTTCCAAATATAAAGTTGCAATGCGTACCTTTTGTGTGTTTTGCACATTATGGAGATTGAAAAATTGCTCCATCTGTAGTATCCATGTTCTGGGATCCTTGCCATCAAACTTTCTCATATCGATCTTTGGAACATGGTGGTTCTTCGATCCAACGTTAGAGTCTATGAAATCACGATTAACATTTATTTTGTTCTCATCATGAGTTTCCTTTACTACCCTTTTGCCATTAGTAAGCATTTCTTGTAGAAACTTTGTCAAATCTGTCTTCAAATTTGTCTTCAAATCTTCCATGCCTTTCTTTAAATCATCCATTTTAACTTCCATGCCATCCATCTTAGCTTCTATGTCATTCATCTTAGCTTCTACACCTTTCTTTAAACCATCCATCTTAGCTTCCATGCCTTTCTTTAAACCATCCATCTTAGCTTCCACGCCATACATCTTAGCTTCTATGTCTTTCTTTAAACCATCCATCTTAGCTTTTGTTACTTTTTGTGCGAGTGAAATTTGTTGCACTTGGTCTCGTAATTTTGATATATCATGTTGCATTTCTTCCTGTTTTTCATGAGTCATGCTAGAGCTTTCAGGTTGCTTACTAGGTGTTTCCATTTTCTTTCTTCGGGGCATCAATTACCGATAATAATGCTTCACTATGCCCTTTGAATTCCTTCAAACTAATTTTTCAAACCAAGTTTATGCAAAAATCTAAAAAAAACTACAGACCTTTTTTCACTTTGTAGGAGCTCGATATTGAATTTGATGTATCTTTATAATTTTGGATCTCCAAGGTCTGAAATTTCTTCTTGCGGTAACCCTATGAGTAATCTTTCTAACCGTGCAAGCCTGATCAAGATTGGATTCTCCAATGAAAGGTTATGCCAAATCTCCCACGATGACCTGAGTATGGACTGATTCAGTAGAGCGAACTTGTACGATGTGCCGCGGGTCACTATTTCAACCTTAGGTTCTAAAAATGATACCCAAACAACTACAATTTGTCCTCTTTCTGTAACTTCTTACGAAAATTCAATCTGATGCTCAGAGCGAAAGTTATGACGATTTTTCCAAGGTGACCTGTTTGGAATGTAATTCGGGGGTCTGCAAAAACCCTAACTTCCTCATATTATATTTTCGAAAATATAGCGAAACAGGATCTGAAATTTGGAGCCAAGGTTTAGACTGATTTCTTCTCAAATGGGTTTTCTTTTAGCTTCAGAAACTGCATAGCGAAAATTCCACGATGACCTGTTTTAGATGAAATTTTGGAGCTTGCAAAAACTCTAAATTCCTTAGATCATATCTCCGAACATATAGTGAGACAAGATCTGAAATTTGGACCCGAGGTTCAGCGAGATTTTGTCTCAAATGGGTTTTTTTTTAGCTTTTTAGATGTCGTAGAAAAAAATTTATAGCGAAAATTCTACGATGACTTGTTTGGAGCAGCGAAACCCTAGAATCCAAAGCTCTGATACCAAATGTTATGAAACCAGCTCACAAAAAGATAGAAATATAGATCAACGCCTTAGAATTCAGCGTCTTCAAGGGGAGACCTCCTTTACATTACACAAATGAACAATTCTTGGATGATTCAAATGACAAAACCTCCTTTATATATATAGGAGTCTAAGGGGTCACAATATAACCAAGCCGACCTAACAATAATAATATAAAGGCACAAAAATAACAATAGTGGGTTCTATGGGGCACAATAATAACAATATGGGGACAATAGGGGCACAACGATAACAATAAGGGATATAATGACAATAGTAATGGGGGAATCACTAGTATTATAGGGACCTAACAGTCATCAACCTGACCAGCTTCCTCTAGGGTTAGTTCCAAGCCCCTAGAATTTCAATCCACCATCAATAAGTCATTAACATGACCAACTACTACTAAGGTTAATTGCAAACCCTAGATTTCCATTTTCACAATTTCAACAATCTTATACAAATCTCAAATCATCATATTCCATAGATTTTACTTTGACTAAGGTTTAATTCCAAAACTTAGATTTCAACAATCATTACATGCATAAATCTTAGATTGTTATATTTCGCACTAGACAATGTCACTACTAGGGTTTAACTATAACACCCTAAATTTTCAAACATCAACATCCTAGAATTTCAGACAAGGACTTCATTAAATCCTAAGACTCATGACCGTCAATGACTAGGTTAACACACATATCTAGGAATTCATAACCATACATAAGCATATCATATGTCCAATAACATTAATACCTCTGACCTAGACCAAGCTAGGGATTCAACCAAAAGGACATATCTCTATTCATCATCATGAAACATACATTTCATATCATGTGTTAGTCAAACCCAACTTTACAAAAATATAAAATAAGAGTTAGACACATAATCATTTTGATTACACTAGAGTTTGATCAGACAACACACACATACCAAATAAATCAATTCTAAGACAATATAGGGGCCTTGCTCACACATTCCACCAAACCCTAATCAGCTAGGGTTCCAATGTAGAACACACATTCCACCAAACCCCAAGGAGCTAGGGTCCCAATGTAGAACACATAGCAAACCCTATATTACCAAAACTTCAAAGGTTATGAGATTTTAGATCTTTATCATTTCATCCTATCAAGTTAGGATTTCCCGATCATACCAAAATCCCAAACATGAAATCATCAATAGAGACTAGCATTTCACAATATCACGAATCAACTTAGGGTTTCAAATATTCACAATAGCATACACTTTGGTTAGGGTTTTTCCAGAACCTGTCTAGGGTTCTACCAAATCAGATAAGAGTGGGGTGGGTAGATTTATCAAGAGATGAATCACCCAAACAAGAATCACTAGGATTCAATACTGCTAGTCATAACAAGGTTAGTAGTAGATCATTAAATGAATAATCCTTTTAATCAATGAATTCAAAGTATACCTTTGTTTCTTGACTAACTTTGTCCTAAGAGATCCTCCTTCTTGCAGATGTTTTCCCTAATCAAGACAACAGACGGAGAAAGGTGATTAGTACTTTAATATAGTCGAAACTAAATGAGTACATGAACCCAAAACTGAAAAGACATGAGATACTTATCTTTAAGAGTTGTTGGGAGCTCCCTCCAAAACTTGAGGGAAACCTACAAACTTAAAGCAATACAAAAATGTCTTTTCCAAAGATATGTTAAAAACCTCTAAATTATAAAACATATAAAACAAGTTATGTAAAGCAAATGACTTAATAATGTAAGTCCCTAATGTCGGACTCTTCAGGCTTGGATTTCTTTGAGTCTCCTTCTTAAACAAAGTTGGCTTGATCTCTTCCTCTCTTCTTATTCCTGGGATTCTCGGGATAGTCACTCTTGTAGTGACCTTTCTTATGACATTGATAGCACTCTATCTGAGACATGTCAACTTTCTTCCTTCGTCACTTTGATCTCTTTACTTTATCATGAGCAAAATAAGCATTTGATACTTCTTCGAGATTGGCAACCATAGAGATCCTTAATTCTTCTTGACTACATGTGGTCCACAATTCTTCAAAGGTGGGAGCTACTCTCCAACTGTTGAGACCTGAAGCAAATGCACTCCAAGTGGGTGGCAATCCTAATATAGTTGTGATCATCGATTATTTGTCCGGAATGATCTCATCGATGGCCAGAAGATCATCCCTGAGTCTAGCTATTTTCACAAAGAAGGTTGCCACAATATCTTCCTTTGTCATATTTGTATTCCTTAGCTCATTCTTTAAACTTGCTACTTGACCAATGTTCTTAATAGTGAACAACTTCGACAAGGCTTCGTACATCTCCTGAGCATGATCGATGTTAGCTATGAATGGGACAAGATTGTCATTTATCCCTTCTACCATCAGAGTCATATCCACCAATTATAGATCCCTGCATTTTGCTTTGTCGGCATTACTGGCTTCTTCGGTAGGCTTCTTTACATTTCTTTTTACTAGATCTAATACCTTGTTCTTCTCGAGGATTAGGTCAATCCTTTTCTTCCAGAATCTGAAGTTAGATGCTCCTTCAAGCTTGTTCTCACCCTTGATAGAGTTAGACATCTTCCTTGAATATGATAGATTCCTTCCCTGAGATAGTGCCTTTGAATGGATTTGCCTTTTTCTTCTTTGTCACCAAAGCTCTGATACCATGTTGGAAAATCAGAAAGGCAATAAAGATTTTCTCGATCTTGATAATTACTTGTGATGTTACTTATTATTACGATTATTTACATCTTCTCTCTTTAGTTCATCAAGAAATTACACAAAACAGCAACACATAAAACAGTGAACACAAGATGTAGGCACATGCTAGGGCAAAACCCCTTTCCAGGGGAAAACGCAGTCAAAGTAATTATTCCTTTCAATATTATTATTTGAGACTCTTCACCCTAGACCTTGACCGGACCTTCCCTCCACACCAAGTCAGTCTCCAGAAGATTGATCTCTTTCCAACAACTTCGACTGTGCAACAACTTGCGGCAGCTCACGGTTTTCGGTAGCAGTCCAACTTGGGAGACTTTGTTCTCCCAATCTAGAACACGAAACATAGAGAGACCACCACGAAAATTTCGATTTGGCTTGACTCCTTAGACTCCCCTAAACTTGCATTCACTTCGGCTTCCTGGTAGCAAACTTTCCCAGCCTCCTACTTCACATTTCTACGCAACAAATAGATTTTCGCACTTCTACCCAGAGGAGAGAGAATGAGAAGTGATGCTCCAAATGAATTCGTAGTCCTTCCTTTTATAGGCTTCTTGTGGGGTTGACTGGGTCCTGTTATCACCTGCTGCCTACACCTACCTACAACTTAGTGAGAAAAACCTTCAACCCCACAAGGTGTGGTTGGTGGCAGGGAACTCAGAGAAGGCGCTGTCACACTAATCCCAACTCTCTTCGTCTAAGCTATCTATTGATTTGGGGTAGCATAGGATGTGCTCTACCCATGAAAATTGGTGGAGAGGCTAAAGCACATGAGATCTCCAAGACCCAAAAATGGTTTGGGCAGATTTTATCCGGTTAAGGAGATATTAAAATAATTAATATTTTTAATGGAGTTCCTAAGTCTAAACTTAGGAAAAATAAAATATTAATGGGTATTAATATAAAACTGGGTTTGAAGGTTCTAAATGACATGGATCAAGACAAATCTAATCTTAGCCGTTGATTAGAGATGTAATCTCGGCCTATTGAAGGACCAACAAGAAAAATATAAGAGGAGGCTTGAGGGTCAGTTGGAGAATACACCGGAGTGATCAGTCATTTGATTTTCTAGAGCGGGGTTTGCTAAGAGAAATCGAATCAGTGATCAGAGTTGTAGTGAGGGGCAGTGAGTACGAGGCAGAGAGGCAGAGATAGTGCCGGAAGACAAGTGTAGAAGTAGAGAGGCAGACGCAGAGCCAGAGGGAGCCACACAGAGGCTACCAAGGACTGCACAGAGCCCAGAATGGCCTACGTCATCCACGTAGAGGTTGTAGGAGTGACGTAGAGAGCCAGAGAGGCTGTGCAGAGCCTCAGAAGGTTGACGCAGAGGGTTTCAGGCTGACGTAGAGGCCAAGAGGGCTAACGCTGAGCTTCAGATTGTGTTGGAGAGGGTTTCGTGGGGCAGACTTTTTGAATATTTGCTTCCGAATAGAGAGGTATTACTGCCGGGTTATTTTTCTCTGTCGGGTGAGCCAGTTTGGCACCCAGTTGTACTAAAGGAAAAACTGCATAATAATAAAACCCTCAGAACTACTGCACAGGTTTTCTCAAGTTGGGTTTTTCTGGGGACGATTGTTCAAAAATAACAGTGTCACTTGTGTGTTTGTCTATTTCTTTCAGTTGTTGATCTGTAGATGGTTGAGACCGTATTGTGTTTATTTCAATGTTTATATGGATAAATAACTTGTTAGTAATTAAACAAGTAGGCGAAATAAACCAGAGAATACAGATAAAATTTCTAACGGGTAATAGTTAGAAATTTCAACATGGTATCAGAGCACTGTAGATCGCAGGAGAGTTGAAGGCACTAATTGAATTGGAGAATTTGCAGCAGAAACAACGGTCTCGAGTGACAGAAGCTGTTTCAAGGCAGAAAGCAGCAGAGAAGGGTTGACACAGAGGGATTGCGTCATCAGTTCAAGCCAGAGAGAGGTCAGCGCAGAGGCTAAGGAGGGCAGAAGAGGCTCACAAAGAGCCACACAGAGACCAGGAGGGTTGACGCAGTTGGCTAGTGGAGCAATTTAGCCAGTGCTGGGATTGCACAGAGCTTAGAGGCTCAGTCCTTCAGTTGCTGGGACATAGGAAGCTGTGGGCAGATTGCGGGGAGTGAAGCTGGTGGGGTACTGTTACGTCCGAGACAGAACAATACCTAACGGGGAAAAACCAAGGTAGAGGGAGTCGCTACCTAGGCGGATTTCTAGCCAAGAAATCTAGATCAGTGTTGCAGGTGCATAGGAGATTAGAGAGGTGCGATTTGATGGTTGGCAGGCGAACTTCGAGAAGGTAAGTAGAGACTCAGAAGGAGTTGAAGAGAGAACTTCTAGAGGGAAGTAGAGACTCGGAGGAGTCGAGAAGAAGAGCAGAGAGATGGCCATGAATGGACTGAGGGATCAGGACAGGCTATATGGGGCGTCCAACTTTGTCATCTAGAAGGTTAGGATCCTGTCCGTTCTAGATAGACATCGCATCAAGGCCTTCACCTTGAGAACCATGGCTATCCCAGTTGACAATGAAAAGTATGAGGATGCGATGGCCAAGGTGAAATGTATAATCCTTGATGGGGTCAAGGATCATGTGGTCCAACATATTTCCGAGAAGGAGACAACAAAGGAAATGTGGGACACCTTGAAGATATTGTATCAGCACACTTCCATGCAAAGGAAGATGTTACTAGAGAATCAGCTTCAGTCTTACTAGATGGAGAAGGGGGAGCAGAGAGCACTTCCTCGGCAGGTTGAAGGAGATCTGGGACCAACTAACTTCCATAGGGGCCATGCCGGATCAGGAGTTGATGGTGAAGACCTCTCTAAATGCAGTCTCCGAGGAGTGGGTGACATTCATCCGAAGTATTCTGGGCAGAGAGAATCTTCCAGATTGGGAAGAATTGTGGGCGGCTCTTCGCCAAGAAGAGATCAGACGGCTGAACAAAACGGGAAGTAGTAGTAAATGTTGAAATTTGGTACCGGAGGACAGGTGGTTCCCTTAGGCTTTGATCTTTGGCCTAGGGAAAAGTGTCCAAAAGAATTTAATTTTTCTCCTAAAGTGACTTTATAATTTTATAAAGTTAAATCTAATTTAAAAGTGACTTTAAGTGATAAAGTTACTAAGTCTAATTTTAAAGTGACTTTTATAAAGTCAATGAAAAATTAGAAAGGAAAAGTGACTTTGGAAATAAATGACTAAGTGGGTCTTTATTAAAGTGGGGTGAATTAAAAAATAAAAAGTGAGATTTAAATGAGCATTTAATCTCAGCCATTGATCTAAATCTATTTCAGCCATTGGATTTAGAGATCACCCAAAAGTCACTTGCGTCACCCAAAAGTCATTTGGAGTTATATTAAGGGAGGAAAAGGAGGAAAAGATCACATTCGATTCAATTCTTTCATGAGCAGATTGGGAGAAGGAGAGCAAGAGAGCAAGAGAGATTTCTGAGCAGGGAGGAGAAGGAGACAACAGCTTGGCACACATTCCAAGGCAGCAGTTGAGTAGATTTGTACAGCTGATTCAGCACACAGTGAAAGGCAGATTTTGGCACGATTTTCGAGGAGAGGTTTGCACAAAAATCGAGGAGCAGTTTGCTGGTTTTTCTGCATGCAAAACGAGGGCCATACAGCAGCATTTAATGCTGAAAGTGGGCACGAAAATCGAGGAGACCGTACAACATTTATTGCTGTCCTGTTTGCTGTAATTTCCAGTTTGCTGTGAAGCATGGAAAAAGAGATAAGTTGTAAATTTGCTTGCTGATTTTTTGCTGAAAATTTCTCACTGTAAAAGGCAATTTTCAAAAATAAAAAAGAGCTCTCAAACTGGTTTTCCCCAAGAGTTGTAGAGGGTTTTTTCAGGGTCACATTGACCAAAAATCTCAGTGTTTAAATGTGTTTTAATGGCTGTTTATTACTGCTGATTTTTATTTCTGCAATTTCCAGCATTCTGTAAAATTTCCAGAATTTGTGTTTTCAGCAAATTTATTTTTTCAGCTTGTTAAATGTATGGTTATGGGAAAGGGCATTTAACTATATGGGAGAAATAAGGAGAAACTGAAAACCGGGGTGGGAAAACAGAAATTTCTACATGGTATCAGAGCTTGAGTGCTGAAGGGCAGTTTGGGACAGCAAAAGGAAAAATTACAGTTGCTGATTTTTCACTCAGAAAATTCCAGCACGCTGATTTTTTCATAAACAACAGTTTTATCTTTACTACAGCAGTGCTATTTTTCAGTTTTAGGACAGCAGGATGTCATTGGGATTGAGGGTGGAGGATAGGCTGGATGGGCATATAAATTACAGCGTTTGGAAGGAGAGAATGCAGAGTATCTTTGAGGAGGCAGAAGTCTGGGATATCATGGTGCATACCACACAGAACCCTGTTGTTGTGCCCACTGATGCTACTCAGTTGACAGCTTATAATAAAAAGAACAACAAGGGTAAGAGGCTGATTCTAGACAGAATCAAAGACCATTGCATTCCTCATGTGAGAGGAAAGAGCAATGCCCCTGAGATGTGGACAGCATTGTCCAATCTCTACCAGAGTACCAATGAGAACCGGAAGATGGTCCTGAAGGAGAAGCTGAAGAACATTAAGATGGGTAATGATAGTGTAGCTGGATATCTCACAAAGATTACTAATGTGAGAGATGAGTTGGCAGCGATTGGAGAGGCCATTCCACCCACTGAGTTGGTGCGGATTGCAGTGAATGGCCTCCCCCGTTCATGGTTGAACTTTGCTGATGGGGTTTGTGCACGTGAGACCCTTTCCACATGGGAGAGGTTTTGGGATGATTGCATTCAAACAGAGATCAGGAAAGGTCAGCTTGGGGCAGCCAAGCCAGTTGAGCAGGATGAGGATGTAGCACTGGTGGCAGGAGGCAAGAAAGGCAAAGGGAAGAAGCAGGCTTCCACAAGCAGTGGTGGGGGCAAAGACAAAGGTAAAGGTAAACTGGGGAACACACGGAAGGACTATTCCAAGGTGAAGTGTTGGAATTGTCAAAAGATGGGACACTATGCAGTTGTGTGTCTGGAGAAGAAGAAGAAGAAGGGGAAGAACCAGGACGTGGCAACTTCAGCAGAGATTGAGGACTTTGCTGGTCGTTTTGATAGAGAGTTTGCGTTCACTACGTGTGAGTCCTCTAGTGCAGGATCACCTGCCACACAGGTTCAGAGGGAGCTTGCTTTTCCCTCGATTAGCGGAGCATCTTCAGGTATCTGGTATGTGGACAGTGGGGCTTCACGTCATATGACAGGAGTCCGTGAGTACTTCTCAGAGCTTTCAGAGAGTGGCACTGATATTGAGGTAGTACTCAGTGATGATAGAGTTGTTAGAGCAGTCGGGGTGGGGACAGTGACATTTCAGAGGGAGTCCAAACCTCCCTTGAAGGTGTCAGAGGTTCTTTATGTGCCAGGGATGAGGAAGAACCTCATATCCGTCTCAGCTTTGGAGGACAGAGGATATGAGGTACTGTTCAGGGAGGACAGGTGTTGATGTATCCCAGGGGCACTCCAGCTGATTCAGCTAGAGTGATAGGTTTACACCATGCAAAGGTGTACAAGTTTGCATTCCAGCCCCTTTTGGCATTGAGCAGTAGTACCGACAGCAGAGCTAGCAGTTCTGAGCTGTGTGAGATTTGGCACCGCAGGATGGGACATATGTATCATGGAGCCTTAAGGACATTGCGGGAGATCACTACAGGTGTGCCAGATTTCAGTACTGATCACCTTGATACTTGCAGAGGTTGTATGATGGGCAAATTTGCCAAATCCCCTTTTCCTAGCAGTGACAGCAGAGCGACGGGGATACTTGATTTGATTCATTCCGATGTGAGCAGTCGGATGTCTCATGTTTCCTTGAGTGGATATGAGTACTATGTTTTATTCATTGATGATCACTCCAGGAGGACCTGGATTTATTTTTTGAAGACCAAGAGTGAGGTCTTCAAGCGGTTTTAGGAGTTCAGAGCTCTTGTGGAGACTCAGACAGGTCGAAAGATCAAGTCCTTGAGGTCGGACAATGGAGGATAGTACACCCTTGGAGAGTTTGTTGACTATTGTGCGGAGGCAGGCATTAGGAGGGAGTTCACTGTTCCTTACAACCCCCAGCAGAACGGGGTTGCGGAGAGGAAGAACAGATCCATTATAGGGGCTGCCAAAGCCATGTTACATGATCAGGGGTTGCCATTGTTCTTGTGGGCAGAGGCCTGCAACACAGCTGTTTACTTGCAGAACAGTAGTCCGCATCGTGCCTTGGGGCACATGACTCCGGAGGAGGCTTTCTCCAGGAAGAACCCTGATATTGGTCATCTTCATATCTTTGGATGCATTACATACTCCTATATACCCAAGGAGAAGAGGACCAAAACTAGAGCCCACCGCAGAGAAGGGTATCTTTGTGGGCTACAGTGAGACCTCAAAGGCCTTTCGGATTTACATTCCTGCACAGAGGAGAGTTGTTGTCAGATGGGATGTGAAGTTCGAGGAGGACAGGGCCTTTAGGAGGTCACGGGAGTTAGAGTATCTGGATCAGCCAGACCCTCAGCAGCAGTTGAGTCAGTCGCAGGGATCCAGTGGGCAGGGATCAGTAGGATCCGGAGGTACATCTATGAGGATGTCAGGTCCGTCAGTGAGCAGTGGCTCGCCGAGCCAGAGGGGTGGTGCTCCGGGCAGCATGCAGAGCAGTTCACAGAGCAATTCACTAGGGAGTCCATTGATGGACAGTTCACACGGTACCTCAGCTTTTACAGGTTCAGGTGCAGGCAGGAGGACAGCAGATAGACAGTCAGGAGTTCAGGCTACTGATGGTGATGAGGAGGAGGAGTTTCATTCTCCTATGGGAGAAGCATGCTCAGGGAAGAGAAAGCCCAAGTGGCTTCAGGACACCTTGAGAGATGCCACATCTGTTGCTGAGCCGAAGAAGCCGGTCAGAGAGAGTAGACCACCTGAGAGGTTTTGTAGCTATATGGCGATGGTTACCAGCATCCTTGACTCTGAGCCTTCTAGCTATGAGGAGGCAACTAGCCAACAGGTCTGGAGAGAGGCCATGCAGGAGGAGTATTCTTCTATCATGAAGAATGATGTTTGGGAGGTGGTGCCGAGGCCTGAGGGCAAATCCGTGGTTACTTCCAGATGGCTTTACAAGGTAAAGCATGCTGCAGATGGCAGCATTGAGAAATTCAAAGCGAGGTTTGTGGCTAGAGGGTTCTCCTAGGTAGAGGGAGTTGATTATGAGGAGACCTTCGCTCCCGTGGCTCGATATACTTCGATCCGCTCCATTATATCGATAGCAGCAGAGATGGGTTGGAAGATCCACCAGATGGATGTGAAGACCGCATTTCTCAATGGATTCATACAGGAGGAGGTGTACATTGAGCAGCCACAGGGCTTTGAGGTGCATGGGAAGGAGTCCCATGTGTGCAGACTGAAGAAGGCCCTTTATGGCCTGAAGCAAGCTCCCAGAGCTTGGTACTCCAGGATTGATACATATTTGCAGGGGATGGGTTTCACAAAGAGTGAGGCAGATCCGAACCTTTACTTTATTGTGATTGGTGAGGAGCCTCTCATTCTGGTGCTGTATGTGGATGACTTGATCATTACAGGTGCAGAGAGACTCATAGAGCACTGCAAGAAAGATCTTGCGACGGAGTTTGAGATGAAGGACATCGGCTTGATGCATTACTTTTTGGGTTTGGAGGTGTGGCAAGAGGAGGGGCATTTCTTCCTGGGGCAGGGGAAGTATATTGTGGACATCCTTAGCAGATTCCACATGGAGGATTGTAGACCCATGTCGACATCGATGATCACCAATTGGAAGAAGCTTCATGCTTCGGATTCCGAGTTGGTGGATCCCACATTGTACAGGCAGCTGATTGGTTCCTTGATGTATTTGGTCAACACTAGACCAGATATCTGTTTTGCAGTCAACACGATGAGTCAGTTTATGTGTGAGCCTAGGAAGGTTCACTGGGTGGCTGCAAAACACATTTTGCAATACTTGCAGGGGACAGTGGATTATGGTCTGGACTACAGGCAGGGAGATGGAGTGAGATTGGCAGGATACACTGATTCTGATTGGGCAGGTTGTGCTTCTGATAAGAAGAGCACTTCAGGGGGCTGTTTTGGGTTGGGTTCAGCAGTAGTGTCATGGTTCAGCCGGAAGCAGCAGTCAGTAGCACTGAGTTCAGCGGAAGCAGAGTATATGGCAGCCAGTCTAGCTAGTTGTGAGGCTATCTGGCTTCGCAAGATGTTGTTTGGCTTATTTGGTCAGCCGTTGAGACCTTCAGTGATTTACTGTGATAATCAGAGTTGCATTAAACTCACGGAGAATCCAGTATTTCATGACAGGTCAAAGCATATCGGGATCAGATATCATTTCATCAGAGACTATGTTCAGAAGGGAGTTGTGAAGCTTGAGTATATTTCCACTGATGAGCAGGTTGCAGATATCCTTACCAAAGCCTTACCACGGGGCAAGCATGTCTACTTCAGAGACAAGATGGGTGTGGTGAGGAACACCTTCCTTGGTAAGAGGGATTGTTGAAATTTGGTACCGGAGGACAGGTGGTTCCCTTAGGCTTTGATCTTTGGCCTAGGGAAAAGTGTCCAAAAGAATTTAATTTTTCTCCTAAAGTGACTTTATAATTTTATAAAGTTAAATCTAATTTAAAAGTGACTTTAAGTGATAAAGTTACTAAGTCTAATTTTAAAGTGACTTTTATAAAGTCAATGAAAAATTAGAAAGGAAAAGTGACTTTGGAAATAAATGACTAAGTGGGTCTTTATTAAAGTGGGGTAAATTAAAAAATAAAAAGTGAGATTTAAATGAGCATTTAATCTCAGCCATTGATCTAAATCTATTTCAGCCATTGGATTTAGAGATCACCCAAAAGTCACTTGGGTCACCCAAAAGTCACTTGGAGTTATATTAAGGGAGGAAAAGGAGGAAAAGATCACATTCGATTCAATTCTTTCATGAGCAGATTGGGAGAAGGAGAGCAAGAGAGCAAGAGAGATTTCTGAGCAGGGAGGAGAAGGAGACAGCAGCTTGGCACACATTCCAAGGCAGCAGTTGAGCAGATTTGTACAGCTGATTCAGCACACAGTGAAAGACAGATTTTGGCACGATTTTCGAGGAGAGGTTTGCACAAAAATCGAGGAGCAGTTTGCTAGTTTTTCTGCACGCAAAACGAGGGCCATACAGCAGCATTTAATGCTGAAAGTGGGCACGAAAATTGAGGAGACTGTACAGCATTTATTGCTGTCCTGTTTGCTGTAATTTCCAGTTTGCTGTGAAGCATGGGAAAAGAGATAAGTTGTAAATTTTCTTGCTGATTTTTTGCTGAAAATTTCTCACTGTAAAAGGCAATTTTCAGAAATAAAGAAGAGTTCTCAAACTGGTTTTCCCCAAGAGTTGTAGGGGGTTTTTCCAGGGTCACATTGACCAAAAATCTCAGTGTTTAAATGTGTTTTAATGGCTGTTTATTACTGCTGATTTTTATTTCTGCAATTTCCAGCATTCTGTAAAATTTCCAGAATTTGTGTTTTCAGCAAATTTATTTTTTCAGCTTGTTAAATGTATGGTTATGAGAAAGGGCATTTAACTATATGGGAGAAATAAGGAGAAACTGAAAACCGGGGTGGGAAAACAGAAATTTCTATAGTAAAGGAGCTCGGGTCAAGATAGAGGAGGAAGAGGATGCAGCTTTGGCATCTGCCGGGAAGCAGGAGAAGAGGAAGAAAAAGGACCTCTCCAAGATAAAGTGCTTCAACTATGGGGAACTGGGTCATTATGCGAACCAGTGTCTGAGAAAGAAGAATAAGGGAGAGGCGTCTGACTCTAAGGCAACGACAACGAAGGTGAGAAAGGAGGTAGAGGAGGATGACGATTGTGCCATGAGTGTTCATCTACCTCTAGAGAAAAGGTGGGGAGACATCGAGTTGTAGTCAGGAAGACTACAGGCGATGAGGGGCAGGATCCTTTAGGTACCCAAACTCTTGGATCATACCTGGCTACGGGAGCCCTGAAGTGACAGTATCAGGATGGCAGATATCGATTGAAACAGATGCGGATGAAGTGGTAGAGAGTGCTAGAGTGCAGTAGTCCCAGGTGGCACAGAGAGGTTTGCAACGGTGCGAGAGGCACAGAGTTGTTGCAGCAACACAGAGGCAGTAGAGGGTGCACAGGATAGCGGTAGAGAGAGCTTCAGCATCAGGAGTGTTTCTAGCCTAACAAGGATGTTAGTAGTTGGGTGGATCAGTTATTTACTTCTTAGTAACTGAGTTGCAGTGCAGTAGCAGTAGCAGTAGCACGATGTAGCATGATGAGAGAGAATTGCAGTGCAGATGCAGTGTTGGGAGAAAGGACTAGCAACAGCACAGATGCAGAGGGAGCTGCCGTATGGATGTAGCAATGGCAGTGGCAGAGCCATGGGCAGCAGTACAGGATGCAACAGTGCAGAAGATGTTGGGCAGGGAGGCCTAGCATCAACACAGGTACCGGTGCCATATAATCAGGGTGATGCTCAGTGTGGAGTATTACTAGAGCACAGTCCTCGCTAAGAGGGAGTGTTGATTTGGGATAGCATCGAATGTGATCTAGCCATGAAAATTGGTGGAGAGGCTAACGCACATGAGATCTCCAAGGCCCAGAAATGGTTTGCGTTGATTCTACCCGGTTAAGGAGATATTAAAATAATTAATATTTTTAATGGAGTTCGTAAGCCTAAACTTAGGAAAAATAAAATATTAATGGGTATTAATATAAAACTAGGTTAGAAGGTTCTGAATGACATGGATCAAGCCAAACCTAATCTTAGCCGTTGATTAGAGATGTAATCTCAGCCGTTGAAGGACCAACAAGAAAAGTATAAGAGGAAGCTTGAGGATCAGTTGGAGAATACACTAGAGTGATCAGACATTCGATTTTCTAGAGCGGGGTTTGCTAAGAGAAATCGAATCAGTGATTAGAGTTGCAGCGAGGGGAAGTGAGTATGAGGCAGTGAGGCAGAGATAGCGCTGGAAGATCAACACAGAAGCAGAGAGGCAGACGCAGAGCCAGAGAGAGCCACGCAGAGGCTAGCAGGGACTGTGCAGAGGCCAGAAGGGCTTGTGTCATCCACACAGAGGCTGTAGGAGTGACGCAAAGAGCTAGATGGCAGAGAGGCTGCGCAGAGCCTCAGAAGGCTGACGCAGAGGGTTTCAGGCTGACACAGAGGCCAGGAGGGCTGACGTTGAGCTTCAGATTGTGCTGGAGAGGGTTTCGTGGGGCAGACTTTCTGAATATCTGCTTCCGAATAGAGAGGTATTACTGTCGGGTTATTTTTCTCTGTCGGGTGAGCCAGTTTGGCACCCAGTTGTACTCAAGGAAAAACTGCATAATAATAAAACCCTCAAAACTGTTGCACCGGTTTTCCCAAGTTGGGTTTTTTCGGGGACGATTGTCCAAAAATAACGGTGTCACTTGTGTGTTTGTCTATTTCTTTCAACTGTTGATCTGTAGATGGTTGAGACTGTATTGTGTTTATTTCAGTGTTTATATGGATAAATAACTTGTTAGTAATTAAACAAGTAGGTGAAATAAACCAGAGAATACAGGTAAAATTTCTAACGGGTAATACTTATAAATTTCAACACTATCTCCTAGGTTAGCTAAGGGGGGTGGTCCCTAATGAAAAGTTAAGTTAAAAGATGTGAGTTTCTAGGAGAGTGTTATAGTGAAAACGGATTACTTTCAAGGATTTATGAGAAAATACGATGTGAGCAATTTGAAATAACAACGCCAATGGCAAAAACCATAAAACCAGTGCCTTATAAGGAATTTGCTCAACAATTTAAAGATATATTTGCTCAAAGTAAAATGCAATGCTCTCAAAAGAGAAAACAAAGTAACCCTGAAATGTAAACAAAAATTGTTAGCACAAGATATGTAAGATACAAAATGCTTTTGAGATAATCAACTTTATAAATCAAAACATGTGAAACATATCTTGCCAAAACCCAAAAATTAGTAATTAACTTGGAAATGTAAAAGAAAAGAAGTGCTAAACCAAGACATCAATACTCAATTAGACTTGAAGCATGAAAATAAAACACTTGTTTGAAAGGATTACAATACTTGCTTTTGGAATAGACTTTGCATATGAAAACTGAAACCATCAAGAGACAAGTAAAGTAAATGTAATGGAAAGTGCTCTTGTTTAATTTTATTAATTATCTCTATAACAAGATTACAATCTAACTGTTCAATCCTCGGACCTCACCTTCGCCCAAAGATATGGATCTCACAGTGAGGTGTCAATAGTGGAGTAGAGGGTCCCTAAGATGTCTACTTCAACCAACTTATGTTGGAGGTAAAATTTTAATGAGACTTGTGATGAAGAAAAGGGTAACTAGGTTCGGTATTTGTCAATGTAATTTTGATCTTTGTACTTGTCAAGAAAAATAATTATTATTTTTATAAATTATATGAATGAGTTTCTTGCTCATTCTATAGGTCTAAGAAAGTCAAAGAGTCAAAATTATATTGAAGATTTCTTCTTGAGCATTTATGTAATGAACATGAGTCAACCTAGTGTCAAGTAACCCTCCAAGACAAGCATCATCCTTCAAAGAAGAAGCCTGCAAGCAAAACAATGAAGAGAACATCATGTTGGCCTCAAAAATATATATATATATATATATATATATATATATATCTATATATATATATATATATATATATATCTATATATATATATATATACATATATATATATATATATATCTATATATATATATATATATATATATACATATATATATATATAACTATCATGTCGGCTCAATAAACAGACACAACGTTTCACACTGTATGTCGGCTCATTTATGGAGACGTGACCACTATAAATACCCAGCTGGGGTATCTGCAAAACACAGAAGAAAATTCGTACACCTCTGAAATTTCGTATGGTGCAGGAAGCTTTGAAATTTCGGATTTCGGATAAGTGCAGGAAGTACAAAAGGTACAGGATCTCGGATGTCTCAGGGATGATTGCAGTAAGGAATCTCGGATACCTGCAACGATTTGAAGGACTCTTACAATAGGTATTTCGGAAGTCAATCCACCATATTCTCGGCCTCCTTACAGTCTCATAGTCATCACCATAACAACATATCAATGAATGGAAGGGTCCTAAAGTAGCACTCTTTGTCTCAACCTACTCTCTAGGTGTCACTATAGTCTTGGCATACTTACCAGTGATCTCATTCCAGCATTCTAGACACAGTCAAGATCAAGGTGAAGTAGCAATGATGGTCTCGGTCATGATCACTATCTCGGAGCAGCTCACATGCAAGTATAAAAGACCTCGTTGATATGGTGATGAAACAATGATCTAGGTGGAAGTACAAGCAATGGTGCAACTACAAGAACCTCTGTGGTACTATGATGATGATCTCAGTGAAGCAACAATAATGATGATGATGATCTCTACAGCTTGGTCTTGGAGTGGCCTAGGAGGTAAAGGGTCAAGGTCTTGGTATTTGTCAATTGGAATCTCTATAAGAAGAATTGTGTGTGGGTTTTCCTTTCCAAGAGGGAGAGGTTTTGGCCTTGGCAGAAAGCCAACATCTTGTGTTCTTGTGTCTTTGTTTTGGTAGCAGTTTGATGAAGAAAACACACACACTAATAATAAGAAGAAGATCAAGCTAAGATAAATTGTAAAATCACTTCACAAATTGTTACCATGCTAGGAAGAATCACTCTAACTCTAACTGCCCTAGATTCTTCAACAACTTGGGGCCTTCCTATACTAAAACGCCTAGATGAAATGCATGTAAATTTTTTCCCCAAAAGAGAGATTGATTTGCAATGCTTGAAAATGAAATAGTGTTCAACATAAGTTGCAATTATAACTTCAATTGGAGGAATAAAATTAGCTTACAAGTGTTGCATGTGTCTCATCAATGAATTAAAATGATACAAGTAATTTGCTTGAAAGTAAATTTTGTTTCAAATAGACTATGACTATAAATTACTCCAATATTCAAGATGACAATGTAGCATAAAGATGAAGCATGTATTCTAGTGATCATGAAACAATTTACCAAGGTAAATGGAAATAAATCAAAGTTTGTTAAGAATATAAAACGCTTGCATGTGAAGGATGAATTGCCCAAAGTAAAGTGTAAGTGAATGAAGTGTGAAAATTTAAACCATACAAATGTCAATCCACCCAAGAGAAGCCTCCCTCTAAATGGGGAGATAGGATACCATGGGAGAAATCCCAAGATCCCACCAAAAAAGTAGATCTTTTATTAATATTACAATGAGAAGAGGGCCCTTCAAAGTCCTCAACTAAACTTCAAGGAGAGTCTCCACAATAATTTCTTGAAACTTGGACACTAGACCTCCTTTCTTGAGAAAATAATGACAAGATTTCACAAACTTATGAAAGGGAAACAAGGTGAAAGTTTCCTCTAAATGCCCACAACATAGAGAGGAAAATGGGCAGCCCTCTAGTGAACTCGACTTGGCCAAAATAAGCCTCAAAAGGGCTCACAACATCCTTGGAAATCGAACCCCCAACATTTGCCAAAGGTCCTGCAAACACTTGTTAGATGTTGCGGGAGGTTGCTCTTCAAAATTTGCCACACGAGTTAGCAAAAAATCCAAACAATGACTGCAAAATAAGTTAAGTATTAGTGATAAAGTCAACAAGATAATATGTATATGTACAATTATAATTTACAAAAGGCTAAGCTAAAGAGTAAGAGTAAACTCTCGTCTTTGCTTAGCTATCTTCAAGCTCTTAGATAGCAAATGAAAGAAATGAAGTACAATGATTTTTTAAAAGAGATTTAAATTTACAAGTGCTCGGCTTGTGTACAAGCTATGTGTCAAAACCCATGCAAAACCACTTTGTAAGATAAGACTATGAAGGCTCAAAGAAAAAATGAGAGCTCCTTTAAGAATGTATCAAGAGTACGCTGGTCTCTCTAAAGACTTCCCCTCATGCTTGATTCTGTGATCCCAACAAGATTTTCCCTCTACAAAACTTCAATCAAGAACTCCATATAGATTTAAGAATAAACAATGATAAGAAACTCTAGAGATTTATTTAAAACCTACTAGAGCATTCTATACCTAGAGCATAATCAAATGTCAATGCAAGATAGCTCTACATTGACAAATTTACAAGAGCATATGGAAGAAAATTAGATCAAAGCATGAGTAAAAGGAATTATACCAATGATCAACAATTCATCACATTCGAAAAAAAGGAACACTTCATTAATGAAACCCCAAAGTCTTTATTGATATTTTTGAAAGTGTACAAGGCATCAGCGCTTCCACAAGCACAATAGCTAGTAACAATATGATACAAATGAGAGCTCAAGGCTTTATTATATAGAACTATTGGAAGCAATCCCAATGTAGAAGTGATTAAACAAGTGGCATGAGGTGACAATCCCAAAGAGAAATTCGAATTTGTTGAATGGAGCTCCAATGCCAAGTCTAAAAATGGAATTCTAGCAAGTGGACATCATTTTCTTCTTCCCTTATGTGTCAAATTCGAATTTTATGATGGAATAACAAGTGTATATGGGTGGTAACCCATGTTGGGACAATTTCCCACAAAAATCTCCACCAAATATTCTCTCAAATCCTCCCAAATGTGCATTAACTTCACAAATTCGAATTTCCAAGTAAACAGCGTTCTCATTTAATGCCAGAAATTTGATTTTATTTGAGCACATGTCCTTTCCTTGATTTTAGGAGTCCACATCACCTTGGGACTTCACTTTAACTCCCTCATAATTTTCCACCTCATTTCCACAACATTTAGCATGTGTGGATATTTATTTTTCTCCATTTATTTAATTTGTGGCTTAATTAATTGCCAGATTTCCCACTAAACTTAGGAAAAGTGGGTTTTGAGGGTTCAAAACACTTTTTTAACCCCTCAAAGCGTGTCATAGTAGAAATTTGAGGGTGAGAGGTGAAAATTTCATTACTCATACCCCATACAACTTCTCTAGACATCACTTATTGCATTACAAATACAATTTTATTGGCAATTTCCGTAGTGCGAAAAATCTAAAAATTTAAAAAATGACTACCTAGACCTAACCAAATTCCATGATTTTTTTTGTGTGATCTAGTATGGTAATATAAATCGACTTTAGACACTAAGATGTGTTAAGGGCTCAACCTTCAAACCGTTACCCCGGCTTTGGGGTAAAAAGTGAGTGAAAAAACCCATAATATACGCCTCTCAAAAAGAAGGATAATTAACTAGATAAAAAAAAAACTCCAAAGTGTACTCGTTTTCTGATCGAGTTGTAACATCCTAGGCCTATTATAGACTCAAAACTCATCATTATTATTATCACTTATTACAATTCCCCGCAGGGTGTGGAATTTTGGTACAAGAAAGATGATGAGAAAATAGAAGTAGAGTTAAAAAACTCTGTTGAATGATGATATTTGATGGTACAAGTGTCCTATAGATCATCCTTGGGCATGGAGTCTTCATATAATCATCATGTGCCACTTCAATGGTCAACAGGTCCTTAAGCCGACTTGATCTTCTCTTAGGCCGACATGGTGTGGAGGTTACATAATTCATATTTGACTCAATACTTAACCGATATACATGATTCAAAAGCTCAAGAAGGGTCTCTTTAAGTGTACAATAATTCTATAGACCTATAATAAATCCTAAAAGTCCTCAATGGGGACTTTGACCTAAAATATGGTGATCCAAGCATAAAACCCATGCTTTAATAAGTCACAATAATAATAATAAAATTTATTTTCTTTATTCTTTTGACAAGTACATTACATAATGATTCAAGTACATTATTGAAGACCGAACATAGTTACTTTTCCAACACATTGATCCTCTTCTCTTCCACAATTAGGTCAAGCTTGTCCTTAAGTGATCAATCCCACTTCCTTGACCTAATTCTGGGTCCACTTGGTCTCGTGTTATCCGGCAACCTAACAGTTTCAATTCCACAAAGATCGTACAAAGACCAATTCTCCATAAGGATTTTTAGGCCTAGGAATCATCCTTACAAGATATATTCCCAAACACTAGCCTTGAGAATTCTTTTATCCCTTCCTAGAGAGCCTATCACCTTGTTTCCTGAGCAAGCAAACCATACAATTGAGTCGCTCATGTGAATAGGCCTTAGAAGTCACTCCTTATCTTCTCATTGAATTACTCATCTAGTGATTCCCCTTTATACCAGGTCTCCTCCCATCAGTGAAAGTTCGTAAAGAGCAGGGAGCCTTAGCTGAGCTGACAGTGGGCTATTGCTCCATTGTTTCCCTTGACTTAGTAGTTGCCCTTTAGGATCCCCTCCTGGGATCCCTGCTAGTTTGAGCAGTTGTTAGCTACCTATACCAATAGGTTTCATATTTCATGACTGGCAAAGAAAGTTCCAAATATGCTCTGCTTTGATGATGCAAAGATCCCATATTTTCAAGGAAAGACAACATGTGTATATAACTTGATGTTGACTCAATTTTGATGGATGGTCCAACAGCCTAATCTGGATCATGCCATGTTTCAATTTTCTGTTATAGATTAGAGAAAAAAGTCTGTCCAGACAGTTCAATCCTGGCAGACAAAGTAGTTAGGTAGAGAAAGAAGGTTCCCAACTGTTTAATCTGGGACCTTGGAAGCAATAAGGGTAGCCTTAGATAGAAAATCAAAAGAAAAGCCAAAGGAAAAGAAAAGGCACCTAAGGGTTTGCAAGTCCAAGTGCACCCTCCTTGAAGTAACAAAAAATGCTAGGAAATAGGCAGGGTAGGCAGTGGAAGGTCGCAGAAAGCTAAATCCAAGGACATCACTTGGAGTAAATCAAAGTGGCCATCAGCAGGAAAGGCAAGAGCAGTGGCCTAAGTGGCACAATGTTAAATCATCACTAACCTCCCTCATCCCCTTCAAAGTTTCTAACTAACCTCCCATGAGCACTGCAGGATCTGCCTGATCAGTCCTCCTTATACTCTTCATCTGTACAAATTTATTGTCATAGATGACTTCTTTCTTTGAAAATAAGCCACATTTCTTGTCTAATATTCTTTTCATTTTGATCTACTCCCTAAGCTAAGTTGCTTTCATATAAACTTAGTGCTATCACTCCTCATTCATTTCTTCCATTCATACTAACCCTTAACTTCTTATTATCTAAATCCCTTATGTTTCCTTTCCCCCTACTATTATAACACCATGGTGTATAAATCCCAAGCAATGTATAGATATCCTCCCTTTTAGCACTATAGCTAAATAAGTTTGTCTAAGGGAGACATTAGTCCACCAGGGACTATGATCAACCCTGTCATGGGATTGCTCTAACCTCTGGTTAGAGTAATAACCTCACCCTAAGCCCTCACCTCCCCTCTTTTCAAAAGTTTCATCGAAAAACCCTTTCCCTCTGCTTAAACCCTTTTAAGCTCTTTTCCCCCACAGATTAACCCGAAAACCCACAAAAAACCCAAAAACCCAAAGTCCCGCGCCCAAATATTAAATCGAATATTTAAAATGGTCGGGCGGGGCCCAACCGAAAGCTGCACGACAGATGGCAGTACCCGCCAACCGTTGATCGTCCGCCGCCCCCGATCCAACGGTGGGCGGTCAATCTAAGATCCCGACCTGCCTCCCTTTAACGTCCGGGGAATGGCGGTATTGGGGGCCGTACCCAGGACGCGTGGCATGCGCTGGGGTTGTTCGGAGCCCCCCTCCCCGATATCGCCTATCACCAAAGGTGGTCGGGGAGACCACTTGCCGCCTCCTCGATACCACCCCTCCCACACGTCGGCGCCCACGTCACCATGATGTCATGCCACTCCGCCTGCCCCCGCGCCCCGTGCCTCTCCACGTAGCCCTGCCATCGCATTCGCCCGCCACCGTGTCCAGCCACGCTGGCCTCCAGCTCAGCGTCCACGTCACCCTCAGTACCCGGGCCCGCCATGACGTCATGCTGACGTCATTGGCGGAAAAAGCACCAATAACCCTTTTTCCAAATTTTCCGTTAAAAACGCCCGAACTAGCCGTTTGTTGTCATTTTCGCGCGAAGAAGACGCAGCCGTTGTCAACCCGTTCACCGCGAAATTACCTCCCAGCCTTCAAATTCGAAGTTGCGGCCGCTATAACTTGGCAATCCAGCTGCAGCGAGCTCCTCCGTTTCGGCCCGAAAGCGTTCTGTGCGTTTTTCCAGGTACCCTTCAAACGACCGCACTCAGCAGGAGAAGGGACCTCGGCCACAACAACTGCACCAACCACACGGGCACCTTCTACAGCAGCACCAGGTACGGACAAAGGGAAAGGAATAATGGGTGCTGAAGAAGAAACAGTGAAAGAAAAGCCTGCCCCTTCAAGTGATCAGCAACAAGGGCAGCAACAAGAGCAGCAACCAGGGCAGCAGCAAGAGCAGACTCCCCCTCCCCAAACTGAGCTACCAGCAGCTCCAATTTTGCAGACCCCAGCACATGAGGAGAGGGGTATGAAAAGAGATAGAGAAGAGTCCACTCCTGCTAGTGGATCCTCCCAACAACCGGGGACCAAAAGGCAAAGGCTTGACTCCCCAGAGGTAGAAGACATCACTGAAGAAATCCTTAACAGTTCAAGGAAAGACAGGGAGGGCAGCCAACATACAGGTACAAGCTCCTTTCAGCAGGAGCAAGGATTACAACTTGGTTTGGAGGTGTCCTCCTCCTCTCAGCAGAGCAAGAAGCCCAAAAGTACTAAGGCTTCTTTCAAGCAAATAAAGGCACAGAATGACTTGCTGAGGGTGGAAGTCTATAAACAATTTCTAAATGCAACACCAGCCCAGAAAGAAAGGCTAATGTCTGTATATGACATTCAAGAGGAGAAAATGATCCTCAGTGATTTCAAACCTACAGTGCCCCATCCAAAATCAGCTGCAGATTATGTGAAGACAAGGGTGGAGGTCAAGGCCAAGGACATCCATCCCATGGACCAAATTGAACTCCACAAGCAAACTGGAGAGATGGTTTATGCAACCTTGGTGGATAGGGCAACCATGGCCCATGAACTAAAAGAGTCACTGAAAAATACCAACATTCAGTTGGATTTTGAAAGAATGTCCTCCCTAGCCAAAGATAATAGAATAAAATCACTTGAGGACATCATTATCGACCTAGGACATGATCCTAGCGATCCAAAGGGTGTAAAGGCCCTTATGAAGAAAAAGGAGGATGACCTCAATGCATTAAAGAAGAGGTTGAAGCTGTTGCCCACAGAACACCCTCAAACAACAGAGTTACAAAAGGAAAAGCAGGTCGATGAGCAACTGGACCTCATAATGCAGCTAAACCAGAAGGTCCTCGATTTGGAGAAAGAGCTTGAAGGGGCATTACAAGATAAACAGGGAGAGTCTACATCCCAAGCTCCTCCAACTACTTCAACCACCGCAACAACTACAGAGGCAGCAGTGGCTCCCACAACAGATGCAGCAGCAACAACAACAGCTCTAGATTCCAGCACAAGCGTGGAGGAATTGACTAAGGCCATCAAAGAAATGGAGCTCCAGGCAAATGAAATAAGACAGGCCAAGGAAAAATTGGCAGAACTGGATGCCAAATATGATAAATCAAAAATGACTGTGGCAGAACAAGGCAGAGAAATAAAGGCCCTAAAAGAAAAGATAAAGGCTTTAGAGAAAGAGCTAAATCTAGAAAGTGCCATGGCTGAAATAAAAAGAATTCTATGGGCCAAAATTGGCCAATCCATCACTAAACAATGGAGGTCAATTAAAACTATACATGAGCAAATGGATTTAATTGGCCAAGCACAGACAGAGATTCAGAGGGCCAAAACAGTGCTGGGAGACAGACCTGAGCAGGCCACTAGGATGATAGATTTTTTGAACAGGCAAGAAAAAGAGGAACTGGCAGCCATCGGCATTGTCAACAGAACAGAGGCCGTCCTCACAGCTAAAAAGGTGATAACTCTCAGAAATTATGTACAAACTGTGGAGAGAAAATGCTATGAAATTCAGGCTGAGGTGGACGAGTATAAACTCAAAATGGGAGCACTGCAAGCAAAGGGACTGCCCAGCCTACTAAGCGGTGCAGGAAGACTGATCTCCCGAGACCAATTTACCAACAGGATGGCAACTTATATTGAAAATCAAATCACTGCATCTGCTAGTACTTCTGAGGAAACAGGGCCTCCAACAGGACAGAGCCTATACAACAAACTTGAAGGTCTGTTTTTTATTGAAAATGAGGTAAATCACCTTTTTGAAATTCCTCCAAATTTTTACAGATATATAGAGGCCGATGAAACTTTAATAAAGATTCGAAGACATCAAATGCCTAAGGAAGATTGGTGGCAGGCAATGCTTCAAATTTTGCCACGTTAGCCTCTGTTGCTCGGTCACTGCCAGCTCCAACTCACTAGAAGACAAACAGCAAAATAAAGTCAGCCTTTAAGACAGCTAAAAGGTGACTCAGCACATGGACAACGACAGCTAGCCCAAAGGATAAGAAAATACGCAAATTTTGGACAGCGTATCCTCAGCCGACTCCGACAGCCACCAAGTCAACAGTTTCTGACTATTTTGGACAGCTAAAGAAATGAAGAGTTATTACAGCATTAACTTTCCCAGCTACAATTCTCCAGGAGTTGGCATAACATTAATGAGCCATTAACTCACTTCCTTGATATTTTCTTATGTAAATTTTGTATATATACCTCCCCTAATAACGTATGAGGGGTTGGTGATTTCACTCTGAGGCAAATGTATTGTATACTTTCAGATTTACTAATGCAGAGGGCTGATATAGCTCAGTGATTTCCTGAAACGTTGATGTCTTGCTGATGACCATGCGTGCTGTTGCAGAATTCTTGTGCTGTCTGATGGAACAATAAGTTTTCTCAATCTCTGTTTTGTCTTCTTATGTTTATTAAACCATACTCATGTTTCACTGAACTAGCAGTAGAGAAAAAGAATAGTGCAGGATATGTTTGGTTACACCTTGTGCTCAATTTTTACTGCTGTAAATGTTTTTCTTCAGAATTAACCATGGACATGAATTCTTAATTGCTCATGTTTCCATTAATTCTATAAATATGAATGTTATCTAGAAATTCTTCACTGCTTCTATATACTATTCTCACTGTCTCTCCATACCAGTTCGTTGGAAGATTCTTAATTGCCTTTCATAAGCTGGATACATCACACTTAAACACAATTTCAAAGCGCTGTTTCTCAGACACTTATCTAGCTCTGTAGCACCACTACTGTATCAACACAGCACACCCAACAACTAAAGGACCACTGACTCCATGCCCAATCGCTTAGAACACTCTAGTGAGCACAAATATATCTTGATTGAAATCATCATCCAACAAAGTCCAAAAACAAACCTTGAGCATCATAGCTAGCTTGAAACTTTCACAAAACAGAGACAAACCTTAAAGAGAGAGCCCTCTCTGATTACAGTTGGGCTAGAAACTGTAATCCAAAGATTGGTTAGTGGTTACCTCGGCCGTATTCCCTTGGGAGTCAAAGGGAACAACCTGGGTGTTAACATAAATGGCGACTCAACTGGGGAAAGCATATTTTTCAACTGTTGTCCATCCATAGACAGTGGTTCTAAAAGCTTGAGCAGTCCCTTGAAACAGTTCTAAAAATATCCTAAAAATACAAGAAAGAAGTTCAGAAGCTGGCTCCTAAAAGGAAAACAAGGCACACCAGGTCAAATCCTGACCCAAATCCTCCTCCTGTTTTCAATAACCCTAATTTGATCCATAAAACTCATAAAATCCAAGAGGAATGGGAGCAGTCTCCTGAATCCAGCCCTGAGACAGTTCAGCATAGTTTTATCCCCACCCCTGCTAAGCCTACTATTCACCTCCAAACCACTCATTCATCCCCCTCTTCATCATCCACTTCACAAAATATATTGGCAACACCTAACACACAAACTGCCATTGTCGTTCCTGTTGTTCCAGTTGTCCCACTTATCCTACCAAATATGGCAAATCGTTATGCACCCCTCCAGCTGCCTAACAATCCTGGGGCCATGCCTCAGGATTACCAGGGTAAAATAACTTATTTTGATGGAACCAGTACATACACTGCCTTACAACATACTAAGAAAATGCAAGACTACTTTGAAAACTATGAGATAGATGATGATGATGTAAGGATGAAAATCTTTGTACAAAGTCTCACAGGTGAAGTAAGAACATGGTTCAGGGCGCTGGCTGCAAATTCTATAGCTAATTCGGGAGCCCTTTACCAATCCTTCCTAAACAGATGGGAAAAGAAAAAGGACCCTCTGCACATTCTATCTAAATATGACACCATAAAGAGGGGTCCACAAGAAACTGTTTCGGACTATTGCACTAGATTCAATTCTGTCTACAGTGCCATTCCTCAAAATCTTAGACTACCACCTGACCTAGCATTAATTAAGTTCCCGGATGGATTTGATGCTGATATGGCATATCAATTGAGAGAAAGAGCCCCTGCTACTTTGGCAGACATGCAAGACATAGCAGTAAGTGTAGAAGCAAACTTGATTGCCAAAAGAAATAGGGCACAAACTGAAAGAAGAACTACATTTAAAGAAGAACCCTCAGCATTTGAGCAGAAGTTAGATGCAATTATCAAAGGTATGGATAGACTTGGGGACAGAGTGGAAACCATAGAAAGAAAGTCATCATGGGAAGGGCAAACAAGCAATGTGAGAAACCAAAATTTTAGAAAAACTCAAAATCCCAATGGTGGAAGGACTGATCCTGACCAACATATCAGACCCCCTTTCCAAGAGAATTATGCGGAGGCTTCTACATCAAGTGAACCCAATGAAGACCCTCACATTAATCTAATGGGTTTGGATGGTGAAAATCAAGTCTTTTTAACACAGAAAGATCATGAAGATGATGACATCAAGCAATTCCAAACCAGATCAGGTGAGTCATTTGATTTCAAACAGGGATATGATACAGCTGTTTATGAAGTTCACAAGCAATATAAATTGAGGAGTAGAACAATAAATGTGACACAGCCTGACAAAACAAAGGATATCCCACAGCCTAACAAAGCTATTGTCACAGAACCAAGTGACAAAACTGGTCCAATTACAGATGAGGTAATGGTTGAGGAAATAATTGAAACATCTCCCTCAAATCAACAACCAGTAGATACAACATCCTTTCAACATTACCCAGCCAACATTTCTCAAAAGACAAGTAAAAAGGATAAGCCTCAAGATCAAAAAGAGAATCAGGAGGAAGGCATCAAGGATTCCATTGAAAAGGAAAGGGCTATTAACCAAAATACCAAGACCCAATCTGAAAAACCTTTTGACTTAGAAGCTGAAATTGGAAAATTAAAGATAGCCATTCCTCTTTCAGAGTTGGCCAAACACAACATCTATAAACAACAAATCAAGAAATCCCTTCAACTCAATCACAACAAGGATGATGTTAATGTGTTGGATGATACTCCTGAACTACTTTTCGGCCCAGAGGTTGATGGAAAGACAGCAGTTACAGGAATCTTACCTTTTTATGTCAGTCTGCATGTTCATGATAAGGTATTACACAATGCAATGTTTGACTCAGGTGCTTCTCACAACCTGATGCCCAAATCAGTCATGGAAAGATTAAATCTGGATATTACAAGACCGTATAAGGACCTATTTTCATTTGACTCCAGCCAAGTTAAGTGTTTAGGCCTGATAAAAGATCTCTGTGTGTCACTTGTCCAATACCCCAATAAGACAATCCTGATGGATGTTGTAGTTGCTGATATCCCACCCAAGTATGGAATGCTGTTATCTAGATCATGGGGGGCTAAACTCCAAGGTTCCCTGCAGTTAGACATGTCATATGCCACTATCTCTGTCTTTGGGCAACCAAAGAGACTGTACAGAGAAACACTCATGAAGTACATGGTCAGCAGTGAGGAAAAACCCCAAAATTTTCCCATATATGCTGTCCATTCTGATATAGATTCATATATTCTCTTCAATGATAATTCAGGTCCTACAAATGATGATGAATCCAAGACACTCAAACGAGATCAGGACATTAGTGAACAAGCTGCTGCTCTAGAAATCAAGCTGATTCAATCAAGTGATGAGACTGCCCCAAAAGACAAACTAAATGAAAAACTAGAACTTCAACTCACAATTCCATGTTACAGAGAAGCTATTAAGCCTCCCCTAAACCAAGAGATCTTATGGTTTCTTGAATTTGATGGGTCAGTCAACAAATTAGGGGCAGGAGCAGGAGTTTGGATACATAATGAACTAAATAGTCATGCAGAAGGCCGAGCTTATAGACTAAATTTCAGATGTACCAATAACATGGCAGAATATGAAGCCCTTTTACTAGGCCTCAAACTAGTAAAATCCTTACAAGCCACAAAGGTTTCAATCATGGGAGATTCAGACTTGATTATCCAACAAGTAAAGGGGAATTTTGTCACTAATGACAAAAGATTGAGATCTTATAGGTCTGCTGCTGCTGAAATACTAAACTCCTTCACTGAATTTCAAATCACCAAAATCTCTAGAACCCATAACCTTCATGCTCATAGTTTGGCCACATTTGCAAGCACCTGCAAGCTACCCTTTGAACCCAGCCATCGCTTTACAGCCGAGATAAAACACAGACCTTTTGTCCCAAACAATGTCAAAGACTGGCAAGTATTTGAAGATGATACACAAATAAATATTTTCTTGACCTTACAACAAGAATTTGCAGGACTAAACATTGACACTGAGGGAGCAAGTCAATCACAAATACTAAATGAACAAAACCACAAGGCAATATCACCCAAAACAGCTAACCAAATCCTACATCCAACAATTTTTAACAAAGACAACATACAAGAAATCCAACAAATCAGTTGTGAAGAAATAGCTGGCACAGAGGCTGAAATCATAGAGCTGAAAGACAATTTTCTTCCAACAGGCTTAACTCCATTAGAGGACATTTTTGACTCAAATGATATCCCCAGAAAACCAAAAATGCAGCCCCTTAATGCTGCCATTGAGGAATGCAACATTGGAACTATAGAGAAGCCCAAAATAATAAAATTGTCTGCATCCTTACCTCCTGATCAAAAACCTAAATACATTGACCTCTTTAAAGAGTTTCAGGATGTCTTTGCATGGGGTTATGAGGATTTAAAATCCTATGACACCTCTGTTATCCAGCATACTATCCCTCTCAAGCCTAATCAAAAGCCATTCAAGCAGAAATTGAGAAGGATCAATCCCATGCTTCTCCCTTCAATTGAAAAAGAGCTGCAAAAAATGTTTAAAGCTGGCATCATAGCACCAATCAGGTTTTCAGACTGGATCTCAAATTTGGTGCCTACAAGAAAGAAAACTGGTGAGATAAGACTTTGTGTTGATCTTAGAAATCTAAACCAAGTATCCCTCAAAGACAATTATCCCTTACCTAAGATGGATCACATTCTCCAAAGAGTGGTAGGGGCTTCAAGGATCTCATTACTTGATGGATTTTCAGGCTTCAATCAAATCCTAGTGCACCCTGATGATCAAGACAAAACTGCATTCACAACCCCATGGGGAACTTTCAAGTATGTAAAAATGCCTTTTGGATTGAAAAATGCAGGGGCGACATTTCAAAGAGCAATGGATATTGCTTTCGCCAAAGAGATCCATGACTTTCTTGTCATTTATTTGGATGACCTCACACCTTTCTCAAAATCTGACCAAGAACACTTGAAGCACTTAAGACAAATCTTCTTAACATGTAGGAAATATGGAATATCCTTGAATCCCAAGAAATCTCTATTTGGTTTGGAAGAAGGTAAGCTGTTAGGACATATCATTTCAAAGGATGGCATAAGAATTGACCCAGATAGGATACAAGCTATCTTACAAATGCCCCACCCAAGAAACATCAAAGAATTGCAAGCTTTCTTAGGGAAGATCAATTTCTTAAGAAGGTTTATCCCAAACTTAGCAGAATTGATCAGATTACTGAATAACATGCTAAAGAAGGATTCAAAAGTGAAATGGACAGTTGAAGCCAATCAAGCCTTTGAAGGTATAAAATTGGCCCTTACCCAAACCCCAGTCTTAACAAATCCTCAATTTGATAGAGAATTCATCATTTTCTCTTTTGCCTCACAGCATACCATTGCTGCTGTTTTATTACAGAAAGATGACCAAGGAAATGAGAAACCCATTGCTTTCTTTAGTAGAGCTCTTAGAGATGCACCTCTGAAATATCAGATCATGGAGAAACAAGCTTATGCTTTGGTCAAGGCCATTAAAGACTTCAGGATTTATATCATTTATTCCCATGTTATAGCTTATGTGCCAAGTCCCATTGTGAAAGACATACTCACTCAAGAAAACTTAGAGGGCAGAAGAGGAAAATGGATTGCCAACATCTTGGAATTTGATATTGAGATAAAACCTACAAAACTGATAAAAGGGCAAGGTTTGGCCAAATTAATGACCGAGGCAAACTTCCAAGCCTTAGACATAAACCAGCTGGACAATGAACCGGAGCTGGCGACTCTAAAGATCAATGTAGCCTTTGAACAATCACCATGGTATTCTGATATCTGTTATGTGTTACAAAACCTGTGTGCTCCACCAGGATTGTCCAGAACTAAATGTAGGTTCCTAAAAATGAAAGCGTCAAGATTTTGTGTTATGGATGGTAATTTGCTTTGGAAAAACCATGAGGATATATTGTTAAACTGCCTAATTGAGAATGAGACTAACAATGTCACCAAAGAATTTCATGCAGGTGACTGTGGTGGACACTTGTATTGGAAGTCCACTGTGGATAAGATACTGAGGGCTGGTTACTATTGGCCCACTGTTTTCTCTGATGTCAAGAAATTTACCACTTCATGTCATAAATGCCAAGTGTTTGAGGGAAAGAGAAAGTTACTACCACTTCCTTTGAGGCCTATTGCAACAGAGAGACCTTTTCAACAATGGGGCTTGGATTTCATTGGGGAAATTCATCCCTCATCTTCAGGCCAACATAGATGGATTCTAACAGCTACAGACTACTTTACTAAATGGATTGACGCTGTTCCATGCAGACAAGCAAATGATTCCGCTATCATTCAGTTCCTTGAGACCAATATTCTTTCTAGATTTGGTTGTCCTGATAAGATAATAACAGACAATGCGGCTGCCTTCAGATCTAAGAAGATGGTGAATTTCTGCCACAAATTTCACATTACTTTGGGCCACTCTACTGCATACTATCCCCAAGGAAATGGCCTTGCTGAATCATCAAATAAAAGCCTTGTGAACATCATAAAGAAGGTGTTGGAAGAAAATAAGAAGAATTGGCATAAGAAGCTAGTCAATGCCTTATGGGCAGATAGACTAACAACCAAGAGATCAATTGGGGTCAGCCCATATGAGTTAGTCTATGGATTAGAAGCCAAATTCCCTTCATCACTAGGGGTTCCTGTTATGAAACTACTTCAAGAAAGCCAAGCCGAGCCCAATGACATGCAAAGAAGGATCAATCAAATAATATGCTTGCAGCAAACTAGAGACCAAGTTTACAGTAGAGTTCAAGTTTTACAAGAAAAGTTAAAGAAAGCTTTTGATAGAAGGACTAAGGCAGAAGGTTTCAACATTGGAGACAAAGTCCTCAAGTGGGATTCAAGAAGAGAAAATAAGGGAAAACATGGAAAATTTGATTCCCTTTGGAGAGGACCATTTGCTGTTCAAGCAGTACAAGGAAACAATACTTATTTCCTTAAAAGTCTTGATGAAGCTGATTTGGACGAAGGTCCTGTGAATGGCAGGATGTTAAAGCACTATTTTGACTACCATCCATGAGTGCAGCCTAAGTTTCCCTTGTACATATTCAGGTGTATATATTACTTTCGGTTAACATGTAAAAATGCAGTTTCTCAAGTTTTATAAGTTATCAGCAAAAGGCAAATAAGTTCAGAGATTTACCAAGATGGGAAGAGAACAGTTTTGGGATTTCAAAGAGGAATACTCCAAGTTTGATACAAGAAGTCAAGAGCCAAGGCATTCTGACCTGCTGTTCTTGGTCTTTCAAATGGAAAACCATCCCCATGTGGAGCCACTGTTAGCTACCTATACCAATAGGTTTCATATTTCATGATTGGCAAAGAAAGTTCCAAATATGCTCTGCTTTGATGATGCAAAGATCCCATATTTTCAAGGAAAGACAACATGTGTATATAACTTGATGTTGACTCAATTTTGATGGATGGTCCAACAGCCTAATCTGGATCATGCCATGTTTCAATTTTCTGTTATAGATTAGAGAAACAAGTCTGTCCAGACAGTTCAATCCTGACAGACAAAGTAGTTAGGTAGAGAAAGAAGGTTCCCAACTGTTTAATCTGGGACCTTGGAAGCAATAAGGGTAGCCTTAGATAGAAAATCAAAAGAAAAGCCAAAGGAAAAGAAAAGGCACCTAAGGGTTTGCAAGTCCAAGTGCACCCTCCTTGAAGTAACAAAAAATGCTAGGAAATAGGCAGGGTAGGCAGTGGAAGGTTGCAGAAAGCTAAATCCAAGGACATCACTTGGAGTAAATCAAAGTGGCCATCAGCAGGAAAGGCAAGAGCAGTGGCCTAAGTGGCACAGTGTTAAATCATCACTAACCTCCCTCATCCCCTTCAAAGTTTCTAACTAACCTCCCATGAGCACTGCAGGATCTGCCTGATCAGTCCTCCTTATACTCTTCATCTGTACAAATTTATTGTCATAGATGACTTCTTTCTTTGAAAAGAAGCCACATTTCTTGTCTAATATTCTTTTCATTTTGATCTACTCCCTAAGCTAAGTTGCTTTCATATAAACTTAGTGCTATCACTCCTCATTCATTTCTTCCATTCATACTAACCCTTAACTTCTTATTATCTAAATCCCTTATGTTTCCTTTCCCCCTACTATTATAACACCATGGTGTATAAATCCCAAGCAATGTATAGATATCCTCCCTTTTAGCACTATAGCTAAATAAGTTTGTCTAAGGGAGACATTAGTCCACCAGGGACTATGGTCAACCCTGTCATGGGATTGCTCTAACCTCTGGTTAGAGTAATAACCTCACCCTAAGCCCTCACCTCCCCTCTTTTCAAAAGTTTCATCAAAAAACCCCTTTCCCTCTGCTTAAACCCTTTTAAGCTCTTTTCCCCCACAGATTAACCCGAAAACCCACAAAAAACCCAAAAACCCAAAGTCCCGCGCCCAAATATTAAATCGAATATTTAAATGGTCGGGCGGGGCCCAACCCAAAGCTGCGCGACAGACGGCAGTACCCGCCAGCCGTTGATCGTCCGCCGCCCCCGATCCAACGGTGGGCGGTCAATCTAAGATCCCGACCTGCCTCCCTTTAACGTCCGGGGAATGGCGGTATTGGGGGCCATACCCAGGACGCGTGGCATGCGCTGGGGTTGTTCGGAGCCCCCCTCCCCGATACCGCCTATCACCAAAGGTGGTGCGGGGAGACCGCTTGCCGCCTCCCCGATACCACCCCTCCCACACGTCGGCGCCCACGTCACCATGATGTCATGCCACTCCGCCCGCCCCCGCGCCCCGTGCCTCTCCACGTAGCCCTGCCACCGCATCCGCCCGCCACCGTGTCCAGCCACGCTGGCCTCCAGCTCAGCGTCCACGTCACCCTCAGTACCCGGGTCCGCCATGACGTCATGCTGACGTCATTGGCAGAAAAAGCGCCAATAACCCTTTTTCCAAATTTGCCGTTAAAAACGCCCGAACTAGCCGTTTGTTGTCATTTTCGCGCGAAGAAGACACAGCTGTTGTCAACCCGTTCACCGCGAAATTACCTCCCAGCCTTCAAATTCGAAGTTGTGGCCGCTATAACTTGGCAATGCAGCTGCAGCGAGCTCCCCCGTTTCGGCCCGAAAGCGTTCTGTGCGTTTTTCCAGGTACCCTTCAAACGACCGCACTCAGCAGGAGAAGGGACCTCGGCCACAACAACTGCACCAACCACACGGGCACCTTCTACAGCAGCACCAGGTACGGACAAAGGGAAAGGAATAATGGGTGCTGAAGAAGAAACAGTGAAAGAAAAGCCTGCCCCTTCAAGTGATCAGCAACAAGGGCAGCAACAAGAGTAGCAACCAGGGCAGCAGCAAGAGCAGACTCCCCCTCCCCAAACTGAGCTACCAGCAGCTCCAATTTTGCAGACCCCAGCACATGAGGAGAGGGGTATGAAAAGAGATAGAGAAGAGTCCACTCCTGCTAGTGGATCCTCCCAACAACCGGGGACCAAAAGGCAAAGGCTTGACTCCCCAGAGGTAGAAGACATCACTGAAGAAATCCTTGACAGTTCAAGGAAAGACAGGGAGGGCAGCCAACATACAGGTACAAGCTCCTTTCAGCAGGAGCAAGGATTACAACTTGGTTTGGAGGTGTCCTCCTCCTCTCAGCAGAGCAAGAAGCCCAAAAGTACTAAGGCTTCTTTCAAGCAAATAAAGGCACAGAATGACTTGCTGAGGGTGGAAGTCTATAAACAATTTCTAAATGCAACACCAGCCCAGAAAGAAAGGCTAATGTCTGTATATGACATTCAAGAGGAGAAAATGATCCTCAGTCATTTCAAACCTACAGTGCCCCATCCAAAATCAGCTGCAGATTATGTGAAGACAAGGGTGGAGGTCAGGGCCAAGGACATCCATCCCATGGACCAAATTGAACTCCACAAGCAAACTGGAGAGATGGTTTATGCAACCTTGGTGGACAGGGCAACCATGGCCCATGAACTAAAAGAGTCACTGAAAAATACCAACATTCAGTTGGATTTTGAAAGAATGTCCTCCCTAGCCAAAGATAACAGAATAAAATCACTTGAGGACATCATTATCGACCTAGGACATGATCCTAGCGATCCAAAGGGTGTAAAGGCCCTTATGAAGAAAAAGGAGGATGACCTCAATGCATTAAAGAAGAGGTTGAAGCTGCTGCCCACAGAACACCCTCAAACAGCAGGGTTACAAAAGGAAAAGCAGGTCGATGAGCAACTGGACCTCATAATGCAGCTAAACCAGAAGGTCCTCGATTTGGAGAAAGAGCTTGAAGGGGCATTACAAGATAAACAGGGAGAGTCTACATCCCAAGCTCCTCCAACTACTTCAACCACCGCAACAACTACAGAGGCAGTAGTGGCTCCCACAACAGATGCAGCAGCAACAACAACAACTCCAGATTCCAGCACAAGCGTGGAGGAATTGACTAAGGCCATCAAAGAAATGGAGCTCCAGGCAAATGAAATAAGACAGGCCAAGGAAAAATTGGCAGAACTGGATGCCAAATATGATAAATCAAAAATGACTGTGGCAGAACAAGGCAGAGAAATAAAGGCCCTAAAAGAAAAGATAAAGGCCTTAGAGAAAGAGCTAAATCTAGAAAGTGCCATGGCTGAAATAAAAAGAATTCTATGGGCCAAAATTGGCCAATCCATCACTAAACAATGGAGGTCAATTAAAACTATACATGAGCAAATGGATTTAATTGGCCAAGCACAGACAGAGATTCAGAGGGCCAAAACAGTGCTGGGAGACAGACCTGAGCAGGCCAATAGAATGATAGATTTTTTGAACAGGCAAGAAAAAGAGGAACTGGCAGCCATCGGCATTGTCAACAGAACAGAGGCCGTCCTCACAGCTAAAAAGGTGCTAACTCTCAGAAATTATGTACAAACTGTGGAGAGAAAATGCTATGAAATTCAGGCTGAGGTGGACGAGTATAAACTCAAAATGGGAGCACTGCAAGCAAAGGGACTGCCCAGCCTACTAAGCGGTGCAGGAAGACTGATCTCCCGAGACCAATTTACCAACAGGATGGCAACTTATATTGAAAATCAAATCACTGCATCTGCTAGTACTTCTGAGGAAACAGGGCCTCCAACAGGACAGAGCCTATACAACAAACTTGAAGGTCTGTTTTTTATTGAAAATGAGGTAAATCACCTTTTTGAAATTCCTCCAAATTTTTACAAATATATAGAGGTCGATGAAACTTTAATAAAGATTCGAAGACATCAAATGCCTAAGGAAGATTGGTGGCAGGCAATGCTTCAAATTTTGCCACGTTAGCCTCTGTTGCTCGGTCACTACCAGCTCCAACTCACTAGAAGACAAACAGCAAAATAAAGTCAGCATTTAAGACAGCTAAAAGGTGACTCAGCACATGGACAACGACAGCTAGCCCAAAGGATAAGAAAATACGCAAATTTTGGACAGCGTATCCTCAGCCGACTCCAACAGCCACCAAGTCAACAGTTTCTGACTATTTTGGACAGCTAAAGCAATGAAGAGTTATTACAGCATTAACTTTCTCAGCTACAATGCTCCAGGAGTTGGCATAACATTAATGAGCCATTAACTCACTTCCTTGATATTTTCTTATGTAAATTTTGTATATATACCTCCCCTAATAACGTATGAGGGGTTGGTGATTTCACTCTGAGGCAAATGTTTTGTATACTTTCAGATTTACTAATGCAGAGGGCTGATATAGCTCAGTGATTTCCTGAAACGTTGATGTCTTGCTGATGCCATGCGTGCTGTTGCAGAATTCTTGTGCTGTCTGATGGAACAATTAGTTTTCTCAATCTCTGTTTTGTCTTCTTATGTTTATTAAACCATACTCATGTTTCACTGAACTAGCAGTAGAGAAAAAGAATAGTGCAGGATATGTTTGGTTACACCTTGTGCTCAATTTTTACCGCTGTAAATGTTTTTCTTCAAAATTAACCATGGACATGAATTCTTAAGTGCTCATGTTTCCATTAATTCTATAAATATGAATGTTATCTAGAAATTCTTCACTGCTTCTATATACTATTCTCACTGTCTCTCCATACCAGTTCGTTGGAAGATTCTTAATTGCCTTTCATAAGCTGGATACATCACACTTAAACACAATTTCAAAGCGCTGTTTCTCAGACACTTATCTAGCTCTGTAGCACCACTACTGTATCAACACAGCACACCCAACAACTAAAGGACCACTGACTCCATGCCCAATGGCTTAGAACACTCTAGTGAGCACAAATATATCTTGACTGAAATCATCATCCAACAAAGTCCAAAAACAAACCTTGAGCATCATAGCTAGCCTGAAACTTTCACAAAACAGAGACAAACCTTAAAGAGAGAGCCCTCTCTGATTACAGTTGGGCTAGAAACTGTAATCCAAAGATTGGTTAGTGGTTACCCCGGCCGTATTCCCTTGGGAATCAAAGGGAACAACCTGGGTGATAACAGTAGTAACATTTTAGCGCCGTTGCTGGGGAGGAAGAAGGTTTTCCTCCCTAAGTGAATCATTTAGGAATTGATGCATAGATAACTCTTCAAATATTCCTCTGACGACTCCATTCATTGTCAAGACCCCTAGTTTGCTCGAAGGTGATCACATTTCTCCTATAACTAGGGCCTCTACAAGAAGGGGAGAACGAACTCAATCACCTGTTGGAACGACTCTTCTCCCTAAATTTGAAAAGGTCGGTGACCCCACCCCAAAGATGGTAAATGACTCTAGCATTGATCAAAACCAAGACTAGCCTAAAATGATTAAGAGTGAAAGGCGGTTGGTTTGTGTCTTTGGCCCCTTGAACCTGCGCGATGACCCTAGACCTTTACCCGAGAAATACAATAATTGGTTGTCCAAGTTCAAGGGTGATACTAACATAAGTGCCCGGGTCATATCGAAGAATTCTACCAGAACATTTTTCCTAGGATGATATTCGATGACGATAAGATCCTGATGATTTTTTCTTTGTCCCTTGAACGACAAGCGAGAGAATGGTACCTATGTCTTCCCCAGGATGCATTGATAGTTTTGACCAACTTGAGGTTATGTTCATTAAAAGATGGTCATGTGATGCACAAGGAACCTTCAACATGGAGAAGTTCTATCAAATAAGTAGGGGAAGGGAAAAAAATGAGAGAATTCATCCTAAAATTTGATGGGGTAGTTAGGGATATCCTGACCATTTGAGGCCCCCTGATGCTAACATACTAGATAAATTTATCAAAGCTGTGGGTGGCCACCAATGTGGAAAAAGTCGAAGTCGGGATTAATTCGGCAAGGGTCCAAAAGTTGAAAAACTCGGCAAAGTCGGGAGTTTTTCGAAAAAGTCGGCAAAATTAAAAAAACACAAAATTATTCATTTTTTTTAATTTTTTTTAACATCTAGAGTATCCACAACATCAAATAAATGCATTTCCACATAAACATGTAAAGAAAGCTAATATATAATATGTATATGAAGTCTAGTGCTACATCACATATCAAAATAGTGAATCAACTCCTGAATCTTGAGTCCTGTCTGAGTCTCAACTCTCAAGAGTCAAAATATCAACAAAAAATATAATAAATGTACATCATGAGTCATCTAAAAGTCATCAAGTAATCACTAATAGTAATCAGTCACTGAGATCCTCTTCCCCTTTTACGGGAATAGGGAATGGCTTTGCCTTTTCCTCTAGAGGAAGAAGACCCTGCCCCTGGGGATACAAAATGAAATGGACTCAATCGTCCTCTAGAAGCCGATGGAAGAGGTGGCCTCTGTGCTACGCTGCCGCTGCTGCTGCCCACCCTAGATGGTGTCACCTCCTCCTCAGCATCCTCATCCAGCTCTGCTACTGCCTCCTGACCCTGATGTTGCTCCTCCTCCTCCTCCTCTATCTCTGGTTCTCCCTCCTCTGCAACTGCTACATCCTCTAGATCCACACCTAACCAATCCGGGATCGTGTCCAAGATCGGCTTCTCAGTCTCGACTCTCCATGCAGCGGTGGTATCAATATTGTCCAATGAGATGGCTTCCACATCAGTAGGTTTCTGAAGCTGTCTCACCTACAATCGAAGATTGTAGTAGACATAGACCATGTCATTGAGGCGTTGGGACTCCAATCTGTATTAGGGTCATAGATTGTAAATTAGTACTTAGAAAATTTAAACATTAAAATTAATCAAACGAATTCAAAAAATTTAATTTGAAATCTTTTTAGTTTTTACCTGTTGCGCTTTTTGGAGTGTATTTTGTCAAATACACTCCAATTGCGCTCACACCCAGAGGAATTGCATGTTTGGCTGAGCACTCGAATGGCAAGCTTTTGGAGATGGGGTACTCTGGCACCATAGCTTGTCCACCAAGCATCTACAAGTTAAAAGAAAAATGAGAAACATAAAAAAAAACATTGAAATTCTAAACTTGAAAGTTTGAAACAAACTGAAGCTTACCTGGCATTTTGGTCGTCCTATTCTTAATAGCCATGTTAAAACCAAATGTGCCACCTCCCATCCTATAGACCTCCATTTCTTTAGAAATCTCCTCACGTTCTTGCTCAGATGACACCATTCTCTCGACACAAGTGAAGAATCCATCCATCACCTCGGCATCAAATCTGAAACCACAAGCATAAGAAAATGCAGGGTTGAGTTAGACACCTGCAACATGAATGGGGCGATGGAGGGTATTGTTCCATCGTTGATCAATCACTCTCCATATGACCTGTTGTTTCTCTAACCCCTCGTCTCCCTTATCTGCATAATAATTACGGATGGCTTCTTTGGCCCTATCCATGGCCTCATACAAGTAGCCCATTGCGGGCTTGTCTCCATCAACCAACCGAAGAACCTTTACCAAAGGTTTTGAAATGGCACACACCTTCTCTACTCCTGCCCAAAAGCTCTGATCATATGAAACTAGTCTGCATATGCCCTCTCCCTCCGGTTTGCGGCTAATAGATAAAGAACGTCAATCCGTTGAGAGAAACATGCTCTTCACCTCCCACATAGAATTCAACAGAGACTGAAGAGATATGAAAGTAGTGGCAAATCGTGTAATGGCAGGCCGCACCAACTCTGTTGTTGGTGAATTTTCTCATCAAGCTAAGCACAGATGAATGATTATAAATAAATTTTGTTATGCTCTTGGATGATTCAACAATATCCCTCACAGTAGGAATTTTACCTATATCCCCCAACATCAAGTCAATGCAATGAGCAGCACAAGGTGTCCAAAACAAGTTAGGATACCTCTCCATAAGCATCTTGCCAGCTGCAACATAATTTGCAGCGTTGTCTGTTATGACTTGGACAACATTGCTTGGGCCTACTTCCTGAATGAAGAGGTCCAACAACTCACATAATAAACGTGCATCTTTAATGTGTGCAGATGCATCAACAGATTTCATAAACATAGTCCCCTTGGGACAACTAACCAAGAAGTTAAGAAGGGTCCTACCCTTCTGGTCAGTCCAACCATCTGACATGACTGTGCATCCAGTGTGCTCCCATGATGCCCTAAACTCTGCCAATCTAGCAGTGCACTCAGTCTTTTCATCTTGAAGAAGAGGCCCTCTCAACTCTGCAAAGGTGGGGGCTTTGTACCCCGGGCCAACGACAGCAACAACATCAAACATAGGCTGGTAGAATGGGTTTGTCTTGGCAATGTTGAAGGGAACATCACTCCATAGAAGACACCTACTGACCAACTTGTCAGCTTCTGCCTTTTCCTTTTTTTTCATTGATGATTTGATCCCAGGTTGTGAACCAGCTGTTGTTCTAGGAACAAAAAAAGATGAGATAGAAGGATGAGTACCCATGGGTGAGGAAGGTGATGCTGCTGTAGAAGCACTGCCACTCTCATGTCCCCCCACTCTTGAGCCCCCTACAAGTTGTTTTGTTATTGCTGCCCTGGTGTCTTTTCCTTCCTCTTTATCCATCAATGATTGAATGGCCCGTCGGATGATTTCTGGAGTTGCTTTTTTGCAAAGTTCAATATTTTGCCCCGGAATTTGCCCCAAATGGAATTTTAATCTGTTGATGCCTCCTGACATATGCTTGCCACACAACTTGCAAGTCAAATACATTCTATTGACCGCCCCAGTTTCGGGTATAACATCAGGCTCACCAAACTCCCACATAGAATCCAAAATCCTTGGCATTTTGTTTTAAACCTGGGCACAAAAAAAATTGAAACAAATTCAAATCAGCAAAATATAATTAGTAATTTGTATTGCACTCAGAATTTAGAAACAAATTAGTAAATTTAAAATTTAAATTACAAATTTACAGTGATTTTAATTTTTAATTTTTTAAATTTTTAGACCCACCGAACAGTGAACACTTAAGCCATATATATTTAATATTTATTATTATATGTTAACAGCTATACTGTTTTTAACTTTTTATTACAGATACAGGGACAGACATGGATACGGTAGCTTTTTAGAAGATTTTGAATAGGATATGAGTCATATGACTGGGCTTGGAAATATATAAAAATAAATAATATTTATTATTTATAACAGTATATGTGAAACTGTGAGTGCAATGATTATTTTTATGATAATTAGTAATTACCAATTCACTGATATTATTATTATCTCAATGAATGCGTTTTAACTTTTAAGTTCAATGTTGCCAAGTTAATAATATAATATACATGTATATTAGGAATATAACACGGACACCCCATGGAATCACCATCGCTGATGCATTAACAGTGAACACTCATGAAATTGACCGATAAACTTCTCTTGGGAGTTCAATATTTTTGACTCGTATCCAAATAATGGAACCCAAAACTTCAAAAGACAGCACATCAATTTCTATGATTACTGGAACCACAAAACAACGCAATAATTTTAACTTTTAAAGGTCATAATATTCGCTGTAAAAGGCATTATTGGAACTTGGAAGTATGTATCGGTAATAAACATATGGTATAATAAAAATTGTTCAGATTTCTTTAGAAATCTCAATTCTCCTCACGTTATAAGTTATAACTTAATTAATTAAATGTTTCTTCCACGATTCAAGTTTCCGCTGCTCACAATGCGCATAGCGGCTAGCCATATGTAATATTAAATATATATTAATCATAAATTATAATGATAGTACTGTTTACAGGGTACGTAACTTTTAAGTTTTAACTTTTAACAGCTGAGGCCCTACAGGTAACGGATTTTCACTTATAAATCTGAACTTTGAAGACTGGTCACTGAACTTTGAAGTATGAGCAATGAGCATACCTTGAGGCTTGCGGCAAATGCAAACTGAACTTGAAAGTTTGAAACCCTTGATTCTCCACGAGTCCACAGCACGGAACAACCAAAACAGACAGTGAGAAATGAAAACGAACCGAAATGAACGATTTCCGGGTTTTTAACTTTTTATCCACGCGTTCAAACTGCAAGGCGATTTTTTCAATCGACTCCCGATAAAATCGGGATTAATTCGATAATATCGCGATTTTTTCGTTTATGAAAAAATCGCCAAAAAATCGGCCGATATAATCGTTTAGCCCAAAATATCGCATTTTGAGGAATAAATCTCGATTTTTTCGGGACTTTTTCCACACTGGTGGCCACCTAACCTATGCATTTAGGGATAAGAAACCCAAAACATTGGCCGAGGCCAAAGAGATAGCCATAGAAGTTGAACAAAACCTATGAATCTCCAAGATAGATGTAGAGGAACACCCCAGGGCTAAGGTCGAAGTCGAAAAGGGAAAATCTAAAGATCAACACGAAGAAACCCTTTTGGTACTTCTCAAAAAAATGGAAAAGCTTAGCGAAAAGATGAATTCATGTGGTAGGCTCTGCATGGACAAGCTCACTGCCTTGGAAAGGGCCCAAAAATCAAGCTATATCCCAAAAGGAAAGCCTTTCCCTAGGAAGCAAAATGAGAAGGATAAACCAAGCTCATCTCAAGTCCCCAACACTTTGGCTCCAACAAATGTTGTGGAGCAAGATTTATCCTTCGAAGATGAACAAAATTATGAGGATGAGAGTGATGATGAAGAAGTCAATGAGAAAGCTAATCATGTAGAATCCAAAGGCTTCAACATTTTGCTAAGGGGTTCGTATACTCATCCTCCCATTAGTGAGGTTACTATCAAAGAGGAAAAGAAAGAGTCAATCCTTAACACTGATAATAGTGGAATATTCAATGGGGTCCAATATTCACGAAAAGACAACAACAAAGACCCTACAACCTCCAAATAAACCAACAAAAAAGACTCTCTTCCCAAGTAGGTCCCTCATGAAGGACATCTCCTTAAACTTTAGAGATCCTCCTAAAAAGGATCCTCTGAGGAAAGTCAATCCCAATAAGAGAGAGACCATCAAAAGGGATAAAGGTAAAGAGGTTGGACTTGATATCGATATGGACACTACCATAGGGAAGATGACGATACAAGTTCCATTAAAGGAGATTGTAAAGCTTCCCCAACAAGAATGGCAAGTCAAGAAATCCCTGGGCTTTGAAGAGGAAGAGTTACCTGAAGCATTGCAAAATATCCACCTTCCTGATCTAAACCCAGGGCATGAGCCATTCATGCTTACCTTAGCCATAAATGACCTTCTCTTACATAATTGCATGTTAGACTCAGGGGCTTCCGCAAACATCATGCCATTAAAAGTCATGGAGCAATTGGGTCTTAGCATCACTCGAAGGTATAAAAGTGTGTGTGGTTTTAACTCCAAACCCGTGGAAGTAGAGGGCCTGATAAAGGATCTTAAGGTTTCTTTGGCTATGAACCTCGATATATCATTACTAACAGATATTGTGGTCATAGATATCCCTGATGTTTGGGGAATGTTGTTATCAAGGAAGTGGGGAGCCACTGTCAGAGGTCATCTTCAAATGGACTTGTCATATGCCACTATTCCACAATCTGACGGGACTCCATTCATTCTTTATAGAGAACTTGCCTACCCCACTCATGTGGTCAAGCCAGGATCGACTCCTTATTTATTACAAGACACGTGAGATTGAGAAACCTCCTCCTATTCTCCCTTCACAAGAAGTCCGTATTCTCATGCACAAAGCAAGCAAAAAATGGAAGCCTAAAAGAGAATACAAGGTTGCGGATGTGGTCTTGGTAGATAAAAATCCAATACCTGTCAAGATTCACGGGAAAGTCGGGGAAGATTACTACTATTGCCAAAGTTAACGACGAATTTTGGTCACAACTAGTCAAGCTGAGTCGTATCACCCCTTTCCTTGACACTTGACATTGTATTATATGCATGTTAGGGTAGGATGCATTGCATGCTCATTTCCTCATTAGAACTAACATCATGTGATATTTTCATGATAGATTAGTTGCATTTAGATTAAAATTGCATTTTTACTTTCTTGTTGATTTTTATGGCCTAATACTAAGCATGGGTGATCATAAGACACCACAAAAACATGTTTCCCCGTGTGCTTGGTCTTTGATATGTGCAGGTAACAGGTCTACGGTACCAAGAGATTATTGGTGTTCTCATGACTTCTCGTTCGAGTAGCTTCATGCACCCTTCCGAGAGCTCATGTCCCAGTTGGAGCCAGATGTTACCCACCAACTGTGGGTAGTGTATATAGGAATTTTTTTTTCTCCTAGATAGTCCTCAACCGGTAGCCAACAGCTCCTTGCAGCCACCAGATAGCTTGATGTGCCATTATCTCCACCACCTGAGCCAGTGATGTGGTCCCTTGTCCACTTGTTATGATTGTATGTTTGAAGGTGGGCCTCCCGACCTAGAATGTATGACTTTTCATTGGTATAGTTGAGTATTTTTTCTTACTTGTCATGGGCAATTTTAGGAATGGATTGGTGGGGGGATTTGGTGGAAATAGTGGGCTAGGTTTGTATTCTTGTCTCCACTACCCGATTTTGTGGTTAGCCTTGTACCCTAGTCCCATGGGATCTCCTTTACTAACCATTGGCTTTAGGGTTCGCACTAGATGGGAAACCCCAATTTTGGTTGTGTGGTCCTGCTTCCCGACACCACATATATCCCTCTCTTCCACTCATTTCAGCCGCATTCATCTCTTTTCCCATCCTGGTCCACATGTTTCCACTGGATCCACATAGGGTCAGCCTCCCCCTCCCCTTGTCCACACCTTGGATCGGGCCTGGAACGATGCCCGGAGGTTGATGCAACTAAAAAGAAAAGAAAAAAAATAATCTGGCCACTCTCAACAGGAAATGTACCACAAAATGCAAAAGATGGTCATGACATGCAAATTTAGCACGTGGGCAAAAGCCAAACATGAGCTTTACCCCTTATCCATGGCCATCACCCTGGTTCCTATGGGCCTTAAATGATTCCCCTACATTATTAAGGAACCCGTGATTGTACCAACCCCTAGTGGGTGAGGAACCGCCCCACGTCAAGGGGTTATCGACTGCTATATATTACACATCATGCTCTCATCCCTTGGAGCCCTGAGAAATTATGAAGAAAAATCAATGAAAGGAAAAAGGCATATGAAGAAGGGTGGAAAAACAAAGGTCGGAGTAACTCATGTACCACGATTTGCTCCCTCCTACACTCATATACCAAGGTGTGGGCTTCCCTTATTATAGCTAACCTTGTACCATAACATGTGGTCTGGATGATTCCCCTGATTCCCACTCCGTTCCATTACTTTATCATTTTCCACCTACTACTTGAGGGATGTACCATGGACATGTCACCCCCTTTAAAGAATGAAACCACCTAATAGGATCGTTGGTTAACCCCCTTAATTGAACTTGGAGACACTTGTACATGCCAAAACCTGTTATGGAAGGGCATGCCACCATGAAGTGACCCATTGATTCCATGACTAATAAGCTCCTTTACTTGATTATTCTAATGATTTTTTGTATTGGAGGGCAAGGGGGCGCATTGGATCTTATGTAGGATTGCAAGTGATTCTCCATTTAGGGCTTGGTCTCCCTATACGGGGTCCTAGCCCTCAAGAGGGACACATTGGCACTTGTAGGGCGAGCGTTGAGAGCCATGAGCATCCACCATAGCAGGGGTTACTTCATGGATCTCCAACGCTGATAATTGATTGCTCGTGTTCCGCCTTGTTGGATGAGGATGATGCACTTGGTTCATTATGCCCAGTTGGCTTCACACTTGCACCATACATTTAGCAGGCGTTCTAGGGTGTAGAGGATGTCTCTTGCTGCAGAGGGAGGGCTTATGTCGTCATCCTAGCCCTTACAGATGGTCTACGTGCATTTTTGATCCACTTGGAGACCCATGAGGATGTCCTTTTGCCCCACTCCTACTTGAGAGCACCACAGGTTCTTGCTTGGAAAATAAGGGGCCAACCCCTTGTCCACTATGTTGGGAGTCCATTTTCACATCATGGCACCCCTTGGACTTCATTAGGCCTCTTCAAAGGCCCAACAACTCATTATGTTGATCATTATGCCCTCTTGAGAGGCTTATTTTTTTATTTATTGAGCTATTTGGTGGGCTTGTCATCAAAAGTATTGCTATTATGCACACTATTTTATTTTAGGGGCATTAGTAGTCCACATTAGCCATTTGAATTCATTAGGGATTGTATAAAGAGATGAGAGGTGATTCATTCTCTCATCACTTGGATTGGGTTATTAGCTCTTGTGATATTTTCGCTATTCCTTTTGGAGGATGAGTTTGGATGATATGGATGAATTTTGATGTTTGGATCTATCTCTTGTCTTCGAGCTTCATTATTGGCATAATATGATGATTGAATATACTCTTTTGTACATGTAAATGCTCTTTTCATGCTTATTCTTGTTATTTACTTTGTCACATGAATGTTGTTGGGATTTTTGCCATGTGAGTTTAAAATTTGTTGCTTTCTTATACGAATGGGTGGAAATTTGGATCTTTTATAGCATTGCATCATGTAATGGGCCATGTATGAATGGGTGAATGTTCCTAGAGATAATTTATGCTAAATACATCTCAATAAGTCATCAATTATTGCAAATCAAAGTATAAAGTCCTTGAAGTAGCTGCTCTCATGCCCTAATGCCATGCAAAGTTGCTTGAAGGCCTCCTTGATTGGGTGAATTCTTTCAAAACAATAAATTCTCCTTGACTCCATCTCTACCAAAGGAAAAGGCACTAACCTTTCCATGGGTGGTCATTTTCAAAGTTTATTTCTCTCACCTTTCCTTCTCTTTCTAGGCCTAGCCTCCATAGATCATCTAGGGAATCAAATATCTCATGTTCTAGCCATCAAAAGACTTCGATCTCTTACCCATTACAATGTTGGGGTTTCCTCTACAGGCCCTCCAAACTACACGAAATTCCGACAGTGGGATCTCGAGATATTGGAAGCTCTAGCTCAAGGATCGTTTCTTGCCCTAGGTTTCCCTTAGCTAGTGACCTCATTTGGATCATTGCACTTTATTCCAAGAATATTTGTCCATTGATCATTTTCTCTTCCACAATTAGGTCAATCCCCTCCTTAAGTGATCAATCCCACTTCCTTGACCTAATTCTAGGTCCACTTGGTCTCATGTGGTCCCGCAACCTAACAATTCCAATTCCACAAAGATCATACAAAGACCAATTCTCCATAAGGATTTCTAGGCCTAGGAATCATCCTTACAAGATATGTTCCCAAACCCTAGCCTTGAGAATCCTTTTAGCACTTCTTAGAGAGCCTATCCCCTTGCTTCATGAGCAAGCAAACCATACAATTGAGTCTATCTTGTGAATAGGCCTTAGGAATCACTCCTTATCCTCTCATTGACTTACTCATCTAGTGATTCCCTTTTATAGCAGGTTTTCTCCCATTGATGAAAGTCCGTAAAGAGTAGGGAGCCTTAATTGAGGTGACAGTGGGCTATCGCTCTATTGTTGCCCTTGACCTAGTAGTTTCCCTTTAGGATCCCCTCCTAGGATCCCTGATAGTTTGAGCGGTAACAGGCCTTGCGCAACTTCAGTGTGGAATACCTCTGTTGCTTGCTATTGCCTCTCTGGAATTGGAAAACTTCCTTCAGACTCACTTTATTTGCCCCTCTGTGTCTTTGCGTCCCCTGTTTGGCTCGAACTCTTCCAGTTGAATGCTGCTCTCTATAAAATCAAACTAGCAAGGGAAACTCGCTCACCTAGTGTGTATTCTCCATCTATCCCATCGACCTCCTCTTATAATCTCTAGTTGAGACTTCAACGACCAAGATTAAAACTTAATCGATGGATGAGATCATTTCCAAGTTGATCCATCTGAGTTTCTAGAGAATTCTCACATTTCTCAATTAATTACTATTAATTAACCAGTTTTCCTAAGTTAAACTTGGGAAAAATTTAAATGATAGTCAATTAATTTAATTGAGCTATCTCTAGGTGGAATTTCCTGAAACAATTTATGGGTTTTGGTGAACTCATGTGTTTTAGCCTCTCCACAAAGTTTGAGACTAGAACACTATTTGATGCTACAAAAACTAACAAATCAAACTCTCTCTCATTCAATGATACATTACTTTCTCTTCCCTTCTCTCTTTAATGCTTTTACACACCTCTTACTCTCTCTTACACACTTTAATGACTCATCATAAAAAGATTCTTACACTTTTTTAATGCATATGTTACACTTCTCCATAATGGTTCGAATTACTAACGCATGCGTACTCCCTCTTGATGGCATAAGTTGGCATGCATACCTGAGTTATTAATGCAAGCATACCTCCTTTATGGCATAAGTTACAGTCATATTTTGGCATATGTAACTCCTCCTCAAGGCATGGGAGTTACTCCTTCATGAATTCAACCTCCTTTCTCTTCCTATATTTTTGTGCCTCTCATCTTCTCTATTACTCACTTGTGCATTGTGAAAGCAGAGTACGAACTTGAGAAAGAGAGAGTTAGAGAGACTAGAGAAGAATTGTGTGTGAGAGAGAGAGAGAGTCTTGAAGAGCAAGAGCAGATTTTGATGAGCCAAAGTAATTCAGTGTTTGCATCAGCTACAACTATCAAAGATCTTCTTCAGATTTGGATGAACTTCTTCTTTCTTTCATTGTATTCTGTATCTCTACTAAACATTTGATTTCTAATAGAAGAAGAATCTGGTTGAGTTTTCCCCTTGTGGGTTTTGTCCTGGTAATTGGACTTAAATTCTCTGTGTCTCCTTGTGTTCTTGGCTATATTCTATTTTGCTTATGGTTTATATGGTGTATGTTCTATCTACAATTGCTTAACTAATATCGTAAATGAAAGAAGTTTTGGAATAAGTAATTGTTGTAGTATAGAACTTCATAATTTCAACATGGTATCAGAGGTTTGATGAAGACATACTCAAGAAGACAAATGCCATTTGCAGTGCTCTTTCTGCTGAAATATCTCTTGCTGTACACTCCATTTGCAACTCATTTTCTGCTAAAATATCTGTTGTTGTCCACTCCATTTGCATCTCTCTTTCTGTTGAAATATCTCTTGTTGTTCCTTCTACTTGCTGCTCATTTTCTGCGGAAATATTTCTTTTCTTTTGCTGCTTAAATATCTCATTTACTGTTGAAATATCTCTTGTTGTCCCTTTCTATTTGTTGCTGAAATTTTTGAGCAGATCAAAATGTCTTCCTCTTACTTTAAGAATGAATAGAAGCTTGTTGATGCTTCAAACTTCTTCCCTTGGAAAGTTAGATTGGATCTAACTCTTGAGGAACATGATGTTCTGGAGTATGTTGAAGGAGAAATAGTAGAATCAACTGAAAACCCCAATGCTACTATCAAGGACAAATACAAGAAAGAAGAAGTCAAGGATAAAACCAGTGTTCCACGGGGACGCGTCCCCAAGGGTTGAGTGCACGCACCCCTCGCACCCCACGCACTCAAGACAGGGAGTCTACTGGGGGTGCATTTCCCCATGCACCCTTTTTGGGGAGTCTTGGGGAGACGCAAAGGGGTGCGTTTCCCTAGTGTGGGGGATGAGACTCCCCAAAAGGGGTGCGTCTAGGCGTTCCCCACTCAAAGCTTTAGTATCTAATATATAGTATATAGTGATATACTAGTATGTATTTAGATTCTAGAATGATGAATGATGAATTTAATTTTAAAATCAATGTAGATTGTAGAATGATGAATGATGAATGATATGAATCAATGTTTTTGAATATTTCATTATTGATTTTTTTTATTGAATCTCATGGTATAGATGAATAATGAGTATGTCATATGAATGATGTATGTATCAAAATGAATGATGAGGATGGATCAATGTATGTCATTATTTAATTCAATTATGAATTTAAATTATATGCGTGGATCAAATTTCAATGTATTGGCATCCATATTACTATTAGTCTATTTAATATTTATGCTTTCATTATTGAACAATGAATATGAACTTGAATTATATATATATATATATATATATATATATATATATATAATTTAAAATTATATACCCCGACGTTCCCCTGCTCCCCTGAAATTTCCCTAAAATTTAAGGGTACTCCCACACATCCCCCCTGTGCATCTCCCTGCATTGGAGTCTTGGTGGAACATTGGATAAAACGATTATCCTTGGCTCTCTTGGACACCACCTCATCACTTATGTCTCCAATTTGAAGAAATCCAAAGAAATGTATGACAAGCTAATTGGAATGTACGAAGTCAACAACTTGAGTCAAATTCTTGCTCTGAAGAATCAGCTCAAGGATGTTAAGATGAACAGAGGAGAAACCATTCAAGCATACTTCACGAGGATGTCAAAAATCAAAGATCAGATGTCAACTTCTTGTGAAGTTGTTTTTGATAAAGAGTTGTTGCTGATTACGCTTGGAGGTCTTCCTTCTTCTTGGGAAACTTTTATTACTACCATCAATAATAATGACAAGTTTCCTATATTTTATGAGCTCTTGGGAAAATGCAGTCAAGAATAATCCAAAATGATTTTCAGAGGAAGAATTTTGAAGCATGAGGAGGGAGAACCTACTGACGAAAAGAAGAGGCCATCACTATTCGAAGAAAGCTGCTCCCATCAATTCCTCCAAATGGAGCAAAGACTTATCAAAAGTCAAATGCTACAACTGCCATAAGAATGGCCACTATGCCTGTGATTGTCCAGAAAATAGAAGAGCACCAAGATCCAACTTCAACAATCACTCCATCAAATCTGATTATAGAAGAAGAAGAGAAACTCTTCATTCTTGTAAAGAGAGTTTTTGTCCTTCAAGGAACCCAAGGTATGATAACCATGCAACTGAAACACAGTCATAATACTTTCTTGTTTCTTCTCTTTCTAGTTCCTCCCCTACAGATTCTTGTGACAACTAGTTGGTTGATAATGATGACTGAAGGCACTTTATTGGCTATAAAAAAGTGCTCTCTAATTTGGTTGAGAGGGAGACTGATTTGAAAATCATTCTTAGAGACAGCTCTACATATCTTATAAGGGGATCTAGTTCTGTTTCTTTGCATCTGGATTATGGTAAAACCTTATTTCTTCAAGAAGTTTTATATGTACCTGGTCTGAAAAAGAATCTTGTGTCTATTTCTTCTTTAAAAGATAAATGAAAGAAGGTTGCTTTTATTAATGGTAAAGTTCTCACTTCGCTGATGAGATATAGCATTAGAGATACCTTCACTCTAGGATCAAGATGTGAAGGTTTGTATAAAGTCAATGGAAGACCTATTCATGTATTGATCCATGACAACAATCATCAAAGTGAACTTTGACACCGAAGGTTCGTTCATTTTCACTATAAAGCATTACCTCATGTGAGAAACATGGTTTTGGGAATGTTGAAGATTAGATCTGATCATGATGGAGTGTGTCTTGGGTGCGCTAGTGGGAAGCAAGTGAAGGGACCATTCCCGTCGAGCAAAAGCAGAACCAGTCAGGTATTGCATCTTGTACATTCTAATTTATGTGGACCAATGCTTATAACTTCTCTTGGCAGTTACTTATATTATATAATCTTTCTAGATGATTTTTCTTGCAAGACATGGATTTATTTTTTGAAAAATAAAAGTCAAGAATTTAACATGTTTAAAGATTACAAAGATCTAGTAGAAAAACAAATTGGAAAGCAAATCAAAATCTTCAGATCTGACAATGGAGGAGAGTTCACTTCCAATGATTTCATTGACTTTTGCAAAGAAGCTAGAATCAGAAAAGAGACCATCGTTCCATATATCCCTGAACAAAATGGTGTGGCCGAGAGAAATAATAGAACTATCATGGAAGCAGTGAAAGCTATGTTACATGATTAGAAACTGCCAAAGTTTCTATGGGGAGGAGTTGCGAACAGAGTTGTCCACGTTCAAAATAGATCTCCTCACCGTGCTCTAAACAAGAAGACTCTTGAAGAAGTATTCACTAGTGAAAAGCCCAAAGTTGGGCACCTGGGGATCTTTGGCTACCTTGTCTACTTGTGTGTCCTAAAAGTGAAGAGGAACAAGCTGGAAGCTTCAGGTAAGAAAGATACATTTGTTGGTTATTGTAAGAATTCTAAAGCTTACAAAATATATGTACTAGGACAAAGAAATATAGAGTTTTGCAGAAATGTAACATTTGATAAAGATGTAGCTCTTGGAAAGGCAAAAGACACTCCTCTTCCTCTTGCTAATGTTGATAGTCAAGATGATGCTTTTGAGATACAAGAAAATCTTGAGCCTGAAACTGATCCCGCTGATGAACCTATGGATCCCTTGGATCCTTTGGATTCTCCTCCGTGTGATACTCCTGCTAAAAGGAGACCTTTATGGCTTTGCGACACCTTTCAAGATGTTGATAAACATGTTGCTCCTAGAGGAACCTTCAGAAAAAGCAAGAAACCATGCCGGTTCCAAGGATATGTTGTAGCCATGAGCAACACATGCAAGCTTAACCATGCACTTTTGAAGAAACTGTGAATGCTCAAGTGTGGAAAGATGCAATGGCTAACGAAAATGAGTCCATCATTCATAATGATGTATGGGAAGTGGTTCCAAGACCCCACGGTAAACCTGTTGTGTCTTCTAAATGGTTGTATAAAATTAAACGTGGCGTTGATAGCAGTATTGCAAAATATAAAGCTAGATTTGTGGCTAGAGTTTTCTCTCAGAAAGAGGAAATAGACTATGATGAGATCTTTGCACCGGTTTCCCTTTATACAACCATTTGATCCATTGTGGATCTAGCTACAAGCCAATGATGGTCTCTTCACTAAATGGATGTGAACGCTTTTTTGCATCTCAAGGAAGAAGTATTTGTGGAGAAACCAAGGTATGCCTTTGATCTTAGTATTATATGTTGATGATTTATTTTTGACTGGCAGTGAACCTCTTATTGTCCAGTGCACGAGGGAGTTAGTTTCCGAATTTGAAATTAAAGATCTTCACTTAATGCACTACTTTCTTCTTGAAGTATGGTAGGAACTTGGTGAGATTTTCCTTTCGCAAGGAAAATATGTTGCCAATTTGCTTGAAAGATTTGGTATGACAAAATGTAAATCCATGAATACTCCAATGGAGATGAACTTCAAGAAGCTATGTGGTGAAGTTGCAGGTCTTGATTTGGCAAATCCTTCTGAGTATCGTCAACTGATTGGGGCACTGATGTTCTTAGTGAACACTAGACCAGACATATGTTTTGCAGTCAATACTCTGAGCCAATATATGATTAAACCATCTCATGCACACTGGATTGCTGCAAAGCATGTGCTGAGATACCTGCATGGGACCATCAATCTGGGATTGAAATATACTGCTGATGATATAAGACTACATGGATACTCAGATGTTGATTGGGCTGGTAACTCTACTGGTAGAAAAAACCAGTGTTGATAATATCATCGAGATATCGGCGATATTCGGAAATATTGCGATATTTTCGGCGAGCCGAAATATCGCCGACAAAATATCGCGATATTTTAGGCTTTTGAAAATATCGCGCGATTTCCGAAATATCGCCGATATTTCGGAAAATATCGCGCGACGATGGAAAAAATCGCCCGGTGACAGGCAAAACTTTCCGCGCGGCCTATAAAAATCCGTTTTTGGTTTTTTTCATGTCATTTTATTTTTCTGATCGCTGGAGAAGGAATGTGGTTGCTGCCAAGGAGGGTTTGAACGTTCCATAGCCATTATTGCCAATTTGCCACCAACAACGAAGATTTCTCTAAGCTGCAAGTGCCAAGAACAGTGAGACAATCTCATTCTTCCCTACAATCATTTTGCTTGATTTTTGTTTTCCATTTCAAAATGCAAGGGTTTTCAATTTATCATCATATTGTGTAGGAGAGGGATGCACTGAAACTCTTTGCAAAAAATAGTGATTCATAGTGATTAATTTTATAGATTCATTAATAAGTGCTGGCATACGTAGTGATGAAGAATCTCCACCCCAAAACTCTACTTTGTCAGTCAGATTGGGCTGCACATTCAACTGATATGGTGCTTGCAAAACACTAAGTTTCTCAATCCCATGTTTTGTTTTCTTGCTTGCAACTAGTGGCCGGTGCTCAATATCAAGCATATCTTCTATACAAGCACAATAAATTTATAAAATTTCACATAAAACTTGCAAGCACAGGAAAGTTGATGGGGCTTCCTATCAATTGAGAATCTGAGATGACTTTAGCATCATACCATGCCTGCTAAAGAGGAGTCACATGAACATTATTTTGAGTATAAGATAGCAAATCATTAAGCAAGAAAGTGGAATCTGTTGCCAAATAATACTGCACTGCTATTTGTAACTTTTAACTTTTAAGTTTGCCTCCTTATCCCTCTCTCTTCCTCACTGTTTCACTTGCAGCTTCGAGAAACATTGTTTACAACTTTACAGTGGTATAATACATCTAAACAGTGGCCAGAAAACTAATTAACAGTCACCATAATATATTGAGAAATCATTTGCATTCATTTGTTAGTCAGTGAGTCACTGTTTAGCATTTTTTCATAAATTTTTAGGATTGACATGCTAGTTTCAGCGTTTAATATGAATGATTTGGATCTCTGGTAATAAGTTAACAGTGGTAAAATTTGGCTTCTAAAGTCTATAAATTAATGAAAAAATAAATCTAATTCATAAGGAACCTTGTCTGAAAGACTGGTGTCATACAAGTGAATTTTGGAAGACTGTTTGTTGAATACCGAGGTCTGATAATGCACCTACAACAGTGGTATAATTACGTAACAGTGATATAATAAGTAATATACAGTCACCTCATTCCCTTGGCATATCATTTGCATTGTTAGGCTTTTTCATTGCTTGGCATGTTTCGTTAAAGTGGCAATTATTGCATGATACAAGCTCACTACCCTCTTAAGTCTGCTCTTTTTTTCATGCCCCTTGCAAAATTGCAAATTTGCAAATAATGTAGCAAAAAAAGTTAAAACTGTTTTGTAAAATGATGTGGTTATTTGTAATTTTGTATTACTTATTAAGTTACTAATTCCAATTTTTTTTTGGTGCCTAGGTTTCCTTTTGAGTTAGCCCACTACAAAATACAAATATGCCAAAAACCTTGGACCCATTTTGGGAGTATAAGAGCCCTGATGGTGGGACAAATCGTGCATATCTTACATGCAAATTGTGTGGGACCAAGATGACAGGTGGGATTACATGACCGAAATACCATCTTGCTAGACTTAGTGGACATGATGTTGGGGTTTGTACAGTTTCTAGTCCGGAGCTTATACAAAAAGCTCTTGAGGCAATTGATGAAAAGGACAAAAAGAAGGAAGAGGCGGAAAGAAACAACGCTGAACGTGCAGGTAGATCTTTCGGGATATCTTCTCTTGATTTTGGTGTTGAGGGTAGTGGGCCTAGTGGCCCTAGTGGGAGGGGCTCCACAACTGGCACACCATCACATACTACTGCTAGTGTGACTGTGAGGTCATCATTTTTTGTTCCACGAACAGGAGCTGGAGCACAACCTGGCATAAAATTGCTTGTTAAAAAGAAGGAGAAGCAAGAAGCAGATAGTCATGGGGAGGTGTATTTTCTGGAGCGACTTACCTCTCAGCATCACCAAAACCAATCCATTTTGGCAGCCAATGTGTGATGCTATTGCTGTTGTGGGCCCAGGGTACAAAAGTGCCACATATGAGGAGTTGCGGGGGCCAATTCTTCAAGCAAAAAAACTAGACATCAACTCTAGATTGGCGGAGTTGAAAAAGACATGGGAAGTTACTGGATGCACAGTGATGTCTGATGGTTGGACAGATAGGAAGGGTAGGACCCTTCTAAATTTCTTGGTACATTGTCCTAAAGGTACCATGTTTATTAAATCGTTGGATGCATCAGAACATATCAAAGATGCAGCAACGATATGTGAGTTGTTAAATGGGTTCATTCGAGAGATTGGTGTGCAGAATGTGGTGCAAGTCATAACAGACAATGCAGCTAATTATGTGTCTGCCGGCAGAATGCTTATGGAGAGGCATCCCACATTGTTCTGGACTCCATGTGCAGCGCATTGTCTCGATTTGTTGCTTGAGGATATGGGGAAACTCTCCTTCATCAAGGAGGCGGTTGATATGGCTAGGAGCATCCCCAAGTTTATTTATAACCATGCTTTTGTTCTTAGCCTTATGAGGAGGTTCACTAGAAAAAAGGAGTTGCGGCGTCCTGCCATCACACGTTTTGCCACAACCTTTATTACTCTTCAGTCTTTGCTTCGATGTCAGTTGGAGTTGAAGCAAATGTTTGTGTCTCATGATTGGCGTAATTGTAGATACAACAGGAGACCTGATGGGAAAGCCATTGCAAAAATGGTGTACTCTGAGACATTTTGGCATGGAGTAGAAGAAGCATGTGTAGTTAGCGAACCTATAGTAAAGGTTCTTAGATTGGTGGATGGAGAGAAGCCTGCAATGCCTTATTTGTATGAGGGCATGGATAGGGCCAAGGAGGCCATTTGTTCCTATTATGCAGACAAGGGTTCTGCTGGCCTTGATAGGCAGATGATGTTATGGGATGTGATCGATAGTCGGTGGACAGGGATGCTTCATCGACCTATTCATGCAGCAGCACTCTTCCTCAACCCCGCATTTTCATACAAATGCAACTTTGATTTTGATGGCGAGGTGATGGAAGGGCTCCATTCCTGTATTCAGAGGATGGTACCTGATCCTGAGCTTCGTAGAAAAATCAATCGCGAGATACAGTCTTATTGGGATTGTGTTGGCCTATTTGGCTTTGATGATGCTATTAGGGAAAGGACCCTCTTCATGCCACGTAAGTGACAAGTCATCACTTATTAGAAATTAGAATTTTCAATTTAGAATTTCCTTCCTTATAAATTTATAATTCTATTTTTTTAAAATTCAATTATGTAACTTTTATTTGAAAGCTTAATTATGTTTTAAGTTTTTGAATTTTTTATTTCATTATTTTGTTGTAGATATCTGGTCGCAAAGCTATGGTGCAAGGGCACCAAATTTGCAAAAATTGGCCATACGAATCTTGAGTCAAAGATGTAGCTCTTTAGGGTGTGAGCGAAATTGGAGTGTATTTGAGAAAATACACGCCAAAAAGCGCAACAGGTATAACTTTGAGCTTAAGCCTTCAGTTGAGCAATTACATTTATTGTAATTTTTAATTTTTAATTTATGACCTTCAAGTGTCAAGAGTCAAGACTCATTACTTTTTTTGACACTCTTACAGGTTGGAGTTTGCACGCCTCAACGATTTGGTGTATGTGCATTACAACATCCGACTTCGAGTGAGGCAAATAGAATCACCAATGGATCCAGATGCCATTTCCTTAGACAATATTGATGTATTGTCTCCGTGGAGGGTGGAGTCTGAGGAGCCCATATTGGAGGAGTCACCTTCATGGTTAGAGCCAGTGGCAGATGATCCATTAGAGCAGGGGCAGCAAGAGGAGGACTCAGAGTCAGAGGAGCAGCAACACTTAGAGGAGGAGGAGGAGGAGGAGGAGGAGGACACTGCGGGAGCATCAACATCAACACCATCTGCTATAGATATAGGAGAGCATAGCCCCATACCTAGGACTCATTATTTGACATTAGGTGCAGAGGCAGGGTTAGGGCCTTCTACTACTAGGGGCAGGCCTGGCAAACAACCTATCATGTTTTCCCGTAAAAGGGGGAGAGGGCAGTGATTTCAGATAGATAGCTGCTAGTTTTATTTGTTATGCTACATATAACTCATGATGATGAGATACTTTTATATATGTGATGTTATTTTGTATTGGTTCTCCACATTGGAGTCCTTGAATGGACAATTATCAGGGATCAGCAGGATTTGGTATCGCCTTTGATATATCATTTCTATTTGACATCATATATATCAGTGTTTTCTTCATATTTATGTGCCAATGTGTTTATTTCATGTTGTTATTGCTTTATATGTTTAAAAATCTGAAAAAAATGAATATATTATGCATTTTTTATGCTTGCCGATATTTGCCGATATGTTCGCCGATATTGCCGATAAGATATTTTCTGGAACCTCGCCGATATTTTCCCGATACCAAGATTATCAACACTGGAAAAAACACATCTGGGTGCCGCTTCAACTTAGGATCTTCCATGATATCTTGGATGAGCAGAAAGAAAAACTTTGTAGCCCTCAGCATAACTGAAGTCGAGTACATTGCTGCTAGCATGGCTAGTTGTGAGGCAGTATGGCTGAGCAAGCTCTTGGAGAGCTATTTGAGCATGTTTTGGAAACAACAATAATTTACTGCGACAATAAGAGTGGGATTCGACTTGCAGAAAATGCCATGTTCCATGACAAGTCCAAGAATATTGAGATGAAATATCACTATATCCAGAATATGGTGCAGAGAGGAGTAGTAAGATTCCATCATATAGCAACTGATGACTAGATCTCTGACATTCTTACCAAGCCTTTGTCGAAAGTAAAGTTCTTGGGTTTCAGAGAGCAACTTGGATTGATGAATGTGACCATTCCTAGAGAGGGTGTTCATGGTTGATGAGCCTTGGATGTGCGAGATCAATGTCATGTGTTGACAAGTGGATCCCCCTAAGCAGTGATGATCCTTGGATGTGCGAGATCCTTGTCATGTGTTGACAAGTGGATCCCGCCAAGAAGTGATGAGCCTTGGATGTGCTAGATCCTTGACATGTGTTGACAAGTGGATCCCCCCAAGAAGTTGTTGATTTCTGTAGCATTGGATGTGCTCTTGCCTCAAAATTTTGCAGAGAGGCTAAGACACATGCATTCTCCAATACCCAGAAATCGTTTGGGAAAATTCCACCTAGAGATGGTTTAATTAAAATATTTAACTTTTTTAAATGGTTCCCTAAGTCTAAACTTAGAAAATCTGGATAATTAAAGTGTAGTAATTAAATCAGGGGTGAATCTTCTAGAAGAAAACGAGGATCAACTCCTAGTTAATTTTAGCCCTTGATTATGTTTTAACCTTGGCCATTGGAGTTCGATGTGGTTGGAGAAGTACACTTGAGAAGTTCGATTTTGCTAGAGAATCGATTTCCTAAGTAGCAACTGTGAGTTGCCGAAAGTGATTCAGTAAAGTCGAAGCAGTGAGAGAGGGGCAAGGATAGTAGACCAAAGGAAGTTTTCCAGATCCGGGGAGTGCAAGGCAGAGAAGAGAGAGAGAGGTTCAGAGAAGTAGCGCAGTGCCATGTAGAGGCATCACAGAGCTTCAAAGGGTGTCGGCGATTCAACTGGGAAGTCGAATTCCAGAGCCAAAAGTCGAGGTGTGAGACTGGAGGGTCAGAGAAGCGAAGTTCTAGACAACAAGAGATTTCGAGGTGGAGGTGTTGTAGACCCCAGAGAGAATGACGCAGATCTGTGTAGGTTGATGCAAAGGCTGCGCAGAGGCAGCATGGGGCCAGTCATCTAGAGCCTGGATCAGATTCAGATCGCCAGACAGTGTGAGATTTTTCTCACTATCTCCTTGTTAGTGTTTCCTTGTATCTGATGGCGAATTTGGGCATCCAACGATTTGTACTCAGATTACTACTGCATAATAATAAAACCCTCAGCTGCTGCACCGATTTTCCCACATTGGGTTTTTCCGGGGACATTGTCCAAAAACAATTGTGTTGATGTGTGTGTTTATTTCTCTCCAGTGCAGTATTTAGCTTCCACAGTATTTTATTATGTGTAGGCTGTAGTGTATGTATTTCAATATTTGCTGTAGAAAACTGCAAGTAACTTGTGCAAGTAAGTTAACAAGCAAGTGAAATATTATCAGTTTGCTACAATAAGATTTGGGGTCATCGAATTTTCACATGGTATTAGAGGACCGATTGTGAGCAGAGGAGCTCAGTTGCAGAAAGAAAGAGGGAGTTCGAAATTACAGCAGAGGCAACGATTCGAAACCCCTGAGGCAACGCAATCCTTGGGCCAAGAGGTCGAATTTTTGAGGAGAAGTCGATTTCTTTGAGGGAGTTGACAGAGAAAATCGATCTCTAGATTGAAGCTTTCAAGAGGCAGAAGGGAGCAACATATTTTTCGTTGCAGAGCAGATCTTCAACTAGGACAGTTATTTTGCAACAGTTGCTGGCAGAATAGCATCGATGGGAGAGAAGAGCACATACTGAGGGAATTGCTTCCTCAAAGAACTTCTAGGCAAGAAGTTCGAATTTTCCAAGCAAAGTAGTGGAAGTTGTGTGCGGAATTTCTCACTCCAGAAGGGAGTGTGAATGGCTAGGCATCAACTGCGCAGAGGAGAAGAGGGAGCAATTCGATGTTATTTTTAGGGAGATGGGATCAGCGAGGTTGAGAGATCAAGATCGGTTGGACAGAGCCTCCAACTATGTGATCTAAAAGGCTAGGATTTCCAGCCTTCTAGATGAGCATGATCTCAAATCTTATGTCAATATTGTGGTAGCTGTGCCCGCCGATGTAGATCCTCTTAAGTAGTAAAAGGTTGAGATGGCGAAGACTAAGAGGATCATTCTCGACGGGGTTTGAGATCCTGTAGTATCCCATATAGTCGACAAGGATATTGCCTGACAAATGTGGGAACCCTTAGCTACGCTATACGAAGGATCTTCCGAGCAGCGGAAGATGTACTTAGAAGAGAAGTTGAGATGCACGAGGATGCAGAAGGGGGAGCATATAGACCCCTTCCTTAAGAGGCTTCAGGAAGTCCGGGATCAACTGGCTTTAGTAGGGTCAGTGCCCCAGCCTACAAAGTTTGTATGATTAGCATTGAATAACGTTTCTGAAGATTGGCAAGTTTTCGTCCGGAGCATCCTAGGTAGAGAAAACCTGCCAGATTAGGAATGTGTGTGGGATGATCTGTAGCAGGAGGATATGAGGCGTGATCTGGTGAAGACCACCATCAGTGGCAGTAGCAGCAGTGGGGCGAATGCAGTGAAGGAAGAGAAGGACGTGGCCCTTGCATCAAAGGGGCAACAGGGGCATCGCATAATGAAGAAGGATGTTTCAAAGATCGAGTGCTTCGGGTGTGGTGAGATGGGCCACTACAACACTCAGTGTCCTCTCAGAAATAAGGATAAGGAGGAGAAGCAGGATCGGCAAGCTGCATCCGCAGCAATCAACAGGTTGTCCTCCAGACTGGAGGAAGAGTTTTCCATGGTTATTGAGATGCCTCCAGGGATGAGGTGGGGTGATCTAGAGTTGTAGCCTCAGAGAGCTACAGGATGGGTAGGATCCTTGAGGAGTCCACCTCTTGGATCAAGACCTTGCTGCGGGAGCCCAAAGTTAGCAGTAGCAGGATGGATGAGTGTCAGTTGGTGCAGTTAGGTACCAGAGTGACAGATGCAGTAGCTAATAGCGGTCAGATTCTGAGCAGTGCAGAGCAGAGTTGGCAGTAGTGCAGTTGGCACAGAGTAGATTCAGCAACAACGTAGACGCTTCAATGACAGCGCAGAGGCTAGCAATAGTCAGAACTCGGATGATGGATGCATCATACTGAACACAGTTGGTTCAGTGTTTTGGATGTTTTTCCATTGAAGATGTTGCAAATTGCAGCAACAACAGATCGAGAGAGGGTTGCAGTGCAGATGCAGTATTGGAAGCAGTTCAGCAAGGCCGGCAGCAGCACAGGTGCAGCTCATATCAGAGTTGCGCAGTGGTTGATGGGAAGTAGAGTCAGACATCAACATCGCAGTAGGAGACGGTGCAGAAATAGAGTGATGCTTCAGTGGGTTGCAGCACTAGAGCATATTCCTCACTAAGAGGGAGTGTTGATTTCTGTAGCATCGGATGTGCTATTGCCTGGAGATTTTGTAGAGAGGATATGACACATGCATTCTACAATACCTAGAAATCATTTGGGAAAATTTCACCTAGAGATGGTTTAATTAAAATAATAAACTTTTTTAAGTGGTTCCCTAAGTCTAAACTTAGGAAATCTAGTTAATTAAAGGGTATTAATTAAATCAGGTGTGAATCTTCTAGAAGAAGACAAGGATCAACTCCTAGTTAATCTTAACCCTTGATTATGTTTTAATCTTGGCGTGGAGCTTCAACGAGAGATTATAAGGAGTTCGATGTGGTTGGAGAAGTACACTTGAGCAATTCGATTTTGCTAGAGAATCGATTTCCTAAGTAGCATTGTGAGTTGCCAGAAGTGATTCAGTAAAGTCGAAGCAATGAGAGAGGGGCAGGGATAATAGACTGGAGGAAGTTTTCCAGATCCAGGGAGTGCAAGGCAGAGAATACAGAGAGACGTTCAAAGAAGCAGCGCAGAGCTTCAGAGGGAGTCCAAGATTCAGCTGGGAAGTCAAAGTCCAGAGCCAGAAGCTGGGGTGTGAGACCGGAGGGCTATAGGAGCAAAGTTCCAAAGAACAGGAGCTTCTGGGAAGGAGGTGTCGCAGGCCCCAGAGAGTTTGATGCAAGTCTGTGTAGGTTGATGCAGAGGCTACACAGAGCTAGCGTGGTGCCAATCATCGAATGCCTGGATCAGATTTGGATCGTCAGACAATGTGAGATTTTTCTCACTATCTCCTTGTTAGTTTTTCTCTATATCGGATAGCCAGTTTGGGCATCCAACGATTTGTACTTAGATTAGTACTGCATAATAATAAAACCCTTAGTTGTTGCATCGATTTTCCCACATTAGGTTTTTCCAGGGACATTGTCCAAAAACAAGTGTGTTTATTTCTCTCCATTGCAGTATTTAGCTTCCGCAGTATTTTATTTTGTGTAGGATGTAGTGTATGTATATTTCAGTATTTGCCGTAGAAAACTGCAAATAACTTGTCCAAGTAATTTAACAAGTAGGTGAAATATTATACGTTTGTTGTAGTAGGATTTCACATGGTATTAGAGGACAGATTGTGAGCAAAAGAGCTTAGTTGCAGAAACTAAAAGGGAGTTCAAAATTATTGCAGAGGCAACAATTTGAAACCCCTGAGGAAACACAGTCCTTGGGCCAAGAGGTCGAATTTTTGAGGAGAAGTCGATTTATCTGAGTGAGTTGACAGAGAAAGTCAATCTCCAGATCGAAGCTTTCCAGAGGCAGAAGGGAGCAAGGTATTTTTCCTTGCAAAGTAGATTTTCAGCTGGGACACAATTATTTTGCAGTAGTTGCTAGCAAAATAGCGTCGATGGGAGAGGAGCACATATTGAGGGAATTTCTTCCTCAGAGAACTTCTAGCCAAGAAGTTCAAATTTTCCACGCAGAGCAGCAAATGTTGTGTGCAGAATTTCTCACTCCATAAGGGAATGTGAATAGTTGGGAGTTAGCTGCACAGAGGAGAAGAGGAAGTAGTTCGACATTATTTTTGGGGAGATGGCATCAACTGGGTTGAGAGATCAAGATCGGTTGGATGGAGCCTCCTACTATGTGATCTGGAAGGCTAGGATCTCCTGCCTTGTAGATGAGCATGATCTTAAAGCTTATGTCAATAGTGTGGTAGTTGTGCCCGCCGATGCAGATCCGCTTGTTGACCCCTACTGGTCAACATCCCATGCAGTGCACCCTGTCTTTTCTTGACAAAAAGAAGCAGCACGTGATCAGCATGTCCGTGCCATCCTACCATCATCAGCAGCTTGATCTTTTTGATTGTAAACCCAGTCTGCATGTGTTAATTGTAAATAATCTTAGCAGACATGAAGTCATGTATGTAATTTGCCTAGGTGGACCTAACTTTCTGATGATAATCTACGTCCCGGAAGGTTTTTTGTCTCACCGATCCATGGATCGGCAGAGTTTTCCTTCAAACCTGACCCCAAAGCCGGGATTGATTTTGTCATTAGAACTTTAGGAGAAGCCTAGTGTGTTGATCTGCTAGATTATCGTTGTGTCGCAGAGCTGGGTGTTTTGTGAGGGTCTGTATTAAATGGGTTTGTCCCTTAAGATGTAATTTTGTAAAAGTCATGATGTAACGTGTCCTGAGGGTCGAGAAATGTTTTAAATCCCCTCATGAGTCCTAAGTCCTAGGTCCTAGGTGATGATTCCGAAGGTTTAGTTCAGTGATCCATTTTAAAATGAATTAAAAAATTAAAAAATGAATAAAAATAATAAAATAATGAAAAATAATAAAAATTAAAAAAAAAAAAAATCAAGCAAAAACCCTAACTAATAAAATAATAATATTTTAAGTGAATAAATCGACGGATGAGATCAAGAGATGTCTTGATCCTCATCAACGGTCGAGATCATTTCCACATGGATCACTCGAACTAGCCGTTAGGATCATTCCCTTTTTATAGGGTCTTAGGGGGTCATTTCAGATCATCTGATCTGTGAGTCTGTACTGAAAGCTCTCTTGTAATCTGATTTCTGATTAATAAAGAAGACTTTGGGGTTCAAACTGGCTGGTGTTACTCTCTGGGATTGCTGTGAGATCTTTAATTTTCTGCATATTCAGTTTTCAGCCATTAATCATAGCTTGTTTTTTTTTGAGTAGTGTGAGCACAGGTATCTTGTTCACCTGCTAGGGTTTGAGGGCTGCTAGGGTTTCTGAAATAATGGCAGGTATCTCCATTATTTCCTGAGACCTAGCAGCTTTCTCTCTCTCTTTGCTGATGGTTGCTTGAGATGTGCAGGAAAGCATTTTTGAGGGAAATTTTGTGGGCGTTCGGGGAAGTTCTCGGCTGAACCAGCCAACTCCCGCAAGCACTTTCTGTGCAGAGCCCAGCTGATTGTTCCCTGGGTTAATCATTAAGGGTTTATTTTCTGTTTTACATGGAGAGATTTTCTTTATGATTCACAGTGAAGTTCAAATTTTCTGATATTCTGAAAGCATTACTGCAATTATTGTTAAATCTGGCTGTGTAGGGGCCAAAATCTGTACATTAATTAGCTGTTCTAGGGTTTCAAGTTTATTTTTTGGCAGTCTTCATTAGGGTTTCTTCTGAAGATGCGATTAGGGTAATTTTTTGAAGGGCTTTACTCTGAAAATTTGCATATATCTGCCGAGAATTTGTTGTCTGGCTTTCAGGGTTATTGTACTGCTGCCCTGAGAATAAATGTTTTTTGGGAGCTGGCAATAGCAGGAATTGTTTTGTCACCGAGTAAAAGGGACCAGCGCTAGATAGTGGAGCTCCCATCCGCCAATACTCGAAGCTGCCAAGTGTGTTAAGGGGAAAACATATCCATTTCTGCGGCTACCTGTCAAACAAGAGGAAATATATACAATTATATCGCTGAAGCAAACGAGGAATTCCAGCGCAGTGGTTTCCAGGAAACCCAATTCGACATTTAAATGGCCATCTGCGTAACTATTTCATGACGTGGATCCGGCAGCATCGGTTTTCAATCAGTTCACTGGGAAAGGAAGTCCTAAATGGCATCTTGATGTGTCATCACCATCGACTGAGGCAAGGTTTCAGTTCATCGCATGAGCAAATCGCTTCATTTACTAGCGTGTCGGCTGGCAGTGTGAGAACCGTTCCATTCATAAATGCTCGGCTCTCTGCGGATTTTTTCAACCTGGAAGTCTCGCTTCTATGCACATCGCTCCTCACGCGGCACCTGCAAACATAAAACGCAGCTAATCGACCATATACACACCGCTGCCTCAGTTTATTGAATCCGTCATTGATCAATCACTCACGCGCAGAAATAGGGGGTCCAGATCCTCGTCCAGCCAAGGAAGAAACGTATTCTTTGAGGTCAGTCCTCCCTCACAGGCCCACGCGGGATTTTCAGTTTCACGCAGACGGAAAAAGGGTAAATCGATAATGCATTTGCAGGTTTTAAATTTTGACGTAAGTTTTATGGGATTTAATGTGTTAGCGTAGGTTAGCATAGGTTATATTTTTGATTTAATTTTTAGTTTTGTACGCTTAGGTTTAGATTTAGTTTTAAGTTACCTTAGTCTTTGTTAGATTTGTTTTAATTTTATATCATGAAAACAAAAAAAAATGAAATACGATTTTCCTTTTTTATTTTTAACGTAGAGTTATCATAGATTTTGATTTAGTATAGTTTAGTTTAGATTTAAAATTTCATTTTTTTTAAAGCTTTAGTTTTATTTTAAATAGTTCTAGCTTTTAGGATTTTAAGAAAGGGGCTTTTTATTAAATCTTGTTTAATTTAGTTTAGTTTTAGTTTTAACTTTAGGTTTGGTTTATTTTTTTTGGGATTTAGTTTAAAAATAAAAAAAAAAATTAAAAAAAATATATAATAAAAAGAATTTTTTTTAGGATTTTATTTTTCTGATTTATTTTAGTCCTTTTTAGTTCTTTTATTATAGGATTTATTTTGTTTAGATTGTAAATTAGTTTTAAATTTTTCCTTTTTTAGATTTCTAAAAAAAAAAAAAAAAAAAAAAAAAATTGAAAAAAAAAAAAAATTTCGTGCAAAATTATTTTTGCCAGTCTCAGTGGTTTTCATGTATATCTTTCATACTGGGATCTAAGTTTTTTTTTTAAGCCGAGATGCGAAATTGATATCTGGTTAATGGTTTATAATTCTCGTGGTATTTTAAGGCATTTATCTTTTAAAATTTTTCAGTTGCTGGATATTGTTTTGGTCATTCTAAGAGCATTGTGATTTCGCTGATGATAGATGATTGCTGTTCATGGTCCATATCTTTTTTACATCATTTAACAAGTAATTGTTTTAACCACAATCTCTTGAGGCACTGGTCTGCTAAATTAAACAAATCAATCAAGTGCTTTTTCATATCGTATCTCGTGTCTCCCAACCAACTGGTCGACAGTTGGTCTCATCATCTCACAGGGTCTACCCCCCTTAGCCGCGGGAGACAGGCTCAAACGGAGGGATCGGGGATCAGAGTGACAGCCCCCGGTCCGAGCGTTGTCGTGTCAATCCGCGCGACAACATTTTTGGCGCCGTTGCCGGGGATAGAGTTTTTTCTGTCCTGGGTGTTTCAACGACAATCATTCATCTTCTCATCTTCTCATCTCTCATTTGAGCTGGCAGATTCAAATAATTTGGGCATCTTTTCATCACATATCAGCAGCATCTCTTCGGTTTTGTTTCTTGTTTGGGTGGCGACTCCATTTTTCTCATTTTTTCCCAGACAAGAAGCTTTCCTCATATCTGCTTGTGGTTACTTTTGGATCCTAGAATCAGATTTATTGTTCAAGTGGCGACTCCACTTCTTTCATCTTTTGATTTTCTTGAGCAAAGAGCTAGTTCTATCATCCATCTGATCCCTTATTGTTCATCATGGACTATTCATTTAAACCATGTCGTTTTACTCACCGTCTCCATGATCTTCCGGAGGAGGCCATTCCTGAATTACCTATTTTTTCAGATGGTGATCCAATCGCTGCTAATAGGCATCTAGACTTGTTTATTCGCATCATGGTCATATATTGCAGATCCCCTCAGTTTAGTCATGGTGATATCAAAATGCGTCTATTTGTCCTTTCTTTAAAAGATGATGCTTTGAATTGGTTTAACAATTTTCCTAAGCATTCTTTTACTTCTTTAAATGACATTGTAAGTGCTTTTGAAGATAGATATTGTTATCCAAACAGCTTGCCTTCTGCCCTTAAAATTGTGCAACAGAATAAAAATAATTTGATAAGAGGTCCAGCTGAAAGATCCCAAGACGATTCATCATGTCAGAATGTGTCATCCACCGGAAATATTGCAGTTCATAATAGTGAAAAATCAGGGACAAATGACAATGAAAAAGAAGAGCAAAAGCAAATTATACAAGATCTAATGATGCTGGTAAGAAACATGGAAAGAAATCAAACTAGTCTTGTCAATGATGTTAAAGCTTTAGGCACCCACCTCGAAAAACGTAATAGGGAGTTGGAGGTCACGCAAAATCAGCATGCTAAGGAAATTGAGGCCATGAAAATTAAGTATGAAACAGAAATTAGAAGCATGCAAAGCAAGATGTCAGTCTTAGAGGAAAATATGGTGACCATGAAAGCTGATTATGATAAGGAAATTGACTCTATGACATTCAATCATAACAATCAGTTGGCTGACATGCAAGCGAAACATAAAGAAGAAATAAATTTCATGCAACATTGCTTGATGGACATAGAGGAAAAGAATGATAAAGTGATAAAACACATGCAAGAACACCATGCCATACAAATCAGTGCTATAAGGGATGAATGCTCTAGTCAGATGGATGCCATTAGAATACAAGTTCAAAAGATTCAACAATGGTCAGATAATAAGAGAAACCAGGAGCCTTCTCATTTGCCGCAACAAGTTCCATCTTACTATGAGGAGGTCATTAAGTGGATAATTGAAGGTGATCCAGATAAGCTTAAAAACGATAAAAATCAGATGCAAGACACAAAAAGACTTAGCATGCATAACTTACACACTTCATCTGATAGTTTCGAAACAGAAAGTTTCAGGTCATCAATAATTCATCCTGCCAGAAAGAAGAAGCGCAAGAGGAAGAAGATTAGACGAAGATTTGATGCATCAGACGGCCGTGAGCAGCTTGATTTTCGGATAGGAAGGAGTCCTACCATATGCAAAATTGGACATGGCACATCCGACAAGCAGCCGACAGATTTGCCTGAAAGCAGGCAAATGCTCAGTATGCACTATATTGAAAACATCTGATGCCTTAGGGCATCCTTTGTATCGTATTTCTAACCCTACTCCTTGTTTTTTCCGCATCTTCGTTTCTGTTTTAGATAGTTAATAAATGAAGAGCTTTTTTATTGTGCTTAACGTATATGCTGATTTTTGGATGGACGCTACTTATTTTTGTGTTGTATGGATGCAGATTCTGGATTCTCACATTCCTGCGAGCAGCAACGTGTCCCCAAGTAGAGCCAGATGTTGACCCCTACTGGTCAACATCCCATGCAGTGCACCCTGTCTTTTCTTGACAAAAAGAAGCAGCACGTGATCAGCATGTCCGTGCCATCCTGCCATCATCAGCAGCTTGATCTTTTTGATTGTAAACCCAGTCTGCATGTGTTAATTGTAAATAATCTTAGCAGACATGAAGTCATGTATGTAATTTGCCTAGGTGGACCTAACTTTCTGATGATAATCTACGTCCCGGAAGGTTTTTTGTCTCACCGATCCACGGATCGGCAGAGTTTTCCTTCAAACCTGACCCCAAAGCCGGGATTGATTTTGTCATTAGAACTTTAGGAGAAGCCTAGTGTGTTGATCTGCTAGATTATCGTTGTGTCGCAGAGCTGGGTGTTTTGTGAGGGTCTGTATTAAATGGGTTTGTCCCTTAAGATGTAATTTTGTAAAAGTCATGATGTAACGTGTCCTGAGGGTCGAGAAATGTTTTAAATCCCCTCATGAGTCCTAAGTCCTAGGTCCTAGGTGATGTTTCCGAAGGTTTAGTTCAGTGATCCATTTTAAAATGAATTAAAAAATTAAAAAATGAATAAAAATAATAAAATAATGAAAAATAATAAAAATTAAAAAAAAAAAAAAAATCAAGCAAAAACCCTAACTAATAAAATAATAATATTTTAAGTGAATAAATCGACGGATGAGATCAAGAGATGTCTTGATCCTCATCAACGGTCGAGATCATTTCCACATGGATCACTCGAACTAGCCGTTAGGATCATTCCCTTTTTATAGGGTCTTAGGGGGTCATTTCAGATCATCTGATCTGTGAGTCTGTACTGAAAGCTCTCTTGTAATCTGATTTCTGATTAATAAAGAAGACTTTGGGGTTCAAACTGGCTGGTGTTACTCTCTGGGATTGCTGTGAGATCTTTAATTTTCTGCATATTCAGTTTTCAGCCATTAATCATAGCTTGTTTTTTTTTGAGTAGTGTGAGCACAGGTATCTTGTTCACCTGCTAGGGTTTGAGGGCTGCTAGGGTTTCTGAAATAATGGCAGGTATCTCCATTATTTCCTGAGACCTAGCAGCTTTCTCTCTCTCTTTGCTGATGGTTGCTTGAGATGTGCAGGAAAGCATTTTTGAGGGAAATTTTGTGGGCGTTCGGGGAAGTTCTCGGCTGAACCAGCCAACTCCCGCAAGCACTTTCTGTGCAGAGCCCAGCTGATTGTTCCCTGGGTTAATCATTAAGGGTTTATTTTCTGTTTTACATGGAGAGATTTTCTTTATGATTCACAGTGAAGTTCAAATTTTCTGATATTCTGAAAGCATTACTGCAATTATTGTTAAATCTGGCTGTGTAGGGGCCAAAATCTGTACATTAATTAGCTGTTCTAGGGTTTCAAGTTTATTTTTTGGCAGTCTTCATTAGGGTTTCTTCTGAAGATGCGATTAGGGTAATTTTTTGAAGGGCTTTACTCTGAAAATTTGCATATATCTGCCGAGAATTTGTTGTCTGGCTTTCAGGGTTATTGTACTGCTGCCCTGAGAATAAATGTTTTTGGGAGCTGGCAATAGCAGGAATTGTTTTGTCACCGAGTAAAAGGGACCAGCGCTAGATAGTGGAGCTCCCATCCGCCAATACTCGAAGCTGCCAAGTGTGTTAAGGGGAAAACATATCCATTTCTGCGGCTACCTGTCAGACAAAAGGAAATATATACAATTATATCGCTGAAGCAAACGAGGAATTCCAGCGCAGTGGTTTCCAGGAAACCCAATTCGACATTTAAATGGCCATCTGCGTAACTATTTCATGACGTGGATCCGGCAGCATCGGTTTTCAATCAGTTCACTGGGAAAGGAAGTCCTAAATGGCATCTTGATGTGTCATCACCATCGACTGAGGCAAGGTTTCAGTTCATCGCATGAGCAAATCGCTTCATTTACTAGTGTGTCGGCTGGCAGTGTGAGAACCGCTCCATTCATAAACGCTCAGCTCTCTGCGGATTTTTCAACCTGGAAGCGTTCCTGCAAATCTCGCTTCTATGCACATCGCTCCTCACGCGGCACCTGCAAACATAAAACGCAGATAATCGACCATATACACACCGCTGCCTCAGTTTATTGAATCCGTCATTGATCAATCACGCACGCGCAGAAATAGGGGGTCCAGATCCTCGTCCAGCCAAGGAAGAAACGTATTCTTTGAGGTCAGTCCTCCCTCACAGGCCCACGCGGGATTTTCAGTTTCACGCAGACGGAAAAAGGGTAAATCGATAATGCATTTGCAGGTTTTAAATTTTGACGTAAGTTTTATGGGATTTAATGTGTTAGCGTAGGTTAGCATAGGTTATATTTTTGATTTAATTTTTAGTTTTGTACGCTTAGGTTTAGATTTAGTTTTAAGTTACCTTAGTCTTTGTTAGATTTGTTTTAATTTTATATCATGAAAACAAAAAAAAATGAAATACGATTTTCCTTTTTTATTTTTAACGTAGAGTTATCATAGATTTTGATTTAGTATAGTTTAGTTTAGATTTAAAATTTCATTTTTTTTAAAGCTTTAGTTTTATTTTAAATAGTTCTAGCTTTTAGGATTTTAAGAAAGGGGCTTTTTATTAAATCTTGTTTAATTTAGTTTAGTTTTAGTTTTAACTTTAGGTTTGGTTTATTTTTTTTGGGATTTAGTTTAAAAATAAAAAAAAAAATTAAAAAAAATATATAATAAAAAGAATTTTTTTTAGGATTTTATTTTTCTGATTTATTTTAGTCCTTTTTAGTTCTTTTATTATAGGATTTATTTTGTTTAGATTGTAAATTAGTTTTAAATTTTTCCTTTTTTAGATTTCTAAAAAAAAAAAAAAAAAAAAAAAAAAAATTGAAAAAAAAAAAAAATTTCGTGCAAAATTATTTTTGCCAGTCTCAGTGGTTTTCATGTATATCTTTCATACTGGGATCTAAGTTTTTTTTTTAAGCCGAGATGCGAAATTGATATCTGGTTAATGGTTTATAATTCTCGTGGTATTTTAAGGCATTTATCTTTTAAAATTTTTCAGTTGCTGGATATTGTTTTGGTCATTCTAAGAGCATTGTGATTTCGCTGATGATAGATGATTGCTGTTCATGGTCCATATCTTTTTTACATCATTTAACAAGTAATTGTTTTAACCACAATCTCTTGAGGCACTGGTCTGCTAAATTAAACAAATCAATCAAGTGCTTTTTCATATCGTATCTCGTGTCTCCCAACCAACTGGTCGACAGTTGGTCTCATCATCTCACAGGGTCTACCCCCCTTAGCCGCGGGAGACAGGCTCAAACGGAGGGATCGGGGATCAGAGTGACAGCCCCCGGTCCGAGCGTTGTCGTGTCAATCCGCGCGACAACACCGCTCAAGTAGTACAAGGCTGAGATGGAGAAGACTAAGAGGATCATTCTCGATGGGGTTTGAGATCATGTAGTATCCCATATAGTCGGCAAGGATACTGCTCGACAAATGTGGGAAGCCTTAGCTACGCTATACGAAGGATCTTCCGAGCAGCGGAAGATGTACTTAGAAGAGAAGTTGAGATGCATGACGATGCAGAAAGGGGAGCGTATAAACCCCTTCCTTAAGAGGCTTCAGGAAGTTCGGAATCAACTGACTTCAGTAGGGTCAGGGCCCCAACCTATAGAGTTTGTACAATTAGCGTTGAATAGCATTTCTAAAGATTGGCAAGTTTTCGTCCAAAGCATCCTGGGCAGAGAAAACCTGCCAGACTGGGAATGTGTGTGAGCTGATCTGCAGTAGGTGGAGATGAGGTGTGATCTGGTGAAGGCCACCATCAGTGGTAGTAATAGCGGTGGGGTGAAAGCAGTGAACGAAGAGGAGGACGTGGCCCTTAAATCAATGGGGCAGCGGGAGCCGCGTAGAAGGAAGAAGGATGTTTCAAAGAACAAGTGCTTCAGGTGTGGTGAGATGGGCCACTATAGTGCTTAGTGTCCTCTCGGAAAGAAGGACAAGGAGGAGAAGCAGGATCAACAAGCTACATCCGCAAAAATCGACACGCTGTCCTCTAGGTTGGAGGAAGAGTTTGCCATGGTTGTTGAGATGCCTCTAGGGGTGAGGTGGGGTGATCTAGAGTTGTAGCTTTAGATAGCTACATGATGGAAAGGAACCTTGAGAAGTCCACCTCTTGGATCAAGACCTTGCTACAAGAGCCCAGAGTTAGCAGTAGCAGGATGGACCAGTCTCAGTTGGTGCAGTCAAGTGCCAGAGTGACAGATGGAGTAGCTAGTAGCGGTCGGATTCTGAGCAGAGTTGGCAGTGGTGCAGTTGGCACAGAGCAGAGTTAGCAGCAGCATAGAGGCTTCAGTGACAACGTAGAGTCTAGCAGCAGCGTAGAGGCTTTAGTGACAACGTAGAGTCTAGCAGCAGTCAGAACTCGGACGACTGATGCATCATACTGAACACAGTTGGTTCATTATTTTAGATGTTTTTCCATTGCAAATGTTGCAGATTGCAATAGCAGCAGATGAAGAGAGGGTTGCAGTGCAGATGCAGTATTGGCAACAGTTCAGCAGGGCTAAGAGCAGCACAGATGCAACTCATATAAGAGTTGCATAGTGGTTGATGGGCAGTAGAGCCAGACATCAGGAATGCAACAGGAGATGGTGTAGAAACAGAGTGATGCTTCAATGGGTTGTAGCACTAGAGTACATTCCTCGCTAAGAGGGAGTGTTGATTTCTGTAGCATTGGATGTGCTCTTGCCTCGAGATTTTGTAGAGAGGCTAAGACACATGCATTCTCCAATACCCAGAAATCGTTTGGGAAAATTTCACCTAGAGATGGTTTAATTAAAATAATTAACTTTTTTAAATGGTTTCCTAAGTCTAAACTTAGGAAATCTGGTTAATTAAAGGGTATTAATTAAATCTGGTGTGAATCTTCTAGAAGAAGATGAGGATCAACTCCCAGTTAATCTTAGCCCTTGATTATGTTTTAATCTTGGCCGTTGGAGCTCCAACAAGAGATTATAAGAAGGATTTTGATGTGGTTGGAGAAGTACACTTGAGCAGTTCGATTTTGCTAGAGAATCAATTTCCTAAGTAGCAACTGTGAGTTGTCGGAAGTGATTCAGTAAAGTCGAAGCAGTGAGAGAGGGGCAGAGTTAGTAGACTGGAGGAAGTTTTTCAAATCCGGGGAGTGCAAGGCAGAGAAGACAGAGAGAGGTTCAAAGAAGCAGCGCAGTGCCAGGTAGAGGCAACGCAGAGCTTCAAAGGTTTCTGAGATTCAGCTGGGAAGTTGATTTCCAGAGCCAGAAGCCGGGGTGTGAGACCGGAGGCCAGGGGAGCGAAGTTCTAGATAATAGGAGATTCCGTGAAGGAGGTGTCGCAGGCCCCAGAGAGTTTGACGCAGATCTTTGTAGGTTGACGCAGAGGCTGCGCAGGGCCAGCATGGGGCCAGTGATCCAGAGCCTGGATCAGATTCAGATCGCCAGACAGTGTGAGATTTTTTTCACTATCTCCTTGGCAGGTTTTTCTTTGTATCAGATAGCCAGTTTGGGCATCCAATGATTTGTACTCAGATTACTACTACATAATAATAAAGCCCTCAACTGCTCTACTAGTTTTCCCACATTGGATTTTTCCGGGGACATTGTCCAAAAGCAATTGTGTTGATGTGTGTGTTTATTTCTCTCCAGTGCAGTGTTTAGCTTCCGCAGTATTTTATTTTGTGTAGGCTACAGTGTATGTATTTCAATATTTTCCATAGAAAACTACAAGTAATGTGTTCAAGTAATTTAACAAGTAGGTGAAATATTATCAGTTTGCTGCAGTAGGATTTGGGGTCACCAAATTTTCACAGAAGTGATGAGCCTTGGATGTGCTAGATCCTTGTCATGTGTTGACAAGTGAATCCCCCCAAGCAGAGATATGACTTGGTTGTGTGAGATCCTTGACAAGTGGTTTATTCCCCCAAGTAGAGATGAGACTTGGTTTTGTGAGATCCTTGTCGAGTGTGTTATCCCTCCAAGCAAAGATGAGATTTGGTTGTACGAGATCCTTGTTGGTAATCCCCCCAAGTGAATATAGGGTGATAGATGAATCTCCCCTATGATGATTTTTCTTCATTAGATTGTAACATCATTGTTCCAAAGCAAAGATCCATGCGCCAAATAGAAATTCCTCCCTAGCTGAGAGGGAGTGTTGAAAATTGGCTACTAAGGGATGAATTTCCTTGAATAAAATTTCATTTCTGACTATTCTAGAGTGACTTTCTAAAAATAGAAAGCCATGTCTATCATTGCAACCATGACTTTCCAAAATTATTAAGTCACCTTTTTTCAATTGGTAATCATATATATATGATGGAAAATCATTTAACTTATCCTTAATCAATCTCAATTGTTTAATTTTTAATTTAATGATATATATATATATATATATTTAATATTATTATTATCCTTATGAAACTATAAGATTATTATTAAAATGAAATTCCATGCCAACATCTCCTACATGGCACTCAATCATGCCACTTCACATCTCTCTCTGCTTGATGGCAAATCAAACTCTCTCTCATTCGATGATATGTTACTCTCTCTTCCTCTCTCTCTCTTTAATCCTCTTACACGCATCTTACTCTCTCTTACACACTTTAACGACTTGTCATGAGATTCCTCTTACACCTCTTTATTGCATATGTTACACTTCTCCTTAATGGCTCGAATTACTAAGGCATGCGTACTCCCTCTTGATGGCATAAGTTACTAAGGCATGCATACATGAGTTACTAATGCAAGCGTACCTCCTTTAGGGCATAAATTACACTCCTATTTAGGCATATGTAACTCCTCCTTAAGGCATGGGAGTTACTCCATGAATGCGACCTCCTTTCTCTTCCTATATATTTGTGCCTCTCATCCTCTCTATTACTCACTTGTGCATTGTGAAAGGAGAGCACGGACTTGAGAAAGAGGGTTAGAGAGACTAGAGAAGAATTGTGAGAGAGAGAAAGAGTCTTGAAGACTAAGAGCAGATTTTGTTGAGCCAAAGTAATTCAGTGTTTGCATAAGCTACAACTATCAAAGATCTTCTTCAGATTTGGGTGAACTTCTTCTTTCTCTCATTGTATTTTGTATCTCTACTGAACATTTGATTTCTAATTGTAGAAAAATCTGGTTGGGTTTTCCCCTTGTAGGGATTTCCCTAGTCATTGGACCTAAATTCTCTGTCTCCTTGTGTTCTTGGTTGTCTTCTATTTTTCTTATGGTTTATAGGGTGCATGTTCTATCTACAATTGCTTAAGTAATATTGTAGAAGAAAGAAATTTTGGAACAAGTAATTGTTGCAACGTAGAAATTTAGAATTTCAACACATTGATTCCACCTTCTCGACTAGAACATCAGGGGTTTGGTGGGACTAAGAAGTCTCACCTCTCTTCTCCTTCATGCCTTGGACTTGTGCTTCCAGTAGCACAACTGTTGATTTTGGGTAGCATCAGATGTGCTCTAGTTCCGAAATTTTGTGGAGAGGTTAGAACACATGAGATCTCCGAAATCCAGAAATCATTGGAAAAATTCCACCCGGATGAGGAGTTATTAAAATAATTAATATTTTTAATGGGTTCCTAAGTCTAAACTTGGGAAAATAAAAATATTAATGTGTATTAATAAAAATATGGGTGAGAATGTTCTAAGTGATGAGGATCAAGTCTATCTTAATCTTAGTCGTTGATTAGAGATTAGATCATGGTCGTTGATTCATCAATAGGAAAAGTATAAGAGGAGGCTTGAGGGTCAATTGAAGACACACCAAAGAGATCAAGGAGTTCGATTTTTCTGGGGTGATGTTTGCTGAGAAAATCAAACTAGTGATCTAAGTTGCAGTGAGGGGCAATTCGGCAAGGGAACTTTAGTTCGAGGCCGAAGAATACATAGCAAAGAGGTAGAGTAGCACCGGGAGAGACAGTGCAGTCCCAGAGAGGGTGATGCAGAGGCTGTAGGGGCTGACGCAGGCCCTTAGAAGCAGCGCTGGGGAGATTCTGTGGGGCAGAGAGGAGCAGTTCGGCAAATCGAATTTCTGAGCAAGGGAGGCTCAATGTGGGGGTGACGCAGCTCCTAGAGGAGGTGACACAGTTCCAGCACAGAGCTTGGAGCAGCCATCGCTGCCCAACACTGGGAACAACTGGGTCATCTGTGGGGTTTGATCATCTAGTTGTTGAATTTGTCGGAATATCTGTCTCTGAATATCGGTACTTCTGCCAAGATTTTCCTCTGTTGGGTGAGCCATATCTGGCACCCTAATTGTATTCGAGAATCTGCTTAATAATACAAATCCTCTATATGTTTTCCCGAATTGGGTTTTTCCAAGGACGATTGTCCAAAAATAACGGTGTCCCTTGTGTGATTGTCTCAGTGTATTTCAGTTCATGATCTGTATGTATGTTGTATTCGAGAATCCGCTTAATAATACAAACCCTCTATATGATGCACCGGTTTTCCCGAATTGGGTTTTTCCAAGGACGATTGTCCAAAAATAACGGTGTCCCTTGTGTGATTGTCTCAGTGTATTTCAATTCATGATCTGTATGTATTTGTAGGTTGCAATAGTGTTTTACATCGATATTTATGTAATTAAATAACATGCTAATGCAAAGAACAAGTAGGAGATGTTAAACCAGTAATTGTAGTAGGGGTTTCTAATGTGTACATTAAAAAATTCTCACATGGTATCAAAACAATTGCAGATCATAGGCGACTGAAGACACCAAATTGAGAGAATTTGCAGTAGAAAAGCAGTTGTCCGGAGTGACAGCATTGTTCTAGAGCCAAAGACGCAGAAGGAGGAGTGACGCAGTGCAGAGAAAATGACGCAGAGGCTCACGCAGTGCCTGCGTCAGCACTCTGAGCCAGGTGGAGGTGACGCAGTAGTTGGGAGGAGCCCACGCAGTAGCTGCGTTAGCTGTCAAGGCCAACACAAAGGCAGAGGGGGGCAGATCAGGCTCACACAGAGCCACGTCATCTTTCTGAGCTAGGAAGGATTGATGCAGTTGGACAGGAGGAGTTGATCTAGCCCACGCAGTGGTTGCGCAGATCCTGAAGGGCTTAGATTCTTCAAGTTGTCAGTGCTAAGGACGCTGAGCAGATTTTCGGTTTGAGGAGCTGGTGGGACACTATTTCTGTTGGTGCAGAACAGTGTCTAAGGAGACTGAACCAAGGTAGAGGGAATCACTGCCTTGACAAATTTCTAGCCAAGAAATCTAGATTTGGGTTGCAACAGCAAAGGAGGATTGGAGAGGAGCAATTCGACAGTTGGCTGGAGGATTTCCGAGAGGGAAATCAAGACTCAGAGGGAGTCTAGAGAGGAGTTGTTCCTTAGAGGGTTTCTTGCGCCCAAGGAATCCAGATCCAAGTCTTGCTAGATTGACAACAGGAGAGGGAGAAGAGAACCAATTCTATTTTTGAGCAGAGATGGCAATGAATGGGTTGAGGGATCATGACAGATTGGATGGAGCTTCCAATTTTGTCATCTAGAAGGCCAGGATCCTAGCAATCCTAGATAAACATCGCATCAAGGACTATGCCTTGAAGGTGGTTGTTGTTCCGGTTGACACTGATGCGACACAGAAGTACGAGGAGGCCTAGGTGAAGGCCAAGTGCATGATCCTAGACGGGGTCAAAGATCATGTAGTACCACACATTGCTGAGAAGGATACAATAAGAGAGATGTGGGAGACCTTGACCACCTTGTACCAGGGCTCTTCCGTGCAATGGAAGATGCTATTAGAAAATCAGTTGAGACAATAGCAGATGCTGAAAGGAGAGGAGATAGATCCCTTCCTTCTCAAGTTGCAAGGGATTCACAACCAGCTGACTTCCGTGGGGTCTACTCCAGATCTAGAGTTCATGGTCAGGACTACATTGAATGCAGTCATCGAGGACTGGGAGATATTTGTCCAAAGTATCTTGGACAGAGTGACTCTCCCCAGTTGGGAGGAGTGTGGGCAACTCTTCGACAATAAGAGCTTAGAAGGTTGACCAAGGCAGGAAGTAGTGGCAAGGGAGCTCGTATCAAGAAGGAGGAGGAGGAGGATGTAGCTCTCGCATCAGTGGGACAATAGGGGCAGCAGAAGAGGAAGAAGGACATCACCAAGGTTAGATGCTTCAACTATGGGGAGCTAGGATATTATGCCACTCAGTGCCCCAGGAAGAAAGTCAAGGGGGAGGCTTCTGACTCAAAAGCTTCTCCAGCGAAGGCAGACAAGGATGTCGAGGATGACGATTGTGTCATGAGTTTTCATGCACCTCTGGTGAAGGGGTGGGGCGATATGGAGTTGTAGTTTAGAGGACTACATGAGGGGCATGATCCTTGAGGTGCCCAAACTCTCGGATCACATACGGCTACGGGAGCCCTTAACGATAGTAGCAAAATGACGGGTGTCGGTTCGTGCGAGGTGTGATGGAGCAACAATGGCAGAGTTAGAGTGCCAAAGTTTGAGGCAGCGCAGTGGATGTTGTAGCAGTGTGAGAGGCATAGAGCAGGTTGCAACAACACAGTAGCAGAAGAGTCTCAACACCTATTAGCAGCAGAGGTAGCTTCAGAATCACGAGGCATCCATACTGACCGAATGTCAGTTTTTGGGTGAAATTTCAGTTGCTTACTTCTCAGCAATTGAGTTGCAATGCAACAGTTAGCAGTGGAAATGCTATGGGCAACATGATGCAGCATATTGAGAGGGAGATGTAGTACAGATGTAGCAGTGGCAGTGGCAGAGCCATGGGCAACAGTATAGGAAGCAACAGTGCAGTAGATGAAGCGCAGCAGGCCAAGCATCAGTAGCACAGAGGACTGATCTAGTGGATCATTGTAGTACTTCTGTTGAGAAGTGTTACTGGAGCACATTCCTCGCTAAGAGGGAGTGTTGATTTTGGGTAGCATCGGATGTGCTCTAGCTCTGAAATTTTCTGGAGGGGCTAGAACACATGAGATATCCAAAACCCAGAAATTTTTTGGAGAAATTCCACCCGGATGAGGAGTTATTGAAATAATTAATATTTTTAATGGGTTCCTAAATCTAAACTTAGGGAAATGAAAATATTAATGTGTATTAATAAAAATATGTCTGAGAAGGTTCTAAGTGACGAGGATCAATCCTGTTTTAATCTTAGCTATTGATTAGAGATTAGATCACGACCGTTGATTCATCAACAGGAAAAGTATAAGAAGAGGCTTGAGGGTCAGTTGGAGACACACTGAAGAGATCAAAGAGTTCGATTTTCCTGGATCGAGGTTTGCTGAGAAAATCGAACTAGTGATCTGAGTTGCAGTGAGGGGCAGTTCGGCAAGGGAACTTCAGTCCGAGGCCGAAGAATACATAGCAGAGAGGCAAAGCAGCACCGGGAGAGACAGCGCAGTCCCAGAGAGGGTGACGTAGAGGCCATAGGGGCTGATGCAAGTGACGCAGAAGCCGTAGGGGTCGACGTAGGCCCTTAGAGGCAACGCTGGGTAGATTCTGTGGGGCAGAGAGGAAGCAATTCAGCAAATCGACTTTCTGAGCAATGGAGGCTCACTGTGGGGGTGACGCAGCTCCTAGAGGAGGTGACGCAGTTCCAGCGCAGAGCTTGGAGCAGCCATCGCTGCCCAACACTTGGAATAGTCAGGTCATCTATGGGGTTTGATCATCCAGTTGCTAAATTTGCTGAAATATCTGTCTCCGGATAGAGGTTCATCCTGCCAGGATTTTCGTCTGTTGGGTGAGCCATATCTGGCACCCTAGTTGTATTCAAGAATCTTCTTAATCATACAAACCCTCTATATGTTGCACTAGTTTTCTCGAATTGGGTTTTTCCGGGGACGATTGTCCAAAAATAACGATGTCCCTTGTGTGATTGTCTCAGTGTATTTCAATTCATGATCTGTATGTATGTGTAGGCTGTGTTGTCGCGCGGATTGACACGACAACGCTCAGACCGGGGGCTGTCACTCTGATCCCCGGTCTCTCCGTTTAAGCCTGTCTCCCACGGCTAAGGGGGGTAGAACCTGAGGAAAGATGAAGGCCAACTGCCAAACAGTTGGGCCGGGAGACGAGATGCACTAAAATGGTTTTATTTGATTTGATAGACTAGTGCCTAAATGATTACTTTCTAGGTGATATAAGAGCATGAATCATAAACAGCAATCACCTATCATCAAATGATCAGAACAATGCTTTAAATATCCAGTAAAAACCACAAAGTTCCTCGCATAACGATATCTGGCAAACTAAGAGAAATAAATTGCTTTGAATAACAGAGAAACCAGATACTTATTTCGTGTTCAGATCTCAGCGTGAAAGATATGCAGTGATAAGCAACAGAAGGTGGTAAAAGTAATTCTCCACAAAAAGGAAATTTTTTATGCTTTTCAATTTTTTTTTTTTTTTTTTTTTTTAAAACAAAATCTAAAAAGAAAATCTAAGAGAATAAATCTAAAACTAAACTATTTTTTTTTTTTTTTTAAATGAAACTAAATCTAAAATTTAGCAATTATATAAAAAAAAACTAAAATAAAAGTTAAACCAAAACTATGCCAAAACTTTTTTTTTTTTTTATTTAAAATACAAAATTTTAAAAAAAATGTAAACTAAACTATAGCTGTGACTATACTAAAACAAATTAGAATTTAGCTAAGATCTAATTAAAAGGAAATGTAAATTAAAATCTAACCTACGTTTAATCCCTTTTTTGTTTTTTGCATGAAGACTCAAAAAAAAATAAACCCTAACTATATGCTATCTCAACCACGCATAGCAAAACAAAATTATGAAAACGACTGCCGTAAGACTCAGACGCAAAAAACGCCAAACGATTTTTGTGAAAGGGATTCTTCAAAGGGGCGCAAACACAGGTATCAATGAAAGTCTGAGAAAGCCGCGCAGCCAGCGGACACTAGAGGAAAGACAGCGTAACCATGCGTTAACGCCAAAGGAAGGTCAGATACGCCAATAAAAAAAAAAACTGTGCGGCTCACGTAAAAAACGGAAATCCGGGCTGGAGAAAACACGGGTGAGTCTGAGGTTGCAGGGCGATGCAAAGATCAAACGCAGGCAGCAAAAAAAATGATACGCAGAGCCTCTCAGGTGCCAGAGGATACGCTCTAATTCGGATTTCAAATTTGCAGAACCGTGCCAAAGAAAAACTGAGCCGCTGAGTTTATGTGCTACACGATATAGTTTTTTGAGTTACGCTTTGCCATATGCCATTCTGAATACAGAGCTTAAGTCAGAAAGAGAGACGGTGAGGTGAGCTAATGATTAACGCTGGCATTCAAATTTTAAAATCGTGAAACGGTTTTCAAGCATAAGGCAAGATGAACACGTACCTTGCCTCAGTCGATGGTGATGCAGGTTCGATAGACGGCTTGCAACCACGCTTAGATTTGCCCTGGAGCAGATACATGCGATTTTCAAGCCGCACGCCCCTGCCTTTGGATTTTCAGAGTCTTATATGCAGAAAAGACAGATCTAATAGAAGCTGAGATTGCAAACAAACCACAATGACACTAGGCGTAAAACATAAACGTTGCTTCTGAGGCGTAAATAAGATAAAATTTGAAATACTTATGTGCTGGATCCGCTGGCTTTACAAGCTCGGACACCCAATGGAGGCGACAGAAACAATTTAAAGAATACCTGGAGATGATGATACGCAGAAATTACCTGGTGACTGAAGATTGAACTGCAAACCTCACCTGAGAACAGATATCCTGCGTCTTTTAAACGTTTGCAAATTTCAAATCAGACTGCTTGATTTCTATTCTAGAACAGCGTTTCTTCCGAAGCTTAGTTAAAACCCTTTAAATGGACTGTGTTCTTTTCAGTGCACAGTTTGTGGAATTCAATCCCTCAACAGCCAGCTCAGCAGATGGGCAGATAATCAACACAGTACAAGATGAAAACCCTTTTCTCGATTTTGTCTTAGTAATCCCGCAGGAAAAGAGCACTGGCAGATATACACAAAATTTTTGCAGTAAACCCTTGAAAATTTACCTAAAGTCACAAAAATTTATGGCTCTGGTATAGCCAGATTTGACAATAATTGCAGAAATGTTTTCAATATATCAGAAATTTGAACTTTACTGTGAACAGAAAGAAAATTTTCTCATGTAAAACAGAAAATGAACTTTAAAAAAAAATTAACCCAGGGCACAATCAGCTGGGCTCTGCACAGAAAAGCCTGTGGGAGTCGGCTGGTTCAGCCCAGAACTTCCCCAAACGCCCACAAATATCCTTTACTTAAAGATTTCCTGCACACCTCAAGCAAACATCAGTAAAGAGGGCAAGAAATGCTGCTAGATTTCAAGAAATAATGGAGATACCTGCCATTATTCCATAAAACCCTACAACATTCTAACCCTAGCACGTGAGCAAGATACTTGTACTCACAATACTCTGAAAACCAGCTACTTTTTACCGCTGAAAACTGAAATATGCAGAAAAAGCAAACATCTCACAGCAATTCCAGAGAGTAACACCAGCCAGTTTTGAACCCCAAAGTCTTTTTATTAACCAGAAAATCAGATTACAAGAGAGCTTTTTCAGTACAGACTCACAGATCAGATAAACCTGTAAAATGACCCCCTAAGACCCTATATAAAGGAAATGATCCCAACGGCTAGTTTTGGGTGATCCATGCTGAAGCGATCTCGACCGTCGATGAGGGTTAAGGCATCCCTTAATCTCATCCGTCGATTTTATTATTAAAAAGATATTTGCATGCATTCACAAAAATATTATTATTTTATTGCTTAGGGTTTTTGCTTTATGTTTTTTTATTTTATTTTTTATTTTATTTTTTTTATTTTTTTATTTATTTTACAATGGATCATCAAACTAAGCCGTTGGAAACATCACCTAGGACATAGGACCTAGGACTCATGAGGGGATTTACAACATTTTCAACCCTCAAGACACATTTCATCATGATTTTTTTACAATTTACATCTCAAAGGGATGAACCCACTTTAATACAGACCCTCATAGAACACCCAGTTCTGCGACACAACTATAATCTAGCAGATTAACATATAAGACTCTCCTAAAGTTCTGATGATGAAATCCATCCCGGCTTTGGGGTCAGGTTTGAAGGAAAACTCTGCCGATCGTAAATCGGTGAGACGAAAAACCTCCCGGGACGCAGATCATCATTAGAAAGTTAGGTCCACCTAGGCAACTTTACACACGACTCTGATCTGCTTAGATTATTTACAACTCATACATGCAGACTGGGTTTACAACAAAAATGATCAAGCTGTTGATGATTGTAGGCTGGGACGGACACATCGCTCAGGAGCTACCCTTCTCCGCCAACAGAAAGGAGGTGCACTGCATGGGCAGTTGACCGGTAGTGGTCAACATCTGGCTCCACTTGGGGACACGTTGCTGCACTGGTAGGAATGTGAGAATCCAGAATCTGCATCCATACAACACACAAATGAAAATAAGTTGCGTCCATTCCAAAATCATCATATACATTAAGTACAGGAAAGATAAAAGCTCTTCATTTATTGACTAACTAATAACATGAAAAGTAAATCTAATCCAAAAAACAGAAATGAAATGCTGAAAAGACAAGGAGTAGGGATAGAAATACAATACAAAAGATGCCCCATGGCATCAGATATCATCTCTGAAGAGCAGCTTGAGCATTTGGCCGTTCACTGGTAGGTCAAGTGGTTCGCCATCCAATCTGCTCAAGTAGAATGAGTTTGGCCCAGCTATATCTCTAATGATGTATGGTCCCAGCCACAAGCTGTCAAACTTCTTATGCTTTCCTGGTTTTTCATTTTTGCGATCCCAAAGTAAAACCATATCTCCAACCTGCAAAGATCTAGATCTAGAGCATTTATCAAAGCTTTTCTTAATATTAGATTGATTTTTACATATAGTTTCAAAAGCTGTCCGACGAGTCTCATCTAATTCCACAATCTGATCTATCCTATTCTGAACAACATCTTTATCAGTGGAAAAATTTTGGAGAAGCTGATAGGCTGGCAATTTTAGGTGCACAGGTAAGGTAACATCCAAGCCATAAACCAATTCAAAGGGAGATTTACCAGTAGATTTCTTCTTAGTAATTCTGTCTGCCCACAAAGCATACTTGATTTTTCTGTTCCAAGACTTCTTGTTATCCCCTATTATTTTCTTGATAATGATTATGAGATTTTTATTACTTGATTCAGCCAAACCATTACCCTGAGGATAGTAGTTCGACGAATGAGATAAGACAATGCCATATTTGAAGCAAAAAGATGTAAACTCTGAAGAACTAAAAGCCTTGGCATTGTCCGTAGTGATCTTAGCGGGGACACCAAATCTAGTAATGATATTATTCTCAATGAAATCCATAATCACCTTTTCAGTGGCATTCTTAGCAGGAATGGCTTCGACCCATTTAGTGAAATAATCAGTAGCAGTCAAAATCCAAGAGTAGCCATTGCTAGAATTTTCATGAAACTTCCCTATGAAGTCTAGACCCCAATGCTGAAAAGGAGCCTCTACAATAACAGGTTGTAGAGGAAGGGCAGCAAGCTTCTGTTTCCCAGTGAACAGTTGACAAGCTTGACACGTTCTAACAAACTTGTGCACATCAGAAAAAATCGAAGGCCAATAATAGCCAGCTCTCAGGATTTTGTGGGCGGTAGTTCTAGCGGCATAATGACCACCACAAAATCCTGAATGAAATTCGGAGATTAATCTTTTGGACTCAACATCGTCAACACACCTAAGCACTATGCCCTCTGGATTTCTCCATCCAAGGCCATCCTTCATAAGGCAGTACTTAGTAGCTTTTAGTCTAAGAGCCCTTCTTAATTCTGGTGAAGATAGATCGTCAAGGCAGAACAAACCAAGAGTCTTTTCATTACTTTCAGCTAACATTTGAGCTAAACCTTGGCCTTTGATCAGCTTAGTGGGTCTAATCTCTAAATCATACTCTTGTATCTTAGTAACCCACCTAGCACGAGTCCCTAAGCAATCAGTTTGAGTTAATATGTCCTTAACAACCGAATGTGGGACGAAAGAGATGATCTTAGAATAACCCACATAAGTTTTAAAATGCTTAAGAGACTTGACCAGGGCATAAGCCTGCTTTTCCATGGTATTGTACTTCAATTCGGAGTTTTGAAGTGCTCTACTCATGAAAGCGATTGGCTGCTCATGACCATCTTTATTCTTTTGAAGCAAGACACCGACAATGGTATCCTCAGAAGCGAAAGAAAAAATCATGAAATCTTTGGAGTAATCAGCACTAACAAGGACAGGAGCTTTCGCGATAGCAGACTTGATTTCTTGGAAAGCCCTTTTGCCCTCTTCCTGCCAGACAAATTTCACATCTTTCTTCAGAAGACTTTGAATGGGCTTAGCTATTTCCGCATAATTCGGGATAAATCTTCTAATAAAATTTATCTTTCCAAGGAAAGACTGAAGGGACTTGAGGTTATGCGGGAGAGGAATCTTTTGAATTGCTTCAACTCGTTCAGGATCGACCTTGACTCCTTCCTTAGAAATGATATGACCCAGAAGTTTCCCTTCAGTTACCCCAAAGACAGATTTAGCCGGATTCAAAGAAATTCCATATTCTCTGCATCTATCGAAAACTTTCCTGAGATGATCTATATGGCTGATACCATCTTTAGAGAAAACAGTGAGATCGTCTTGGTAAATTTCGATGATTTTCCCGATTAACCCTTTGAAGGCATAATCCATGGCCCTCTGGAAAGTAGCCCCAACATTTGTTAACCCAAATGGCATTCTGATGTATTCAAAAGTGCCCCATGGTGTTGTGAATGTGGTCTTGTGTCGATCTTCCTTTTTAACCCAAACTTGATTATACCCAGAAAAACCGTCTAGCAATGACATCATCCCAGACCCAGTTACTCTTTGCAACAAAGTTTCCATTTTTGGCAAAGGGTAATTATCCTTTTTGCACACTAGATTAAGGTTTCTAAAATCGACACAAAGTCTTATCGTACCATTCTTTTTCCTGACAATCACTAAATTCGAACACCATGTCGAATGCCTAGTTTGAGCGATGATCCCTGCTGCAAGCATTTTCGTAAGCTCTTTCTGGACCAGGGGGGCTAACTTAGGATTAATCTGCCTAAGCTTCTGCCGGAAGGGTCTAGCATTTTCGTCCTTTAATGGAATAGTATGCTCCATAATATCCTCCCTATAGCCCTTCAATTCATCATAGGAAAAAGCTAAAACATCTCGATATTCGCGAAGTAAATCGGTTAACTTTTTCCTTTCCTCCAAACTAGTACCTTTACCGATTTTAACTATCTTCAGATTTTCAGAAGTGCCAATGTTGACTTCAAGGTACTCACCTGGGTCCATCTTGTTTTCTTCTCTCAGCTTCGTGGCATCATGCCGATCAAAATGTTGCTCTAAGGCAACCACATTTCTGGGAGTGGGATTTATGATATGTCTATGATCTAAAGAACCGTCCTCGCCAGAAAGTATCCGGAAATCCTCAAACTCATCCAAATGATTGAGAAAACGAACGACTTGTTTTTCATCATTAAAAACTTGCCAATGCTCTGAGTTGTCTGGAACAGATGGTCTGAATATTACTTCCATTTTAATTTTATCGTTAATTAACTCGTCAGACAACTGGAAAGTGGTAGCAGCTACGGCAAGTTCATCTGCCGAACTATTTAGCTCTCTAGGAATTGCTTCAAGGTTAAGGGCATCGAAGTGCTCCATAGTATCCCACACAGCGTTTCGATAGTTTCTTAATCTCTGATTTCTACATGTGAATTTGTTCTTAAGCTGCATGATAACCAGATCGGAATCACCCTTTATGCTAAGCAACTTAATCTTCAAGGCTTTGGCCAATTCAAGGCCCAACAATATGGCTTCATACTCAGCGACATTGTTGGTTGCTTCAAATTCTAGACGATAGGCAAACTTGAATACGTGACCAAGGGGAGACTTAAGCACAATTCCAGCACCCTTACCATGACTAGAGAACGCACCATCGAAATACATATACCAGACTTCATCTTTAAGACTTTTGACCTTTTCGTCGGGAGGAGTTATGAAGTTAGACAGGATAGCATAGTTCCCGATGTCAGATTGCTCTCTAATTATTTCGTTATGAGGCTTTTTAGGATTTTCAACATGAAATTTCCTCTCAGGCTCTCTATTTAGTCTAACGAAACCGTCACCGCTAGGAGAAGGAATCATAGCATATGACCAATTCATCTGAATGCTTCCCCCTAGATCAGAGGCCCACTTCCTAGATAACAGCATACCCCAAGCATCAGGTACATCAACAACAACAATATCCATAACAACCATGATGTCTGGGTAAACCGAAAGATGAACTTGCAAATCCTTGATTAAACCATGTACTTCGATTTTCTTAGAATCCATGGCACATATATTATAGTAGGGTCTGGAAACTCTTAAGTTAAGCTGTTCCATAACCCTTTTAGTCATAACACAAGCAGATGCACCTGAATCCAACATGCAGTTATTCAATTTATACCCATTGACTAACAAGGTGATAAAGAAGGGTTGATGATCCTTGTTATCAGCATCTACGCTTTGCAGGTAAATAGGAGCATCCTGATAGTCAACCTCACGAATCTTCTGTTGAGAAGCATTGACTTGAGGACCCTGAATTGCTTTTAGTAACTTGTCTCTTTGGGAAGGGATCTTAGCAATCTCAGATACGGGAACCCAGATTTTAGCATTATTAAACCAACTCCCCAAATCGACATCTATTCCAGAGTTTATACCAGGGTTTAAAGTTCGAGAAGGAATTTGATTCCCGCTCTGATCTTTATCCCTTCTCTCGTATGTTAAACCCTTATCTCTAGCAATTTCCAGAATTTTCTCAGGAGAGGGTTTCTCACCATACAACCTAGCCAAAATGTCATCTTCGTCTTCAAGGTTATTTATATTAAAAGCAGATTGAGGATTCCCAACATCATAGCTCCTTTCCTTAACATCTATCCAATCATTCATAGGCAAGGGAAACTTCCCCCCTACTACGTTTATTTGCTCACCTGTCCCAAACATTCCATTGTCTAGGAGTCTTCTGATGGTGGGACAGGATGACTCTTCGTGAAAAGCATCGCAAGCACGACAGTAAGGAGGAGCATTATCAACCAGATTAGTAAGCGGATTAGGAGGCCTCTGCTCACTGGATTGACCCTTTCTTTGCCAGTTACTATTTCTGTTATTATTATTTCGTGGTTGAAAATTTTGCGATTGCGCTCGTTCCATTTGAATCAACCTATTCTGCAAAGTGTTTATCTCCTTGTTATGATTAATTTCCATGGTTTCAATTTTCTGAAGCAATTTGAGAACAAGCTCATTTTCTGGCTCCTGGGCTGCTTTTCCCTTAGGTTCCTTTAGTTTCGTAGCAGCCCTATCAAAGCCTGGGATTTCAGACTTCCCAGAAGCTGCCTTGTCCTTTTCAAGTTCTACAGCTAAGGCTTGGCAATCTCGATAATCAGTAAGTTTAGCACGCCTTAACTCATAAGATGGTTCAGGACCAAAGGCATCGATATAAAAATCTTGGAGAGTTTTATCTGAAGGTTTATAGTCTTGAGGTAATTCTCTAATAATACCATTAAACCTTCTATTAAATTCTTCAACAGTTTCGTCTTCTCTCTTTTTCATCAGAGTAAGAGCTCTTACAAGATGTCTTCCCTCTCTTTTATCTCCAAATTTTTCTCTAAATGAATTAATGAGTGATTGTAGAGAGTCAAAAGAATTAGGAGGTTTTTCTGTATACCAGTCATGAGCATCACCTCCTAGAGTCAAGATAAAAAGGGTCATCCTGACATCTTCATGATCAAAATCAGGAGATCTAGCATACTTAGCCATCCATATGTTGAAATCTCGCAAATGGGAATTAACAGTAATGGCATTATCTCCATGAAAGCTGGGCAATTTGTCTATCCCAACAGATGGAATATCATTGGGGGCTCCAGGAATGTTAGAAAAATCACAAGGGGCAAACAGACTCATGGTGTTGCGCCTAACTTGACCTTTAAAGAGCAAATGAATATCGGAGAGGGCTTCTTGTCCAAGATTTCCAAGAAGTGTACGAGAAGCGAGTTTGTGTGATCGCACCCTATAAACCTTTTCAGGGTCAGGAGTAGGATTGCACAGACTGCTTGGATGTCTTCTAGTGTACACTCTTGCAGATAATATAGGAAGTGGAGTCGCCACTTGAACAAGAAGTTAAGCACAGAAAAGCTTGAGAAACAAGGACCAAGGACAGAAAAACTCTATCCCCGGCAACGGCGCCAAAAAATGTTGTCGCGCGGATTGACACGACAACGCTCAGACCGGGGGCTGTCACTCTGATCCCCGGTCTCTCCGTTTAAGCCTGTCTCCCACGGCTAAGGGGGGTAGACCCTGAGGAAAGATGAAGGCCAACTGCCAAACAGTTGGGTCGGGAGACGAGATGCACTAAAATGGTTTTATTTGATTTGATAGACCAGTGCCTAAATGATTACTTTCTAGGTGATATAAGAGCATGAATCATAAACAGCAATCACCTATCATCAAATGATCAGAACAATGCTTTAAATATCCAGTAAAAACCACAAAGTTCCTCGCATAACGATATCTGGCAAACTAAGAGAAATAAATTGCTTTGAATAACAGAGAAACCAGATACTTATTTCGTGTTCAGATCTCAGCGTGAAAGATATGCAGTGATAAGCAACAGAAGGTGGTAAAAGTAATTCTCCACAAAAAGGAAATTTTTTATGCTTTTCAAATTTTTTTTTTTTTTTTTTTTTAAAACAAAATCTAAAAAGAAAATCTAAGAGAATAAATCTAAAACTAAACTATTTTTTTTTTTTTTTAAATGAAACTAGATCTAAAATTTAGCAATTATATAAAAAAAAAACTAAAAAGAGAATTAAACCAAAACTATACCAAAACTTTTTTCTTTTTTTGATTCATTTAAAATACAAAATTTTAAAAAAGAAAAAGTAAACTAAACTATAGCTGTGACTATACTAAAACAAATTAGAATTTAGCTAAAATCTAATTAAAAGGAAATGTAAATTAAAATCTAACCTACGTTTAATCCCTTTTTTGTTTTTGCATGAGACTCTAAAAAAAATAAACCCTAACTATATGCTATCTCAACCACGCATAGCAAACCAAAATTATGAAAACGACTGCCGTAAGACTCAGACTCAAAAAAAACGCCAAACGATTTTTGTGAAAGGGATTCTTCAAAGGGGCGCAAACACAGGTATCAATGAAGTCTGAGAAAGCCGAGCAGCATAGCGGACACTAGAGGAAAGACAGCGTAACCCTGCGTTAACGCCAAAGGAGGGACAGATATGCCAATAAAAAAAAAAACTGTGCGGCTCACGTAAAAAACGGAAATCCGGGCTGGAGAAAACACGGGTGAGTCTGAGGTTGCAGGGCGATGCAAAGATCAAACGCAGGCAGCAAAAAAAAATGATACGCAGAGCCTCTCAGGTGCCAGAGGATACGCTCTAATTCGGATTTCAAATTTGCAGAACTGTGCCAAAGAAAAACTGAGCCGCTGAGTTTATGTGCTACACGATATAGTTTTTTGAGTTACGCTTTGCCATATGCCATTCTGAATACAGAGCTTAAGTCAGAAAGAGAGACGGTGAGGTGAGCTAATGATTAACGCTGGCATTCAAATTTTAAAATCGTGAAACGGTTTTCAAGCATAAGGCAAGATGAACACGTACCTTGCCTCAGTCGATGGTGATGCAGGTTCGATAGACGGCTTGCAACCACGCTTAGATTTGCCCTGGAGCAGATACATGCGATTTTCAAGCCGCACGCCCCTGCCTTTGGATTTCAGAGTCTTATATGCAGAAAAGACAGATCTAATAGAAGCTGAGATTGCAAACAAACCACAGTGACACTAGGCGTAGAATATAAACGTTGCTTCTGAGGCGTAAATAAGATAAAATTTGAAATACTTATGTGCTGGATCCGCTGGCTTTACAAGCTCGGACACCCAATGGAGGCGACAGAAACAATTTAAAGAATACCTGGAAATGATGATACGCAGAAATTACCTGGTTACTGAAGATTGAACTGCCAACCTCACCTGAGAACAGATATCCTGTGTCTTTTAAATGTTTGCAAATTTCATTTCAAATCAGACTGCTTGATTTCTATTCTGGAACAGCGTTTCTTCCGAAGCTTAGTTAAAACCCTTTAAATGGACTGTGTTCTTTTCAGTGCACAGTTTGTGGAATTCAATCCCTCAACAGCCAGCCCAGCAGATGGGCAGATAATCAACACAGTACAAGATGAAAACCCTTTTCTCGATTTTGTCTTAGTAATCCTGCAGGAAAAGAGCACTGGCAGATATACACAAAATTTTTGCAGTAAACCCTTGAAAATTTACCTAAAGTCACAAAAATTTACGGCTCTGGTATAGCCAGATTTGACAATAATTGCAGAAATGTTTTCAATATATCAGAAATTTGAACTTTACTGTGAACAGAAAGAAAATTTTCTCATGTAAAACAGAAAATGAACTTTAAAAAAAAATTAACCCAGGGCACAATCAGCTGGGCTCTGCACAGAAAAGCCTGTGGGAGTCGGCTGGTTCAGCCCAGAACTTCCCCAAACGCCCACAAATATCCTTTACTTAAAGATTTCCTGCACACCTCAAGCAAACATCAGTAAAGAGGGCAAGAAATGCTGCTAGATTTCAAGAAATAATGGAGATACCTGCCATTATTCCAGAAAATCCTACAACATTCTAACCCTAGCATGTGAGCAAGATACCTGTACTCACAATACTCTGAAAACCAGCTACTTTTTACTGCTGAAAACTGAAATATGCAGAAAAAGCAAACATCTCACAGCAATTCCAGAGAGTAACACCAGCCAGTTTTGAACCCCAAAGTCTTTTTATTAACCAGAAAATCAGATTACAAGAGAGCTTTTTCAGTACAGACTCACAGATCAGATAAACCTGTAAAATGACCCCCTAAGACCCTATATAAAGGAAATGATCCCAACGGCTAGTTTTGGGTGATCCATGCTGAAGCGATCTCGACCGTCGATGAGGGTTAAGACATCTCTTAATCTCATCCGTCGATTTTATTATTAAAAAAAGATATTTGCATGCATTCACAAAAATATTATTATTTTATTGCTTAGGGTTTTTGCTTTATGTTTTTTTATTTTATTTTTTTATTATTTTTTTTAATTTTTTATTTATTTTACAATGGATCATCAAACTAAGCCGTTGGAAACATCACCTAGGACATAGGACCTAGGACTCATGAGGGGATTTACAACATTTTCAACCCTCAAGACACATTTCATCATGATTTTTTTACAATTTACATCTCAAAGGGATGAACCCACTTTAATACAGACCCTCATAGAACACCCAGTTCTGCGACACAACTATAATCTAGCAGATTAACATATAAGACTCTCCTAAAGTTCTGATGATGAAATCCATCCCGGCTTTGGGGTCAGGTTTGAAGGAAAACTCTGCCGATCGTAAATCGGTGAGACGAAAAACCTCCCGGGACGCAGATCATCATTAGAAAGTTAGGTCCACCTAGGCAACTTTACACACATGACTCTGATCTGCTTAGATTATTTACAACTCATACATGCAGACTGGGTTTACAACAAAAATGATCAAGCTGTTGATGACTGTAGGCTGGGATGGACACATCGCTCAGGAGCTACCCTTCTCCGCCAACAGAAAGGAGGTGCACTGCATGGGCAGTTGACCGGTAGTGGTCAACAGGCTGCAATAGTGTTTTACATCGATATTTCTGTAATTAAATAACTTGTTAATGCAAAGAACAAGTAGAAGATGTTAAACCAGTAATTGCAGTAGGGGTCTCTGATGTGCAGATTCAGATATTCTCATAACAACTTGGTCTTTAAATTCTTTGTTCTTCATCAACTCATCATAGAGCTTCTACTTTAGCTCATGGCTCTCTTTCTCCACCATTGCCAACTCATCTGTTTGCACGGGATGTGCATCTGGGATCTTGAGTTGCTTTTTTATGGAGGCCATCTCCCTATCCTTGTCCGTCAATGCAATTCTGTATTGCTTAAAGTCACGAGGATATGTATCTAGGTGAGTGATTCTATCCTCCAAGGTTTTTATCTTCATCTCCTGGTTTCTACATACCATCTTTTCATATTTCAATTGGTTTCTAGCCTTGGTGTACAAATCTTGTAATTTCCTAGTTGTAGCATTAGTTCTGTGCATTTATCTATGCACCATATGAATCACCTACATATTTAGTTCCATGATATCTATATATGGAATGTGATATGCTAGCAAGGACAGTTGATGAACTTCATAATCTAACATGGATATGGCTATCTCTACCTTGGACTATAACACCGCCAACTTGAAAATTCCCCTTCCATTTTCTAGTGTACTCTTAAGTTGCATGGGGGGAAGTGGTTGATTTTCTGCTATTCTTATGTCTCTCTTTATTTCTTTGGTTGCCTGCTTAGTATGAAAATTCCTAATCCTCAAGGAATCCCTACTGCAGCAAATCTGAATATACTTCACCTACTTGATTTTTAATATACATTATCAAGTTGTTTTATGAATAACACTGAAGCAAATTACTTCTACAACCTACACTACTTTAAATTTGATTACTTGAAACAGAAAACTGAGCAAAGAACAAGATACATAGGACACAATTATTTTTGGACAAAATAGTCCTCGCAAAAACCTAATGCGGGAAACCCGTTGCAGCAGCGCTGGGGGTTTTCTATTATTAAGCAGTAATTTTGAATACAATGCTGGTTGCCCTCTTGGCAAACTAATGACAGAGAAAATACAATGGCGGAAAAACTGAGTGAGATTTACCTTACTTCACCCGGCAGGTTCTGGCTCATCCGGCAGTAAAACTAGCGAACCCCGGCTACCTCTGCGTTGGCCCTGCATCAGCTCTGCGCTCTCTTCTGTCCACTGCGTCAACCTTCTCGATTGTTTGGGCAGTTCCGACTTTCTGCGTGAAGGGCAACTTCTGCTTCTGCTCTGGCCCTTCTGGCTCTGCGTGGGCCCAGATTGGCCCAGTGTCAGTCCTCCTGGCTGCTGTGCTGCCTCCGCTAGATTCTCTCTGCCCCTCTGTTAGTACTCCCGAACTATCCCTGCCCCTCTGCTACAACTGATCACTCAGTTCGAATTCTCAGCCTCCTAGCCCTAGAAATTGAACTCCAGATCAATTTGTTCTCTCTGTGTGTTTTTCTAAATGAACTCCAAGCCTCCTTCTTATAATTTTTTTGTTGAGACTTCAATGACCGAGATTAAGTCTCTAATCAACGGCTAAGATTAAAACTTGACTTGATCTGCCTTCTAGATCATTCTCACCCATATTTTGATTAATACCCATTAATATTTTAATTTTCCTAAGTTTAGACTTAAGGACCCCATTAAAAATATTAATTATTTTAATAAAATACAATGCAGGTGGAATTTCACCAAACGGTTTCTGGGTTCTTTAGAACTCATGTGCCTTAGTCTCTCCACCAATTTTCATGGCTAGAGCACATCCGATGCTACCGAAAACTAACACTCCCTCTTAGCGAGGAAAGTGCTCTAGCAACAATGTCCAACTGCATGCTGCTCTATTTTTGAAGCACCTCCTTTTTGCATTGGTGTTGCCACCAACATTGTGCTGCTGCTGCTACTATACTTCTACCCATGACAATGCCACTGCCACTGCTACATTTGTACTACAACTCCCTCTGCATCTGCTGCTAACATTGCCATTGCTAGCTCTGCACTGCGTCATTTTCCAATTGCTACTGCTCAGCAATGGAAAATCATACGAAATTTCTGAACTTACTTTGTTCAACATAATACCATGAATGTTGGAATTTGACTGCTACTAGTCTCTGACCCTTTGAATCTTCTGCGCTACTGCTGACTTCTGCATTGTGCCATCTGCACTGCTGCAAACCTTGCTTTGTGCTAATTAGCTCCTGGTCTCGGGCTACTGCATCTATCTCTCCAAACAATCCACTGCATCATCTGACACTAAGTCCATCTTGCTATTGCTGAATCTTTAGCTCTCGTAGCAAGGAATTGATCCAAGAGGTAGACTCCTCAAGGATCTTGCCCATATGTAGTCCTCCCGACTACAGCTCAATATCACCCCATTTCCCTCTTGGAGATGCGTGGGCACTCATGGCAAACTCCTCTTCGTCAATCTTTGCTGGAGTAGCCTTAGGATCATGTTTCTCATCCTTATCCTTTTGCTTTAAAGGACTTTGGGATGCAAAGTGGCCCAACTCGCCGCATCTGAAACATTTCACCTTCGAAATGCCCTTCTTCCGCTTCTGCTTCTGCTGTCCATTTGATGTTAGAGCTACGTTCTCCTCCTTCTTCTTTGTCTTCGTGCCACTCCCATTGTTGCCATTGAGGTTGACCTTAACCAGGTCCCTCCTTAATTCTTCCTGTTGAAGAGATGCCCACATCTCCTCTCATGAAGGTAGTCTTTCCCTGACTAATATACTTTGGACGAAGACTTGCCATTCATTCGAGACTCCATTCAGGGCCGTCCTTACCATCGCAGTAGACTGAGGAGTAGAGCCCACTGCAGAAAGCTGGTCTCTGGTGTCCTGAAGACGTTGAAGATAGGAGTTGACCCCTTCTCCCTTCTGCATCAATTTCTGCTGCAATTTTTGTTCTAGGCACATCTTCCGCTGTTCGGAAGAACCTTCATACAGTGAAGACAAAGTTTCCCACATTTCTCGGGTTGTATCTTTTCCCTGCAAGTGTGATACCACATGATCTCAAACTCCATCGAGTATGAACCTCTTCACCTTCCCCTGCTCGACCTTGTACTTCTTCCTTTTATCATTGTTAGCAGGAACAACCACAACACTCTTGATGTAGGCTTCGAGATTGTACTCCTCCAAAACAGCTAAGATTCTAGTCTTCCATATGACATAGTTGGAAGCTTCTTCCAACCTGTCCTGATCTTTGATCCCATGCGATGCCATCTTACCCAAACTGTCGAACTGACTCTTGTAGTCACTGCTCAGCACTGTTGCCCGGCAAGTGAGAAATTCAAACTTTTGGCGAGAAAAGTTCTCTGAGGAGAAAATTCCCCTTCTGTGTGTCTTCGCTCTTTTCCGACGGATTTCTTCCCCAGCAGAAACTACGCCTTTCAAGCACTGTGCTGAGGCTCTGCGTCACTCCCTCTGCTTTTGCACACTCACGAACTAGAAATCGTACCTTTCTGTCAGTCTCTCAGAGAGATTTCCTCAGAATCTCTGCTTCCAGGCAAAGACTGCGCAATCCCTTCAAGGGGATTCGAATCGCTGCCAAATGCAGCTATTGGCCTCTCCGCTTAGCGCTGGATCTACTCTTCCTGTTTCAAAATCAATGCTCTGATACCATGTGAAAATTCCTAATCCTCAAGGAACCCCTACTGTGGAAAATTTGAATCTACTTCACCTACTTGATTTTTAATATACATTATCATGTTGTCTTTTGAATAACATTGAAGCAAATTACTTCTGCAGCCTACACCAATTTAAATTTGATTATATGAAACAAAAAACTGAGCAAAGAGCAAGATACATAGGACAATTATTTTTTGACAGAATAGTCCCCACAAAACCCCAATGCGGGAAAACCGATGCAGTAGCTTTGAAGGTTTTCTATTATTAAGCAGTGATTCTGAATACAATGCTGGTTCCCCTCCCAGCAAACCAGTGATAGAGAAAATACAATGGCGGAAAAATTGAGTGAGTTTTACCTCACTTCACCCGGCAGATTTCCGTTGATCCAGCAGCAAAACTGGCTAACCCCGACTACCTATGCGCTGGCCCTACGTCAGCCTTACAGGCTCTGCATTAGCGTTGTGCTGTCTCTTCTGCCCACTGAATCAACCTTCCCGGCTATTCCGGCAGTTCCCCAATAGTTTCGGATTTCTGCGTGGAGGGCAACTTTTGTTTCTGCGCTTGCCCTTCTGGCTCTGCGTCAGGCCTACGTAGGCCTAGATTGGCCCAGCGTCAGTCCTCCTGCCTGCTGTGCTACCTCCACTAGCTTCTCTCTGCCTCTCTGTCAGTACTCTCGAACTATCCCTGCCCTTTTGTTGCAACTGATCACTCAGTTCGAATTCCCAGCTTCCTAGCCCCAGAAATTGAACTCCAAATCAATTTGTTATCTCCATGTGTTTTTCTAAATGAACGCCAAGCCTCCTTCTTATACTTTTCTCGTTGAGACTTCAACAACTGAGATTAAGTCTCTAATTAATGGCTAAGATTAAAAATTGACTTGATCCGCCTTCTAGATCATTCTCACCCATATTTTGATTAATACCCATTAATATTTTAATTTTCCTAAGTTTAGACTTAGGGACCCCATTAAAAATATAAATTATTTTAATAAAATACAATCTAGGTGGAATTTCACCAAACGTTTTCTGGGTTCTTTAGAACTCATGTGCCTTAGCCTCTCCACCAATTTTCATGGCTAGAGCCAGTGTTTTTAAAACCAGCCGTCCTAACCGGTAACCGGTCAAACCAGCCAGTCAACAAGGCCACCGGTCCGAACCAGTTGAAAAACCTGGTCAGCAAGTTCATTTCGCCTGTTTTGAGCCCTAACTGGCCGGTTTAGGACGCAACCGGCTGGTTTGTGGTCGAACTGTCCAGTTCCATCCTAAACCGGCCGGTTAACTGCCACGGCCGCGGAGGACCCACATAGCGACTTTAGGGTCTGTGTACTTGATGCCACTTTCATCAGTAGAATGTCTTTTGGTATATATTATCTAGTAGCGTTCAGATTGCAGTTTTGATAGAAGATTTCAGTTCTTTGTTTTTATTTCAGTTCTCTGTTTTTTTGAGTAGGTAGATTAGAAATTAGACTAGGACAGTTACTGTGTGCTGAAGAATTTTAACTTAACTGTGGTGTGAAGGCCTTTTTTTTAATTAAATCTTACTGCAGACTGATATGATATCTGAATATTTGGCAGATCAATTTACAGCATTATTGGCCTTAAAACCGTTTTGATTGACAAAGTGGGTGTATATGTGAGAATGTAACTGTGGAATTTGGATTTATGCAAGAATCTATTCCTTGCACAAAATCTATGCATACCTTTAGTATGAGATGCTCATTTTGGAAACATTTGCAAGGTTTAAATACTTAAATACAGAGGTCTTGTGACATATGACTTCTTAAATCCTTTATGCTCATCAAAATTTCAAATATGCAAATATACAAAGGGAAGACAAACTCTCGGGATGGTCTCTGTCCCTTCTGAAAAACTAGAATCTGCAAGGGATGGAGCCACTCGTGTATGCAAATAAAATAACTAAGAATCCCTATCAAATAACTTTCTCTATAATTGACCAGAAATCTGAATTTCTTTTCTACCACAATAACAACAATTGTAGAAAAAGTTATGGTCATCTTGCCAAAATCTGTTTGATAGGTATATATCAGCTATGGCCCAATTTGTGATAGATGTATGCTTGTCAATAGTTTATAGTGTTAAAATATATAAAACATATGAACTGCAAAGTCATTTGTTTGATAAGCTTAATCTATGAATAATGAAGTGCTTTTAGGAGAAGCCCGGTGATTTAAAAATTCTAGAAGCGTTAGGAGCTTTTGTATTCAGTAGTACAGAATAGCAGGAGCAAATCTCAAAATATACATATAATAGTAACATGCAATGTGTACTTGCATAATGGTCATCAAAACTTTGTACTACTACCTGATATGCAATACTGTTATGATTGAATATAACGGTGTGGATAGAAAACTCAACTTTTGTGGCTTGCTTAGTTATGGATATGAAAAATATATTTTACTTGCAATACTTGGATTTATTTGTGTGAAGTTTCAACATGACTTGCCATTTCTTTTTCTTTGGTTTACGCTGATCTCTGTTCTAGGACTAGTTTCTAATTTTCAGTACAAAACCTAAAATCTATTTGGCAAATTCTTTGAACTTAAACCAACATATATCAGTTCAACGGTCCATTAGGTCCACTTCTATTGTTATTGGTGCCATTGCTACTAAGGTTGCAGATCACGCTGAGGCATCCTCAGACTCTGAACTAGATGATGTTTATGTAGCTCCTGATGTTGATCCTGTGTTTAATAGTGGTTATGAACTTGATGATTGATCATGTGTACACTCATCACTGTAGACTTGTAGTAGGCCAATGGCCTCATAGCTTGCAACATTTTTTTTGGACTTTATAGGCCATTTAGAGCCTCATTGCTTATGTATTTTACTATTTTGTTGGTGATATGTATTGCACTTGGTGCCATTTTGATATATTCACCTTTACATGGTATATAAATGAGCAAACTTTGCATATTTTGTCTCTATTGGCTTGGAATCATGGTTTTAAATCTTAAAAATAGTTTTGTTTCATTAAAAATTAATTATTTAATGTATTTTTCTAAAATGGATCGTTTAGACCTAACTAGTCCCGGTTTGACCGGTTCCAGTCAGTAACACGGTTCATTAGGTGGACCGGTCTGGTCATCGGTTCTGGTTTTTAAAACATTGGCTAGAGCACATCCGATGCTACCAAAAACTAACACTTAGCGATCTCTTGAAATTGCTCCACCACTGACACCTATCTAGGCTTCGAAACATTGCTTGACTTTGTAGCCTCGGATGTTGACATGGCAGAGGGCACATATTCCATAGTAAAAGCATGCTTCGATGGGGTTGTCAATTGATTGTTGTACTGTGACTTTGTCTCATCCTCCTCCTCCTCCTCATCATCATCTCTTTTCACTTCTTCTACCCTGGCTTTCTTGGAGCTAGGTTCCTCCCTTTGACCAACATCCATGGGTTTTGAAGTGACTCTCTTCTTCCCTGAGAGGTGGGAAGTGCTCGACTCAACTGGAGTGAAATTGCTTTGACTTCTTCCCAAGTAGACTTATTGGCACAATCTTCTACTGTGGGATTTGGGTCATACTTATGATTTTCCCTGTCCTTATCCTTTCTCATCTCATAAATGATATTATGAGGGTCGTACTTCCATACTCCTGCTTGTGGGAAATCAAAACTCTGCAATATCTTCTCCACAAGATCTAAGGCATTCATTGAATTGACCACAAATGGTCCTACCTCATGAGGGACGTGGAAAGTTACAACTGCCTTCTTGGAAGTAAAATGTACATTGTCGCTGCTAAACCTCTATCTAATGTACTCCAATGCAAATATGAGGGGAGTCAAGAATGTTGGTAGCTGGTAATGTTTGCCTTCGAATCCATAAACCCTAATAACAATATATTCTTTGAAAAGGTACCATTCTCCTGTTCTAGTATCAGGAGTGAACTGTAACTTCTCCTTGAGGAACTGAGGAGCTCTGGGTAATGGTTCACCATGTAACAAGGTATAAACAATTGACATAAAAAACGACACCGAATTGAAGAAAACTAGTTTTCTTCTGGTTTTCTAACCATGGGCAACCACTCATATACAAGCAATAAGGCATTATGTTCATCCACCATCTTGGGTTTTAGGTTTTCTAGGTGAGAACATTGTTGGTGAATAAATAGGTGGACTAGGTAAGCTTGGTAATGGAAAGATATCCCTTCTGCAAATTCTTTCATTTGGGAATGGATCTCATTGGACAAAAAATTATGGAAAATCGAACTTTGTGCAGGCCTTGGAGGCCGGGTGACACAAGGAGACTAAGAAACCTAAAATTTCTTCAGTTACATAAACATCAATATTGAGATTGAAAACTTGGTAAACCATAGAAAAAGATAACTTGGGCATAGAATCAAAGACTGTGATGGGATAAGGAGGACGACCGGAAGGGGCAACTACCCCCTCTTTGACATATCCACTGACGATCTGCTACATTATTTTTGGATAGAGAACAGTCCATTTCTCCTTAAGTATCTCTTTATCTAGCTTTTGCATGCCTGTCCTATCTGGGAATGAGAGCATGTTTGCAATTACTTCTGGTGTTTTTTTATCACTGCCCTGTTTGCTTGAGAGAAGACAATAACTCTTTGATCTAGCAAGTATCGGCTGACACACAAGGACACAATGTCTAGAAAATGATACACTTGTGGGACTATTGCTGTAACGACCTATTTATAAAAGTAATATTAAATAAATTTTAGTAAATAAATTATATTAATCAATTAATAAAATTATAAAAATAAACTAATGATAAAGTATTTTAATATAAGTCTAACCTTTATACTAAAATCAAAAAAAGGAAAGTTAATCAAAAATCAATAAATGTATATGACATGACATGGGAAGGGTGTCACAAGGAAATGAAGCGGTGGGTGCTGGAGGAAGGACGACCACCGCCAAGAAATAGTTTATAAACCAGAAAGAAGAGTTTGGGAAGGGGGAATCGGAAAGAAGAAGGAAGAACGAAGGGGATACTGAGGAAGTAAACTTGAGTTACCTACAGAAGGAGAGCTGGTTGTTCTGAGGTTTCTGGGCACGGGGAAACAGTCTGCTTCAACTGAGAAGCTTACTGGACTGAGTAGCGAGGTTCTGCTCAGTTTGGCTGGGTGGTTTCGGTCTTTTGGTAAACGGGAGCAAACTAGAGGAGTTCTGAAACATTTTCATCCGCAACAGACCAAGTAAGTACCTATCATTGAATCAAGCAATTAGTCATATGAATTTTTGCATAAATTTAGAACATAAATTTTCTTAAAGTTTCATACTTTGCTTAGAATAAATAGCTCTATAAAAACTCCTTACAATATTTACAGTTCAGTAAATCTTTGTAGTTTCAGAAATGATTCTTTACATCAGCTCAGTCTTTACAATTGCTAGGACCAAGCTTGATGTAGCTAAATTGTTGTGGTCCCCTATGATATCACTGGTACTTTGTACCAAATGAATAGCTTTCTTCATGTCATAGGTAGTTATCAGTGGATCCTGAACATTTGCATGACTATCATAGAAGTCAAGTGTTAGTTTTGGTAGCATTAGATGTGTTCTAGCCACGAACATTTGCGGAGAGGCTAGAATACATAAGATCTCCAAAATCCATAAATTGTTTCTGGAAATTCCGCATAGAAATGACTTAATTAGATTATTAACCAGTTTTTAAATATTTCCTAAGTCTAAACTTAGGGAATATGGTTAATTAATCAGTATTAATTAAGTCAAGACGAGAATCATCTAAAAACTCACACGAATTGATCCAGAGATGATCCTAGCCATTGATTAAGTTTTAATCTTGGTCGTTCGTGCTCCAACAAAGGATTATAAGAGGAGGTTGATGTGGTGATGGAGGAAACACTTAAGCAATTTGATTTCTTGGCAGATCAATTTCTAGAGCAGCAACAGTCAGTTGTCGGAGAGAGCCAAAGATTGAAGCAGTGAGTGAGGGGCAGAGACAGTGAGGCTAGAGGAAGCATTCCAGATCCAGCGAGTGCATTTGCAGAGAGGTAGAAGAGCCACAGAGAAGCTGACGCAGGGGCAACATAACAGCTTCTAGAGGCAAGATTGATTTGTTGAGAGAGAGAAACGTCTTCAGTTCTAGAGGCCGAGAAGGAGTCCCAGAGTGCTGGACAAGCATCTTTCTAGCCAGCAGAAGGCAAAATGACTTCATCAGATACCAGTCAGAGCCTAGACGTTCAACAAGCTGCACAGAGTAGCGTAGAGGGTCAGAGGGCCGAGTTTCTGAAGGCAAATTGTGTTGGGAGATTGCCTGTGGGGTGAGGAAAATTCCTCACTAGATTTTTGTCAGTATTTTTCTCTATAGCATTGCTAGATTTCGGCGTCCAGTTGTACTCAGAATTTCTCACTACTGCATAATAATAAAAACCTCAGCTGCTACACCGGTTTTCCCAAGTTGGGTTTTTTCGTGGACTTTTGTCCAAAAATAATTGTGTTAATTTCATGTGTGTGCCAACATTTCTCAGTTGTAGTGACTGGTGTTCAGTATGATGCATCTCACTGCTGGAGTCTGATTGCTACTAGTCTCTACATTGACCCTTTGAAGCTTATGTGCTGCTGCTGACCTCTGCTCTGTGCCATCTACACTGCTACCAACTCTGCTTTGCGTTGCTCCTACACTCCTACTAGCCACTGCAACTGTCACTCCTACACTCCTCTGCATCAATTTGCTCGATCCATCCTGCTACCTCTGTTCTGGGCTCCCGTAGCAAAGAATTGATCCGAGAGGTGGGCTCCTCAAAGATCCTGCTCATCTGTAGCTCTTTCGAATTGCAGCTCTAAATAAGCCCACCTATCTCCTGGAGGTATCTCAGCTGTCATGGCAAACTCATCCTCCTTGATCTTCGTGGCTGCAACCTTTGGATCATGCTTCTCATCTTTGTCCTTCTTCTTGAGAGGACACTGTGTTGCGTAGTGACCGAGTTCACCACACTTGAAGCATTTGGTCTTCGAAACGTCCTTCCGCCTCCATTGCTCCTACTGCCCCTTGGATGCGAGGGCTGCATTCTCATCCTCCTTGGGCTTCGACCCACTGGTGCTGCTTCCATCAAGTTTACACTTGACCAAGTCTCTCCTCAGCTCCTCTTGCTTAAGAGATGCCCACATTTCATCCCATTTTGGCAAAGTCGCCCTGCCCAGGATGCTCTGGACAAAGACTTGCCACTCCTAAGATACTAAATTTAGGGCCAGTCTTACCATCTCGGAACCTTGAGGTGTTGACCTGGAATCCCTACTGCAGCAAACTGATCTTACTTCTCCTACTTGTTAATCCATACAAGTTATTTACTGTGTTCTACGATAAATATCGAAGTAAATACAACTGCAACATTCACTATTTAAAAGAATATGCCGAAACAAGAAACTGAATAGGAAAAAAATACAACACAATGACACAGTTATTTTTGGACAAATGTCCCCGGAAAAACCCAATGCGGAAAAACCGGTGCAACAGCTCTGAGGGTTTTATTATTATGCAGTAGTAATTTTGAGTACAATTCGTTGGAAGCCCAACTAGTTATCTGATACAGAGAGAAACTAGACAAAACAAATAGTGAGATGATCTCACTCGGTCACTGGAAGAATCTGACCCTGATCTCGCTGGAAGGAGGCTCTGTGTCCCTTCTGCATCAGCCTCTGCGCAGATCTGCATCAACCCTATGTAGTCTCTGCGTCACCTCAGCTGGGGATTGCGCTCCTCTTCCTTTGGATCCTCTGTTGCCCAAAAACTTTGATTTCCAACCTCCCGGTCTCACACCTTGGCTTCTGAGTTCTGAAACTCGATTTCCTCAGCAGGAATTCGATCTTCGTCTAGGCTCTGCGTTGCCACTGCGTTAGCTTTGCGTGGGCCAGCGTTAACCTTTCTTTGGATGTCGTTCTTCTCTCTCTGCCTTGTACTCTCTGGCCCAAGAAACCTTCCCTCTTTCGGATACTATCTCTGCCCCTCACTACAAAAGCTCACTTCGAATTTCTCACCAGCAGCTGCTTTGCTTTAGAAATTCAATCTTCTGAACTCTTTTTGTGTGTCCTCTAAGTGCCCATCAAGCCTTATCTTATAATCCTCTCGTTGTTCCATCAACGACCCAGATTAGATTCTAATCAATGGCTAGGATCATATTGACTTGATCTCTGCCTTCTTCTACAAGTTTCACCCACAGTTTATATTAATACCCTTTAACTATTTTAATTTCCTAAGTTTAGACTTATGGTCCCATTAAAAATAATTAATTATTTTAATAAAATTGTCTCTGGGTGGAATTTCCCAAAACTATTTCTGGGTATTGGAGAATGCATGTGTCTAAGCCTCCCTGCAAATTTTGAGACTTAGACCACATCCGATGCTACCAGAAATCAACAAGGAGGTTGTCGTGGAAGGGTTGACGTGTGGATAGGTTAACTTGGCAGGTAGGCGAACTTGATAAAGTTGGGTGGCAATTTGGCACGCATAGGGTGCTCGCATGGAACGCTGTGTGACACCCTTCGTGCCCCTCCCAAACTTGCATTTGGAAATTTTTGAATGGTGCGGGGGGTGCAAGAGGGCACCACATGGCCCTCTTCACACCCCTCGGCCGTGTTAACGTCCAAGCATGTTGGTGGTGCAGGAGGTTGTGGGCCGTTATATCAATGACGCGCCCATCGTCTAATCTATGCGCCATGCAACTTGCCCCGTGTCAGCGCTCCGACACCCGTGGTTGCTGTGCACCTGCGTTATTTTGCCATGCCGACATTCGTCGCCAATGCCCATGCACCTACACTGTCGGGCAGGGCTTTTGCCTAAGCCAGCTTGTCTCCTTTACAATCTTTATGAGCCTTTTACTAAAAGTTTGCCTTTGAGGCCTTTTGGACTTGGATTCTCGAGCAATATTTCCGGAGTGGGCTTGTTGATGCTAACACATCCCCTCGATGATTTCCTAACCCATTGCTTGTCATGCTCGCCTAGCACGCATCAATTCATGCCCCCTGCTTACTCAGCTAAGTTCCTAAGCTCCATTGCCTGTCTCTGGCATGCATAATTCATATCTAGAGATCCCCAAACACACCAACATTGATCCAAATCACGATTGGCACCTTTCTAGATGTATTTGGGAACCCAAAACACAGAGTAATCATTCAAGGCACCCCCACAGATCTTCCACTCAGGATGGCAACAATTTTACTTGTGAATTTGCTGCTCCAGGCACTCGCGTGCCTCTGGTTTTTGTGCATTTGGCCAAATTCCTCTGTGAACGATTGGTTCACACATTGTTCCGTTTGTTGGTCTCTAGCCCATTCTAGAAATTTTCGTAGTAAATGCAGTCTACTGTTTTATAGTTCCGCATTTACCTCATTCTTCCAGGCAATCCATGAATCAGTTTCAAAATCCAAGGAATGTACTTAACCCATTCCTTTCATTGAATTCTAAAGCAATGTTTCAGTTATGACACCAACTTTCACATTTATGAGGGTGACTATTCCAACTACCTGGGGATTCACAATCAATGGGTTCTTGGGCAAGAGGGAAGAGGCTCATAGTTGAATTCAAATTCATGGAAAGGTTTTGGCAAGACAATTCCCCTCATTATTTCCCCACTCGTGGTATCATAGTCCGTATCAGTGCTCATATGTTCATAGTCAGTTTTGTCAGTATATTCATTAATTAACCATATATATATTGTTCCTAGATTCATCCATCCAGTCCATATTTGTTACAATAGAGACACATCCATGTTGACACGGGCAATACAATACCATTAACATAATTAATTATGAATTAACCCAGGGGTCAAGATGGGTATGTTACAACCTCTGTTTTCACCAGGGCTGTAGAATGCACTTCAGGTCTTTGACTCACTGCAATAAGAACATTACCTTATAAATCTAATCAGACTATGGCACTCCACTTCTATAGGAAGGTGGTGGTAGAAAATTTGGACTTCTATCTTTGGGAATCAGATAAATTAATGGGTTGTCAATGTACATTTTCCTTTTTTAACACACGTGAGTGAATAATCACCATCCATGGAGTTTGCGGCTTTGAAGAGAAAAATGTTGGCTGTAATACACCCCCTGATGCCAAGGAGGGAAACATCTTAAATAGATTCAATCAATGGAATTGCTTCAGAATTTTTCATCTTTAATTATGTTTTCTAATAACATCAATATTTATTGACTGTTTCCATGTATTTGGTTTGCAGGTTCACAAGTGCAGTTCTTCGAGGCTCAAATTGGAAGATTCCCCTACCTCCGTTTGGTCAAGGCTGGTGAGTTTCTTTGACATGACTTGTTTTATCATATCAATATAAGCATTTCTAATAGGAATTCCCCTTTTGTCAAAGAAATTGGAGTTTTTCATAGGACAGGTTGTCAATATAATTCAACTACACCTTATAAATGAAACAAGACAAGAATAAACAGTAGTTAATTGCAGATTTTCTCTTTGATTTTAAAGCACTGAAAGCAAGGACATCGTATAATACACTAATGAAATCTTTACTTTATTTGTCAATATGATAAGACGGCTTATTTCTGTGAATGCATTCTCCACAAATGTTGAATCCTATCATGAATCTATGAAAATGGAGCTGATGTAGTCATGGATGCAGTTCATAGATTGTATTTTACCTATTAGATCAAACCCATCGTTTCCAACCATGCAAGTTTTCACAAAATATGCAAACGAAACCAGAATTGTAATAGTTTATAACAAGATTCTTGGTGCACAATTCCCTTCGGGGAAACTTGGGATGGGAACAAGGTCTCTTTTAGTATCATGGGAAATTCACTCATTGGAGAAAGATCAAGGGAGCTTGGGAGCAATAGATATACACACCCAAATATGGTGCTTGTAGCTAAATGAATTGTTAGGTGTCTTCGGGTTAATGGTTATTGGCCAAATGCACCTTATTCATATAATTTAGCACTACAGCCCATGCGTCGGAATTTAAAGGGAGTTGCAATGTTTCAGACATAGTGTACAATTCTTCAGGTTTTCTATTCATGGATCATGGTGTGTACCTAACCAGTGTGAAAATTTCTAATCTGAAATTCTACTACAGCAACTAATTTATTTCACCTACTTATTCTTCACAATAAGTTATTTACGAAATCTCTTTAGCAAATATTAAAATAAAGTCTACTGCAGTTATCGCATAATTACACAGAGAAAATACATGCACAAGAACCAATCACATCAACACAATTGTTTTTGGACAATTGTCTCCGAAAAAACCCAATGCGGGAAAACGGTGCAGCAGATGAGGGTTTTATTAATCTTCAGCAACAATCGCTTTTACAAGGAATGATTTTACAGATAAACTGAAAGAAAACACTTGAGAGTTTCCTTTGGAACCTGTCTGACACTTTGGAGACCCTTCTCCCATTCCTGTGTCACCTCTGCGTCACTCTGCGTGGCTCAGCGTGGCTCTGTGTCCCTCTGCATCAACCTGCGTGAGGGCTACGTCTCTCCTCTGGACTGCGTATCACTCTGTGTTGTCTCTCAATATCCCTACGTCACCTCCTCCTCAATCACTGACTGCTGCTGATGCCCTCCTCTTCCTCCACCCTGCAACTCTCCGTTTCCTCTGGAACCTGTCTGACACTTTGGAGACCCTTCTCCCATTCCTGTGTCACCTCTGCGTCACTCTGCGTGGCTCAGCGTGGCTCTGAGTGGCTCTGTGTCCCTCTGCATCAACCTGCGTGAGGGCTACGTCTCTCCTCTGGACTGCGTATCACTCTGTGTTGTCTCTCAATATCCCTACGTCACCTCCTCTTCAATCACTGACTGCTGCTGATGCCCTCCTCTTCCTCCACCCTGCAACTCTCCCTCTGAAATCGATCTCCTTCTCTTGAGAATCGATTTTCCTTGAGATACTGAGTATCTACTAGTGTGTCTCCAAATGATCTTCAAGTCTTCTCTTGTACTTTTCTGATCGAGTTTCAGTCTTTAATCAACGACTAAGATTAAAACAGACTTGATCCTCGTCTCTTAGAAGCTTCTCACCCTTATCTTTATTAATACCCAATAATATTTTTATTTTCCTAAGTTTAGACTTAGGAACCCATTAAAAATATTAATTATTTTAATAACTCCTCATCCAGGTGGAATTTCTCAAAACGATTTATGGGTTTTGGAGATCTCATGTGCCTTAGCCTCTCCTTCCAATTTCAAGGCTAGAGCACATCCGATGCTACCAAAAATCAACACTCCCTCTTACCGAGGAATGTGCTCTAGTAATGACTCACCATGGAAGCATCACACTGATGTTCCGCATTGGTCCTCCGTGTTGATGCTTGGCCTATTGCCCTACATCCGCTGCATTGCTGTTTCTTGTATTGCTGCCCACGACACTGCCACTTCCACTGCTACATTTGTACTGCAGCTCCCTCTCAACATCCTGCATCATGCTGCCCATAGCACTGCCACTTCTAACCACTGCACTGCAACTCCCGACAATTATCCATTTCTGCTACTGAAATGGGTTCTTCACCATCCCCATCTTCTCCTTGAAATAAACAAACTTCATTCTTCTTAGAGCCTTGGTGAGGATGTCTGCCACCCGTTCTCCTGTAGGAGTGTATCTCAACTGTACTGCTCCTTGTTGGACACAGTCTCTGACAAAGTGACACCTAATATCAATGTGCTTCGGCCGATCATGAAATACTGGATTCTCAGAGAGATTGATGCAATTCTGATTACCACACATGATCTTGGTCGCTTCCATCCTTCTCCTGAATAGATTCACAAGCAATTTCCTAAGCCATATGGCTTCACACGAAACTGTGCTAGTTGCCATATATTCTGCTTCAGCCGAGCTCAGAGCCACAAATTTCTATTTCCTACTACACCAGGAGGTCATTCCTGATCCAATGTTGAAACAATACCCAATTGTACTTTTCCGATCTACTGAACTTCTAGCCAATTTGCATCAGTGAACCCACTCAGCCTAATGTCATTGCCTTGGGTGTACAATAGTCCGTGCTCGACTGGTCCTTGTATATACTTGGGAACATGTTTGGCTGCTGCCCAGTGCGCCCTCTTGGGTTCCACCATGAACTGACTAAGGGTGTTGACAGCGTAACAAATGTTTGGCCTAGTATTGACCAAATACATCAGGGACCCTATAAGCTGCCTGTACAAGGTAGGATCCGCGTCTTTATCTTCTGATGCATCAATCTTCTTCTAGTTGGTGATCATTGGAGTAGCCACAGGTCTACAGTCATGCATCTTGAATCTCTTAAAGATCTCTGTAGAATATCTCCCTTGTCCATGGAAGATCTCACCCTTTTGCTGCCAAACTTCCAACCCCAGGAAATAATGCATCTGACCCAAATCCTTCATGTCGAATTCTGTGGCTAGGTTCTTCTTGTAGTCTTTGATGAGCTTGGATGATCCTGTCAAGACAAGATCATTCACATATAACACTCATTCTTTACGACAAGATAGTAGAGATTAGGGTCTACGTCACTCTTAACGAACTCTATCTTCTGCAAGTAACCATCAATTCGACCATACCATGCTATAGGTGCCTATTTAAGCCCATACAAGGCTTTCTTTAATTTGCATACATGAGATTTCTTCTCATGTGTCTCAAAACCCTCTGGTTGTTCAATATATACTTCCTCTTCTATTAGCCCTTTCAAGAAGGTCGTCTTGAGATCCATCTGGTGAATCTCCCACCCCATCTGTACTGCAAGAGATATCACGAATCACGATTCTAATAGAAGTATACCTGGCTACTGGGGCGAAGGTTTCTTCATAGTCTATCCTTTCCTTCTGAGCATACCCCTTAGCCACAAACCTGGCTTTGTATTTTTCCACACTGCCATTTGCAACATATTTGACTTTGTAGATCCATCTCGAACCTACCACTGACCTGTCCTGAGGCTTAGGTACCACTTCCCAGACATCATTGACCATTATAGAACTATTTTCCTCCACCATAGCATCTACCCATACTTGATGCTGAACGGCCTCCTGAAAACTAGAAGGTTCCCCAACCTGAGCTACTAGGGCATGGTATCTGTCTAGCTGTCTTCGCTCCCTTTTTTCATTCTTGAGTGCACCAATGAAGTCCTCTACATCCTGTAGGATCTGTCGAAGTTCTTGGCTCGTTATTCCATTGGTAGTAGGTACATCTATCAACTCTTGCTCTTCTTGAGATTCCTCTTGTTTTGAATTTCTGGTACTAGATTCTGCTGGTCGAAGTGGTTGGACCAACAGATCGTCTTTTGACTGCTCCTCGAAAGGCATTTCTCGGGATTTCCTAAAAGCTCTGTCCTCCATGAACTTTACATCCCGCCGAACTACTACCTTCCTACTCCCTGGAAGATAGACTATATGTCTTAGCATTCTCGCTATATCCCAAAAGATATCCTTTCTCAGCAGTTTGATCTAATTTCTTTCTCTTTTCTTTGGGTACACGATGTTGTCGCATAGATTGTCACGACAACACTCAGACCGGGGTTGTCACTCTGATCCCCGATCTCTCCGTTTAAGCCTGTCTCCCGCGGCGAAGGGGGGTAGATCCTATGGGATGTTGAAGACCAACTATGGACCAGTTGGGTTGGGAGACACGAAGAAACAAGCACTAAATTGATTTTGTTAAGTTTAATAGACCAGTGCCTTATGGAGTTAATGATTAAATGATTAGATGTTGCAGAAATATGAACCATGTAAAACAAACATTTATCATTAAATAACCCAAGCAATGCAAGATATCCAGTGAATTCACAATGCTTTAACGATGATCCAGCAATTAAACTTAAAGAAAAATTAAATGCTTTAAATGATCATAAAATTTAGATGCTGAATCAGATACCACTTTCACATAGCTAACTTCAAGATAAACATTAAGTGCGTTTAACTATAGAGAAATGGAACACAGAGACACCAAAAATGAAATTTTCAATTTTTTTGTAAAGCTTTTTTCAAAATATTTTTTAATTTTTATATAAATAAAACTAAAGTAAATGAAATTTAGAACTGAATCCTAAAAGAAATTTTTTATTTTTTATTATTATTTTTTTAAATTCTAAAATTAACAGATCAGAACATAAGAACTAAAATCTAAATAAGGCTAAAATCTATTCTAAACTAAAAAGAAACCTTTTTATTTTTTAAACTATTTATGATTTTTTATATTTTATATTTTTTTATGATTTTTATATTTATTTATTTAAATGAAAAACAAAATAACTGAGAACCTAAATCTAAATCTAAAATAAGGATTTATTAAATCTAAAATCAAAATTAAGATCTATATAAAAAAAAAAAAACTCTTTTTAATATTTTATTATTATTATTATTTTTTTTAATGAAATAAAAATAAACTTTAAAGAAAATCTAATTCAAAACTCAAACCCTAAGCAAAACAAATCAAAGTTAAAAACTAAAAATAGCACATTTATTTTTATTTATTTATTTATTATTTTTTTTACTTTTCATTGATTTTTTGATTTACTAACAAATAAAACTAAAGCAAAACTAAATTCTAAATAAACTAAACGCAACTAAACTAAATAAATATATACAATTTAAAAAAAAAGAAAGAAATCAAAAAACTAAGGGCTACACTAGAATTATAACTCGAATGAAACTTAAATCTAAATCAAACCTATAATCTAGACTGACCAAGCGTATCACCTAATCCAAACTTTCAATTCTAAAATTATTCCTAAGCCTAAAAAAAAGTAAATCGAAATGATTGATGCTTTACGCTAAACTATCAAATGAAATGAGAAACCTACGCGTGTTTTTGTTTGTTGTTCATAATGCAGGTTCGCGGATAGGCAAGGAGGGCGACCAGGCAGCTCGTGTGGAGAGGGATCCGTAGATGCAGGGATTTGATGACGTTGGAGAACAGCGAAAGATAAATGATCTGGCCGCAAGTGGAAAACGCATGAAGCAGATAAGGAGCGGACAGACGCAGGCAGAGGGGGGCTGCGTGGATTGAAACTCCCTTTGCTGCAGCTGTCGTGAGTCACTTTCTCCCCATCCACGAGGGTTGCTCGCTCTTTCCCTACACCGTCTCGCAGCCAGATCCGCGTGATAATGGATTGATGCGTGAGGGTTTGGATAAGCCGTATAGAGATGGGAGAGCAACTTGCAGCGTATAGCTGGAAATGAGTTGTGTGTGGGACGCCTGAGGAAAAGGTAGCACAATGTATGGCAGTGCAGATGGAGGATAATGCAGGCACAGCGTGGTGATGGCTGTGTAGAGGTGAGAACATGGGTTTTAAAGAGCAGATGGCGTATGGATTTCTGGCAGTGTGAAAATGGAAGTGACAACGACCATAGAAATAACGTGGGGCAGCGGATTGATAGTCTGCGTGGAGAGAAATGGTGATGAAAACGGAGGAGAGAGCTCAGAGATGGTAGAGGGTATGGCAGCAGCAAAAGCTGTGATCCCTTAAAAAAAATTTCAAAATTTTTCTGCAACAGTAAAACCCCAGGCAACAGTGAAAAATGCAGTTTGCAAGCCTGCAGTCCAGAAACTTGATCAAAATTTTAAATCTTTCCTGCTCCAAATTGCCTGATCGAAACCCTAAAAAAGAGTCTCAAAGCCTGTACCTGCAACCTGCAATGACAAGGAACAGAAAACCCAAAAATAATATGTGCAGAAAACAAAAATGAAACCCTAAAACCCAGCTAAGAATTTACAGTATTTACAGATTTTCGACTCTTTATCAGCCAGATTTGTCAATAATCCACAGTAATATTTTCAGAATATAAGTTTAATGTGAGATACTTCAGAAAACCCTGCATGCATTCATAAAAAAAATTTCAGATGATAAGCTCGGAATTAAAACTAGCTGGGCTCTTTCAGGAAATGCAATCCGAGAGTTGGCTGGTTCAGCCGAGAACTTCCCCTAACGCCCGGTAAACTCAAAACTAAGATTTCCTGCACAGCTTAGAATCAACCATTAACATAGAGAGAAAAAACGATTGTGAAATCCAGATCAAATGGAGATACCTGCCATTATATTTCAGGATCTAAACTATTATTCAAACTGTTAGGATATTCCGACACATAGGAAATAGTTAAGTACAACTTGGTCTAGTATAGAGTTAGGTAAAGTGTGTTTCTTTACTATGTACATTTTGTAACTTACAATCCGACGGTCACGATATGTAGTGATCCGACGGTACATTCTCTTCTCGGTATTACCGACACTTGATCCGTGGCTTAACACCCGATTGGTCCATGATCTCTATTTAAAGAGCATGGAGGGTCATTTGTAGGGTAATCCGTCTATGAGAGAAGCATATGTAAATTTTCATTCTTTTATTAATAAATTGCCTGAAGTGGCCGCGTTGGCTCAGGCCGTGGACTGTTTCCCTCTTTGAGGGTTTTAACCATGTCAAAATACTGGTGTATTGATCTGTGATCTGTTTGTGAGCGGTGTCCTTTGGTGTTCTGTCTGAGGAACTTACCCTATAAATTCCTACACAAACCCTAGAGATTAGACAAGATACCTGTGCCTGAATCAATCTTCATTTTTGAAAATATTTAGTTTCCGGCTAACGCTAACTTCGAGTTGCAAGGTTCGTTTTTTTTGTATGTCCGTGTTGGGTTTTGTGTTTTTTGTTTTGTAGGGAAAAAGAGCTTTCTCAAAGCAAGCACGCAACCCAAAGCATCAACCCCCCTCTCTCTCTCTCAAACTTTTTGTATAGCTCACTTGGTGCAAAGATAATTTATGAGAGTAGAGGTCTTGGGTTCAAGTCTCCATTTTGTGGGGGCGGATTTTTCATTTCCGCACATTCCCGCACTTTGTCGGCGACTTCATCAAATTTTCTTCAAAAAGCCATAACTTCTTCATCCGGAAGCCGTTTTCAAAACTGTTTTTTTTGAAACAGCCTAATTTTTCGAGATCTTTCCATTGAAACACTTAGTTTCAGCATCTATAGCTTCAGTTTTTTTTAAAAATGGAAAGTCCATGCCAAGTTATTCTTGACAGCACCAACTACTTCCAATGGTGGTCCTACATTGTGGATTTACTTAGAAGTAAAGGTCTTTACAGAATAGCCACAGGCCAAGAGACCAAACCAAAAGATGAAGACAAGGCAGCTAAATGGGAAAATAGGCAAGACCAAGCACGTGGGTTGATAGGGATGTCTATTTCTCCAGATCTTAGATTCCATATTGCAGAACTTGATACTCCTGATGAAGCACTGCAACAGATTACTAAAGTCTTTGGAATTAAAAATGAACTTAAAGCCCATCAACTTGAAAATGAATTGCTTACATTGGACCCCAATAATTTTTCTTGCATTGAAGATTTTTTGTCCAAGTTCAAGACCCTTAGACTTCTCTTGGAAGGTGTTAAGGTTAAGAAAGAAGATAGTAGCCTTATCTATTCCATTCTTACTAAGTTGGGACCAGCCTATTCTGTGTTTGTTTCCACCTTCCATTCTACAAGAGAAGCCTTCATTTCTCAAGGACAAACCTACAAGTCCCCTTCCTTTGATTCCTTTTGTGATTCTTTAATAAGAGAACAAGAAAAACTCTTACACCTTGGTCTTCTTCATCTTGGAAACTCTTCTAAGAAAGCGTTAGTCGCCCAGCAGCAACCAAATCCAAAGAATCCTAAGAAGTTGTATCCTAAAAAGAATGGTCCTAAACCAAACAAGGGTCCTAAGCAATTTCAGCCTCAAAATGAAAAATCATTTCAACAAAATGATAAGACAAATAAAAACAAAGGGAAGAACACTGATAGACATTGCAACTTTTGTAATCGAGATGGCCACTTAGAATCCAAATGCTTTAATAAGATGGAAGCCTTGGAAGCAGCAATGAAGAAGCATAACATCCATTTGGAGCACTCTTCAACTTCAACTTCATCTTCAGGAATGGCACTTTCTACATGTGGTTGTCAAGCATCTCGGTCTGGCTATGCACTAAATGTATCTTCTTCTTCTCATTCTCATGAGTGGCTCATTGATTCTGGAGCTTCTTATCACATGGCCAAAAACAAAGCCATGTTTTCTTCTTTAAATGATTGTAACAACAAAAATATATATGTTGGTGATGATAGATCTCTTAGTGTTGTAGGGACTGGAACTGTTCATCTAGACAATGGTCAGTTTAATGATGTATTATGTGTTCCAACTTTATCTTGCAACCTTCTATCTGTATATCAGATAACCCATTCGGGTGAAGGTAAAATCGTTGAATTTTCACCTCACGATGTTGTAATTAAGGACCTAAGAGATCCTAGACAGATTTTAGCTACTGGCATTGCTGATGATTCTACAAGGTTGTATAAGTTTCACAACTTTGGGTCATCAAATCTTCCCTCAGTATTTGTTGCTCATAATGATGAAGTGAGCAAACTTTGGCATGAGCGATTTGGTCACTTAAACTATCGCTCTCTTCAGAATCTATGTAAAGAAAATATGGTGACAGGTCTTCCAATGGTATCTTGCAGAGATGGTGCTTGTTCCGGATATGTACTCGAAAAACATCATCGGGACAGTTTTGAAAAACGTGCCTCTTGGCACGCCTCAGCCCCTTTACAGCTCGTGCATAGTGATTTATGTGGTCCACTTCCAGTTGCTTCATTCTCTGGCTACAAGGATTTCTTAACTTTCATTGATGATTTCTCCAGACGCACTTGTGTATACTTCTTAAAACTCAAGAGTGAAGTATTTAACATGTTCTTGGTCTTTAAGGCCTTTGTTGAAAAACAATCTGGACATCAAATTCTTAAGCTAAGATCTGATAATGGCGGAGAATATGTTAAAAACACATTCATCAACTTTTGCACTGAGAATGGAATTCAAATGCAACATACTGTTCCATATACTCCACAACAAAATGGTGTAGCTGAAAGGAAGAATCGCACCTTAAAGGAAATGGCTAATTGTATGCTTCAATCTAAAGGACTTAGTCTTAATTATTGGGCAGAAGCAATTAACTGTGCAAATTACATAATAAATCGCACTCCTACTAAGGTTTTAAAGAATATCACTCCAGAAGAAGCATGGAGCTCAATCAAACCAGATGTAAGTCACTTTCGTGTTTTTGGAAGTGAAGCATGGGCCCATATTCCAGATGAGAAACATAAAGCTTTAGAACCTAAGAGTGAAAAATGTATTTTTGTTGGATATTCTGAAGATGTCAAAGGATATAGACTTATTCCACTTAAGTCCGAAAATTTTATCATTAGAAAAGATGTAAAGTTTGCTGAAAATATATCGGCCTGCGAGCCTAGTTCGGCGGATGTGCCACCTCTCCCTATCTCTTCTACTTTTGAAAATATTTCTTCTTCAGATGATGAAAGCGAGGATGAAAATCCTCCCCCACCTTCTCAGGATCCTCCTTCAGCTCCTCAGCTTCCAAAATGGGTCCGTGCTACTCAGGATGCAGTAGGTGATCTTGCCGGTGATCCTATAGATCAGCGACGTACACGTTCTCAGTTCGAGAGAGCCTCTTCTTTACTGGCTCAAGCTTCAGTGAATTATGATCCTGACACCTTTGCAGAAGCTTCAGGCCATCCAGATTGGGAAGCAGCTATGAATGAAGAATATCATTCATTATTGGCAAATGATACATGGGATCTTGTTCCTCTACCAAAGGGACAAAAACTTGTTAGATGCAATTGGATTTACAGAACCAAGTATGGACCAGATGGGAAAGTTGATAAACACAAAGCTCGTCTTGTTGCTAAGGGTTTTTCACAAGTTGAAGGCATTGACTATACTGAAACCTTCTCCCCTGTTGCCAAAATGAACTCTATTCGCCTTGTTCTTTCCCTTGCTGCCTCTTTCAAATGGGAAGTCCATCAGATGGATGTTAAATCCGCCTTCTTGCATGGGGGCTTGCATGAAGAAATCTATATGGAACAACCTATTGGCTTTATACAAACAGACTCCAGCCTTGTATGTCGGCTTAAGAAATCCCTTTATGGTCTCAAGCAAGCTCCTCGAGCTTGGTATGCCAAAATGGATAACTTTCTTTTAGAATCTGGCTTCTCTAGGGGTCATTCTGACAATACTGTCTACACCAAGAAAGTGGGCAAGTCTCTTATCATTCTTGTTCTTTATGTTGATGATCTTATCCTGACTGGTAGTGATCCCAACCTTATAAACCATGTGAAGTCTAGCCTTAAAAGGAAGTTTGAAATGACAGACTTAGGACACTTACATTATTTTCTCGGTCTTCAAGTCTTGCAATCCAAGGAAGGTATTTCCCTTTCTCAGTCCAAATATGCCTGTGATATTCTACACCATTTTCACATGGAAGACTGTAACCCAGCCCCTTCTCCCTTTCAGTCTGGAGTCAAACTTTCAGTCACTTGTACTTCTCCTGAAGTTGATGCTACCTTATACCGTCAACTTGTAGGAAAACTTTTGTATCTAACCCATACTCGTCCTGACCTTTCCTTTGCCGTTGGCCTTGTTGCTCGGTTTATGCAAAACCCACATGAAAGTCATTGGAAAGCAGCTAAAAGAATACTTCGTTATGTTCGAGGTACAATTCAGTTTGGGATTCATTACAGTGCCGAAGCAGCTCCTCTATTGGTTGGTTTCATTGATTCCGATTGGGCTGGTGACCCTGATGATCGGAGGTCTACTGTAGGTTATGTGTTCACTCTTGGTTCAGGACCTATTACATGGGCTTGCAAGAAACAAGGTGCCATTTCTTCAGCAGAAGCAGAGTATCGTGGTGCCGTAGAAGCTAGTAAGGAAGCCTTGTGGCTTCGTCAGATCCTGTCAGAGTTTGGCTTTCAGCAGCAGCATCCGACTACACTTTGGTGTGATAATCAAAGTGCCATTCAGCTATGCAAAGATCTAGTCCAACATCAGCGCAGCAAACACATTGAACTGCACATGCACTTCATCAGAAAGCTCATTCACAACCATGTTCTTGAAGTGCAATATTTTTCAACAGATGATCAAGTTGCAGACATCCTTACAAAGGCTCTCACAGAGGCGAAGTTCACTAAACTTCGATTTATGGTTGGAGTTCAGGAAGTTGTCACTAAGGGGGGATAGGCTCTAATGCCTCCTTCCTTCTCCTATTGTGTCATATTTGTAAATCCTTCAATCCTATCCCAAGTTGTTCTTAAGGGGGGATGTTAGGATATTCCGACACATAGGAAATAGTTAAGTACAACTTGGTCTAGTATAGAGTTAGGTATAGAGTTAGGTAAAGTGTGTTTCTTTACTATGTACATTTTGTAACTTACAATCCGACGGTCACGATATGTAGTGATCCGACGGTTCATTCTCTCCTCGGTATTACCGACACTTGATTCGTGGCTTAACACCCGATTGGTCCATGATCTCTATTTAAAGAGCATGGAGGGTCATTTGTAGGGTAATCCGTCTATGAGAGAAGCATATGTAAATTTTCATTCTTTTATTAATAAATTGCCTGAAGTGGCCGTGTTGGCTCAGGCCGTGGACTGTTTCCCTCTTTGAGGGTTTTAACCACGTCAAAATACTGGTGTATTGATCTGTGATCTGTTTGTGAGCGCTGTCCTTTGGTGTTCTGTCTGAGGAACTTACCCTGTAAATTCCTACACAAACCCTAGAGATTAGACAAGATACCTGTGCCTGAATCAATCTTCATCAAGCTAAAATCAATAGCTGAAAATAAAATTATGCAGAAACATAAAACATCTAACAGCATTTCGAGAAGAGTAACACCAGCAAGATTTTTAACCCCAAAGTCTTTCTTTATTGCACAAAAAATGACTACAAGAGAGCTTTCTTTAGCACCAAACTTTCAGATCCAATCTGATCTCAAATGACCCCTAGCACCCTATTTAAAGGAAAAATTCCCAACGGCTAGTTCGAGTGATCCATGTCAAAACGATCTCGACTGTCGATGAGGATCGAGATATCTCTTAATCTCATCCGTCGAATTTTTAATGCATTAAAAAATTGAAATTCTGCATTTATTTACTCAAAAATATTATTTTATTATTTTTAAGTTTTTATTTTATTATTATTATTATTATTTATTTATTTATTTTATTTATTTATTTTTATTATTTTTTTTAATTTTTTTATATTTTATATATATATATATATTCCTTTTTAAACTTTTTTATCTTTTCAATTTTTCAATTTTTAATTTTTAATTTATTTTTAAATGGATTCTCAAACTTAGCTTTTGGAAAAATCACCTAGGACCTAGGACTCAGGACTTATGAGGGGATTAAAACATTTTCTAACCCTCAAGACACTGTTAGGATATTCCGACACATAGGAAATAGTTAAGTACAACTTGGTCTAGTGTAGAGTTAGGTATAGAGTTAGGTAAAGTGTGTTTCTTTACCGTTGTACATTTTGTAACTTACAATCCGACGGTCACGATATGTAGTGATCCGACGGTTCATTCTCTCCTCGGTATTACCGACACTTGATCCGTGGCTTGACACCCGATTGGTTCATGAATTCTATTTAAAGCGCATGGAGGGTCATTTGTAGGGTAATCTGTGCATGAGAGAAGCTTATGTAAATTTTCATTCTTTGATTAATAAATTGCCTGAAGTGGCCGTGTTGGCTCAGGCCGTGGACTGTTTCCCTCTTTGAGGGTTTTAACCACGTCAAAAATACTGGTGTATTGATCTGTGATCTGGTTGTGAGCGGTGTCCTTTTGGTGTTCTTTCTGAGGAACTTACCCTGTAAATTTCTACATGGTATCGGAGCTGGACACAACTAGAAGTGGACCACATAAATCACTATGCACAAGCTGTAAAGGGGCGGAGGCGTGCCAAGAGGCACGTTTTTCAAAACTGTCCCGATGATGTTTTCCGAGTACACATTCGAAACAAACACATTGAACTGCACATGCACTTCATCAGAAAGCTCATTCACGACCATGTTCTTGAAGTGCAATATTGTTCAACAGATGATCAAGTTGCAGACATCTTCACAAAGGCTCTCACAGAGGCGAAGTTCACTAAACTTCGATTTATGGTTGGAGTTCAGGAAGTTGTCACTAAGGGGGGATAGGCTCTAGTGCCTCCTTCCTTCTCCTATTGTGTCATATTTGTAAATCCTTCAATCCTATCCCAAGTTGTTCTTAAGGGGGGATGTTAGGATATTCCGACACATAGGAAATAGTTAAGTACAACTTGGTCTAGTGTAGAGTTAGGTATAGAGTTAGGTAAAGTGTGTTTCTTTACCGTTGTACATTTTGTAACTTACAATCCGACGGTCACGATATGTAGTGATCCGACGGTTCATTCTCTCCTCGGTATTACCGACACTTGATCCGTGGCTTGACACCCGATTGGTCCATGAATTCTATTTAAAGCGCATGGAGGGTCATTTGTAGGGTAATCCGTGCATGAGAGAAGCTTATGTAAATTTTCATTCTTTGATTAATAAATTGCCTGAAGTGGCCGCGTTGGCTCAGGCCGTGGACTGTTTCCCTCTTTGAGGGTTTTAACCATGTCAAAAATACTGGTGTATTGATCTGTGATCTGGTTGTGAGCGGTGTCCTTTTGGTGTTCTTTCTGAGGAACTTACCCTGTAAATTCCTACAGACACTTTACATCATGACTTTTAGAATTTTACATCTAAAGGGGGAAAACCCATTTGACATAGACCCTCATAGACTACCCAGTTCTGCGACACAACTATAATCTAGCAGATCAACATACTAGGATTCTCCTAAGATTCTAATGACAAAGTCCATTCCGGCTTTGGGGTTAGGCTGAAGGAAAACTCTGCTGATCATGGATCGATGAGACAAAAAACCTTCCGGAACGTAGATTATCACTAGAAAATTAGGTCCACCTAGGCAATTTACATACATGACTCAACTCTGCTAAGATTATTTACAATTCACACATGCAGACTGGGTTTACAACATAAATTGATCAAGTCGACGATGACTGTCGAATGGCACGGACACGTCAATTAAGCGCTATCCCTTTTGCGAAAAAAAGGGGGGTGTACTGCTATGGGAAGTTGACACGTAGTGGTCAACACACGACAATATGCTAAACTTCCGAATATCTTGAACTAACTGTCTTCAGGGGTCTTCCCGGCGAAGACCCTTTCCGGAGTGATTTTGCCCAGTGCCTGGTATGGAGTCCTATTCTGGACATACACTGTCGTGTTGCATGCTTCTACCCACTAGAATTTGGGCATATCCTGATCATACAACATTGCGCTAGCTGCTTCCACAATAGTCTTGTTTTTCTTTTTTGCTACTCCATTCTGCTCCCGATTGTAGGGAGCTGTCCACTCTCTTCTGATGCCTTCCTTAGCACAAAAATCAGTGAAGTCCTTGTCAACATACTCTCCACCATTGTTTGAGTGCAACACTTTTATCTTCTTTCTTGTCAGATTCTCCACTAGAGCCTTAACCTCTTTGAATCGACCAAAAACCTCATCCCTGGTTTTCAGAAATTAGATCCAAGTCTTTCTGGAATGGTCATCGATGAAGGTGACGAAGTATTCGAAACCACTAAGAGATTTTGTGGACATCGATCCGTAGATGTCTGAGTATATCAATCCTAGAACACTCTTAGCTCTATTTTTGCTTCTGGAAAACACTGCTTTGGCATACTTACCCAGAGCGCACCCTCTGCGTACATCATCTTGTTTGGTACTTAGTTCTGGAACTCCTGATACTGTTTTCCTGAGAATTCTTAGAGCCCCATGGTGCAAGTGTCCCATCCTCTTGTGCCATAGTTCATTCAAAGCTTCGTCTCCATTGCTGCCTATTAGTGCCATTGGTGATTCTAGTTGTAATCTATATAGCTTGTTACTTCTGATTCCAATCCGGGCCTTCCTTTTCCAACTCGGGTGTTTGATATACTTTCTCCTTAATGAAGAAAACGTCATAGCCTTTGTTTTGAAGTTGAGATACGGAGAGTAAGTTCATCCCCAATCCTGGCACATGCAACACAATGGTTGCTCGACGCTGTTCTCCTGCTTCAGTTTGAAAGACTACAGTACCTCTTCCTACTGGGGTATGCTTTGCCTTATTTCCCATGGTGATTTGAAAATTTATTCTTTCTTCCTTATAATTTGAAAAACATTCTTGAATTTTTGTCATATGCCAGGAAGCTCCACTGTCTATATACCAAACCTCATACGAGGAAAAGCTTGCTAGGTAAGCGACTTCTTCTTCCAATCTGGAAGCTAACATAGAAAAGTTGTGATCCATATCCCTTGTGCCATCTTCTGGAAATCTAAGTGAGTCCCTTTGAGTTGATACCTCTGCATCATGCTCTTGACCCATAGTCGATTTTTCTCTCCTGTTGCCAGATCTTTGCTATGATACCATGTGAAAATTTCTAATCTGAAATTCTACTGCAGCAACTGATTTATTTCACCTACTTATTCTTCACAATAAGTTATTTACGAAATCTCTTCAACAAATATTAAAATAAATTCTACTGCAGTTATCACATAATTACACAGAGAAAATACATGCACAAGAACCAATCACATCAACATAATTGTTTTTGGACAATTGTCCCCGGAAAAACCAAATGTGGGAAAACGGTGCAGCAGATGAGGGTTTTATTAATCTTCAGCAACAATCGCTTTTACAAGGAATGATTTTACAAAGAAACTGAAAGAAAAAAATTTAGACTTTCCTTTGGAACCTATCTGACACTTTGGAGACCCTTCTTCCACTCCTGTGTCACCTCTGCATCACTCTGCGTGGCTCAACGTGGCTCTGAGTGGCTCTATGTCCCTCTACGTTAGCCTACGTGAGGGCTACGTCTCTCCTATGGACTGTGTCTCACTCTACACTGCCTCTCAATGTCCTTGTGTCACCTCCTCCTCAGTCACTGACTGCAACTGATGCCCTCCTCCTCCTCCACCCTGCAACTCTCCCTTTGAAATCGATCTCCTTCTCTTGAGAATCGATTTTCCTTGAGACACTGAGTATCTGCCGGTGTGTCTCCAAATGATCCTCAAGTGTTCTCTTATACTTTTCTGACCGAGATTAAGTCTTTAATCAATGGCTAAGATTAAAACAGACTTGATCTTTGTCTCTTAGAAGTTTTTCACCCTTATCTTTATTAATACCCATTAATATTTTTATTTTCCTAAGTTTAGACTTAAGAACCCATTAAAAATATTAAATATTTTAATAACTCCTCATCCGGGTGGAATTTCTCAAAAATGATTTCTGGGTCTTGGAGATCTCATGTGCCTTAGCCTCTCTTTCAAATTTCAAGGCTAGAGCACATCTGATGCTATCAAAAATCAACAACCAGAAAACCTTTGCTAGGCTTCAAACTCTATGTACATGAAATATTTTGTATATAAGCTTATGATTTTGAATTAATATTCCAGTCCCATGTCTTTGTAGTATAATATTTCATTATCTGTAAAGGCCTTTTCTATGTAGTAAGGACCATGCCACTTTTATTAGTAAATTAAGCTTCAAATCAGGATTTTTGCATGTTGTATGGCTTTTACCTTGCAATTTATCAAAAATGATTCTTATTCATCTTTTATCAAAGTGATTTGCCTAAGGGCACCCTCAAGTGTTACACTTTCTCTTGTTCATGGGATTGCCTCTTTCTAGCACACGTGTTATTTCTCTCTTTAGGGTTGTGCCCTTCTTGGTTGATTTCTATTCAAAAATTGGGTGTCCCTAGCGCTGGTTTAATTTCACTTTATTGCAAAATTAGCATTTGTGTTGCTTCCCTTCAATTCTGGCACTATCTCTGGTGAATTTCAACACAGTTCAGAACAATCTTGGGTCTTCTATTTATTTATTAATGGGCAAGTTGTAAGCAATCATGTCATTTTGGGTTACATCGAACAACGTTCTTGTCTTGTCTGATAGTTGAGAATAAGAAATTTATTAGGGTTGATGGATTGCATCACTTGTTACACTAATTTGATTACACTGATTGGTCATGATTGTGTCAGTTAAGGTTGGTAGGTAGGTGTCAAATAAGTTCAATCATTTTCTGATTGAACAATATTGTAGGTTTTAGGTCGTTTTTCTGTTCATGTTTTGTGTTTTGTTATCTCTGGTCTATAATTAAAATTATCATAGATGGTTTGTGCATGAGTTACGTCAGGGTCATGATGAATGCTTTCAGATATGGCTGAGTGCAGTTTGAGTCTGGGTCGTTTGCCAAGTTACAGAATTGCAAGCCTTAATCATTGTTGCAGTTGGAGCTTATAGAGTTCTCAACATCCACAGAGGAATACTGTCCCCAAGTTGGAGCTACTGTTAACCCGTGTCTGCAACACCCACATCTACATCCTATGCAATACAAGTTTTAAGTCCTGGTTATTTAGGTTCATAATGTATCTTGAAATCTTCCTAGAAAATTATCATGCTAAATAACTTGCAGAACTCCAACATTGAAATAATGGTCTTATTCTGTTTCAAGGCAAGAGATCTCTACTAATGAGTAGCAAAGAAGATTTCTCTAAAGATTATGAAGTTGAAGGGCATAAAATTTAAATATTTTCAGGATGCCTTCATTGAAAAAGGGGATAATTCATGGTGATTTGAAGCTTGGGCTTGTAGCCTTGTCTTCTTTGACAAGTGGGGTGGATATGGGACACCTGCTGCAAAAGCTGTTTTGTGACTTGTGAAATGGAGTTCCATATTTCACTTGAAGTGTTTCATCTGACTGTTAAAGCTCAGGATACTTCAGCTTAGGTGTGCCTAGACAAAGAAAATGGTTGAAGTTGCAACATTTACTATATACCTAGAAACTATTCTTATATATTTGGCTCATGTTCTTGGACTGAAATTTTTATCTATTGCAGTAACTGGGAATTATTCTTCTAACTGTAAATTTAATTATGCAGTTTATTTGCTACGACAAACAATGAATAAAATTGCAACTGCAATTTTCACCATAAAATACTGTGGAAAATAAAATAGTGAAAATTGAGAAATTCTAGCACACACAAGAATTTTGACACAATTATTTTTGGACAATTGTCCCCGGAAAAACCCAACTTGGGAAAACTGGTGCACCAAATGAGGGTTTTTTATTATTATTCTTCAACAACAATTCTGAGTACATTAATTTAGATGCCCAACTGGCAATCTAATTTGAGGAAATGCTGGCAAAATTATTGTGAGAATTTTCTCTCACCCCACAGCTAATTTTTGCCTCCGAAATGACCTCCCTAGCCTTTGCGTTGAGCCTCCTGAGTCACGCTCTATGCAAAGCTTACGCTGACCTTGTGAGAATTTTGGCCTTCCTTCCTTTGCCCCTTCCGAGGACTAGAAACCTTCCTCCCGCAATGCTGCTACCCTACTCTTCCACCTGCGACTCACCCTCTGACTCTATCTTTTTTGTTGAGTTACTGCTACTGTGAAAATCGAACTACCTAGGCAACTCAGTGTCTGCACTAGTGTTGGATGTGGAGCATGATTGTTCAGAGGTCTTTGTTTTAGCCGGATGTATACCCCAGGAAGTTTGTGCACCCCTCCACGTGGGGGGGTGCGGGGCAAGCCCCCCCCCCCTGCAAGGGTCCGGGGGGGTCGATCCCCCCCGGCTGGGGGGTCCGGGGGCTAGCAGTCCCATGGCGGGGATAGATGTAAACTTGCCTTGTAAAAGTATAGTAATTTCTAGTCAATCTGGGCCGTTCATTAGGCAGATGATCTGACAGTAGAACTTATGTTTAGTTTAGGGTTTTTTGCCCTAAAAGGCAACCCCTCTCTTTGTATGAGGGCATTGTATTTGAGGTTGTGTAATAGATGTGTATTCTTTGAGCGATAAGCAGAGAGGTGAGACTGTGAGCGAAAACAGAGGATATTACAGCGGATCTGTTGTAAGTTGTGTCTCTTCATTTTGCTGAATAATAGAAAGGAAGGACTGGCTGTTCGGGGTGGATGTAGCCCAAACTGGGTGAACCACATATATCTGTGTCTCTCTTGTTTTATGCGTTTTCCGTGTTTATATTTCTGCAATATTTTGTGTTCCATTGCTCCGTATTATATAATTTTCTAACAATTGGTATCAGAGCCGAAGGTCTATTTGGCTAATAAAATTGCAGGAAAGAAGGGTTCCTTGTTTGAGTGGGAGCAATGGCAGAAGATGGTAAGTTTAGGGTCGATAAATTTAACGGCCAAAACTTCTCGCTGTGGAAGATGCAGATGGAAGATTATTTGTATCAGAAAGATCTATACCTACCATTGGGCAGAAAAACAAAGATGCTGACGGGTATGACAGATGAAGAATGGAACCTTCTCGATAGAAAGACATTCGGAACAGTACGGTTGTGCCTCACAGCGTCGGCCACCTTCAACATTTCGAAGGAAACAACGACAGAGGGTTTGATTAAGGCGTCGGAGAAACTATATGAAAAACCCTCGGCCTCAAACAAGGTATTTCTTATGAAATGGTTATTTAATATGTAGATGTCGGAAGGTGGATCTGTTGCAGACCATTTAAATGATTTTAATACTGTTACAAGTCAGCTATGTTCTGTAGGGGTAAAATTTGATGATAAAGTTAGAGCTCTGTTATTCTTGTGCTCATTACCAGAAAGTTGGAATGGTTCAGTAATGGCCATTAGTAACTCTGTTTCTGGATCTAGTACTTTAAAGTTTGATGATGTTGTCAGTGCTATCCTTAGCGAGAAAATGCGACGGAAAAGCTCCGGTGAGACATCGGGTAATGCTTTGAGTGCAGAGTCTAGGGGAAGAAAAATGGAAAGAGGAAAGAGCTCAGGATATCGCAGTAAATCAAGGAAAGGCAGATCCAAGTCTAGATCGGGGATAGTGTGCTGGAAATGTGGAAAGAAAGGACACCTAAAGAAAGACTGTAGATCTCAGAAGGGAAAAGAAGGAGATGAATAGCAAGAAAACAATCATGAAGCAAATGTGACAGGTGAGGTGTTACAAAATGCTTTGATTCTTTCTTTCGAAAATATTACTGATTCCTGGGTGGTAGATTCAGGGGCCTCATTCCATGCCACACCTGATAAGAAATACTTTCATGACTATGTTCAAGGAGATTTTGGACAAGTTCGTTTGGGTGATGATAAACCTTGTAAAATTGTTGGAATGGGTAAGGTTCTTGTAAAACAGCAGAATGGAAACCAATGGCTACTAAAGGAGGTAAGGCATGTTCCAGATCTAAAGAAAAATCTGATTTCAACAAGGCAGTTAGGCGGTGAAGGTTGTCTGACAACTTTCACAGATATAGCTTGGAAGGTCACCAAAGGAGCTCTGGTAATAGCAAAAGGCGAAAAGGTTGGTACATTGTATTTATGCAATGGTATTTCTAACTCTGTTAATGCTGTAACTTCCAAAGGAGCAGATGCAGCATTATGGCATCATAGGCTCGAACACATGAGTGAAAAGGGGATGAAGATTCTTCACTCAAGGAATTTGTTGCCGGGTTTGAAGAATGTTGATTTGGACTTCTGTGAGAATTGCATTTATGGAAAACAGAAGAGAGTCAGATTTCTCAGAGTTGGGAAGGAAAAGAAAAGCGAAAAATTAGAGCTTGTGCATACAGATGTATGGGGACCTGCTCAGGTATCATCTCTCGGTGGCTCTCGTTATTATGTTACTTTTATTGATGATGCAACTAGAAAAACTTGGATTTATTGTATTAAGAATAAATCTGTTGTATTTGATACTTTCAAGAAATGGAAAGCTTTGGTTGAAATTGAGACAGGAAAGAAATTGAAGTGTCTTAGATCAGACAATGGAGGTGAATATTGCAGCAAAGAGTTTGATAGGTACTGTTCAGAGCATGGAATTCGCAGAGAGAAGACAGTTCCAAGAACACCACAAGAAAATGGTGTGTCAGAAAGGATGAACAAAACAATCATGGAGCGTGCAAGGTGCATGAGATTGCATGCAGGATTGCCTTTACAGTTTTGGTAAGATGCTGTAGATATTGTTGTTTATCTAATAAACAGAGGGCCTTCAAGTTCCTTGGATGGTGGTGTTCCAGAGGAAGCATGGATAGGTAAAAAGGTAAACTAATTCTTTTTAAAGCCTTTTGGTTGTGAGGCCTTTGTCCATATTGATAAAGAAAATAGAACAAAGCTTGAGGCAAAGTCAAAAAAATGTACCTTTATTGGAGATAGTGTTAATGATTTTGGTTATCACTTATATGATTACGAAAATCACAAAATCATTAGGAGCAGAGATATAATATTCAATGAAAAGGTCTTCTATAAGAATCAGTTGCAAGAAAAGAAACAGGAAAAAGAAAACAAAGAATACGCAGTTCTTGACGAAATCACTGAAAAAGTAAAGGTGCCTAAAAATAATAATAATCAACAACCACAACAACAGCAACCACCACAATAGCAATAGGCACCACAAACACCTGAAAGTGGTGTTAGAAGATCTACCAGGATAAGTAGACCCCCTGAACGATACTCTCCTTCATTATATTATTTATTGTTCACTGATTCTGGTGAACCCGAATGTTATGAAGAAACAATGCAGGTTGAAAGCAGGAAGAAGTGGGAGGTAGCCATGGAAGAAGAGATGGACTCCTTAATGCATAACCAAACTTGGGACTTAGTCAGGTTGCCTGCAGGAAAAACTACATTGAAGAATAAATGGGTTTACAGGCTGAAGGAAGAAGATGGAGGAAAACAAAGGTACAAAGCTAGACTTGTGGTGAAGGGGTTTGCACAGAAGAAAGGTATTGATTTTGATGAAATATTTTCTCCTGTTGTTAAAATGACTTCAATCAGAGCTATTTTAAGTCTAGTAGCAGTTGAAGATTTGCATCTTGAGCAGTTAGATGTAAAGACAGCCTTTCTCCATGGGGATTTGGGGGAAGAGATATATATGCAGCAGCCACAAGGATATGAAGTGAAAGGAAAGGAGAAACTAGTGTGCAGGTTGAAGAAGAGCTTGTATGGCTTAAAACAGGCTCCAAGGCAGTGGTATCTAAAATTTGACAAGTTTATGTCTGAACAAGGTTATACTAGATGTCACTCTAATCATTGTGTTTATCTGAAAAAGCAAAATGATGGCAGCTATATTATATTGTTATTATATGTAGATGACATGCTTGTTGCAGGGTCTAACATGTAGGAAACAAATGTGCTCAAAAGAAAATTGGCAAATTCATTTGCAATGAAGGATTTGGGAGCTGCAAAACAAATCCTTGGTATGAGAATAACTAGAGACAGGAAAAATCGTAAATTAACATTGTCTCAGAATGAGTACATACAAAAGGTGTTGAAAAGATTTAATATGCACAATGCAAAACCAGTTAGTACACCTTTCACTAGCCATTTCAAACTTAGTAAGGAAATGTGCCCAAAGTCCCAAGAAGACATGGATTATATGTCTAAAGTTCCATATGCATCAGCAGTTGGAAACTTAATGTATGCAATGGTCTGCACAAGGCTTGATATTGCACATGCAGTGGGAGTTGTAAGCAGGTACATGAACAATCCAAGAAAGGAACATTGGATGGCAGTGAAATGGATTCTCAAATATTTGAAAGGTACCACAAATCAAGCATTATGCTTTGGTGGTTCAAACATTTCTCTACAGGGATATGCTTATTCAGATATGGCAGGTGACAGAGATAACAGGAGGAGCACTACAGGATATGTATTTACTGTAGATGGAACAATTGTCAATTGGGTTTCAAAAATCCAAAGTGTTGTTGCACTTTCAACAACAGAAGCAGAGCATGTTGCTGCTATTAAGGATAGTAAAGAAATGATTTGGTTACAAAGGTTTATGGGTGAATTGGGTAAGGAGCATGATATGGACACCTTATACGGTGATAGCCAAAGTGACATTCATCTTGCAAAGAACTCAGCATTTCATTCCAGGACTAAACACATACAGCTCAAGTACCATTTCATACGATCAGTGTTGGAAGATGGAGAGTTGAAGTTGGAAAAGATACACACTAGCCAAAATCCTGCAGATATGCTAACAAAAGTTGTAACCAGGGAGAAACTGAAAACATGCTCAGTTTCAATTGGTCTTCAAGGATGACGATGAAGATGAGAAACAGCCAGGTCCAAAGAGGAGTCATTGTCCAGCAAATGAAGCAACGATGGAGTTGCTACAATCATTCTCCAAGTGGGAGATTGTTGGATGTGGAGCATGATTGTTCAGAGCAATGTGGAAAAAGTCGAAGTCGGGATTAATTCGGCAAGGGTCCAAAAGTTGAAAAACTCGGCAAAGTCGGGAGTTTTTCGAAAAAGTCGGCAAAATTAAAAAAACACAAACTTATTCATTTTTTTAATTTTTTTTTAACATCTAGAGTATCCACAACATCAAATAAATGCATTTCCACATAAACATGTAAAGAAAGCTAATATATAATATGTATATGAAGTCTAGTGCTACATCACATATCAAAATAGTGAATCAACTCCTAAATTTTGAGTCCTGTCTGAGTCTCAACTCTCAAGAGTCAATATATCAAAAAAAAATATAATAAATGTACATCATGAGTCATCTAAAAGTCATCAAGTAATCACTAATCAGTCATTGAGATCCTCTTCCCCTTTTACGGGAATAGGGAATGGCTTTGCCTTTTCCTCTAGAGGAAGAAGACCCTGCCCCTGGGGATACAAAATGAAATGGACTCAATCGTCCTCTAGAAGCCGATGGAAGAGGTGGCCTCTGTGCTATGCTGCTGCTGCTGCTCCCCACCCTAGATGGTGTCACCTCCTCCTCAGCGTCCTCATCCAGCTCTGCTACTGCCTCCTGACCCTGATGTTGCTTCGCCTCCTCCTCCTCTATCTCTGGCTCTCCCTCCTCTGCAACTGCTACATCCTCTAGATCCACACCTAACCAATCCGGGATCGTGTCCAAGATCGGCCTCTCAGTCTCGACTCTCCATGAAGCGGTGGTATCAATATTGTCCAATGAGATGGCTTCCACATCAGTAGGTTTCTGACGCTGTCTCACCCACAATCGAAGATTGTAGTAGACGTAGACCATGTCATTGAGGCGTTAGGACTCCAATCTGTATTAGGGTCATAGATTGTAAATTAGTACTTAGAAAATTTAAATATTAAAATTAATCAAACGAATTCAAAAAAATTAATTTGAAATCTTTTTCGTTTTTACCTGTTGCGCTTTTTGGAGTGTATTTTGTCAAATACACTCCAGTTGCGCTCACACCCAGAGGAACTGCATGTTTGGCTGAGCACTCGAATGGCAAGCTTTTGGAGATGGGGTACTCTGGCACCATGGCTTGTCCACCAAGCATCTACAAGTTAAAAGAAAAATGAGAAACATAAAAAAAAAACATTGAAATTCAAAACTTGAAAGTTTGAAACAAACTGAAGCTTACCTGGCATTTTGGTCGTCCTATTCTTAATAGCCATGTTAAAACCAAATGTGCCAACTCCCATCCTATAGACCTCCATTTCTTTAGAAATCTCCTCACGTTCTTGCTCAGATGACACCATCCTCTCGACACAAGTGAAGAATCCATCCATCACCTCGACATCAAATCTGAAACCACAAGCATAAGAAAATGCAGGGTTGAGGTAGACACCTACAACATGAATGGGGTGACGGAGGGTATTGTTCCATCGCTGATCAATCACTCTCCATATGACCTGTTGTTCCTCTAATCCCTCGTCTCCCTTATCTGCATAATAAGCACGAATGGCTTCTTTGGCCCTATCCATGGCCTCATACAAGTAGCCCATTGCGGGCTTGTCTCAATCAACCAACCGAAGAACCTTTACCAAAGGTTCTGAAATGGCACACACCTCCTCTACTCCTGCCCAAAAGCTTTGATCATATGAAACTAGTCTGCATATGCCCTCTCCCTCCAGTTTGCGGCTAATAGATAAAGAATGCCAATCCACTGAGAGAAACATGCTCTTCACCTCCCACATAGAATTCAACAAAGACTGAAGAGATATGAAAGTAGTGGCAAATCGTGTAATGGTAGGCCGCACCAACTCTTTGTTGTTGGTGAATTTTCTCATCAAGCTAAGCACAGATGAATGATTATATATAAATTTTGTTATGCTCTTGGATGATTCAACAATATCCCTCACAGTAGGAATCTTACCTATATCCTCCAACATCAAGTCAATGCAATGAGCAGCACAAGGTGTCCAAAACAAGTTAGGATACCTCTCCATAAGCATCTTGCCAGCTGCAACATAATTTGCAGCGTTGTCCGTTATGACTTGGACAACATTGCTTGGGCCTACTTCCTGAATGAAGAGGTCCAACAACTCACATAATGTACGTGCATCTTTAATGTGTGCAGATGCATCAACAGATTTCATAAACATTGTCCCCTTGGGACAACTAACCAAGAAGTTAAGAAGGGTCCTACCCTTCTGGTCAGTCCAACGGACAATAATCTTTGGGTTTCCATGTAGCTTTTGAATTGTTTCCATAAATGCAGTAGAAACTGTATTGGCTTTCAATGGATGTGATAATGCACAAAAGTGTGCATACTTGGTAAGTCTGTCAACTACCACCATGATGACACTCTTTCCCTCAGACTTGGGTAAACCTGTGATAAAATCCATTGAAACCTCCTCTCAACATTGGCTTGGAATGGATAAAGGTTGTAATAGACCCGGGGTCTTAAATTGTTTCAACTTTATTTTGTTGGCAAACCAAACATTCTGCCACAAACTTTTGAATATCTGATTTAAGGCCATCCCAAAAAATTTCCTTCTTAACCCTGTGGTAAGTTTTTAAAAATCCTGAGTGCCCTCCTAAGGGAGAAGTGTGCAATTCCATAAGAATCTTTTGTTTGAGTTGCGAATTCTTACAGAGGTATAAGCGATCTTTGTACCATAACGAATCATTTTGCCAGCTAAATGTATCAGATGTACTGGAATCTTGTTGTAACTTTCGAATAAGTGCCCACACTTCTGCATCATTCTTCCACTCCTCCCTTGCTTCATTTATCCAATCTGGTTGGATAATAGAAATGGCGCACAACATCGCTTCCACATCCTCATCCTTTCATGAGAGTGCATCTGCTACCACATTTTGCTTCCCTTTTTTGTAGACGATTTCAAAGTCATAACCCAACATCTTTGTGACCCACTTTTGTTGCTCTTCAGAGGATAATCTTTGTTCTAAAAAGTATTTAAGGCTATCATGATCTGTTTTTACCTTGAAGTGTCTTCCCATTAGGTAGGGTTGCCATTTCTTAAGTGCATGTAGTATTGCCAACATTTCCTTCTCATAAATAGCTTTGTGTAAAAACTTTCCCTTGATTGGACGACTTTCAAAAGCAATGGGTCTTTCATCTTGCATTAAAACAACACCAATTCCATTTCCTGAAGCATCACATTCCACAATAAAGGTTTTTGTGAAGTCCGGTGCTTGGCACATTGCCTTTTTAAGATGTTCGAAGGCCTTTGTTGCTTCTGGAGTCCACGAAAATGCATCTTTCTTCAATAATGTTGTTAGAGGTGCTGCTATTCTCCCATAATTCTTAACAAACTTGCGATAATACCCTGTCAACCTGAGAAATCCTCGCAGATGCTTTATGGATGTGGGGATTTTCCATTCCTTAATGGCTTTAATTTTGCTAGGGTCTACCTTAACTCCTTCATGAGATACAATATGACCTAGATATTCCACCTCTTGTACTCCAAAGAAACATTGGATCTTTTTGCATATAATTGTTTCTCCTTCAATAGTTGTAGCACCCTGTCAACATGTTCAACATGATCCTTCCAAGACTTGCTGTAGATTAGTATATCATCAAAAAATACTAACACAAATTTTCTAAGGAAGGGTTTGAAAATGGAATTCATCAAACCTTGAAATGTAGAAGGTGCATTGGTAAGGCCAAAAGGCATGACCAAAAATTCATAATGACCCTCATGAGTTCTAAATGCTATTTTTGGAATGTCTTCAGTCTTCATTCTGATTTGATGATATCCTGAACGAAGATCCAACTTGGTGAAGTAAATTGATCCATGCAATTCATCCAATAATTCATCAATGACAAGAATGGGAAACTTATCTTTAATAGTGAGCTTGTTGAGCTCCCTATAATTCGGACACATCCGCCATGATCCAACCTTCTTGTGCACCAATACTACTGGAGCAGAGAAAGAACTTTGACTAGGTTGAATTATACCAGGCTCTAGCATTTCTGCAACCATACGTTCAATTTCACAATTTTGGGCATAGGGATATCTGTACGGCCTGATGTTTGGAGGAACACTTCCTAGAATCAGATGAATAGCATGATCATGATCACGAATAGGTGGGAGACCTTTGGGAGTCTCAAATACCTTGGAATGATTGTCCAAGACTTTTTGGAGATCTGGAGAAATAGATGATTCTGATGTGGAAACATCTAGTGAACATAATTGTGCAATTACACCTCTTTGTTCCTTATTTAGAAGCTTTGTCATACTGTTAGAGCTGATTATATTTCCCGGTTTCCCTGCAATACCCCTTAATTCAACTTCCTTTCCTTTCGCAGAAAATTTCATGAAAAGTTCTTGAAAATTAAAAGCTATTGTACCCAAGGATTGTAGCCATTAGACTCCTAGTACAACATCAGCACCTCCCATTGGAATGGAAAGCATTGGGCTAGTCAATACATATTCTCCCATGGATAGCTTGATATTATGGCACTTTCCAAAGCAATTTATCGTTCCTCCATTTGCAATCATCACTTGACACTCTGGTGCTGGATATAGGAAGCAATATTCCTTTGCTACCTTACAATGAATAAAATTATGGGTACTTCCTGAATCAATCAACACTATTACCTTTTTCTTCTTGATTTGTCCTTCTATCTTGATGGTTTGAGGAGTGGTAATTCCAGCCAATGCATTACAAGATATGGTCGGATTCATTTCTTCTTTATCTAGGCTTTGTTCCTGGAGTATATCCTCTTCCTTTGACCTTTCTTGCTCCCTTTCTTCTTCCTCTTCACAATCTATGTAGAATAATTTCTTCTTAGCACGCTTATGACCTTTAGTGTATTTGCTATCACAACTATAACAAAGCCCTTTTGCTATTTTTTCTTCCAATTGTTGTGGTGTCAACCTTATAGGTTGTGGAAGGCTAGGGGTAACAACACTTCCATCTTTATAGTTGTGACTGGTATGCTCCCTGGTTGCCATAATTTTGCTTTCCATTTTTCTTGCTAACCTGAATGCCTTCTCTAATGAATCAGGTTCCCAAAGGCGAACATCATGTTGGATATTATCCTTTAAAGTCCCTATGAACACATCAATCCTATGCTCCTCTGGAATATTTTGTACTCTTATGTTCAATTTTTGGAACTCCTCAATGTGCTCCATTATTGAACCTTTTTGTTTGAGACTTATCAATTGGCTAAAAAAGGTGTTGCCTTTTGTATCCTCATAATGTGCTGTCAATTCTTCCGTAAAAATTGCCCAAGTGATAATTTGTTTACGAGAACAAAGCCATTGATACCATAGAAACTGATTTGGTTCCAAATATAAAGTTGCAATACATACCTTTTGTGTGTTTTGCACATTATTGAGATCAAAAAATTGCTCCATCTGTAATATCCATGTTGCGGGATCCTTGCCATCAAACTTCCTCATATCAATTTTTGGAATATGGTGGGTCTTCGATCCAGCATTAAAGTCTATGGAATCATGATTAACATTTCTTTTGTTCTCATCATGAGTTTCCTTTATTACCCTTTCACCATTAGTGATCATTTCTTGTAGCAACTTATTCATATTTATCTTCAATTCTTCCATGTCTGTCTTCAAATCTATCTTCAAATCGTCCATCTTAGCTACCACGTCATTCATCTTAGCTTCTACGCCTTTCTTTAAACAATCCATCTTAGCTTCTACGCCTTTCTTTAAACCATCCATCTTAGCTTCTACATCTTTCTTTAAACCATCCATCTTAGATTCAGTTCCTTTTTGTGCAAGTGACACTAGTTGTACTTGGTCTCGTAATTTTGATATATCATGTTGCATTTCTTCCTCTTCTTCAGGAGTCATGCTAGAGCTTTCAGGTTGCCTACTAGGTGTTTTCATTTTCTTTCCTCAGGGCATCAATTACCAATAATAATGCTTTACTATGCCCTTTGAATTCCTTCAAACTAATTTTTCAAACCAAGCTTATGCAAAAATTTAAAAAAAACTACACACCTTTTTTCACTTTGTAGGAGCCTGATATTGAATCTGATGTATCTCTGTAATTTCGGATCATCCAATTATGAAATTGTGATCTGTAGTAGCCCTCTGCGTCCTCTTTCCAATGCCACCAGTCTGATCCAAATTGGATTCTCCAAGAAAGAGTTATGCACAATCTCCCATAGTGACCTGATTATAGACTAGTTCAGTAGAGTGAACTTGTACGACGTGCCACGAGTCACTGTTTCGACTTTTGGCTCTGAAAAATATATACAAGAAACTACAGTCCGTCCTCTTTCTATACCTTCTTACGAAATTTCAATCCAATGTTCAGAAAGAAAGTTATGACGATTTTCCCCAGGTCACCTGTTTGGAATGTAATTCAGGAGTTTGCAAAAAGACCAACTTCCTCAGATCATATCTCCACAAATATAGCGCGAAAAGCTCTGAAATTCGGACTCGAGATTCAGTGCGATTTCTTCTCAAATGGGTTTTTTTTTTTAGCTTCTGAAACGTCGTAGAAAAAAAGTTATAGCGAAAATTCCACGATAACATGTTTGGAGTAGCGAAACCTTAGAATCCAAAGCTCTGATACCAAATGTTATGAAACCAGCTCAAGAAAAAGATAGAAAATATAGATCAACGCCTTAGAATTCAGCCTCTTCGAGGGGGAAACCTCCTTTACATTACATAAATGAGCAATTCTTGGATGATTCAAATGACAAAACCTCCTTTGTATATATAGGAGTCTAAGGAGTCACAATATAACCCAACCGACTTAACAATAATAATATAAAGCCACAAAAATAACAATAGAGGGATTCTATGGGGCACAGTAATAAAAATATGGGGACAATAGGGGCACAACAATATTAATAAGGGATACAACTACAATAGTAATGGGGTAATCACTAGTATTATAGGGTCCTATCAGGCACCCAGAGCATAGTATTCCAGGAATAAGGAATACTTGATGAGCTTGGGCTTCACCAAGAGTGTTGCAGATCTTGACCTTTACTTCATAATTGTTAATGGTGGTCCTTTGATCTTGATGTTGTATGTGGATAATTTGTTCCTTGTTGGGACAAAGAGGCTCATTGTTGGGTGCAAGAGGGAGTTAGTCTCTGAGTTCGAGATGAAGGATCTTGGCTTGATGCACTATTTCTTGGGATTGGAGGTGTGGCAGAGACTTGATGAGATCTTCCTTGGACAAGGGAAGTACATTGTTCAGATTTTGAGGAGATTCGGTATGATGGAATGCAAGTTCATGGCTACATGTATGGTGACCAATTTGAAGAATCTGAGTGATTTTGCTTCAGATTCAGATTTGCTAGATCCCAAGATGTACAGATAGTTGATTGGATCCTTGATGTACCTAGTTAACACCAGACCCGATATCTTTTTTTGTAGTGAACACCTTGAGCTAGTATATGGTTGAGCTGAGGCAGGTAAATTGTGTTGAGGAACCGATGTGGCACAATTGGATATGGTTTGAGATATGTCTCAGGAGGTGAAGTGAGGCTACAGGGATTTACTGATTCAAATTGGGTCGGGAGTGCAAAGGACAAAAAGAGAACCTCGAGGTGCTACTTCAACCTGGGACCGCCTATGATACCCTAGTTTAGCAGGAATTAGATTATCGCACTCAATACAATAGAGGCAGGTTATATGATAGCCAGTTCCACAAGTCAAGACGCAGTGTGGCTTCAAAAGCTACTTGCAAGGATATTTGATCAGGTGGAGGTCAAATATCACTTCATCTGAGACATGGTGCAGAAGGGAACAATGAAGCTTCAGTACATATCCACAAACGAGTAGATTGTGGACATTCTCACCAAGCCTTTGTCTAGAGCGAAGTTTGTATAATTTAGAGAGTAGATTTGCGTGATGCATAATGTCTTCCTCATTGAGAGGGAATGTTGATGTCTTTGTAGAATTGGGAGGACTAAGTAACCATGTTGATTTGGTTGGGTCATGCTGATTTGACCAGGGGAGATGAATACATTCACTTGAGGAGCCATGCTTATTTGACTGTGCCATGCTAATTTGGCCAAGGGTGAATGGCCCAAGGGTAGACCTTCTCCTAAGAAGCCATGTTGATTTGGCTGGGTCATGCTGATTTCACTAGGGGAGTTGGATACATTTACCTAAGAAGCCATGTTGATTCGGTTGGGCCATGTTGATTTGGCCAGGGGTACATGGCCTAGGTTGCTCACATTGCTTGCTCCAGGATGGAGCGATTTATATCTTTGGACGTGCATGTGAGGGGACACTACATCAAAATAGCAAGCTCATGAAATTTTCTTGTGGAAGGAGAAATCTCAGGTAAGGGGAACTATGTTCGTAGCTAAATAGAATACCTCCCTCGCTAAGAGGGAGTGTTGATTTTTGTGTAGCATTGGGATTTATTCTTGCTTTGCTAAAGGGCCTCTAAGTTGGACTGGAAAATTTATGTAAAATTGAATTTTTGAAAAGTCACATCGGCCCAAGAAAGTCAAGTCAGCCTGCCCAGTGAGGGGACGTGTCCCTTGGGGTATCACGACTCACGCCCATTTCGACAAGTATAAATAGAGGATGTGATGTCTCATTTTTCTCCACCAACGAAGGGCAATTCTTTCTATCATTCTTATCTCTCTTAGATAGCTGCAAGTGTGAGAAGAAGGGTGAGTTTTTGACTAGCAAGTTTGATTTTTGTCTTTCGATCGAGTTGATCAAGTTTAACTAAGCGTTTGTTGTTTTTCCACGATATTGGAGTCTAGGATATAATCTTAAATCACTGACGCTACCAATCCAAGTATAACAACAAGTCTACTTTGCCACAACAGAAGATAAACAACAGTAAATCTACTAGTGCACAAAATATACACAACTTTTTACAGAATATGTACAATTACCCAACTTCGTTATATTAATAAAACTAATAATACAATAGTCTAGGGATCCCTTACCAAGGACAATGGCCCTCAAATATCCACAAGTACAAGAATACAAGATACAAGATACATTGAAGATCTAGCTGCTGTAGTCTAAAATCACAGTTGCTTTATCGTATCCTGTACATTGTGGGTGCACCTACCTCTATCAATGCACCAAGTCCATCTGGCTAATGAATAGCAGCGATCCAATCTGCCCTCTAGCCGATCATAAGTCCATCTGTCATCAACACATAGGGTATTCACGCTCAATAGCTGCTCCTTCGTCCTTGAAGGCAACACTACTTCGAGAATTTTGCCCACTGCTACTTCTAAGCTCTTTTGGGACTTGTCTTCCCAATATAGTCTTCCCTACGCTGCTCAAATAAAGGCTAACATAGGGCAGGAGGGTTGCCACGTATCATCATCGAATGTCATTTCTCTAATAATGAACACGGGTTGTCAACAATTGCTCTTCCTGGCTGGCCAAACCTTGAGCTCCAACAAACTGCCTCTCTTAGAAGCTAAGTGTCCTTCCCTGCACTGCACTTAGGGCTCACACTTAGGAACTTTCACGCTGCCCTCCAACAGTCCTCAAATGCCCAATACCACTCAAAACAAACCATCCATCCAATCTGGTCCAAAACTAGACCCAAAACCTAGCAATAATGGAGAAATGACATACCTCATAAACTAATGTTCATGGACTGAAGTCTGGTCACTGGTTAGGGCATACCTGTAGCCCACATCAGCCCTTTATCTATGACCAAAAGAACCACAAAACATTGTGGCCATCTTCCTTCTCCAAGTCTGGTAACTCGCTGCCCTAACTGACTACTCCAACACCTAGTTTTAAGCTTGTTTGGGTGTTTGGCTAAACAACCACTACAAGACTATGACCTAGTCACCATAGGTCTGTCACCCTCTGGTCATGCTCAAGGAAGAAATACCATGTCAAAACAAGCCTATAACAACTCTCTCTCTACTCGGGCTTCCTACAGATTGATATGCGCTTCAAACAGTCACAAGAAAAGCCCTAACATCTCCTCTCTCCTTCGTTGAAGATGCTACTAACCTGCAGCCTCAACAGAGATGTAATTCTCCTATGCGAGTTGCCTTTGTGTTGCATAAAGATAATGCTAAATGCCTCCATCTCACCTAGTATTTATATCATATACAAGGGCTCCATCAAAACGTCCAAGAGGGCTTGACAACCTATCATAAGGCCTCTAATAAGCCATCCGACCTTAACTCTTCTTGCACAAGCCCAACAGTGATAAAAAAAATTAATATCTCATGTTAGACAACTCAGATTTCGATGGTTTTCGCTGCCCCTTTCTCCTCTAAGGGTCCTTTAACACCTCCATGTGTCAAATCATCGAAATGCCTCGTGGTTCCACATCACTAGCTTGGGTGCAAAGGCCACACCTTGAGTTCCAAGCCCACAAAGTTCTTTTGTAGCGCTCCAACCTCCAACCTCGAACCCTAGGGCTTGGAGTACCTCCCAAGCTAACAATTCTCAACAATCCCTCTTAGCAAGGGAGGTACTTCCAAGACTAGGAAGTAGCTCAACATCATCACTGTCACTGCTCGTAACACTCCCCCAAATCTTGGCACCCAAAACTGTAGCAATCCCTATAGCATGGACTACGCCTCTCTTGTAAGTCTCACTGTCACTGGAAGCATCATGCTTCTTCTTCTTTTCTTGAAATGTCTTCCATTCTCTCCATGATGCCTTCTTTGTAGATGTAGAAGCACCCTTTCTCTCCACTGACCACGCGCTCTTCTTGGGCTGCAAAGTCTCCTTCTGAATCTGCAAGCCCCCTCTAGAACTTGACTCTCTCCGAGCCTCTAGAACTTGGACCTTCTTCTCTGGAACCTGTACCTGCTCGTCTAAAGCCCGCACTTGCTTCTCTGGAACCTGTACCGTATTCTCGTTCTTCTTTTCATGATCTATAGGCTTGCTTGTTGGCCTATATAGACCATGCTCTCTAACTCCAATCACGACACTTGTGGAGCTATAGCCTTTGGGCGTGAGTCTTGCCTTCCCATCCTGGAGCAAGACCTAAAACCCCTTTTGCTCGATCACTGAGACAAAAATTACGCTATATTTGAGTCCTGATACAAATAGTACGTCCTGAACTTGCATCATCTGTCCTAAATCCATCCTGAATGACACGACCCCTAATCCTATGATCTCTTTTTTACTCTTGTCGCCCAACACCATGTGCAACTTTGAGTCCCACTTAGCTAGAGTCTCGAATACATCCTATGACCCTGTCATATGCTTCGACGCTCCATTGTCCACATACCATGCAACCTCGTTGATGGTACCCTGCGAGAAATGAGAGATCAAGGCAAAGTCCTCCTTCTCCAACCTCCTGGAGAGATCATCTATCTCGACAGAAGTGGTGACACTTGCGACCTGCTTCCCTTTCTTCTTCTCGTCATCTCCCTTTTTCTTCATCAAACATCTCGTTGAAAAATGACCCATCTCGCCACAGTTGAAACACTTGATCTTACTCAAGTCCTTCTGCTTACCCTTCATTCGCACTGCAAGTGCCACATCATCATCTAAAACCCTATTCTTCAGATGAAAATCCTCATCTCGCAACTCTTCCTGAATGAAGTCGTCCCATAGCCTTTTCCAGTCTAACAACTTATCCCTGGCAATGATTCCCTTGATGAATGGACTCCTCTCTGAGTAAACCCTTTCAAGCCTATCCTTACCATCTCAAGATTTGAAATAGTCACACCGACGACGGCAAGATCATCTTTGACTCGAGACAACCTCGTCAGATACGAAGTCACCCATTCACCTTGTATCATCTTGGTGGACTTCAACCTATCCTCTAATACGAACACCCAGTTCTTGTTCTTATTTTGGAACATATTCTAAAGAGCTACCCACATCTCATGTGCATTGTTCTTCCCGAACAAATGAGGTATTAAGGAGTCCTTCACATCATCTAGGATGATCAACTTCGCCTTTGTATCCAACTATTCATACACTTCCAACTCCTTAGGGTCAGTTGGCTTCTTGATTGCTTTCTCGACGAATTCCTAGATCCTGTTGACCTGCAAGACCAACTTGATCCTTTCCTTCCATGGGTTGTAGTTGGACAACCCTTCCAACATGTCCCCATATTGGAGATCAACCTGCAACTTCGACATTGTAGTGAGCCCTTCACCTACAATATGATTAACTCCCTCTTAAGCTGTACTTCGTTGTGCACACTCTAATTCATTGGCCCTTCAAAGTACCTCTGATACCATGTTGTTTTTCCACAATACTGGAGTCTAGGATAAAATCTTAAATCACTAATGCTACCAATCCAAGTATCACAACAAGTCTACTTTCCAAAATTGGAATATAAACAATAGTAAATCTACTAGTGAACAAAATATACACAACTTTTTACAAAATATGTACAATAACCCAACTTTGTTATATTAATCAAAATGATAATACAACAGTCTAGGGCTCCCATACCAGGGATAATGGCCCTCAAATATCCACTAGTACAAGAATACAAGATACAAGATACATTGACAATCTAGCTAATGTAGTCAACAATCACATCTGCTTTGTCGTATCCTATACACTGCGAGTCCTTCGCTTCCCTTTTGCAATACCTGCCTCTATCAATGCACCAATTCCATCTAGCCACTGAATCTCAGCTATCCAATTTTCCCTCTAGCTAACCATAAGTCCATCTATCATCAACACATAGGGTCTTCATGCTCACTAGTTGCTCCTTCGTCCTTCAAGGCAACAACACTTTGAGACTTCTTTCCACTGCTGCTCCTCAACTCTTTTGGGACTTGTCTTCCCACTATAGTCTTCCTGCGTTGCTCCAATGAATACTAACATAGGGCAGAAGGGTTGCCACATATCATCGTTGAATGTCGCTTCTCCAATAATGAACACGTATTGTCAACATCTGCTCTTCCTGGCTAGTCAAACCTTGAGCTCCAACAGACTGCCTCTCCTAGCAGCCCAGTGTCCTTCCCTGCACTGCACTTAGGTCTCACACTTGGACATTTTCACGCTGTCCTCCAACAATCCTCAAATGCTCAATACCACTCAAAAGAAACCATCCATCCAATCTGGTCCAAAACTATACCCAACACCTAGCAACAACGGAGAAATGACATACCTCATAAATCGTTCATGGACTGAAGTCTAGTCACTGGTTAGGGCATACCTATAGCAAACATCAGCCCTTTATCTGTGACCAAAACCACCACAAAACACTGTTGCCTTCTCCCTTCTCTAAGTCTGGTAACTCGCTGCCCTAACTGACTACTCCAACGCCCTGTTTTAGGCTTGTTTGTCCCTCCAAACAACCACTACAGGACTATGTCCTAGTCACCATAGGTCTATCACCCTCTCGACCTGCTCAAGGAAGAAATACCATGCCAAAACAAGCCCAGAACAACTCTCTCTCCACTCGGCCTTCTATTAGGTCCCTATAATTCTAGTGTGATCCCTTATTGTTATTAGTACAACCCCCTTATTATATTGTTATGACCATGTAGTCCCCATATTGTTATTATTGTGCCCCACAAAAGCCCACTATTGCTATTATTGTGCCCCACAAAAGCCCACTATTGTTATTATTGTGCCATTACATTATTATTGTTATGTTGGCTCTGATTATATTATGACCCCTTAGACTCCTATATATAGAAAGGAGGTCTTGTCATTTGTATCATCAAAGAATTGTTCATTTGTGTAATGTAAAGGAGGTTGCCCGCTGAATTCTAAGGCGTTGATCTATCTTTTCTATCTTTTCGTGAGCTGGTTTCATAACATTTGGTATCAGAGCTTTGGATTCTAGGGTTTCACTGGTCCAAACAGGTCATCGTGGCATTTTCGCTATAATTTGTTTTCTACGATGTTTTAGAAGCGAAAACAAAAACCCATTTGAGAGCAAATCTTGATGAACCTCGGGTCCAAATTTCATATCTTGTCTCGCTATACTTTCGGAGATATGATCTGAGGAAGTTAGGGTTTTGCGAGCTCCAAAATTTCATCTAAAATAGGTCATTGTGGAATTTTCGCTATAACTCTTTCGCTATGAAGTTTCAGAAGCTAAACAAAAAACCCATTTGAGAAGAAATCGGTTTGAATCTCGGCTCCAAATTTCAGATCCTGTCTCGCTATATTTTTGGAGATATAATCCGAGGAAGTTAGGGTTTTTGCAGACCCTCGAATTACATGCCAAACAGGTGACCTTGGGAAAATCGTCATAACTTTCTCCTTGAGCATCAGATTGAAATTTCGTAAGAAGTTACAGAAAGACGACGGATTGTAGTTTTCGTTTTATATTTTTCAGATCCGAAGGTTAAAACAGTGACACGTGGCAATTCATAGAAGTTTGCTCTTCTGAAAAGGTATATAATCAGGTCATCTTGGGAGATTGTGCATAACTCTTTCTTGGAGAATCCAATTTCGATCAGACTGGTGGAATTGGAAAGAGGACACAGAGGGCTACTGTAGGGCGCGATTTCAGAACTAGAAAATCCAAAATTACAGAGTTACAATCGTTTCAAGATCGAGCTCCTAAAATCAAGAAAAGGCAATATGAGGAAGTTTGATGGCAAGGATTTGGTAAATTGGATACTACAGATGGAGCAATATTTTGATCTACATGAGGTGCAATTGTTACAAAAGGTACGTATTGCATCTTCATATTTAGAACCAAATCATTTTTTATGGTATAAAGGGTTGTGTTCTCGTAAAGCACTTGTCACTTGGTCAATTTTCACGGAAGAAATGATAGCACATTATGAGGATACAAAGAGTAACACCTTTAGCCAATTGATAAATCTCAAACAAAAGGGTTCAATGGCAGAGCACATTGAGGGTTTCAAAAAATTGAATATAAGGGTAAATGATATTCTAGAGAAGAAAAGGATTGATGTCTTCATAGGGACTTTAAAGGATAACATTCAACATGAGGTTCTTCTTTGAGAACCTGATTCATTGGAGAAGGCATTCAGGTTGGCAAAAAAATTTGAAAGCAAAATTATGGAAACAAGGAATCCTACCACTCACAACTATATATACGGAAGTGTTTTTTCTTCTAGCCTTCCACAACCTACAAGGTTTACACGACAAGAATTGGAAGAAAAAAGAGAAAAATGGCTTTGTTACATTTGTGAAAGCAAATACACTAAAGGTCATAAGTGTGCTAAGAAGAAATTATTTTACATAGATTGTGAAGAGGAGGAAGAAAAGCATCAAGAAACATCAAAAGAAGAGGATATACACCAGGAACCAACCCCAGAGAAAGAAGAAATGAATCCGAACATATCTTGTAAAGCATTGGAAAGAATTACCACTTCTCAAACTCTCAAGATAGAAGGACATATCAAGAAGAAAAAGGTTGAAGAAGTGAAAGATTATATTGACAAAGAAGAAATGAATCTGACCATATCTTGTAATGCATTGGCTGAAATTACCACTCCTCAAACTATCAAGATGGAAGGACATATCAAGAAGAAAAAGGTTCAAGAAGTGAAAGATCACATCGAGAAAGAAGAAATGAATCCGACCATATCTTGTAATGCATTGTCTGGAATTACCACTCAAACTATCAATATAGAAGGACATATCAAGAAGAAAAATGTTCAAGAAGTGAAAGATCACATCGAGCATCAAGAAATGAATCTAACCATATCTTGTAATGCATTGGAAGAAATTACCACTCCTCTAACTATCAAGATAGAAGGACATATCAAAAAGAAAAAGGTAATAGTGTTGATTGATTTGAGCAGTACCCATAATTTTATTCATTGTAAGATAGCCAAGGAATTGAATTGCTTCCTATATCCAACGCTAGAGTGTCAAGTGATGGTTGCAAGTGGAGGAACCATAAATTGCTTTGGAAAGTGGCATAATATCAAGCTATCCATGGGAGAATATGTATTGAATAGCCCAATGCTTTCCATTCCAATGGGTGGTGTTGATTTTTTACTAGGAGTCCAATGGCTACAACCTTTGGGTACGATAGTTTTTAATTTTCAAGAACTTTTCTTGAAATTTTTTTGGGAAGGAAAGGAAGTTGAATTGAGGGGTATTGAAGGGAAACTGGGAAAGATAATCAACTCTAATTGCATGACAAAGCTTCTAAATAAAGAACAGCGGGGCGTAATTGCACAATTATGTTCACTAGAGGATCCCACATCGAAATCATGTATTTCTCAAGATCTTCAAAACGTTTTGGACAATCATTCCAAGGAATTTGACACTCCCAAAGGCCTCCCACCTATTCGTGATCATGATCATGCTATTCATTTGATTCCTCCAAACATCAAGCCTTACAAATATCCATATGCCCAAAGGAGTGGGAACTCATTCAAAAGTTGCAGAAGATCCCAGTTCAAATAGTATTGCGAGAACTTGAAAAGGAAGGAAAAATCGTATTGGAACCTGAAGCAGACACAAAATCGAGAAATCGACAGCTACGAAATAGATCAATTTCAGAGTATCTCATCAAGTGGAAGAACTTACCCGCTAAAGATTCCACATGGGAGACAAGAATTTATACAGAAGCATCAATAACTACTCAAGCGTTGAGGACAACGCTTTTTGAAGGAGAGGGGCATGTTAGGTCCCTATAATACTAGTGTAATCTCTTATTGTTATTAGTACAACCCCCTTATTATATTGTTATGACCATGTAGTCCCCATATTGTTATTATTGTGCCCCATAGAAGCCCACTATTGTAATTATTGTTATGTCGGCTCTGATTATATTATGACCCCTTAGACTCCTATATATAGAAAGGAGGTCTTGTCATTTGTATTATCCAAGAATTGTTCATTTGTGTAATGTAAAGGAGGTTGCCCCCTCGAAGAGGCTGAATTCTAAGGCGTTGATCTATCTTTTCTATCTTTTTGTGAGCTAGTTTCATAACACCTTCCTACAGATTGACACACCCTTCAAATAGTCACAAGAAAAGCCCTAACGTCTCCTCTCTCCTTCACTGAAGATGCTACTAACCTGCGGCCTCAACAGAGATGTAATTCTCCCATGCGAGCTGCCTTTATGTTGCACAAGGATCATGCTAAATGCCTCCATCTCACATTGTATTTATATCATATACAAGGGCTCCACAAAACGTCCAAGAGGATTTGACAACCTGTCATAAGGCCTCTAATAATCCAACCGACCTTAACTCTTCCTGCACAAGCCCAATAGTGACAAAGAAAAATTAATATCTCATGTTAGACAACCCAGATTTCGATGATTTTGATTGCCCCTTTCTCCTCTAGGGGTCGTCTAACACCTCCATCTGTTAAATCATCGAAATGCCTCATGGTTCCACTCCCACTAGCTTGGGTGAAAAACCCCCACCTTGGGTTCCAAGCCCACAAAGTGATTTTGTGGCACTCCAATCTCCAAGGCCGCAGTTGACTGCAGGGCTGTAGTTGACCGTAGATATTGACTACAGTTTGACTGAAATTCATATTGTAGTTGAATGAGACTTTGATTGTAGTTTGACCAGTTTGACTGTAGAGTTCAAAAGTGATTTATGACAGAGTTGGCCAGGGTTGACTAGTATGAATTTAACCAGTTTGACTGATAATTGACTTATATTTCTAGACATTGATGATTTGTAAAACTTGTTGAAGAATAATTTCTCCTAAGAAATGTTGTTTTCTTTTTTGCCAAGGTTGGGTTTCACAGGGTAAAATTTGTTGTCTCTATTATGCATGGTTGTCTTTCTATGATCTTTACTATTTCCACAGCATTTTCTTTTGAGATTTTTTGAAGTGTAATTGTTCAATGATAGTAATGGCATGATTAGTAGTTGGAAATCATTAGAAAGTAATTATCTGACAGAAAATCATATTCTACTGTACAACTTGTAAAATTTCAACATCGACACTCCTCTTGGTACTCTTTTGCACTCCACTTGCAAAATTGTGCTCACTCAAACTCCCAGTTGCACCCTTTTCTGATTTCTTGAGTTTGTGAATCTTCCACTCGCCAAATCTGCATTATTACTCATGCAAATTATTTGGAAAATCTCTCTCTGAATATCTCGTGTTTTCATCCTCTCCTTTAGGCTTCTTTTATATTTCTCTATAGGCCAAACCCCTAATCTCCAATGTGATTGAGGGATAGGATTAAATCCTAGCTTTCTTTGATCAATCGTGGAGATAATATCTAAGTCACTTAAATAATTAATTATTTATCCTTAGAAAAACATTACCTTAAAGTCTACATTAATCAAATAATTAATCAATGTACTTTTCTTAAGTTAAAACTTAGGAAAGAGACAATATTAGTTGCTCCTCTCGAACAACCACCTAAAGAGGACTTCTTCTCCTGCATGCAAGACACCAACCTATGCAGAAGACCTTCTGAGGCTACAAAAATCAACACTTCCTCCTAGCAAGGAAGGAATTCTCTACCACCCCTAGCTTGTCCATGTAGAAAACAAACTCCCCCTTCATTAGGGGCTTGGTGAGTGTTGCCTCAAAATCTATCAAGTCTTGTGAGGGTAACTCACAATACAAGCGCTGACCCTCACAATACAAGAGCTAGACCAAGGGAAAACAATATGAGGTGTGGCCCACTATCACCACAACGACTACCTCCTGCTCTTTTGTGGACTTTCACCACTAGGGAGGCTTCCCTATGTTAGGTCACCTAAAGGATTTATCAAGTGCAAGGGTCAAGGTGACAAGATAGGCTTAAGGAAGGATATCTCTACCTAAGAATAGGGCCCAACTACCACAAAATGCAATGCACATCCTCCAATAGGCCTAATTAGGGCACAACGTGACCTAGGGCTTGAGAAATAACAACGTAAACAAGATTGCCTGAGGTCACAAGGCTAAGAATTGGCTTCCAACAAATGTATTCCCTCACTTTATGGACAAGAAGCCTTCAGTAAGACCCAAGTTGAAGCCTTGGGCAAACTAGGGCTTTTTTAGGGAAAAATATACCTAGGGCATGGGACATTTTCCTTAAAATAAATAAATTAGCCACAAGATTGACTTGATTTTGAGGCAAATACCTCACCTCCACGTGTTGAATCCCTCTATCAAGCAACGCCTTCAACCCTTATTGAGGAAGATGCCCTATCCCTAGCTAGCAACATTCCTTAAGAGGTCGAAAATGAGGTTAAGAAGGAGAAAATATAATTTTCAGGATGATCAACCATGCAACAAAGGCCAATCCCTTAATCTTGGGTGATGGAGTCTAGGGGATGGTTAAAGATTTGTAAACCTTGGCAAAAGAGTAAGGGAACAAGAAACCCTAGCTATCGTTTTTGTGAGGGAGCAAAGTCAATGGAGAAAGCTAGTTTAAAGGTTCACCTATGGGATTGTCATTCACATTCTATAAGTGGGTAATGCATGCAATACTATCATCAAGAGTCCATAGAATAATTTCCAACCATAAATTTGCACATAGAAACCCTAGATAATCAACCATTCCATACAATAGCCACAAATAATAAAGATTTATCAAATACAAGGAACAATTACAAAATAGAATACATGAACAAGTCCTTTATTGCTTCAAAATGACATCTCCAAAGCCAAGAAATAACTCCATTAGCAAAAATCCACCATAGATCACATCTCCACAAGATACAAGAGCACAATTCAGCTAGGCCGAGTTTCTCTAAGAGGGCCGAAAATGTCACAAGTGATGACGAACAAACGAAATGTGCCTGTTCTCTACTTATATGAGGATCAATACAAGTAATTATGTCTATGAAGCCCCTGAAAACAAGTTTAATTGCTAAATGACCTTGGGTTACAAGCCAACCCATTAGCTAACATCACAATAAACGTAATATTCCCACATGTGTGAGTTTTAGCCTCCAAAAAGCTGATGTTTTCTGTCATAAGTGCTCCAAATCAATGTTACCAGACTCGGAATCGGCAATAAATCGGCGAGGCAAAAGAGCGAAGAGTTTTAATCGGATCGGGAAAAAATCGGCAAATTCATTAAATAAAAATATACACATATATTGAATTAAAAGAACCATTTTTCATTAATATTGGGTAAAGGTATGTCCAAACAATGCATAATATCAATAGATGTCCAAAATATCATGAATAAATAAGTATCTCATATATGTTATGAGTCCACACATGATCCAAAGCACTGAGTCTTGAGTCCTTAGAAGCATATGCTTCTAAAAGTTTACAAAAAAGTTAAAAACTGCATACTAATCAGAAAAAAATCAGCAACTAAGAGTCTAAGACTCTTAAGAGTGAGAACTAGAAGTGATTCCTTCCACTCCTTCGCTTGCTTGACTCTCAAAGTTCTCCAAGTCATGAAGGCTGAAAAGAGGAGGCTCATCTAATTGAACCCATTCTGCCGCATTTGTAGCTTGCAAATCTAACTCTTCAAGGTCGATTGGTGAATGATCCATACTTGTCATTATCATGAGACATTGAAATGTGAATTAAAATTTCACTTTGAGGTTTGAACTTTAAACTTTTAAAGTACGAACTAGATTATGAAACCTTCAAATTCAAGCTCTCGAATCTCACCTTGTATTTGTTTGTTGCGAAGTCGTAGATTGTAATGGACAAATACAAGGTCATTCAAGCGTTTTGGTGTCAATCGGTTGCGCTTCTTAGAATGTATTTTCTCAAACATGCTCCAGTTGCGTTCACAACCTGAAGCACTGCATGCTTGGTTTAAGATTCGAATGGCAAATCTCTTCAAATCTGGCGTATCACTACCAAAGTTTTGCCACCAAAGACCTAGCAAGTGGTAAGGGTTTGTGAGTAGAAGACTAGAAGTACCAAATTAGTAAATAGTAAAAACTTAAAAAGAAAAGAAAATTTAATAAAACATTTAACATACAAAATAAAGTTTAAACAAATTTAATGAATTGATGAAGCCTTCAAGCTGGGTACCTGGCAACATCTTTGACCTTTGTCTTATAGCACTGGTATAGGCAAACAATTTAGATGGTGTCCTATAATCTTGTAGTTGGGAAAAGACACGACTTTGTTGTTCTGGATCAGGGAAGCACCTTTCCAAGCATGTCATAAGTCCTCTGCCAACCTCCCCATCCTCATTAAATTTGCTCTTATCATAAAAATATTGTGGGTTTAAGAAGTACCCAACAGCATGTAAGGGGGAATGCAATTGCCTATCCCAACGTGCATCTATAATGTACCAAAGAGGCATATACTTTGTCTCATCATCCCCATATCTTCTTTTGATGGCCTCCTTTGCGAGATCCATCGCCTCATAAATGTAACCCATAGCGGGTTTGTCACCATCAACCATCCTGAAAGTTCAAGCATTCAAATTTAAAGAAATATGAAACATTGTAAATAAAAAGAAGCTTGAAATGAAATTTAAAAAATGAAAAAGTTAAAAGACTAAAAGTACCTGAGAACTCTAACAAGGGACTCCGTCATAGCAATAATCTCTTCAACATCTTTCCAGAAGCCATCATTAAACACAAGTGCAGCAATTTCGATGCCTTCAGGGGTCTTGGAATGTTTAGATCCCATCCACTCAGGTCCCAAGAACATCCTCTTCAGATTTATCTTTTGCTCAACCACAGATTGCAAAGATATGAAATTTGTTGCAAATCTTGTCACTGTAGGTCGAACAATTTCTTTACCTTCAGTGTATATTCTCATAGTGTTTAGGACAATAGTGTGGTTGTATAGGTATTTGGTTATGGATTTTGCCTTCTCCACAACCTCATGTATCCAATGAAGCTTACCAATGTCCTCAAGCATTAAATCTATGCAATGGGCAGCACAAGAGGTCCAAAAAATAGTGGGGTGCCTCATCTCAAAAAGTCTACCAGCAGCCATATAATTCGTTGCATTATCGGTGACAATTTGTACAACATTTTCTTCTCCCACTTCTTGAACGACTTCCTCCATCATTTCACAGATAAGTTGGGCAGTCTTAACCTTATCTGAAGCATCCACTGACTTGAGAAACATTGTGCCTGCGGGACAAGATACAAGGAAATTTATTAAAGTTCTATTCCTCTGATCTGTCCATCCATCACTCATGATGGTGCACCCTGTTTCTACCCATGATGAACGAAACTCAGCTAGCACAAGCATGACATCTTCAACACTCTCTAACAACATATCTGTCCTAAGGCTCTCTGATGTAGGGGCTTTGAACCCTGGACCTGCAGCAGCAATTGCATCAATCATAGCTTGCCAATAAGGACTTCTGGCACAGTGGAAAGGTATGTCAGAATAGTACCAAAAGTTAGCAATGGCCTTCCTTGCCTGACTATGGATATTTTTTTTCCAACCAGTGCCATCCAAGGTAGGTTGGGAACTGGGTTTTGTGCGGGGAGCAAAAAAGGTGTTTATGTTTCCACCTCCAGTGTTGAAGGAAGGAGTTGAAGGACTGGCATGGCTTTGAGTTTGACTTGGCCTTGGAGGCATGTGTGGAAAACTTGGGAACGACATTGAGGATTCAACAGATTGAGGTGACATGGGGCTAGTGGCAGAAAAAGTATCAACTCCAACATTTCCTATTTCAGCATTTTGCTTTGCTTTCTTGGCATTATGCTGCTCTAACATATCAAGGGCCAAGGCTGCTTGGTATTGGACATTCTCGTCAACGTTGCCGCAAATACCTATATCATGGCCAGGTATTTTTGCAAGGTGGAACTTGAATCTATAAATGCCTCCACTGCATTCCTTTTTGCAAAATTTACAAAGGAGCAAGGATTTTCCGGGAATCTTGTCACAATAAGCCCAAGCAAAGTCCCGCTCTCTCGGCATTGTTGTTGCTTTGAACTTGTGTTTAATTTGTGGCTTCTGTTAAGATTTGGAGTCTGGCTTCTATTTAATTTGTGGCTCCTGTGAAAGACAACAAAAAATCAAATTTAAAAATTATCCAAAAATTTAAAATATGCTAGAAATTTAAAAATATGCTATCAACACTATGTCTGAATTTCATGGCATTGCTTGAAACGAAAATGGAAACAAGCGCTGATAAAGATAATCTTTGTTACAAAATCTGTGTTGAGAAGGATCAAAAGATTCAAGGTGCAAATCTCAGCTGTATGTGTGTATATAGCGGGTAGGAGTGTTAACCAAAATAACAAACATCTCGTCCCAACCTGGGCATTATAGAGTTACAGCAACAACCTTCGTGTGTGACAGCAACAATGATTTAATCATCCACAAGCATTATAAGGCCTTCTGCTGAAGGATAGATCCCTCTTAACCAAGGATTTATCATGCATTGTGAAGGATCAAAATATTCAAGGTGAAAATCTGATTTATATATAGAGTGGGTAGAAGTATTATGTAAAGCAATGCACTTCTTCCACCAGCCGGGCTTTAGAGATCAGCAACAACAATTGTTCAATAATCCACGAACTTCACAAGGCCTTCAAAAGAAGCATGTGTGCATTCAGACATGTAAAGCATGACGAGATGGATTGATCTGCTCTCCAAAGATATTGTTATAGGTATAATATCGAATTTGAAGGCTTTTTAGTGGCCGCTGTAGATGTCCTTTTTCATGTGATAGCTGGTGAAAGGAAAAATGGTGTTCATCAATTCAAAAACTGTAGATATATTCATCAACATTGGATTATGTGAAGGTCACTAGAGCTGGCCCTTAAAATATAGATAGGAGTAAATGATAGAAGCATTCTCTATTTCTTTGAATCACATGAAGGTTATGAGAGAGCTGGCTGCTAAGATCATCATGAGGAAATGATTCTCTGTTGGTGAAATTTAAGTATATATGCGGATATGTCCAGTGAACATTGTTCATAATCGTGATATGGCTCTTTCTTTTGAACAATGGATGATGCAATATGTTAATTTCTTATTTTCAGCTTGTTGAACAAAACTGTAAATTTGGATACCTGTAGAGTTGGAGGCGAGGGAGTAGAATATTTGAGACTTCGAGGCTTTGCGCCTGCGGCGGGGTGTCGACTGTCGACGACTCGACTGTGCGGGTTCAACAGCAACTTTATCAACAATGCAGCTTTAGCTTCGAGGCTCTGCGCCTGCGGCGGGGTGTCGACTGTCGACGACTCGACTGTGCGGGTTCAACTGCAACAGCGACTTTCTGGACGGTTACCGGTAGACACGGAACTTGGAAGTATGGACGCGGGTGTATGGAGTCTGGACGCGGGAGAATGGACGCCGGCAGCCATAAATCACACAAACAGAAACCGGAACCCGATAACACCATAAATCACACAAACAGAAACCGGAACTCAATAAAATTTTTGCCGGGACTCCGGAAAAAAACGCAGATCGGAATAATCGGAAGACGCGCGAGTCAAAATCGCGTTGACCACGAGTCAAACGCGGTCAACGCGATTTGACTCGGGAAGATTCTAATCTGCTCGTTTGGTGGCCGATCCGACTGAGAATCGCGATTAATCGGGAAAATCGCCGATTCCTGTTTCACTGCTCCAAATGCCATGCCCAAGGGTGATGAGGTGTCCAAGAAGGTGTAGATGCATGTAAGGTCCAAGATTTGAGGGTTGGCCCTTAAATTCACCTCAATGTCTCCTATTGGGTCCCAAGATCCAGCTGGGGTGCCATAAAGTGGTCTCCATGGGTCCCCATCTATAAAAAAGTCCCTCCTTCTTGTGAAAATTCCTAATCCTCAAGGAACCCCTACTGCAGCAAACCTAAATCTACTTCACCTACTTGATTTTTAATATACATTATCAAATTGTTTTCTGAATAACACTGAAGCAAATTACTTCTCAGCCTACACTACTTTAAACTTGATTATATGAAACAGAAAACTGAGCAAAGAACAAGATACATAGGACACAGTTATTTTTGGACAAAATAGTCCCCGGTAAAACCTAGTGCGGGAAAACTGGTGCAGCAACTCTGAGGGTTTTCTATTATTAAGCAGTAATTCTGAATACAAATGCTGGATGCCCTCCCGGCAATCCAGTGACAGAGAAAATCCAATGGTGGAAAAACTGAGTGTGTTTTATCTCACTTCACCCAGCAGATTCTGGCTGATCCGGTAGCAAAATTGGCTAACCTCGACTACCTTTGCGCTGTCCCTGCGTAGGCCCTGTGTCAACCTTACAGGCTTTGCGTCATTTCTGGGCTGTCTCTTCTGCCCATTGCGTCAACCTTCCCGGCTATTCCGGTAGTTTCGGATTTTTGCGTGGAAGGTAGCTTTTGCTTTTACGCTGGACCTTCTGGCTCTGCGTTAGTCTTGCGCAGGCCCAGATTGACCCAATGTCAATCCTCCTGGCTACTGCACGGCCTCCACTAGCTTCTCTGTCAGTACTCCTGAACTATCCTTGCCCCTCTGCTGCAGAATGATCCCTCAGTTTGAAATATTAGCTTCCTAGCCCCATAAATCGAAGTCCAGATCAATTTGTTCTCTTCGTGTGTGTTTCTAAATGAACCCCAAGCCTCCTTATACTTTTCTCGTTGGAACTTCAACGATCGAGATTAAGTCTCTAATCAACGGCTAAGATTAAAACTTGACTTGATCCGCCTTGTAGATCACTCTCACCCATATTTTGATTAATACCCATTAATATTTTAATTTTCCTAAGTTTAGACTTAGGGACCCCATTAAAAATATTAATTATTTTAATAAAATACAATTCGGGTGGAATTTCACCAAACGGTTTTTGGGTTCTTTAGAACTCATGTGCCTTAGCCTCTCCACCAATTTTCATGGCTAGAGCACATCTGATGCTACCAAAAACTAGCACTTCTCTCCATCGTTAGGGCTTCCTCTAGTACAATAAACCCTCCCTAGTCTCTCAGTGGGAGACCATCATCATCTGGGCTTTGAATCATCTCCTGCCCATCAAGTTGGGGCATGTTGGGTCCAGTGGTGTCATCTTGAAGAATCCTCAAATTTGGGTCAAAGCTGACCACCATCCTAGGTCCTAGAGGCACTCTGGAAAATGTGTAATCTGCTAGTGCTTCTTAGTGTTGAAAAATGTAACTAGGTTTGGTCTTCATAATGACGTGTAATTGTGATTTTATGTAATTGATGAAAAAAATAAAAATAAAACTATTATTGTAATGCTTGTCTCATGGGTTTCATGAGCAAGGAATTTTATTTTTAGTTTGACTCCCATTGTGAGTCCTTAGGATTGGTCATAAAGTCAAATTGAGTCAATGCCATGTATGAAGGACCCTTCTTGGGCATATTATATTTGTATATGTGTCAATTAATATGTTAAGTAGCCCTCCAAGACCAAGCATAAGCATTAACCTCAAGTCAGCGTCAAAGTGGAATTAATTGTCTCCTCCAACACTCACATCGGCTCACCTACATGTCAGGTTGGCTAATTACCTTGGGCAACAACTATAAATAGGAGTGCTCGACATCATTTCAAAGGCAGATTTTTGCATATCACAATTTGAAGTGCGAGGGTCATCAAGAGAGCCGAGTTACCAGCGAGGAAGGAAGAAAGAGCAGCGAAGAAGTTTGTGTTGATTTGTGGGCCATCTTACCTCCACACACACGAAATTCTAGACCTGTATATTGTAGCAGTGAAGGCCGAGGAAAGGTGAAAGTATATTGCAGTAGTGAAGGCCGAGGAAAGGTGAAAGTCTATGGAAGCAGTAAAGGCCGAGAAGAGGAGAAGTCTATTGCAGCAGTGAAGGCCGAAGTCTGTTGCAGCAGTGGTGCAGTCCTCCTAGGGAGCTGAAGTGGAAGAAGGCTGAAAGTCTAAAGCAAGCCAAGGTTGAAGAAGAAGTCGAGAAGGAGGAAGGAGCTTGACAAAGGAGCTTTGTTTCTTGGTCTTGGAGAGGCAAATAGGTCAAGGGTCTTGGTCTTGGTATTCGTCAATTGGAATCTCTATAAGAAGAAGAATTTGTTCGGGTTTTCCTCTCAAAGAGTGAGAGATTTTGGCCTTGGCTAATAACCTATATTTTGTGTCTCTTGTCTCTTTATGGTTTATGCATTGGTAGTTGTTTGATGAAGAGGAACACTAATAACCTAAGTAAAAGAAGATCCTAATCTAAAGAAGTAAAAAGCACTCACAAGCAGTTACTAATAGAAGAGAAATCACATAATTACTATGCTTTATATTTCTCAACAGTTAGGAGGCTCCAGACTCTCATCGTTGCATTTTTTTTAGCCAGTGTACTCCTCTGAATGGCTTGGGTACTTATGGAGTGGGTGCCCAAAACTTGGGTTTCTGAACCACCTGATAAGAGAAACATGGATTCTAGTGAAAGCAATCAGTCATTAAGGACTAAGATTAATAGTGCATCTAAGTGAACCAAACTTGAGTGTTAAGGGCAATCCAATACTTCAAACAAGGACCCCTTTCCAACATCAGGACCAAGATCTCGCAAAGGTGTTTTCTCCCTTGGTAGGGGTGGCTAAAGGTTAACCCTCTCAGGTGTTTCCAACCCTTAAATGGAAACAATAGTTACCTAGTCCACCCTTCAATTGATAGGCGTTAGTGAATAATAATGTGGTAATGGAGGGGAGAATGCTTCATGGCCACATTCTCCCCCTCCCCTTGTCCACATGTCTAGGTCAAGCTTGTAATGATGCCCTGAATTTTGATGTTGTTAAAGAAAAAATATAAAAGCATATCATGGCTACATACAAAAGGAAATAATACCACAAAATGCAAAAGATAGTTCGGACAATAAAATTTAGCACGTGGGCAAAAGCCAGACATGAGCCCTACCCCTTATCATTATGGCCATCACCCTAGTTCCTAGGGCCCCTTATGACTACCCCCTACATCATTAAGGAGCCCATGCATGTCCCAACCTCTGGTAGACAATGAACTGCCCCACCTTAAGGGGGTAATCACTACTAAATCATACATAGTATGCTCTCATCCCTTGGAGCCCCGAGCAATAAAATAATATAAAAATAAATAAAAGGCAAAAGGCAAAGGAAGAAGGGTGAAAAAAAAAGGTTGAGGTAACTCATGCACCACGATTTCTCCCTCCTATCTTCATACACCCAAATATGTGGGCATCCCTCATCATTACCACCCTTGAGCCCATGGCATTTGGCTTTGAGACCCCTGTGCCCCAAACCACCTCATCATTGTCCACGTGACACCTACCACTTGAAGGATGTACCTTGGACATGTCTTTCTCTTTAGGGGCTGGAAAAACCTAATAGGGTTATTTATTAGACACTCCTACGATCTACTTAGGGAGGTAAGACCATTTTATGGTCAAAGCCCAAATTTGGAAGAGAAACCCAATATGAAGTCTCATTTGTGCCCTTGACTAACGACCTTGATTCATTTAGATCCACTAATGAATTATTGTACCTGAAGGTGAGGAGACGCATTGGATCTTATGTGTAATTGGGAGGTGGTTTCATCATGGGTTGGGAAAATTAACTAGGGCCCAAGCCCACTAGAGGATCATATTGACAATTGTAGGAGATGCGTTGAGAGCCATGGGACTTCGTCATGTGATATAGCATTGTCTCATCTTATGGGCGCCCTCAGCACCTTTGGTAGCTTGTTCATTGCCCCACATTATATGTGAGATGATGCACTTGTACCAGCAGTGCCCCCAACCGGCTTAGCAATATATACAGGGTTTGGCAGTTGATCCAAGGCCTAGAGGAGGTTTGTCTCATTCTTGAGACATGGGAGGGAAAGCACCATCTTTCGTGCCCTCAGTTGGAGAAATTTACATGCTTTTTTTCACCAAGAGACCTATGAGACCATTACTTGTGCCCAGAGCCACTTTGGAGCACCACATGATCATTTACTTAGAGATTAAGGGGCCAACCCCTTGTCCATCATTCATGGACCCCTCTCCTTCACTATGGCACCTTAAGGACTCAATTCGGCCTTCCAATGGCCCTTCTACACCATGATTTCATCATTTCGGCTCACTTATGGATCACTTCTTCATCACTTTATCAGCTATTTGGTGGGATTCTCACCAAGGACTTGTTATTTACACATTATTTTATTATTGTTGGGGCTATTAGGCTAATTCGAATTAGATTAGAGGATCATATAAATAAAGATGGGCTCTCATTTGTGAGAGATCATCCGCACTTCTTGGATCTATTCTCTTGTATAAATTCCACACTTCTTCTTGGATGGCTATTGGAGATTTCTTGATGCATTTTGTTATATTTGGGAGCTAAAATTTTCATTCTTTCTTGGAGCCACTTCTTGAGGTATGATTGGATATATCTCTTGTTATCTTGTAAATACTATTTGTTGAAAATTTTTCTTGGTATAATGTCTAATGTGTGGAATTATTGCAACTAGATATATCTTTCATGCCCTAATTCTTTGAATATCATTATAAAGATTTGTTGGATTGTAAATTGCACATGTTACTCATTGCATAATAAGTAGATCATTGTTTCTAGTGGATTGAAATTTATTTTCTTCCATGAAAGTCCATAGATCTTGGGTGGGTAAATGTTAAACACTGGTTGCTAGGGCATCACTTTTTAGCCTCCTTGAAGACAATTTTTGAAAAATTTCGAATCATGATAGACTCCATAGCCCAACGATTAGGCATTGGTCCAAGTAAAATTGGTGGTCACCTTCTCCTTACCTTTCTTTTTCTCTCTCCAAATTTTTTTGGCCCCTTTCCTAGATGGCCAACTAGGGCTCCTTGCAAAATTCTCTAGAGGAGGAGTTTTGCAAAACTAATTGGATAGAAACCTGTGCTGGTGTCTCCTCTAGAGGCTCACAAAGTTTGGTGGAATTCTCACAGTCAGTTTTCAAGAAAAACTAAGCTCTAGTTGCATCTTTTGGAAGCCCATCTTGAACGTCTTGGATAGAGTGGTCTTTTAAGGGTCATAGCATTCAAAGAAATCATCATTCTTGACCCTTTCCCTATCCTATCTTGGCCTAGTGAGCACATTGGAGGAGCTCCTCCCATTATCATTCATAAACACTAGGTCTTGTATAGGTTCCTCCTAGGTCACTCTCTAGTGAAGCGAAAGCCCTTTTCAAGTTTAAAACCACCTTTTAAAGGTTCTAGAGAGACCCTATATCACATTGAAAGCCTAGACCTTAGGCATATGCATCATCATTGGATATCTCTAACCCTAGGTCTTGACCTTCCTCCGAGGTCTTTCTTGGAGAGCCTTTGGCTTCCTTTGAATCATTGATCCCTAATTGAGTCTCTCTTTGAATGGGGCTTGGAAATCACATCATACCTTATCATTGATCCCATCATTGCAAGTGATTCTCTCCATACTGGGACTCCTCCAATCGGTGAAAGTCCGTGAAGAGCAGGGGACACTAACTGAGGTGATAGTGGTTCTTTGTATAATTGTTGTCATTTGGTCTAGTAGTTGTCCCTTAGGTTCCCCTCTTAGGACACCTGCTAGATTGTGTGGCAATAGGATCCATCAAATCTGCCTCTTAACAGTCCCTTTGATGCTCCAAGGATCACTGTACATGAGGTCTTTCAAATCTACTCATTATCCATCTCCTTGCTGCTCCAAAGTGACATAATTTATGGCTTCTATCCACTAAATACTTGCCCATGAGAAACATTATTCACAACTTCGTTTGTGAGCATAACTTAGCCGCCTTCATACATTGTCTTTGTTGACCACTACGTGTCAACAACCCATAGCAGTACACCACTTTTTTTTGCAAAAGGGATAGCGCCTGATCGATGTGTCCATCTCGTCCAGCTATCATCATTAGCTTGATAATCATGTTATAATGTAGACCCATTCTGCATGTATATGATGTAAATAATATCAGCAGATCCGTGTCATGTATGTAATTGCCTAGGTAAACCTACTTTTTTCGTAACAACCTACATTCTGGGAGGTTTTTTGTCTCACCGATCCATTCTCGGATGGTTGGCAGAGTTTTCTTTCAGTGTTACCCCAGAGCCGAAATGTATTTTTTCACTGGGATCTTAGGCGAGTCCTAGTGTTATAGATCGAGTCTATGTAAAAGTAATTTGGGAATAATTCTAACTATTTGGTTAGGTTATTTTATTACAAATTGCTTGGTCTGCTGGATTATATTTGTGTTGCAAAAATGGGTAGTTTGTGAGGGTCTATTTCAGATGGGTTTTCCCCCTTATGATGTAAAAGATATGAAAATTATGATGTAAAGTGTTTTGAGGGTTGGAAAAATAATTTATCCCCTCATAGGTTAATTAATTAAATTTTCTGGCAAAAAATTAACTAAAATCCTAAGTCAAAAATTTAATTAATTCTAGGTCCTAGGTAAATTTAAATTTTCCAAAGCGAAATTCATTGGTCCTTAAAATTAAAATTTTAAAAGGTCTTGGGACTAAGGTAAATTATTATTTTGTTAAATTTTAAGCCTTTAGTCCCTGGGGGTTAAGTCAAAATCAAATTTTTATGGAAATTAACTCAAATTTTTTATTTTTGAGTTAATTAAAATGTATTTAGTTGAAAAATTCGAATTTCCTCAAGAATTTAATATTTCGACGGATGAGATTAAAAGAAATTTTAATTCTCATCGACGGTCGGGATTGCTTTGATAAGGATCACTCGAACTAGTCGTTGGAAGATTTATCAAATAGGAGGTCATTTGTCGGTTGATCCATCCAATCTTTGAGTTGTGTGTTAAGTGAAAAGCTCTCTTGTAATATTTTTATGAACAATAAAGAAAGACTTTGGGGTTAATTTTTGCTGGTGTTACTCTTCATGAAAACACTGTAAGATGTGTCATTTTCATGCATAGATTTCTTTTTAGCCATTGATGATAGCTTTCTGAAGAGATTTGAATATCTTGCTAGTCGCTGGGGTTTAAGTGATAATCTAAATTTTGAATGTAATAGCAGGTATCTCTATTTATCTGGAATTTTATTATCATTTTCTCACTCTATTTTAATGGTTGGATTGAGTTTTGCAGGAAAGTCTTGATTTTTAGATCATTGGGCATTTGGGGAAGTTTTCAGTTGGACCAGTCAACTCCCGATTCATATTTTCTGAAGAGCCCAACTTGATTTGATCCCAGGCTTATCATAAGATTTTTTATTGGTGATGCATGAAGGGTTTTGGGCTAAGCACCTCCTTTGAAATCTAAAAAAATAATTTTTTATGTGCTAAATTGATAAATCTGGTTGTTAAGAGCCTTAGATTATCAGATCTAGGAGCGGAGTTGGACTCACACTCTCCATATCTGATAGATCTGCCATTCCTGTGCATAGAGTTGTAAAGTTTTTGGGTTTTCTGACTTGGGTTCCTGGGGTTTTATTTATTTTTTGTATATCTGGGTTTTGGGTGTTTTTGTTTTCAGGTACGGGTTGCAGATCTGAAGGTGAAGTTTGATTTGAAGCCAAATCTAGGCCCTGGAGGGTAAGATCTGGCCTCAAAACCAGCTTTTGTGGGGTTATTATTTTGCAGTCCAAGGGTTTAAATTTTTTTTTTATCTGGAGACTATTTTACAGGGGTTTCAATTAATAAATCTTGAGCAAAAGTATAACATTTTAATTTGTGAATTTTTCTCTAGTTCTTTGGCTACCTGTCTGTTGCCTGGGGTTTTCGTTTTCTTTGTTGCAGTAAAATTTCGAAATTTTTGGGTAAATCTGCTTAAAACCCTTGTTGTCATCGCTACCTGCAAATCTACTGTCCACGTCCTTCGAAATCCTTGCATACACAGCCTTATCCTTCCTTGATCTGCATCTCTCTCACCCGCTAGCATTTCCCTCTCCTACGCTACCCATTGCCTCCTATTTCTTCACTCCTCACACTGTTCATTTCTACCACATCCTCCTCGCTGGCTCAAACTACAAAACAGTCCTCCTTTCGCTCCCATTCCTCTCGTCCAGCTCCATTCGACTGTCCGTGTTGAATATTCTAAGTCTACTTAGTTAGAAACCCTCCATGCACTTTATCTGATTTATTCCTACCTACTTGTTATGTTACTTAACAAGTTATTTACAATGTAAATACTGAGAATAAACACTAGTGCATGCTCAACATATTACAGATCAACAACTAAGGGAAACAGAAACAATCACACCATATGACACCATTATTTTTGGACCAATGTCCCCGGAAAACCCAATGTGGGAAAACTGGTGCAGCTATCTTAGGGTTTTCTTATTAAGCAATATTAGAGTACAATCTGGGTGCCGAAACTGGCCTACCCAACAAAGAATTTCCGTGGCAGTAATACCTCTCAGTTTGAGACAAATCTTCTAGCTGAAACCCCGAATAATCCTTCCGATGGCTCCTCAGCACCAATCTGCCCCAAAAACCCTAGCGTTAGCCTCTCTCTGTACTGCGTTAGCCCCTCTTTGCCCAGTGGTGGCCCTATGTCACCCCGGATGGGTCTGCGTCAGCCTTAGGAGGCCCTGCGTCAGCTCTCTGGCCCTCTGCGACAGCAACGCTGGCCTCTTTGAGGCTCTGCGCAGCTCTCGGTTGCCTCTGCATGGCCCTGCATGAGCCCTGGCTGGCTCTGCATCACTCTCCCCGCCTACTGCGCTACTCTCCGAGCACTATCTTTGCCTCTCTGTCTCTCTGTACTCAATGCCCCTCAGCTGCAACTCCCGATCACTAATTCTATCTCTCTTAGCAAACCCTGCTCTAGAGAATAGAATGACTAATCACTCTGGTGTCTTCTCCAAGTGACCTGCAAGCCTCCTCTTATACTTTTCTTGTTGACATATCAACGGCCGAGATTAAGTCCCTAATCAACGGCTAAGATTAGATCTGGCTTGATCCATGTCTTTTGGACCATTCTAATAGAGTTTCATATTAATCCACATTAATATTTTATTTTCCCTAAGTTTAGACTTAGGGACTCCATTAAAAATATTAATAATTTTAATATCTCTTGAACTGTTTAAAATCTGCCCAAACCCTTTCAGGGTATTGAAGATCTCATGTGCCCCAACCTCTCCACCAAATTTCGTGGCTAGAGCACATCCGATGCTACCCCAAATCAACACTCCCTCTTAGCGAGGACTGTGCTCTAGTAATACTCCTCACTGAGCATCACTCTGATCATCCGGCATCGGTCCCTGTGCTAATGTTAGGCCTGCTACCCACAATCCTCTGCATTTCTATATCCTGTACTGCAGCCCATGGTTCTGCCACTACCACTGCTGCATTTGTACGACAGCTCCCTCTGCATCCGTGTTGTTGCTAGTTCTTTCTCTCAACACTGCATCCACACTGCACCTCCTTTCATCATGCTGCATTGTGCTGCCCACTGCTGCACTGCAACTCAGTTACTGAGAAGTAAGTAACTGATCTCCCAATCTGACCTCTCTGTTAGGCTAGAGACACCCACTGTTGATGAAGCTCCTTCTGCCACTGACAAGTGCTCCCTCTTTGACCTCTGTGTTGCTGCAACAACTCCCTGCATCTCGCACTGTTGCACACCTCTCAGTGCCATCCTTGTTAAGTTTAGGTATGTTCTATGCTAAAGCAATTTATTTAAATTTTCACAGTTAGCAATCACATCAACATTAAGATAAACTGCAGATAGAACATAAATATAAATAACAGAAGACAAGCCAAGACAAGAGGACACAAGATGTGGCGCGAGCCAGGGACAAACCCCACAATGTGTGGGGAAACCCTTTGATCAAATCTTCATTTATCTTCAAAGTTCAGCAAAGAAAGAGAGAGAGAGTATATTTACAGTAGAAGTCAACACATTGACTTATCTAGATCTAGCATAGATCCTTTTGAATAATGATGAGATCAGTTGAAGACATTCTGCTTCAACTGGTTCTCAAGGTGACTCCTTCACCTATCATCATGCTGCTTTGGTCCTCTAGTTGCACCACTGCATACTGCACCATGCTGTAGTAATTATGATTATCATCATGCTGTCCATGTCCATGATCTTATCCATCATTATGCTGCTCAAACTAATATGCATCATCATCATGTTGCTGCCTTTGTTCCATGTATCGTTGTGCTGCCCATGCACATATCATCATGCTGTATCCAAATATCACTGAGCTGTTCTCAACATCATGGATCTGCATCCATCTGATGTATACTCAATGACTCTTATGCTGCTCTCATCATACAGCATTACATTGCTACCCCAAATATGCTGAGAATGACAGATCCGGTCTTCTCATTGTAATATACTCCTATGCTGAGTTAGTACTGTTGTAGGGTTTCATAGATCTTCTTTGTCACAGGAATACGTTGATTACATGTGCCAAGAATTTCCTCACCGAATCCTTATCTCATCATAGAGTCATAGCAAGACAGTAATACTTGATGCCCTTAGACAAGTTCTGTTGTCTTCTTCCAGCAGCTTCAAGCTTTGACTGCGGATCGATGTCTGTGGTCTCATTACAACAATTCTCCTTCTATGAAATATTAGAACCACCCAAATATTTTTATGTGTGAGATTTATGCTTTTATGGCTGCGTGAACAGATCTTCTAGATAGCGTATGAGAGCTCTCGTGACTGCATTTATAATTGTTCCATTGACTGCATGTTATGACCCTTGACTACATTCACAACATGACTGCGTGTTCTGGGCAGCGTATAACCTGTGTATATATTTACAGCGGAACCTATGTATAACATGATTGTTCTGGGTAGCGTATAACCTGTGTATAACATGACTGTTCTGGGCAGCGTATACTTGCGTATATATTTACAGCGGAATATGCGTATAACATGACTGTTCTGGGCAGCGTATAACCTGTGTATAACATGACTGTTCTAGGCAGCGTATACCTGCATATATATTTACAGCGGAACCTGCGTATAACATGACTGTTCTGGGCAGCGTATAACCTGTGTATAACATGACTGTTCTGGGCAGCAATACCTGCGTATATATTTACAACGGAATACGCGTATAACATGACTGTTCTGGGCAGCGTATAACCTGTGTATAACATGACTGTTCTAGGCAGTGTATACCTGCATATATATTTACAGCGGAATATCCTCATGATGAACAGCGTGAAATTTCTCTTCATGAACTGTATATAGATATTTATGATTAGCGTATAAGGTGACTCCATTACAACATGTATATATCTCTATAGCTGTGAATATATGTTGCCATTTCTACATTGAAGGAGTCTCCATTGACTGCGTAGATTAGGGCCTGCGTGCCTCGTATTAGGTCTCTGTCTGCTGCTCATCCTCATATGCCTGCGGCTTCCTGCGGTTAGGGCATCACCCTTGGGCCAACGTATCTTTTGGTTCTCTCCTTCCAAAAACCCAGACGTGGAGAGGAGATCACCTTAAGGATACATGTCCAAATGACTTCAAATCCTCACCAATTTATACTAAAACGTGGAATGATGAATAGGCACATCTATTGGGCTTTTGAGCCTACTCAAGTTGCTGGTCGGCTAGATGATAATTCCATAATCTAAATAAATTCATATCTCCATAAGTACTTATCGGAATCGGATGATCTTTGGATCAATCCTACACCTCTCGACGAGAGGGATCCAATAAAAATATCAACTGCCATAAATAAGTTGACCCACATGGAGTTTGGCCCTAATTGCCAATTTAACACCCCCTCTCAACTAGGGAGAACTCCATCCGGTGATCCATAAGTCTGACTGAACTATCTCTGCCATCAGTGCCCTGCACTGCTCTGCCCAACTCTGCTCAGCTCTGCTGTCTCTGCTTTGCTCAGCTTTGCTGGCTCTACTCAGCCCTGCTAGCTTTGCTCTGCTTTGCTCAGCTCTGCTTAGCTTTGCTGAACTATGAAGAAGAAGAATTGATCGAGAATGTCTCATACCATTCTCCACTGACCCGAAGTCAGTCTCAGAGTGCGTACCACTGGTCCCAGACCAGTCTCAACCGACCCAAAGTCAGCATCATAGTGGGTACCACTCCTACCACTGGTCCCAGACCAGTATTGCAGGCTCAGAGAGTGTACCACTGGTCCCAGACCAGTCTCAACTGACCCGAAGTCAGCGTCATAGCATGTACCACTCTCACTGGTCCCAGACCAGTCCTGCACTGACACGAAGTCAGTCTCAGAGTATGTACCACTGGTCCCAAACCAGTCTCAACCGACCCGAAGTCAGCGTCATAGTATGGTACAACTCCTACCACTGGTCCCAAACCAGTATCGCAGGCTCAGAGAGTGTACTACTGGTCCCAGACCAGTCTCAACCGACCCAAAGTCAGCGTCATAGTATGTACCACTCTCACTGGTCCCAGATTAGTCCTGCACTGACACGAAGTCAGTCTCAGAGTATGTACCACTGGTCCCAGACCAGTCTCAACTGACCCGAAGTCAGCGTCATAGTATGGTACAACTCCTACCACTGGTCCACGACCAGTATCATTGATCCCAGATCAATGGAGGTCATCCTAGCGTAGGGAGTACGGTAGATACAACGATGCGTCCATCGGTACTACTATGGTCCCTAACTTCATTTCCTTGCTCATTGATCAGATGAGAGGTACTTCCCATGAGTCCCAGACTGCATGGGTAGGATGCCTCGACAGGAGAACTAATCAATCCTGTCCTCACAAGAGAACACATCAATCCTGCTACAATTGCCATGGAGAACACATCAATCTAGGCCTCACAGGAGAACACATCAATCCTGCTACAATCGCCATGGAGAACACATCAATCCAGGCTTCACAGGAGAACACATCAATCCAGGCCTCACAGGAGAACACATCAATCCAGGCCTCAGGAGAATTAATCATCCTGCTACACAGGAGAGCGAATCATCCTGTCCCACAAGAGAGCAAATCATCTTGTCCATAGGAGAGCAAATCATCCTGTCCACAGGAGAGCGAATCATCCTATCCCAGTGTGCACCACCAGGGGAGGGTGAGTCACCCTGTGGTCGTATGTTCCTCCAGTAAGAACTGCAAGCCCCCAGAGCTCCCAGAGCTCAATGTATGCAACATGCAGGACCCTTGTACAAGGGTCTCTTGACGACTCTAAGTCGTTCAGGAAAATCACAGATTTGATCTTTACCGCGGGGCTTTAGCAACCTGTACATCATCTCAGTGCGATGGAGCCTCCTTTCTCATCGACTTTCCATATCCCAGATAAGGCAGTATCTGATGTCTGTTTGCTGGAGCAATTGTTGAATACGGGATTCCTCAATAATCGAATCCCACCTCTGGTTGTCATAGAGAAAAACAGCTCACTTAAGAGCTTCCGCAACCATGCAGCTTCATACGATATCATACTCGTAGCCATGTATTCGGTCTTGGCAGTGCTTATAGCGACCGACTTTTGCTTCCTGCATCGAAGCAGAATCCAAAGAGAACCAACACTGAAAAGTGCTCTAGTGATCCTCCACACTGCCTGCCCATTCAGCATTCGAATAATAATGCAATTTCATCTTTCCGGCAGTGTATCTCAATCCATGAGAGATTGTGCCCTGAAGATATCTCAGAAGATTCTTGGCACCAATCCAGTGAGGCTCAACCAAATATGAGCTCACCATGCTAACTGCAAAACATATGTCCGGACGGAGGTTCACCAAGAACATCAATGCGAATGAGTTTATGAAACTCAGAGGCATTCCCAAATCTGGTCCGACATCACTACCATATAACTTACGATCCTCGAGGTAGTCACAGGCTTGCAGTTTATCATTCCACATCTGGAATCCAACTCCCTTTGTCTTCTACAAATGAGAGGGTCCGCACCTGTCAGACATAGGTGCCGGTATTAGAGGTCTATCATCCTCAACCTCTGGGTAATGGTTTGGATCAGTTTCACTCTTAGTGAATCTCAGCTTCATTTGACAGCTATCAATCCTACGCCCGGGGTGCTTTGCTTCAAGCCATAGAGGGTTTTCTTCCACCTGCATACGTGAGATTCCTAATCATCAATCTCAAACCCCTTGGGTTGTTCCACACCCGTGGACCTGCTACATGAGGGGAATGGTCCCCTTGTAAGATTTTCCTTCAGTACATCTCAGACATGTACTTTCATGCTCTTTTTGAATTCAGGCATCCTTGTCACCATCTGACTCACAGATCTTCAATGCTATGTGTCAATGGACATGGTCCCCAGTGGACATCCTGCAACTTGATACAACCTTGAACTCAAAACATCTTTGAAAAAATCTATTTTCAAACACGTACCTTTCCATCGATGAGTGCCACCCTGAAACCTTTGACTTCCATTTCCGAGATGGACACCAGGTTCTTCTTGCGATCAGGTACATAAAAGAGATTCTGGGGTTCCTTGCTTTCTTTGAAGAGTCGACCATTTCCTTGATGACCTGCATTATCAGTAATTCCTTTGATCATTGAAGATGTGCCTGGAAGGATTGTTATCTTCATCAAGAGATGTGTCTCTGCCATTTAGACACTCCTTCGCATAACGGCTAAACTTATTGCAACCAAGGCATCCGCCTTTCCTTCCACCCTTAGATCCGAACTTTCCAATGATATTTAGACGGTTCATCAGAAACTTTCGTTGCGCCATTCTGATAACATTCTCTGCTTCGACTTCACCCTGGGTGACTTATGACGAACCCATTGATCCTTCTGCCTTGTCCCGATTGTCTTTGGTGATTGCTCCTTCACTCTTGCTTGGACATTGTCTTCACCTCAGCTCCGATACCATGTTAAGTTTAGGTATGTTCTATGCTAAAGCAATTTATTTAAATTTTCACAGTTAGCAATCACATCAGCATTAAGATAAATTGCAGATAGAACATAAATATAAATCACAGAAGACAAGCCAAGACAAGAGGACACAAGATGTGGTGTGAGCCAGGGACAAACCCCACAATGTGTGGGGAAACCCTTTGATCAAATCTTCATTTATCTTCAAAGTTCAGCAGAGAAAGAGAGAGAGAGAGAGTATATTTACAGCAGAAGTCAACACTTTGACTTATCTAGATCTAGCATAGATCCTTTTGTATAATGATGAGATCAGTTGAAGACATTCTGCTTCAACTGATTCTCAAGGTGACTCCACCTATCATCGTGCTGCTTTGGTCCGCTAGTTGCACCACTGGATACTGCACCATGCTGCAGTAATTATGATTATCATCATGCTGCCCATGTCCATGATCTTATCCATCATCATGCTGCTCAAACTAATGTGCATCATCATCATGCTGCTGCCTTTGCTCCATGTATCGTTGTGCTTCCCATGCACATATCATCATGCTGTATCCAAATATCACTAAGTTGTTCTCAACATCATGGATCTGCACCCATCTGATGTATACTCAATGACTCTTATGCTGCTCTCATCATACAGCATTACATTGCTACCCCAAATATGCTGAGAATGACAGATCCGGTCTTCTCATTGTAATATACTCCTATGTTGAGTTAGTACTGTTGTAGGGTTTCATAGATCTTCTTTGTCACAGGAATACGTTGATTACATGTGCCAAGAATTTCCTCACCGAATCCTTATCTCATCATAGAGTCATAGCAAGACAGTAATACTTGATGCCCTTAGACAAGTTCTATTGTCTTCTTCCAGCAGCGTCAAGCTTTCACTGTAGATCGATGTCTGCGGTCTCATTACAACAATTCCCCTTCTGTGAAATCTCAGAACCAATCGAATATTTTTATGCGTGAGATTTATGCTTTTATGGCTGCGTGAACAGATCTTCCGGACAGCGTATGAGAGCTCCCATGACTGCATCTATAATTGTTCCATTGACTGCATGTTATGACCCTTGACTACGTTCACAACATGACTGCGTGTTCTGGGCAGCGTATAACCTTTGACTGCGTTCACAACATGACTGTTCTGGGCAGCGTATAACCTGCGTATGTATTTACAGCGGAACCTGCGTATAACATGACTGTTTTGGGCAGCGTATAACCTGCGTATAACATGACTGTTCTAGGCAGCGTATACCTGCGTATATATTTATAGCGGAATATGCATATAACATAACTGTTCTAGGCAACGTATAACCTGTGTATAACATGACTTTTCTAGGCAGCGTATACCTGCATATATATTTACAGCGGAATCTACATATAACATGACTGTTCTGGGCAGCGTATAACATGCGTATAACATGACTGTTCTGGGCAGCGTATACCTACGTATATATTTACAGCGGAATATGCGTATAACATGATTGTTCTGGGCAGCGTATAACCTGCGTATAACATGACTGTTCTAGGCAGCATATACCTGCGTATATATTTATAGCAGAATATCCTCATGATGAACAGCGTGAAATTTCTCTTCATGAACTGTATATAGATATTTATGATTAGCGTATAATGTGACTCCATTAAGCCAGTGTTTTCAAAACCGTTTTTAAAAGTCGGTTACCGGTCTAACTGGCCGGTTAGCAAGGCCGCCGTTCTAAACCGGCCAAAAAACCCGGTTGGAAAGGCCATTTCGCCATTTTTTTGCCCTAACCAGTGAAAATCGGCTGGTTTAGGACAGAACCGGCCAGTTTGTATCAAACCGGCCGGTTCTGTCCTAAACCGGCCGGTTTTAGGCACGCCCACCGTAAAGTTAAAAAAGCATATTTTTTACTGTGTTTTAGGGGTTTTGGGGGGAAACTAAGGGTGTTTCAACCCTAACAATGTTGGAAATTAATGGTAATGTTAAATTCTTAAAGTAAAAGGTCACTTTTACTTAAATTTTTAACATTACCATGAAATGATTCAGGATGTTTGAGAGTGGTTTCGACCTCATTGGATTTCATATGGAGAAACTAGAATTTTAGATTTCACTCAAAATTCAGCAGACTTAATGGTTTTCAGGATTTCATGGTTTGGGGGTAAACAATAAATGCAATCGGAGCTCCAAATGATCGGCAAAACTCCTGATCTAGATCCCATTGTGTGGACGATATTGATCCAACATCAGAATGGGTGGAGGAGACTGAAGAACCTGTGTTTGAGGCTGATTTTGATATCGACATGGCTTTAGCAGGGGATGAAGCAGATTATGTGGTGGCATCAGAACCAAGATCAGTGGTGGCATCAAGGAAAGGCAAAGAACCAATGGAAGGCAGTAATCATGCAGGTCGACAAACTCGTGCTTCCATTAGGTCCACTTCTATTGTCATTGGTGGCATTGATACTGAGGTTGCAGATCAGGCTGAGGCATCCTCAGACTCTGAACCAAATGATGTCTATGTAGCTCCTGATGATGATCCTGTGTCTAGTAGTGGTGATGAACTTGATGATTGATCATGTGTACACCGTAGACTTGTAGTAGGCCAATGGCCTCATAGCTTGCAGCATTGTTTTTGGACTTTATAGGCCATTTAGAGCCTCATTTCTTATGTATTTTGCTATTTTGTCGATGATATGTATTGCACTCGGTGCCATTTTGATATATTCACCTTTACATGGTATATAAATGAGCAAACTTTGCATATTTTGTCTCTGTTGGCTTGGAATCATTGTTTTATATCTTAAAAATAGTTTTGTTTCATTAAAAATTAATTATTTAATGTATTTTTTTAAAACCGGTTCGTTTAGACCAAACCAGTCCTGGTTAGACCGGTTCATTAGGTGGACCGGTCCGGTCACCGGTTCCGGTTTTAAAAACATTGATTACAGCATGTATATATCTCTATAAATGTGAATATATGTTGCCATTGCTACGTTGAAGGAGTCTCCACTGACTGCGTAGATTAGGGCCTGCGTGCCTCGTATTAGGTCTCTGTCTGCTGCTCATCCTCATATGCCTGCGGTTTCCTGCGGTTAGGGCATCACCCTTGGGCTAGCGTATCTTTTGGTTCTCTCCTTCCAAAAACCCAGACGTGGAGAGGAGATCACCTCAAGAATACATGTCCAAATGACTTCAAATCCTCACCAATGTTACCAGACTCGGAATCGGCAATAAATCGGCGAGGCAAAAGAGCGAAGAGTTTTAATCGGATTGGGAAAAAATCGGCAAATTCATTAAATAAAAATATACACATATATTGAATTAAAAAAACCATTTTTCATTAATATTGGGTAAAGGTATGTCCAAACAATGCATAATATCAATAGATGTCCAAAATATCATGAATAAATAAGTATCTCATATATGTTATGAGTCCACACATGATCCAAAGCACTGAGTCTTGAGTCCTTAGAAGCATATGCTTCTAAAAGTTTACAAAAAAGTTAAAAACTGCATACTAATCAGAAAAAAATCAGCAACTAAGAGTCTAAGACTCTTAAGAGTGAGAACTAGAAGCGATTCCTTCCACTCCTTCGCTTGCTTGACTCTCAAAGTTCTCCAAGTCATGAAGGCTGAAAAGAGGAGGCTCATCTAATTGAACCCATTCTGCCGCATTTGTAGCTTGCAAATCTAACTCTTCAAGGTCGATTGGTGAATGATCCATACCTGTCATTATCATGAGACATTGAAATGTGAATTAAAATTTCACTTTGAAGTTTGAACTTTAAACTTTTAAAGTACGAACTAGATTATGAAACCTTCAAATTCAAGCTCTCGAATCTCACCTTGTATTTGTTTGTTGCGAAGTCGTAGATTGTAATGGACAAATACAAGGTCATTCAAGCGTTTTTGTGTCAATCGGTTGCGCTTCTTAGAATGTATTTTCTCAAACATGCTCCAGTTGCGTTCACAACCTGAAGCACTGCATGCTTGGTTTAAGATTCGAATGGCAAATCTCTTCAAATCTGGCGTATCACTACCAAAGTTTTGCCACCAAAGACCTAGCAAGTGGTAAGGGTTTGTGAGTAGAAGACTAGAAGTACCAAATTAGTAAATAGTAAAAACTTAAAAAGAAAAGAAAATTTAATAAAACATTTAACATACAAAATAAAGTTTAAACAAATTTAATGAATTGATGAAGCCTTCAAGCTGGGTACCTGGCAACATCTTTGACCTTTGTCTTATAGCACTGGCATAGGCAAACAATTTAGATGGTGTCCTATAATCTTGTAGTTGGGAAAAGACACGACTTTGTTGTTCTGGATCAGGGAAGCACCTTTCCAAGCATGTCATAAGTCCTCTGCCAACCTCCCCATCCTCATTAAATTTGCTCTTATCATAAAAATATTGTGGGTTTAAGAAGTACCCAGCAGCATGTAAGGGGGAATGCAATTGCCTATCCCAACGTGCATCTATAATGTCCCAAAGAGGCATATACTTTGTCTCATCATCCCCATATCTTCTTTTGATGGCCTCCTTTGCGAGATCCATCACCTCATAAATGTAACCCATAGCGGGTTTGTCACCATCAACCATCCTGAAAGTTCAAGCATTCAAATTTAAAGAAATATGAAACATTGTAAATAAAAAGAAGCTTGAAATGAAATTTAAAAAATGAAAAAGTTAAAAGACTAAAAGTACCTGAGAACTCTAACAAGGGACTCCGTCACAGCAATAATCTCTTCAGCATCTTTCCAGAAGCCATCATTAAACACAAGTGCAGCAATTTCGATGCCTTCAGGGGTCTTGGAATGTTTAGATCCCATCCACTCAGGTCCCAAGAACATCCTCTTCAGATTTATCTTTTGCTCAACCATAGATTGCAAAGATATGAAATTTGTTGCAAATCTAGTCACTGCAGGTCGAACAATTTCTTTACCTTCAGTGTATATTCTCATAGTGTTTAGGACAATAGTGTGGTTGTATAGGTATTTGGTTATGGATTTTGCCTTCTCCACAACCTCATGTATCCAATGAAGCTTACCAATGTCCTCAAGCATTAAATCTATGCAATGGGTAGCACAAGAAGTCCAAAAAATAGTGGGGTGCCTCATCTCAAAAAGTCTACCAGCAACCATATAATTCGCTGCATTATCGGTGACAATTTGTACAACATTTTCTTCTCCCACTTCTTGAACGACTTCCTCCATCATTTCACAGATAAGTTGGGCAGTCTTAACCTTATCTGAAGCATCCACTGACTTGAGAAACATTGTGCCTGCGGGACAAGATACAAGGAAATTTATTAAAGTTCTATTCCTCTGATCTGTCCATCCATCACTCATGATGGTGCACCCTGTTTCTACCCATGATGAACGAAACTCAGCTAGCACAAGCATGACATCTTCAACACTCTCTAACAACATATCTGTCCTAAGGCTCTCTGATGTAGGGGCTTTGAACCCTGGACCTGCAGCAGCAATTGCATCAATCATAGCTTGCCAATAAGGACTTCTGGCACAGTGGAAAGGTATGTCAGAATAGTACCAAAAGTTAGCAATGGCCTTCCTTGCCTGACTATGGATATTTTTTTTCCAACTAGTGCCATCCAAGGTAGGTTGGGAACCGGGTTTTGCGCGGGGAGCAAAAAAGGTGTTTATGTTTCCACCTCCAGTGTTGAAGGAAGGAGTTGAAGGACTGGCATGGCTTTGAGTTTGACTTGGCCTTGGAGGCATGTGTGGAAAACTTGGGAACGGCATTGAGGATTCAACAGATTGAGGTGACATGGGGCTAGTGGCAGAAAAAGTATCAACTCCAACATTTCCTATTTCAGCATTTTGCTTTGCTTTCTTGGCATTATGCTGCTCTAACATATCAAGGGCCAAGGTTGCTTGGTATTGGACATTCTCGTCAACGTTGCCGCAAATACCTATATCATGGCCAGGTATTTTTGCAAGGTGGAACTTGAATCTATAAATGCCTCCACTGCATTCCTTTTTGCAAAATTTACAAAGGAGCAAGGATTTTCCGGGAATCTTGTCACAATAAGCCCAAGCAAAGTCCCGCTCTCTCGGCATTGTTGTTGCTTTGAACTTGTGTTTAATTTGTGGCTTCTGTTAAGATTTGGAGTCTAGCTTCTATTTAATTTGTGGCTCCTGTGAAAGACAACAAAAAATCAAATTTAAAAATTATCCAAAAATTTAAAATATGCTAGAAATTTAAAAATATGCTATCAACACTATGTCTGAATTTCATGGCATTGCTTGAAACGAAAATGGAAACAAGGGCTGATAAAGATAATCTTTGTTACAAAATCTGTGTTGAGAAGGATCAAAAGATTCAAGGTGCAAATCTCAGCTGCATGTGTGTATATAGCGGGTAGGAGTGTTAACCAAAATAACAAACATCTCGTCCCAACCTGGGCATTATAGAGTTACAGCAACAACCTTCGTGTGTAACAGCAACAATGATTTAATCATCCACAAGCATTATAAGGCCTTCTGCTGAAGGATAGATCCCTCTTAACCAAGGATTTATCATGCATTGTGAAGGATCAAAATATTCAAGGTGAAAATCTGATTTATATATAGAGTGGGTAGAAGTATTATGTAAAGCAATGCACATCTTCCACCAGCCGGGCTTTAGAGATCAGCAGCAACAATTGTTCAATAATCCACGAACTTCACAAGGCCTTCAAAAGAAGCATGTGTGCATTGAGACATGTAAAGCATGACGAGATGGATTGATCTGCTCTCCAAAGATATTGTTATAGGTATAATATCGAATTTGAAGGCTTTTTAGTGGCGGCTGTAGATGTCCTTTTTCATGTGATAGCTGGTGAAAGGAAAAATGGTGTTCATCAATTCAAAAACTGTAGATATATTCATCAACATTGGATTATGTGAAGGTCACTAGAGCTGGCCCTTAAAATATAGATAGGAGTAAATGATAGAAGCATTCTCTATTTCTTTGAATCACGTGAAGGTTATGAGAGAGCTGGCTGCTAAGATCATCATGAGGAAATGATTCTCTATTGGTGAAATTTAAGTATATATGCGGATATGTCCAGTGAACATTGTTCATAATCGTGATTCGTGATATGGCTCTTTCTTGTTGAACAAAACTGTAAATTTCGATACCTGTAGAGTTGGAGGCGAGGGAGTAGAATATTTGAGACTTCGAGGCTCTGCGCCTGCGGCGAGGTGTCGACTGTCGACGACTCGACTGTGCGGGTTCAACAACAACTTTATCAACAATGTAGCTTCAGCTTCGAGGCTCTGCGCCTGCGGCGGGGTGTCGACTGTCGACGACTCGACTGTGCGGGTTCAACTGCAACAGCAACTTTCTGGACGGTTACCGGTAGACACGGAACTTGGAAGTATGGACGCGGGTGTATGGAGTCTGGACGCGGGAGAATGGACGCCGGCAGCCATAAATCACACAAACAGAAACCGGAACCCGATAACACCATAAATCACACAAACAGAAACCGGAACCCGATAAAAATTTTGGCGGGACTCGGGAAAAAAACGCAGATCGGAATAATCGGAAGACGCGCGAGTCAAAATCGCGTTGACCACAAGTCAAACGCGGTCAATGCGATTTGACTCGGGAAGATTCTAATCTGCTCGTTTGGTGGCCGATCCGACTGAGAATCGCGATTAATCGGGAAAATCGCCGATTCCTGTTTCACTGATCCTCACCAATTTATACTAAAACGTGGATGATGAATAGACACATCTATTGGGCTTTTGAGCCTACTTAAGTTGCTGGTCGACTAGATGATAATTCCATAATCTAAATAAATTCATATCTCCATAAGTACTTATCGAAATCGGATGATCTTTGGATCAATCCTACACATCTCGACGAGAGGGATCCAATAAAAATATCAGCTGCCATAAATAAGTTGACCCACATGGAGTTTGGCCCTAGTTGCCAATTTAACAATCCTGCACTGTTGCAACACTCTTGTGCCTCTCGCAGTGTTGTAGCCTGCTAGCCTTGCGCTGTTCTGGGAATCCTTCACTGTAGCTCTCTCTGCCGCTTCATCTGCATCCATCTCTACCCACATTAGCCAATCCTGCTACTCCTCTTTGGGGCTCCCGTAGCAAGGTCTAATCCAAGAGGCTGGGTACCTTGAGGATCCTGCCCCTCATCGCCTGTAGTCTGCCTAACTACAGCTCGATGTCTCCCCACTTCCGCTCAAGTGGTGCATGTGCACTCATGGCACAGTCATCGTCTGTCAAAACTTCCTTCTCTGCCCTTGTTGGCGCTGCCTTCGTCTCGGAAGACTCTCCCTTACTCTTCTTCCTTGGACACTGGGCCGCATAATGACCCATCTCCCCACAGTGGAAGCACTTGATCTTGAAGAGATCCTTATTCTTCCGCTTTTCCTGCTTTCCCTCAGATGCTAGGGCAACATCTTCCTCCTCCTGCTTGACTTTGATCCCCTTGCTACTGCTACCCGTCTTCGACTGTCGTCTAATCTCTTCCTGACCTAGAGACGCCCGCATCTCATCCCAAGGTGGAAGTGTCCCTCTACCCAGTATACTCTGGACAAATACCTCCCAGTGTTTTGAGACTGCATTCAGGGCCGTCCTCACCATCAACTCCTGATCCGGCGTGGCTTCTATAGCAGTCAACTGATCTCGGATCTCGTTTAGTCCTCCGAGGAAGGTGTCGATCGATTCCCCCTTCTTCATCTAATATGACCTCAACTAATTCTCAAGTAACATTCCTCTCTACACAGAAGTATGCTGGTACAATTTCTTGAGGGCCTCCCACATCTCATATGCCATTTCCTTCTCGCCAATGTGTGGTACTGCATGGTCTTTGACCCCGTCAAGGATGATGCTCTTGGCCCTCGCCATTGCCTCCTCGTACTTGTCGTTATCATTGGGGTCGACTGGGATAGCTATAACCTTTAAAGCGAAGTTCTTAACACGATTTTTGTCAAGTACGGATAAGATTCTGGCCTTCCAGACTGCGAAGTTTGATGCTCCGTCTAGTCTATCCTGGTCTCTTACTCCATGTAGTGCCATGATGCTCTTCTACTTTCCTCCTGCAAGTTCTCTGTTCGAGTTCTCCGAGTCTCTATTTCCCATCTAGAAGTTCTCTTCTGGACTCTCTCTAAGTCCCGATTTCCCTCCTAGAAATCCTTTTTCCGCTGTCGAGATTCCCCCTACTCTGATCCTCTTGTGCAACCGCACCACTCATCTGGGTTCCTCGACTAGAAACCCTCGGTAGCAACTCCCTCCTCTTGGGCTTGCTCTGTCAGATACTGTTCTGACTAGAGTACCTCACCAGCTCCACTCTGCAATATTCCCACAGCCTTCTAAACCCCAACAACCTGAGGTGAGAGCTCCTAGGCTCTGCGCAATCCTGGCACCAGCAACCCGGCCTCCTTAGCCTACTGCGTCATCCCTCCAGCTTTTGTGTGGCTCTGCGTGAGGCTCCCTTTGACTTCCTTAGCCTTTGCGCTGCCTCTCCCCTGCTCACCCTTGATGACGCAGGCACTGCGTCACCCTTCCCTTGTTGCTCGTCTGCTAGAAACAACTTCTGTCACCTCGGGACAACTGTTTTTTGCTGCTATTGCTCCGCTCAGCTGATGTCCTTAGCCCTCTTGTGATTTGCAATCACCCTCTGATACCATGTTGAAGTTTCTAAGTCTACTTAGTTAGAATCCCTCCACGCACTTTATCTGATTTATTCCTACCTACTTGTTATGTTACTTAACAAGTTATTTACAATGTAAGTACTGAGAATAAACACTAGTGCATGCTCAACATATTACAAATCAACAATTAAAGGAAACAGAAACAATCACACCATATGACACCATTATTTTTGGACCAATGTCCCCGGAAAAACCCAATGTGGGAAAACCGATGCAGCTATCTGAGGGTTTTCTTATTAAGCAATATCAGAGTACAATCTGGGTGCCGAAATTGACTTACCCAATAGAGAATTTCCTTGGCAGTAATACCTCTCAGTTTGAGACAAATCTCTTGGCTGAAACCCCGGATAATCCTTCTGGTAGCTCCTTAGCACCAATCTGCCCCAGAAACCCTAGCGTCAGCCTCTCTCTGGACTGCGTCAGCCCCTCTTTGCCCAGCGCTGGCCCTGCATCACCCCGGATGGGTCTGTGTCAGCCTTAGGAGGCCTTGCGTCAGCCCTCTGGCCCTCTGCGTCAGCAACGCTGGCCTCTTTGAGGCTCTGCGCAGCTCCCGGTTGCCTCTGTGTGGCCCTATGTGAGCCCTGGCTGGCTCTGCGTCACTCTCCCCAGCTATTGCGCTACTCTCTCGGCACTATCTCTGCCTCTCTGTCTCTCTGTACTCAATGCCCCTCAGCTGCAACTCCCGATCACTAATTCTATCTCTCTTAGAAAACTCCGCTTTAGAGAATAGAATGATTGATCACTTTGATGTCTTCTCCAACTGATCTTCAAGCCTCCTCTTATACTTTTCCTGTTGACATATCAACAGCCGAGATTAAGTCCCTAATCAATGGATAAGATTAGATCTGGCTTGATCCATGTCTTTTGGACCATTCTAACACAGTTTCATATTAATGCACATTAATATTTTATTTTCCCTAAGTTTAGACTTAGGGACTCCATTAAAAATATTAATTATTTTAATATCTCTTGAACTGTTTAGAATCTGCTCAAACCCTTTCTGGGTATTGGAGATCTCATATGCCCCAACCTCTCCACCAAATTTCGTGGCTAGAGCACATCCGATGCTACCCCACATCAACAGTCCGCACTTCCCTTCTCCTCTTTGTTGCCATTAATCGTGTGCTCTCCATCGTCGACTTGCAGTTGCTACTCCTTCGCTTTCATCCACGCAGCTCCATCCCCCTCTTCCCTACACTACTCATCGATCTGCCCTCATTGCTTGTTGCCAAAGCTCCTCTACCCTCGAACTCCATACATTGCCGCTGCCCTTCTTCTTCAGCCTGCACCAAACAAAACAATTCGATTTCTTACTTTTACTTTGTTTTCTTTTATTTTCATATAGGTTAGGTTTTCGTTTTTTTTATATAATTCGATTTTATTTTTTGTGTTTGATTCCCGCATTTAATTTTGGTTTGCCTTTTTTATTTTATTTCTGTTTTAGCTTTTTTTTTTCAAATAGAAACTCAAAAAATAAAAAAATAAAATTGATTTTAATTTGTGACTTTGATATTTTTCTTTTATTTTGAATTTCATTTTTGTTTTTTCCTCTTTTTCGTTTTGATATTTTTCTTATGACATTTTGATTTTGTTTGAAATAAAAATGAAAAATAAAAATTTAATTTTTTTCTCCATTTCTAGTTTTTATTTGTGACTTTAATATTAAAGAATTAAATCAAAAGAGAACTTTGTGCTCTCACGTTAAATTTTTTTATGTCGCCTTTGGCCCATTAAAAATTTAATTCATTAAGCCTTTTGATTTTTTTTTATATACTTTTGTCACATTTTAAAAACCCAATAATTTGCCACATTAAATTTTTTCATAAAACTTGGCACATTAAAATTTGCCTAAGGAATAATTAATTTTTTTATCTAAAGTTCCTTCTTGGGTTTTTATATGTGTTGAGATGTTTTTTGGACTTAAAATTTAAAGGGAAATTTTTGTGGTATTAAAACATTTTTATTTCTCTATAGTTAAACACTCTTAAATTTTTTATATCTAAAGGTTAACTATAGGAAAGTGGTAAATTTTCCTAGATTTGGGTCACCAAGCATAATCATTTAAATTCTAGGATTGGAATCGATTAGCATTTAAATTTCATGGTGTTTTAAAGTAGTTGGATCTCTAGAAATTTAACTGCTAGAATATCTTGCATCTATTGAAATTGATCATCATTGCTTGAATTATTTGATGTGTGTTGCATGTTAGATATATTGCAAGTATTTTCAAGTAATTGTTAAAGTGCTTTGTCGTGGAATTATAATAGATCGCATATCTTTGTTTCCTAAGCTGAGTATATTTTGAGCATCTATTGACATTGATATTAAATTGCAAAGAAGTTTTTTTTGTTCTCTTTGAGCTATAATTGTATTAAGAAGATTTGAAATAAGCTTGTGGTTTATTTGAAATATTTTCAGGAGTTTATTTTTAAGTCTTCATCCAGTAAAGCAAACATTTAATTTTGGTGATTGAGGGCTTTTGCGACAAAAGTGTTTATGATCCTCGAGTCTAACTTCATCCCATCATCTAGTGCATTCACATATAGGTTAGCTTTGCATAGATAAAATTTACTTCCAAGCATAAGCTTGATCGATAGAGAGATAGGTATCCATCAATCTTTGCTTGAGAAGCCTGCTTTTAATAATACTTAAAACGGTGACCTTGCAATCGTCAGAGCCACAACTCTTTGCAGCGCCGAAGGCACCGGGCATGTTAGATGTTCAGGAGAGGTATCGTTAATCACACCTTAGTGTGCTTCGCCTTATCTTCTCTTTGCCATTTACTACGAAATCAGGCTCAACACAGAAAGGATCGAAGGATTCACATTTAAGTAGGCATTTAAGTAAAATTAACTAAGATTCTTGCATCTCACATTAGTTTTAAGATCTGCATTTCATATAAGATAGTCATTCATCTAAGCAGCAGTTGCTAATCGATTACTTGGTCTTAATTTCCCTAGCAATATCGTTGACTCCATAAGGCATTGTTGACACCTAATCCTTGAGATTGGGTGAATTTATGTAAATAGATAAATAGGAAATATGAACAGTCATCGGGAGACGAACTGAACAGTCTCTCCCTCATGTATATAATGAAGACCTACCTGATGGAATAGATGAGTCGAATCATTTTTGCCTTATGGAGTTACTGCCTGGCCTGACATGGTATCAGAGCCAGCTCCTTTTTAGCTCTTATGTCCCTTGTAACTCCCTTGTCTGCTCTCCATATAGCTGAGCTGCTCCTCCATATAATTAGCTGCCCCCTCCACTGTCGCTGCCAGGTCTAAACGCTGCTTTACCAGCGCTGTCGTGACTGTCCATAAACGTTTCACAAAAAAAAAGCGCTGTCCACACTGTCCATACTGCCCCACTGTCCAGCGCTGTCCATGCTGTCCTGACATGGTTTCATAAACGTTTCATAAAAGAAGCGTTGTGCGTTAAATTTTTTTTTGAAGGGCCTACGATTCTACTCTCCGGCGATTTTGTTTCTCCATTTGCCTTGCTGTGGCGGTCTGCACTGATTCACATCGAGCATTTCAAAACCCATTTAGACCACAACCTTTCATTGCCTCTCAGTCCTATCTCCCAGTTGCCTCATCAATTCCGATTTTTGACAGCTCCATGCTGTAGAGAAAGTGTTGTTTTCTGTTGGGTATCTGTTAAATTTAGAATTTTGGAATAAAACCGCGCATTCAAAGCTGAGTTCTGTGAAAAGACCAGATCAATTGAGGCGCAGGAATGGAGCCGGTGAGCCGGTGAAAACATATGAAGCTCGGCCCCTCGCGTGACCGCCAAGGGCATTCGATCAGCGGCGACGATGTCGACATTGAAGAAACCGGCCATTGAAAGTGGCCTTCTGCCATGGTGGTGAGCTAAGGTGTAGATTCCGTGCGAACGGGAGCACAACAATCTGTCCAACGGAGCTTGCTGGATCCAACAACGACAACAGAGGCATAAGTTTTCGGAAGGTTGGGAGCATTGGTTCCTGATACGGGACGTCCAGAAGACTGTGGGAATTTTATAACAAAGCTCATCACCTCGTCCTCAGCAGAAAAGGAGGCAATGGTTCGAATGCTTCCAACAGCATCGTGGGCATCAGAGTGGCGCAGCTGGTGCGGTGAGCCATTGACTATTTGAATAATGTTGCATTGAACTATTGTTTTTCCATATAAAATAATTCAAGTTCTCGCCAGCGTGGACGACTCTGTGACGTGGGCGCATTTTTTTGTTAAAAGTTTTGTGGCGTGGGAGGAGGTCAGGCGTGAAAATCTAAGGAATTGGTAAAAAAAAGAAGAAGGAAAAAACAGTATATATATTTATGTGCCATGGTGTTTCGTTTTATTGTAATTGAGAATTTGTATAAACTTCTAATACCATGCTCCACTGGCACACTGGCTTTGAAAATTAAGGCCTATGGTTTGTTCTAGTTGAATCATTTTGTAAAGATCTCGGAGCAACTCCTTTTGTAGTATTGTGCTTCTTGAAGTTCTAATAAATATTGCATCTATTTTGCTATCAAAAAAAAAAAAAATTACCACCAGAAGTACAATTTTACAGTATATTAGCAAAAGTATTTTTCTATCAGCAGAAGTAATTTTTTTTTACAGAATGCATTCAATCATATCCATGGTGGGAATAGTTCTCACTGGCAAGGAGAACTATCCTGAATGGTCCTGGATGATAAAACACACCCTCATTTTCAATGAGTTGTGGAAAGGAGTGTGTGTCGGAGACGGAGACAATGAACCAATACAGCCTACCTCAGACAAAGAGCTCGTCATTTGGGAAAACAAGAATAGCAAAGCTTATGCATTAATCGCAGCATTTGTAAATGAAGAGGTGAGCCGCCATATTCGTTATATTTAACTGCCTTTGAAGCCTTACAAAAGCTGAAAGAACTCTATGACTCACATTCTGCACTTGAAGTTGTTCAACTCATGGCTTAACTCTTCACTCTTGAATTGCAAAATAATGATCCTCTTGCTCTTGCATTTGAAGTAAAGTCTATAATGCATGATATCAAATCCACTAAGGTTGAATTGGATATTCCTCTTATTGTTTTTCTCAAGGCACTTTATCCTACTTACTCCAATTATCTTGAGTCATTGCAAGCAAATGGAAATCTCAAAGATATAACCTTTGACTCTCTTGTGAAAAACTTTGCTGAAAGAGAGAAAGCTTTTGGAAAGAAGACAACCCCTGAATCTTCTGAAGAGGCTACGTGCCTTGCTCAAAAAGAAAAGCATCCTACTCAAGATTCTTCAAGAGGAAGAGGTGGTCGAAGAGGAAGAGGAAGATATTTCAGAGGCAGGGGGGACAACATTCTCAAGGAGAAAAGGCAGATTTGCACTGCATTCACTGCAAAAGAAATGGATCACATGATGCCTCTACATGCAAGCTACCATGGGACAAAATTGAGCAGAAAAGAAACAAACAGAAAGGTAAAACTGATGATACTGTTAATGAAGATCAAGGAGTGCTGGACCATGTAAGAGGCAATATTGTTGAGCCTTCATCAAATGCATCTGCTGCTGCCTGGAACAAATGGAAAAATGGAGAAGTCAAAACAAAGAAGATCATCCGGGACTCTATCGACAAGCGCTTGGTGGCCTACATCTCTGAACTGGACACCTCCAAGGAAATCTACGATAGACTGGTGAGTTTATTTAAAGTTAATGATGCAAATCAAGTTTTGTTTCTTAGAAATAAGCTGAGGGAAATCAAGAAGGGTAAAGATGAAAGTATGCAAGCATACTTCTTAAGAATCACCGAGATCAAGAACGATCTCCTATCTATTGGGGAAACTATTACTGACAGAGAAATGGCACTCACAACTCTTGGAGGATTGCCATTTGAATGGTATGTGTTCAGGACTACTCTTTTGAACTATAATGTAATTCCTGGTTTCGAGGAATTAATGGCTAGATGCATTCAAGAAGAAACAAGGGAAGAAGTGCAAGAAATGCCCATGCCTAAAGGTCCTCCTGCTGCCTTTTCTTCTCATGCAAAGAAAAGAAATAATTCCGGGACTAAATCAAAAGGAAAGGCTGGACCTAAGGCTAGAAGAAAATGACGATGTTACATTTGCAATAAAGCAAGTCACTATGTATGAGATCATGAGCATCATGATGAATGAGATCATGGACATAAAGGGCAACATGAGATCATGGACATATAGGATAGTATGATGATGATGCACACTAGTTTGAGCAGCATTATGATGGATAAAATCATGGACATGGGCAGCATGATGATAATCATGATTAGAGAAGCATGGTACAGTATGCAGTGGTGCAACTCAAAATCCCTCTGATGGCAATCTAAGGAATGACAAATTCAACAGCAAAGGTAAGAGGAGAGCTGGGAATCAAGGAAGAGGACAAGCATTCAAGAAGGCTAGAAATTCTAGGATGTATTAATTGCACCTGACCTCAAAAGGAACCTAGTGTCCATCTTGGCAATGGAAGATAGAGGCTACAAGGTAACCTTCAGCAATGGCAAGGTATGTATATGGAAAAATAATGTTAAAGATGCCTTTACTCTTGGGTTTAGTGTTGATTCATTATATCAGGTCAATGGAAGTCTGCTAGGTGTCATGTCTTGTGACACAACTCTTCAATCCAAACTTTGGCATCAGAGGTTTTCTCACCTTCATTACAAAGTTCTACCCGATGTAGGACAGATGGTGACAGGGATGCCAGAATTCTGAGTAGAGAAAGAAGGTGTATGCCCAGGATGTGCCAAAGGAAAGCTCAAAAGGGGACCATTCCCCTCAAGCCAAAGCAAGACCTCCGATATATTACAATTGGTTTACTCAGGCATACCTAAGGTTGGCATTAAGAGGGAGACTACTACACCACATACTCCTGAGCAGAATGGTGTGGTGGGAAGGAAGAACCACATGATGATGGAAGCTGTCCGGGCCATGCTACATGATCAAAGACTTCCAAAGTTTCTATGGGCTGAACCTACAATCACTGCCGTATATGTACAAAATCGATGCCCTCATCAAGCATTGGGTTCCTAAACTCCTGAAGAAATGTTCACCACAGGTCAAAGGGAAGTCGTGATTAGTCATGATGTCACCTTTGACAAAGATATGGCTCTCAGCAAGGTGGACAATCTGCTGACTTTGAGTAGCTCTCAAGAAGCCGACACCAGGGAACCGAAAGAAAAGGATGATGAATCAATGCCTGATGTAGAAGAACCCATGGATCCGATTGATCCTCATCCACATGAGCCTTCCTCTTCTAGGAAGAGGCCTTCATGGCTTAGGGGGATACTTGATGATGCTGAAGGACATGCTGCACCCTGAGGAACCTTCCGTCAAAGTAAGAAACTTAACAGGTATCAGGGATACCTGACCATCATGAGCACGATCATACAAAATGAGCCTTCATCATTCTCAGATGTCGTCAAGCATTAACTATGGAAGGGTGCTATGACCATAGAATATGAGTCTATTATGGAGAATGATGTCTAGGAAGTAGTTCCCAGACCCAGGACAAGACAATTGTTACTTCAAAATGGCTTTACAAGATAAAGCATGCAGCAAATGGAAGTATGGAAAAGTATAAGGTTCATTTTGTTGCTCGTGGTTTATCCCAGAAGGGAGGTATAGACTATGATATTTGCACTTGTTGCCAGATATACGACCATCCGCTTGATCATAGCCCTTGTGGCTTCACAAGGATGGAACCTACATCAGATGGATGTTAAGACCGCGTTCTTACATGGTTCTATCAAAGAAGAGGTCTATGTGGAGCAACCTGAAGGATTTGAGATTTATGATTGAAAATCTCATGTATGCAAGTTGAAGAAGGCTCTCTATGGGCTAAAGCAAGCACCCCGAGCATGGTATGAGAGGATCGATAGCTACTTGATGAAGTTGGGATTCACTAGGAGTGAAGCTGATCCTAACCTTTACTTTAAGGTTGAAGATGACAAGCCTCTCATACTGGTGTTGTATGTGGATGACCTCTTTCTAACAAGTGCAAACCCTCTCATTCACAAATGTAAGAGGGAGATGGCTTCTGAATTTGAAATGAAGGACCAAGAACTTGAAGTGTGGCAGAAGCCAAGGGAAATTTTCCTATCTCAAGGAAAATATGTGGTAAATATATTGGAAAGATTCGGTATGATGGACTGCAAGCCTGTGACTACCTCGAGGATCTTAACTTTTAGAAGTTATATGGTAGTGATGTCGGACTAGACTTGGGAAATGCCTCTGAGTTCCAAAAACTCATTCGCATTGATGTTCTTGGTGAACCTCCGTCTGAACATATGTTTTGCAGTTAGCATTGTGAGCTCATATTTGGTTGAGTCTCACTGGATTGATGCCAGGAATCTTCTGAGATGTCTTCAGGACACAATCTCTCATGGATTATGATACACTGTCGGAGATGTGAGACTACTTGGTTATACTGATGTTGATTGGGCAGGCAGTGTGGTGGACTGTAAGAGCACTTCCGGGTATTGTTTCACCTTGGGATCTGCTTCGATATCCTGGATGAGCGGGAAGCAAAAGTCGGTGGCTTTGAGCACCGCCGAAGCAGGATATATTGTTGCTAGCATAACCTCATGTGAGGCAGTCTGGTTGCGAAAGCTCTTCAGTGAGCTGTTTGGATTTACATTGGATACCACTGTGATTCTCTGTAACAACCAGAGGTGGGATTCGATTATTGAGGAATCCCGTATTCGTCAATTGCTCCAGCAGATAGACATCATCTGGGATATGGTAAGTCGATGAACAAGGAAGCTCCATCACATTAAGATGATGTACAAGTTGATACACCTTGTCAAAGCCCCGAGGAAAGATCTAATCTGTGATTTTCCCAAACGACTTGGAGTCGGCAAGAAACCCTTGTACAAGGGTCCTGCATGTTGCATACATTGAGCTCTGGGAGCTCTGAGGGCTTGCGGTTCCTACTGGAGCAACATATGATCACAGGGTGACTCACCCTTCCCTGGTGGTGCACACTGGAACAAGATGATTCGCTCTCTTGTGGGACAAGATGATTCGCTCTTTTGTGGAACAGGATGATTCGCTCTCCTGTGTAGCAGGATGATTAGTTCTCCTGTGAGGCCTGGATTAATGTGTTCTCCATGGCAGCCTGGATTGATGTGTTCTCCACGGCGATTGTAGCAGGATTGATGTGTTCTCCTGTGAGGACAGGATTGATTAGTTCTCCTGTCGAGGCATCCTACCCATGCAGTCTGGGACTCATGGGAAGTACCTCTCATCTGATCAATGAGCAGGGAAATGAAGTTAGGGACCATAGTAGTACCGATGGACGCATCGTTGTAACTACCGTACTCCCTATGCTAGGATGACCTCCATTGATCTGGGATCAATGATACTGGTCTGGGACCAGTGGTAGGAGTTGTACCATACTATGACGCTGACTTCGGTCGGTTGAGACTGGTCTGGGATCAGTGGTACATACTCTGAGACTGACTTTGAGTCAGTGGAGGATGATATTGGTCTGGGACCATTGGAGTTGTACTCACTATGACGCTGACTTTGGGTTGGTTGAGACTGGTCTGGGACCAGTGGTATATACTCTGAGACTGACTTTGAGTCAGTATGATACATCCTCGATCATTTCTTCTTCTTCATAATTCGGACAAAAGCAGAGTAGAACAGAACAATGCAAGAGCAAAGCAGAACAGAACAAAACAGTACAGATCAGTGCAGTGCAGAACAAGACAAAGCAGAACAGGCAAAATAGAGTAGAGCGGGGCAAGGGTCAGGCTGTACAAGGCAGTGCATTTGATGGATGAATAGTAACGACCGATAGACATATTGCAGATGAAGTTCTCCATGGTTGAGAGGGAGTGTTAAAATTGGCAACCAGGGAAAAACTTCATGTGGGTCATCTTATTCATGGCTAATAATATTTTTATTAGATTCCTCTCATCGAGAGGTGTAGGATTGATATAAAGATCATCCAATTCCGATAAGTATTCATGGAGATATGAATTTATTTTGATTATGGAATTATTATCAAGCCGACCTACAACTCATGTAGGCTCAGAAGCCCAACAGTCGCATCTATTCACCCACCAACGTTGTGTATAAATATAAGAAGACTTTTCCTCATTTGGACTCACTCATCTCATCACATCTCTCTTTCTCTACTGCGCAGATATGAGTCTCTTCTCTACTGCGCTGAAATGGGTCTCTCTCTCTCTCACACGTGAAGCCGGAAGCTGTTGAATTTGAAGCTGCAACTGCAGAAGTAAAGATTGACTTGCGTGGCCTAGAAGATCTCCTCTTTGGAACTGCGTTGTAGGTTCATCTGAACCTTCTGTTAGAGTCGGTCTTGTCACCCTCCATCAGCGATCAAAGCTCTTTGCATTTGCATAAATAGGTGTCTCATCAGTGTCAATTTTTGCATCCCATTAGGCATGCCATAACCCTGATGGAGGAGCTGGTGTCTTTGTCCCCCTCTTGGCATTGCTGGATCAGGTCATTTCAGTCCTTAGTCACTTTCAAGCTTATCTTATCTTGTCTTGAGGTCAAATTCCTAGGTCTAGGGTTTTGGTCAAAATGGTTTACAAGGTCATGTCTCTGAAGGTCAGTAAGTGCTCAGCAAGCCAAAGGGATGGTTTTAATGGTGTTTCTTCGCAAATTTCTCTTTTGTACAGTTAATCTTCACCTTGGATTTAAAAACTCTGTTTTTAAAGCCAAGGTCATTTTTAAATGATTTTGCAAAAAATGTAAAAATTCAAAAGTTTTCAAAGGACAGCATGTAACCCTGGCTCCCTTGCCAAGATCCCTCAGATGATATCCCTGCAAAAAGAATCGAGCAAAAGCAGTAAATGAGTCAATTTCAGGACAAAGGAAACCAAAAAGGTCAATTTTATAAAGTGTCAAAGCAAAACATTATAAAGTGGGTTTGGGCATGAAATTTATTCAAATGAAAGCTATAAAGGCCCAATCTCCCTCCATTTACCCTCATTATGCATTCAAGTCACTTGCAAGAGAGTTTGGGCGAGTGATTGAGTGAAAGTTGAGCGAATTCGGGAGTTTGACAGGCGCGCGACCCGTCAGGCCAGGCGCGCGACCCGTCAGAGGCGTGCGACCCGTCAGCGCCCTCCCTTTGAAATCACCTGCAAATTCACCCAAGGAGCTATCAAATCGCCGATTTGCTTAAGGTAGGCCCTCCAAACTCAAAGTTGGTTGCTTGTTATGTTTGAAGGACATCATGAATGTGTTTTTAAAGATCAAATTGTGCAAGAGAAAAAGCTCCATATGGCTGTATATTAAATTTGTAAAAATTTGCTAGGGTTTTATGCTGTTTCAATGGTTTTTTCCTTGTAATCATTTTTCCTCATTCCCATTTCATTTTCCTTGTATTTCCATGTAAATTTCCCTTTTAAATTGGTAAAGAAAATAAATCTTACCCCTTTTCCCTAAAAAATAAAAATCAAGCCCTAACCCTACCCCTCATAATACCCATGTAAACACATGTATTTAATGATGCATAAGCAGTGATGTTTGCAGTGTTTTTCCCTAAATTCCCTGTTGTATACATGTATTCCCATTTTCCTTTTAAAAATTGTCCCTCCCCTAACATTCCCTTCATGCTCCTTGTCCCCCTTGAAACAGCATACGAATCAACGTTTTACAAAGCAGAAACAGCAGTACATTTTGGCCACTCTGCTCCTTAAACAATGTCGGAAACCGAAACCTATGAGCAGAGTGATGACCAGGGATCAGCTTCAGAGATTGAGATACAGAGGAGGCCTCATAAGGGTGGTAAGGGTGGACATCATAGGCGAGAGGAGCCCACCTCTTTGACAGAGTTACAAGCTTGTCCTATGGCAGTCTCATGTTTCCAGTACATGTCTTGCTATGAGTTTTGTGAGAGGATCTCTCGGATTCAGCACCACAGAGAGTTGGCTCGCCTGTTTGTTTTACACTTGCATGATGGACATGTTAACCTTGCCGGGGTGGACTTCACATTGACACCTGAGGTGATTGCACAGGCTACAGGGATACCTAATGTTGGAGAGGTATGGAATAAGCGCAAGGTGCTGGACAGTGTTCATTTTGAGCCTTTTGTTAGACCAGCACTCATGAGACACTTGACAGGAGTGTTTCCCTTCAGATTTCTCAGGAGCGAGTATGCTCCCATGATGAGGCTCATCATGCACTATTTTACCTGTGAGGGCAGATTTTCACAGGTATATTCATACCATATTCGCCTCTTGATGCATTTCACCCGAGTGAGGATGATGAACATCCCTGTTTTCTTCTATCAGAACATAGAGAAGATGGTGTCCATGATGCAGAGGAAGAGCCCGGCACAGCAGTACAGGAGCCTTTATCATTATGGTTTGATTTAGCTAGTAGTATTACATCAGTTGGCTCAGCAGGGCATCTCATGGGAGGATTTCATCTCTCGTGAGCTTTTCACAGCACCATCACCGCCACATCCTGAGGTTATTCATGAGGAGGGAGGACCATCACAGCAGCATGACATCCCTGTCACTAGACATGTCAGCTCCTCACCTTTGGTTACTTATCAGAGAGGCCAGAGGGCCTTATTTGCAGCAGCCAGGCGAGTATTATCTCCACACCAGGTGGAAGGGGTCTCGCCTTCTTCATCGGCTCAGCGAGTGTTATCTCCACATCAGGTGGAAGGGGCCTCGCTTTCTTCACCAGCACAGGTATCAGGGAGGGGGAAACAGCCCAAGATTGATGAGGGACCGTCAGGTGTTCCGGATATAGAGCTTATTGATCTTGATGTCAGTTCTCCTAGCCGAGAGGCAAAGGAGATCATTCAGCATCTCAGAGCTGAAAATGATGCCTTGCAGAGGAGATTAGAGGGGGCACAATGGACCATCACATACCTCGAGCAGTGCAACAAACAGTTGGAAGATGAGCAAGCACTTGATGAGCTGTGGAGGATTCGTAGTGACCGCATTTTGAACCGGAGAAGACCTGGTGATCCATTGCCCGCTGACCGAGAGTCCATGCTCATCCGGGTAAATGCACACTTGGAGAGGCTGTTGGCTAAGGCCAACCAAGAGAAGAAATTGCTGAGGAACATGAAGAACCATTACTGGGCAAGAATGCATGTGTGCAAGGCAAAGATGAAAATGTTCCAAAGGCAGTTGGCCAAGGCACAAAAAGGGAGAAAGAGGCCCGATCCCCTCCATATCTTGGCTGAGGCCTCACTAAAGGACCAAGGCACTAAATAGCCCAGCCACAGCACAAATCCCAAGAAATTTTGAAAATTTTGGGTCAATTTTGATTTTTCAGGCAATTTACAGGTTTTTGCTCATTAACGGGTCTCACCCCTCGCGCGACCCTACATCATGGCAACTCCATTTTGCAAAAACTCAGCATTTCTAGATTTGTCATGAGAAGTTACATATGCTCATCAATGGACTTGAGATTTTATGAAGTTTTGGGCCTCCAGAAAGTAAAAAAACAAGCAAAAAATGACTTTCTACCACATTTTTGAGTTGCAGAAAGCAGTCTTGGGAGATTGCAATTTTGGAGGGGCAAATGACCACCAAATTCAAAAATTCCAGTTGGGTTGGAAAGTAGACTCACAGACCTTTCCAACAAGCCTACTCTTGCTCAATTTGGACACCGGGAAGTGCCCCAAATATGGTCCCAAAGGCGCGCGACCCGTCAGGCAGAGGCGCGCGACCCGTCAGGCAAACTTCTCCAATTTTCAGTGTACAGCTCAGAAAAACGCAGTTTGACCTTGTTTGACTTTTTGGGGTGGATTATTAGGCTCTTTGATGTAATTATTGTACTTTTATGATACTTTTACTCTTATGTACCTCTTCTAGAAGATTCATTCATGAAAAGGGTGAAAATTAAATGAATGAATTGGTTTCCAAGTTTATAGAGGCAAGTTGTTTTGACTGCCTAGTTTGTAGTGCTTAGTTTAGAAGTGGTTGAAACAGCTCCTAGGATAGTGAGCTCGACCCATGGAGGCAGGGAAAGAGGTTAGATGATCTATATTATGTACTTTCTTGCTCATTTTCATGGTTGGACTCTTGAGGGATAAGCTATCATTATATTATTCACTGTATCTTTGCAATTTTTGGCTAAGGAAGGCCAGGGTTTTGCAGTCCTTTTTGGGATTCTTGTGGTTACATGTATTGATGGTGTGTTTCTCTATGTACCTGTAAGTGTGTTATGTGAATCATTTCCTTTCATTTCCTTTCTTTTCCTTCTGCACATTAAACAAACGAAGTGTTAAAGTAAGAATTCATGACTGTCATGCTCTGCTTTTAAGTTTGTTTAATTTCAATGTTTTCTACTGTTTAAGGAGAATTCAAAGTTATTGTTTGCTCTCCTTAGCTCCTCACCTGTCATGCCGGACCATCCACTTCAATCAAAAGCATCAATACTGTCTCCTACCTCGTCCCAAAGAACCCCCTGCAGAAACTGTGTCTAATCCCCGCACCCAAAATTGCCATCCCCTCAATTTGCCACCAAAAACCCTAAAAACCCCAAAGCAACCTTTTTGATCAGTTTACTAGCCTAAAATCAGTGTTACCCTATTGGTCATCTCACCAATTGAAGATCTTTACCGAGATAGACCGGAGAGAGCCCTCTCCAGCCCCGTAGGGCTAGCTACGAGGCTAAGTGGTTTGATGTTGCCTTGAGGTTTACCTTTCTCAGCCTGAGGTGAAATTTCAAGCGCTAACACCTCCTTTGAAAGCCGCAACTTTTGGTGGTGGAATGAAGTCAATCCGACGAACGGTTTGCAAGATATCGACTGCCCTAGTTTGAAGCCGGAAACTGCTGAAACTGAAGCTGCAACTGCAGAAGTAAAGATTGACTTGCGTGGCCTAGAAGATCTCCTCTTTGGAACTGCCCTGTAGGTTCATCTGAACCTCCTTTGAAAGCCGCAACTTTTGGTGGTGGAATGAAGTCAATCCGACAAACGGTTTGCAAGATATCGACTGCCCTAGTTTGAAGCCGGAAACTGCTGAAACTGAAGCTGCAACTGCAGAAGTAAAGATTGACTTGCGTGGCCTAGAAGATCTCCTCATCTGAACTGCGCCGTAGGTTCATTTGAACCTCCTCTGGAAGCCGAAACTTTTGGTGGTGGAATGAAGTCAATCCGGCTGTCGGTTTGTGAGATATGGTCTGCCCTAGTTTGATAATGAAGCCGCTAATGCTGATGCTACTGATCTAGGGTTTGCTACTGCTGATTTGAATCAGATTTATTGTACTATTTCTCTCTGCTGAATTATTGAAGATAAAAGAAGATTTGATCAAAGGGTTTTCCCACACATTGTGGGGTTTGTCCTTGGCTAGCCGCCACATCTTGTGTCTCTTGTCTTGGCTTGTTTTCTGTCGATCGTTTAATGATCTATCTGCACTTTACTTTATGTACATGTGATTGCTAATCAGTGGAATATAATAAGAAAAAGAAGTAAACTGTTATAAGCATAGAACATACCATAACTTAACATGGTATCGGAGCTGAGGTGAAGACAAAGCCCGAGCAAGAGCAAGAGCAATCATTGAAGAGAAGATTGGCAAGGCTATCCTAAAAGAACTATGGGGTCCTCAACACTCTTTCCTGCCGAAGAAAAGCTCTGTGAGAAAGCTGACTATCACGGATGGAAGATGTCTATCGATCTAACCCTTGAAGATCAAGGAGTGCTGGACCATGTAAGAGGCAATATTGTTGAGCCTTCATCAAATGCATCTGCTGCTGCCTGGAACAAATGGAAAAATGGAGAAGTCAAAACAAAGAAGATCATTCGGGACTCTACCGACAAGCGCTTGGTGGCCTACATCTCTGAACTGGACACCTCCAAGGAAATCTACGATAGACTGGTGAGTTTATTTAAAGTTAATGATGCAAATCAAGTTTTGTTTCTTAGAAATAAGCTGAGGGAAATCAAGAAGGGTAAAGATGAAAGTATGCAAGCATACTTCTTAAGAATCACCGAGATCAAGAACGATCTCCTATCTATTGGGGAAACTATTACTGACAGAGAAATGGCACTCACAACTCTTGGAGGATTGCCATTTGAATGGTATGTGTTCAGGACTACTCTTTTGAACTATAATGTAATTCCTAGTTTCGAGGAATTAATGGCTAGATGCATTCAAGAAGAAACAAGGGAAGAAGTGCAAGAAATGCCCATGCCTAAAGGTCCTCCTGCTGCCTTTTCTTCTCATGCAAAGAAAAGAAATAATTCCGGGACTAAATCAAAAGGAAAGGCTGGACCTAAGTCTAGAAGAAAATGACGATGTTACATTTGCAATAAAGCAAGTCACTATGTATGAGATCATGAGCATCATGATGAATGAGATCATGGACATAAAGGGCAACATGAGATCATGGACATATAGGATAGTATGATGATGATGCACACTAGTTTGAGCAGCATTATGATGGATAAAATCATGGACATGGGCAGCATGATGATAATCATGATTAGAGAAGCATGGTACAGTATGCAGTGGTGCAACTCGAAATCCCTCTGATGGCAATCTAAGGAATGACAAATTCAACAGCAAAGGTAAGAGGAGAGCTGGGAATCAAGGAAGAGGACAAGCATTCAAGAAGGCTAGAAATTCTAGGATGTATTAAATGCACCTGACCTCAAAAGGAACCTAGTGTCCATCTTGGCAATGGAAGATAGAGGCTACAAGGTAACCTTCAGCAATGGCAAGGTATGTATATGGAAAAATAATGTTAAAGATGCCTTTACTCTTGGGTTTAGTGTTGATTCATTATATCAGGTCAATGGAAGTCTGCTAGGTGTCATGTCTTGTGACACAACTCTTCAATCCAAACTTTGGCATCAGAGGTTTTCTCACCTTCATTACAAAGTTCTACCCGATGTAGGACAGATGGTGACAGGGATGCCAGAATTCTGAGTAGAGAAAGAAGGTGTATGCCCAGGATGTGCCAAAGGAAAGCTCAAAAGGGGACCATTCCCCTCAAGCCAAAGCAAGACCTTCGATATATTACAATTGGTTTACTCAGGCATACCTAAGGTTGGCATTAAGAGGGAGACTACTACACCACATACTCCTGAGCAGAATGGTGTGGTGGGAAGGAAGAACCACATGATGATGGAAGCTGTCCGGGCCATGCTACATGATCAAAGACTTCCAAAGTTTCTATGGGCTGAACCTGCAATCACTGCCGTATATGTACAAAATCGATGCCCTCATCAAGCATTGGGTTCCTAAACTCCTGAAGAAATGTTCACCACAGGTCAAAGGGAAGTCGTGATTAGTCATGATGTCACCTTTGACAAAGATATGGCTCTCAGCAAGGTGGACAATCTGCTGACTTTGAGTAGCTCTCAAGAAGCCGACACCAGGGAACCGAAAGAAAAGGATGATGAATCAATGCCTGATGTAGAAGAACCCATGGATCCGATTGATCCTCATCCACATGAGCCTTCCTCTTCTAGGAAGAGGCCTTCATGGCTTAGGGGGATACTTGATGATGCTAAAGGACATGCTGCACCCTGAGGAACCTTCCGTCAAAGTAAGAAACTTAACAGGTATCAGGGATACCTGACCATCATGAGCACGATCATACAACATGAGCCTTCATCATTCTCAGATGTCGTCAAGCATTAACTATGGAAGGGTGCTATGACCATAGAATATGAGTCTATTATGGAGAATGATGTCTAGGAAGTAGTTCCCAGACCGAGGACAAGACAATTGTTACTTCAAAATGGCTTTACAAGATAAAGCATGCAGCAAATGGAAGTATGGAAAAGTATAAGGTTCATTTTGTTGCTCGTGGTTTATCCCAGAAGGGAGGTATAGACTATGATATTTGCACTTGTTGCCAGATATACGACCATCCGCTTGATCATAGCCCTTGTGGCTTCACAAGGATGGAACCTACATCAGATGGATGTTAAGACCGCGTTCTTACATGGTTCTATCAAAGAAGAGGTCTATGTGGAGCAACCTGAAGGATTTGAGATTTATGATTGAAAATATCATGTATGCAGGTTGAAGAAGGCTCTCTATGGGCTGAAGCAAGCACCCCGAGCATGGTATGAGAGGATCGATAGCTACTTGATGAAGCTGGGATTCACTAGGAGTGAAGCTGATCTCAACCTTTACTTTAAGGTTGAAGATGACAAGCCTCTCATACTGGTGTTGTATGTGGATGACCTCTTTCTAACAGGTGCAAACCCTCTCATTCACAAATGTAAGAGGGAGATGGCTTCTGAATCTGAAATGAAGGACCAAGAACTTGAGTGTGGCAGAAGCCAAGGGAAATTTTCCTATCTCAAGGAAAATATGTGGTAAATATATTGGAAATATTCGGTATGATGGACTGCAAGCCTGTGACTACCTCGAGGATCTTAACTTTTAGAAGTTATATGGTAGTGATGTCGAACTAGACTTGGGAAATGCCTCTGAGTTCCAAAAACTCATTCGCATTGATGTTCTTGGTGAACCTCCGTCCGAACATATGTTTTGCAGTTAGCATTGTGAGCTCATATTTGGTTGAGCCTCACTGGATTGATGCCAGGAATCTTCTGAGATGTCCTCAGGGCACAATCTCTCATGGATTAAGATACACTGCCGGAGATGTGAGGCTACTTGGTTATACTGATGTTGATTGGGCAGGCAGTGTGGTGGACTGTAAGAGCACTTCCGGGTACTGTTTCACCTTGGGATCTGCTTTGATATCCTGGATGAGCAGGAAGCAAAAGTCGGTGGCTTTGAGCACCGCCGAAGCAGGATATATTGTTGCTAGCATAACCTCATGTGAGGCAGTCTGGTTGCGAAAGCTCTTCAGTGAGCTGTTTGGATTTACATTGGATACCACTGTGATTCTCTGTAACAACCAGAGGTGGGATTCGATTATTGAGGAATCCCGTATTCGTCAATTGCTCCAGCAGATAGACATCATCTGGGAAATGGTAAGTCGATGAGCAAGGAAGCTCCATCACATTAAGATGATGTACAGGTTGATACACCTTGTCAAAGCCCCGAGGAAAGATCTAATCTGTGATTTTCCCAAACGACTTGGAGTCGGCAAGAAACCCTTGTACAAGGGTCCTGCATGTTGCATACATTGAGCTTTGGGAGCTCTGAGGGCTTGCGGTTCCTACTAGAGCAACATATGACAACAGGGTGACTCACCCTCCCCTGGTGGTGCACACTGGAACAAGATGATTCGCTCTCTTGTGGGACAAGATGATTCGCTCTCTTGTGGAACAGGATGATTCGCTATCCTGTGTAGCAGGATGATTAGTTCTCCTGTGAGGCCTGGATTGATGTGTTCTCCTGTGAGGACAGGATTGATTAGTTCTCTTGTCGAGGCATCCTACCCATGCAGTCTGGGACTCATGGGAAGTACCTCTCATCTGATCAATGAGCAGGGAAATGAAGTTAGGGACCATAGTAGTACCGATGGACGCATCGTTGTAACTATCGTACTCCCTACGCTAGGATGACCTCCATTGATCTGGGATCAATGATACTGGTCTGGGACCAGTGGTAGGAGTTGTACCATACTATGACACTGACTTCGGTCGGTTGAGACTGGTCTGGGATCAGTGGTACATACTCTGAGACTGACTTTGAGTCAGTGGAGGATGATATTGCTCTGGGACCATTAGAGTTGTACTCACTATGACGCTGACTTTGGGTTGGTTGAGACTGGTCTGGGACCAGTGGTACATACTCTGAGACTGACTTTGAGTCAGTATGATACATCCTCGATCATTTCTTCTTCTTCATAATTCGGACAAAAGCAGAGTAGAACAGAACAATGCAAGAGCAAAGCAGAACAGAACAAAACAGTACAGATCAGTGCAGGGCAGAACAAGACAAAGCAGAACACGCAAAATAGAGCAGAGCAGGGCAAGGGTCAGGCTGTACAAGGCAGTGCATTTGATGGATGAATAGTAACGACCGATAGACAGATTGCAGATGAAGTTCTCCATGGTTGAGAGGGAGTGTTAAAATTGGCAACCAGGGAAAAACTTCATGTGGGTCATCTTATTCATGGCTAATAATATTTTTATTAGATTCCTCTCGTCGAGAGGTGTAGGATTGATATAAAGATCATCCAATTCTGATAAGTATTCATGGAGATATGAATTTATTTTGATTATGGAATTATTATCAAGTCGACCTACAACTCATGTAGGCTCAGAAGCCCAACAGTCGCATCTATTCACCCACCAACGTTGTGTATAAATATAAGAGGACTTTTCCTCATTTGGACTCACTCATCTCATCACATCTCTCTCTCTACTGCGCAGATATGAGTCTCTTCTCTACTGCGCTGAAATGGGTCTCTATCTCTCTCACACATGTGAAGCCGGAAGCTGTTGAATTTGAAGCTGCAACTGCAGAAGTAAAGATTGACTTGCGTGGCCTAGAAGATCTCCTCTTTGGAACTGCGCTGTAGGTTCATCTGAACCTCCTTTGAAAGCGGCAACTTTTTGTGGTGGAATGAAGTCAATCCGACGAACGGTTTGCAAGATATCGACTGCCCTAGTTTGAAGCCGGAAACTGCTGAAACTGAAGCTGCAACTACAGAAGTAAAGATTGACTTGCGTGGCCTAGAAGATCTCCTCTTTGGAACTGCGCTGTAGGTTCATCTGAACCTCCTTTGAAAGCCGCAACTTTTGGTGGTGGAATGAAGTCAATCCGACAAACGGTTTGCAAGATATCAACTACCCTAGTTTGAAGCCGGAAACTGCTGAAACTGAAGCTGCAACTGCAGAAGTAAAGATTGACTTGCGTGGCCTAGAATATCTCCTCATCTGAACTGCGCCGTAGGTTCATCTGAACCTCCTCTGGAAGCCGAAACTTTTGGTGGTGGAATGAAGTCAATCCGACTGTTGGTTTGAGAGATATGGTCTGCCCTAGTTTGATAATGAAGCCGCTAATGCTGATGCTACTGATCTAGGGTTTGCTACTGCTGATATGAATCAGATTTATTGTACTATTTCTCTCTGCTGAATTATTGAAGATAAAAGAAGATTTGATCAAAGGGTTTCCCCACACATTGTGGGGTTTGTCCTTGGCTAGCCGCCACATCTTGTGTCTCTTGTCTTGGCTTGTTTTCTGTAGATCGTTTAATGATCTATCTGCACTTTACTTTATGTACATGTGATTGCTAATCGGTGGAATATAATATGAAAAAGAAGTAAACTGTTATAAGCATAGAACATACCATAACTTAACAGATACAGACAAAGGTAAAGCACTTGAATCCGTTCACTATGTTGTGGCACAATGTAACATTGGAGTAAATGAAGATTTATTTAATGCTTCACTTGCTTCTTGGAAAAATGATTGGTTGCTTGATTCAGGAGCAACCTGCCACATGACTCATAGAAAAGATTTTTTTGAAGATTTCACTGACAACGTTGATGGAGCAGTATACTTTGCAGATCAATAAAAAATCAAGCCATTAGGGCTTGGCATAATCATGCTTAAACTGCCTGGTCTTCCAGACTTTCTTCTACATCATGTTCTATATCTCCCACAGCTCAAGAGAAACTTGTTGTCCTTGGTCCACATCCGCCAGCAAGGTCACTCCATTCATATGTTTGATGGCAAGCTTGAGGTAAGAAAGGCATCTGACCACTCACTTGTCATGAGGGGAATAGAAGAAGAAAGGCTTATCAAGCTGCAAGGAACCTCGACTCATGCACAACATTTCTCATACAATTCTCATCATGAAGAAGGTACACTTCCATCAAGTTTATTATGGCATGCTAGATTTGGACATTTGAACTATGACAGTCTCTGCTTGTTGAAGAAAAATGGTGTTGCTGGTTTGCCTACAATTCCTATGAAACTTAAGCAATGTGATGCTTGCATTCTAGGAAAGCATAACAAACAGTCTTTTCATGATTCACATTCAAGAGCACATAGAAAACTTGAACTCATTCATTCAGATTTATGTGGTCCAATGCCTGTTCCTTCTGCAAATGGAAATAAATATATCATGACATTTATTGATGACTACACCAGAATGTGTTGGATTTATTTATTGAAGAACAAATCTGATGCTTTTCAAACATTTAAGAATTTTCATAAATGGATTGAAAATGATGCACAATCTCATATTGGGTCTATTCGCACTGATAATGGAAAAGAATACACATCAAATGAATTTGAAAACTATCTTCGCCAACATGGGATCAAACATCAAACAACTGTTCCTTATAATCCCCAACAGAATGGTGTAGCTGAAAGAATGAATAAGATAATCTTAAATATGGTACGATCCATGCTCTTCTTCAAAAATGTAAAGATAATGTTTTGGGCTGATGCTGTTCTATGTGCTGCATATATAAAGAATAGATGTCCATCTAATGATATAAGAAACAAGACTCCATATGAAATGTGGTATGGACATGTTCCTTCAGTAAAGCATCTCAGGGTCTTTGGTTCCACCTATTATGCCTTGATACCAAAGGTACATAGAAACAAACTTGGTGCTAGAAGTCGTAAGTGTATCTTTCTGGGATATTCAAACACCTCCAAAGCATACCGCCTCTATGATGAAGTAAATGAGAAGTTTGTTGTATCTAAAGATGTAATTTTCCTTGAATCATCTAAAACTGACAATGTTGTTGAGTGGCAACTTGATCGCTTGGATAGATTCACAAAAGCAAAATCATTTCAAGAATTTGATAATCAGATTCCACATCTTGAAGGGGGGTTCCTATACTAGATCAACATGTGGAATCTTCTTCTGAAGAACACTCTCCCCCGCATGAAACTCCAACAACGGATGATGCTTTAAGTGATGTAATTGATAGAATTGGGAGACTCAATCTTGATTCAGTCCCAACTCAATCAACAGAGCAGCCTGGACCATCTGAGAAAGGTCCCCCAAAGTGGCTGACAAAGACACTTGAAAGTGTTCATCCTGATGAAGTTGGAAAGACAGGAACCAGAAATTCAAACCGGCAAAATGGAGGTGATGTAGATGACTCTAATTCACCTGTTGATATGGATGTTTCTTATGATTGTGAATTGAACTTGTCTACAGATTTTGAACCAACTTCCTTCAAAGAAGCTGCTTCTCATGATGAATGGAAAGAAGTGATGCAAAAGGAGTATGATGTCCTCATAAAGAACGACACTTGGAAGCTGGTTGATTCTCCATTAGGAACCAAACCAATTGGCTGCAAGTGGGTCTACAAGAACAAGTATAACGCTGATGGTTCACTTGACAAGTACAAAGCTAGGCTTGTGGAAAAAGGTTTTGCACAGAAGGAAGGGGTCGATTATGAGGAGACTTTTGCCCCCACAACAAAATGGGCTACCATCTGGACACTCTTTGCACTAGCAGCGCAAAACGGTTGGAAAGTCCATCAAATGGATGTAAAAACTGCTTTCTTGAATGGAGATCTAAAAGAGAATGTTTTTATGTCCCAGCCTGAAGGATTTGCTGTGAAAGGACATGAACATAAAGTATGCAAACTTGTGAAGTCCTTGTATGGCCTCAAACAAGCACCGCAAGCCTGGTATGAAAAACTAACTGAGCATCTTCTGAAACTCAATTTCAAACATTTTGATCTTGATGATGCAACTTTATTTGTCAAGAAAGTTGGCAAAACAGTTGTATATCTTGTGGTATATGTAGATGATCTTTTGATGACAGGGAACAATGAAAGCTACATTGCATCCATAAAGAAAGAATTGGGGAAAAGTTTTGAAATGACTGATTTGGGCTATGTTCACTACTATCTTGGCATTGAAGTAACCCAACATCCAAAGTCCATATTTCTTTCTCAAAAGAAATACATTGGAGATCTGTTGAATAGGTTTGGCATGACAGAGTGCAATCCTCTTACTACTCCAATGGAACAAAACTTAAAGCTCACATCTATTGAAGGAAAATAATTTGAGGATGCAACAAAGTATAGACAGCTTGTAGGAAGTCTCAATTACCTAACTACTACCAGACCAGACATTTCGTTTGCTATTGGAATCCTCTCTAGGTTTATGCAAAAGCCTTGTGAGGGACATTGGTCTGCTGCAAAAAGAGTTCTAAGGTACTTGAAGGGAACTCAAGACTTTGGAATCAAGTATACACAGGTGGACGACTTCAGTTTGATTGGATACTCTGATTCAGACTTCGATGGAGACATAGAAACTGGGGTATCAACTTCAAGATATGCTATGAGTCTTGGATCAGGAGCTGTCTCCTGGAGATCACGCAAACAATCAGTTCCAGCAGATTCCACAACAGAAGCAGAATACGTGGCAGCAACTGAAGCAACAAAAGAAATTGTGTGGCTCAGGAAACTTCTTGAAGATTTGCAGGTAAAACAAGTACAATCAACTCCACTCATGATTGACAATACCTCTGCAATAAAGTTGGCCAAGAACCCAAAGTTCTATGATCAAACGAAGAACATCAATACTAAATATCATCTAATTCGACATCATGTTGAGGCCAAAACAACCCATCTCCGTCATTGTTCCACAAATGAGAAAATTGCAGACATCTTCACCAAAGCGCTTGGAAGAGAAAAGCTTGAACAATTCAGAATGATGCTTGGACTCACCAACATCCCTTCAGATTAAGGGGGGGAATGTTGACACCTAATCCTTGAGATTGGGTGATTATGTAAATAGATAAATAGGAAATATGAACAGTCATCGGGAGACGAACTGAACAGTCTCTCCCTCATGTATATAATGAAGACCTACCTGATGGAATAGATGAGTCGAATCATTTTTGCCTTATGGAGTTACTGCCTGGCCTGACAGGCATTGGTATTAATCGTTTAAAATCTAATCAAATTCTATAAGTCTTGCTAAATCTTAATCAAGTACTTGATTGCTTCATTATGTTTCCTGAACTGGTTGGTTCCCAAGTAGTTTTTCTTCATTACATTTTTTCCATAGGGTCTACCCCCCTTAGCTTGCTGTAGGGAGACAACTTAAACGGAGAGATTGGGGATCAGGGTGACAGTGCCCGATCTGAACCGTTGTCGTGGTGCCTAGACATTCTGTGCGACAACATTTTTTGGCGTCGTTGTCGGGGATAGAGTTTTTCTGTCCTTGGTTTCTTCGACATTCATCTCATTTCTTTTTTCTCATCCTTTCGTCTCTTGCCAGGATAAGTTCCTTGTCCTTGGTTCCTTACTTTCAGGTTATTTCAAGTTATATTTTTGTCTGAGTGGCAACTCCACTTCCTCTTCTACAAGAGTGTATACTATAAGACATCTAAGCAGTTTGGTTAATCCTTCTCCTAATCCTAAAAGGGCTCTTAGAGTACAATTACACAAACTCTCTTCTCGTACCCTTCTTGTTATTATCGGACAAGAAGATCTCTCTGATATCCATTTTCTTTTTACTAACCTGGTCAAGCACGACATCATGGACATATTCGCCCCTTGTAACTTTGCTAACATTCAAGGTTATCCCAATGATATTCCAAAACATGGGATGGATAAATTGCCTTCCTTTTAGGGCAATAATGCAGTGAGTGTTAACGCTCATCTGAAAGATTTTAGTTCTTCGCTGGGTAAGTATGTGAGGTCTGCTAATTATAATCATGAAGATGTAAAAATGACCCTTTTTGTTCTTATCTTGGAGGGTGATGCTTTAGATTGGTTTACGGAGAAGCCTCATGATTCTTTTGATTCTTCGCAATCGATTATTAATGCCTTTAAGGAAAAGTATGGAGATAAAAGAGAAGAAAGGCATCTCGTAAAAGCTATCAGTATCATTAAAAAGAGAAAATGAGAATGCAGAAGAATTTAACAAGACGTTCAATGATATTATTAAGGAACTACCTCAAGATTATAAACCTTCTGATAAATCTCTTTCGGACTTCTATATTGATGCCTTTAGCCCTGATCCCTCTTATGAGTTAAGACACACTAAACTTCCTGATTATAGGGATTGTCAAGCTTTAGCAGTAGAGCTTGAAAAAGATAAGAAGGCATCTGGGAAGTCTGCAATCCTAGGTTTTGATAGGGCTTCAACGAAATTGAAAGAACCTAAAGGGAAAGAGGTTAAAGAATTTGATGACGACCCTATTCAGAAATTACTGCAAAAAATTGAAAGCATGGAGCTTAACCAAGCAAAATTAATCTCTAACCATGCTAAGGAGATAACTACTTTGCAGAACAGGTTGGTTCAAATGGAAAGAGCTCATACGCAGAATTTCCAGCCTAGAAATAATAATAATAATCGAAATAATAATTGGCAGAAGAACAGTCAATCTAGTGAGCAGAGACCACCTAATCTACTTGAATCTACTAATTTGGTCGATGATGCCTGACCTTATTGTTGGGCTTGTGATGCTCTTCATGAGGAGGCTACTTGCCCCACGGTTAGAAGGATTTTGGATAATGGAATGTTTGGGGCAAGTAATCAAATAAATGTAGTGGGTAAGGAGTTTTCTTTGTTTATGGAAGACTGGATGGAAGTTAAAGAAAACAGTCGAGATGCTATGGCTTCCACATTAGCTTTTAGTATAAATAATTTTGAGCATGAAAATGATATGATGGTTGAATTATTTGGTGAAAAGACTTCTCCATGGAAATTCCTAAAGATAAGGGTTTAAATTATCAAAGAAGGGATAAAGATCAAAGTGGGAATCAAATTCCCCCTTGAATTTTTAACCCGGGTTCAAACTCTAGATTAGATATCGATTTGGGAAGTTGGTTTAATAATGCAAAAATCTGGGTTCCTATTGCCGAGATTGTGAAGATTTCTTCCCAAAGGGCTAAGTTACTAAAAGCCATTGAAGCTCCTCAAGTGAATGTTTTTCAATAGAAGGCACCTGAAGCTGATTATCAGGATGCTCCTATATATTTGCAAAGTTTGGATTCAGATAACAAGGATCATCAGCGTTTCTTTATTACTTTGATGGTTAATGGATATAAATTGAATAATTGTATGTTGGATTCTGGTGCATCAGCTTGTGTCATGACCAAGAGGGTCATGGAACAACTTAATTTAAGAGTTTCTAGGCCTTACTACAATATATGTGCCATGGATTCTAAGAAGATTGAAGTTCATGGGTTAATCAAGGATTTACAAGTTCATTTATCAGTTTACCCTGACATTATGATTTTTATGGACATTGTTGTTGTTGATGTGCCTGATACTTGGGGTATGATTCTATCTGGAAAGTGAGCCTCTGATCTAGGAGGAAGTATTCAAATGAATTGGTCATCTGCTACAATTTCTTCTCCTAGAGGTGATGGGTTTGTAAGACTTAATAGAAAGCCTGAGAGAAGATTCCATGTTGAAGATCCTAAGAGACCTCATAATGAGATAATTAAAGAACAATCTGACATTGGGAATTATGTTATTCTGTCTAATTCCATAGTTCTTCTCGATGATAAGGTTGATAAAAAGATTGGGGATCTCAAGGATAAAGTTTGGTACATGTATTTTGATGGTGCATCGTCTAGGCATGGTAAAGGTGCAGGAATAGTATTAAAATCTCCCCTTGGTCATATTTTCAAGTTTGCCTATCGATTGGAATTTGAAGCAACCAACAACGTTGTTGAATATGAAGCTTTGTTGTTGGGTCTTGAGTTGGCAAAGGCTTTAAGGGTTAAGTTGCTTTGCATCAAGGGGAATTCCGACTTGGTTGTCATGCAAATTAAAAATAAATTTACATGTAAAAATCAAAGGTTAATGAATTATCGAAATGTTGTATGGGATACTATGGAATACTTTGATGTCCTTGACCTTCAAGCTATCCCATGAGAGCAGAATAGTTCGGCAGATAAGCTTGTCATAACTGTTTCTACTTTGCAGTTATCTGATGGATTGATTAAGGATAAGATAAAAATGGAAGTTATATTTAGGCCTTCTATTCCAAATAACTTGGAGCATTGGCAAGTTTTTGATGACGAGAAACAAGTGATTCGTTTTCTTGATAATTTGGATGAGTTTGAAAATTTTAGGATAGATTCTAAGGAGGATGGATCTAATGATCATGAAGATATTATAAATCCTACTCCTAAGAATGTGGTTTCTTTAGAACAACACTTTAATCGGCATGATGCCACAAAGATGAAAGAGGAAAATAAAATGGATCCAAGCAAATTCATCGAGGTAAACATTGGTACCTTTAGGGATCACAAGATTATCAAAATTGGTAAGAGTACTAATGATGAAGAAAGGAAAAAGTTAACCAATTTACTTCGTGAATATCGGGATGTTTTAGCATTTTCTTATGATGAATTAAAAGGTTATAGGGGAGATGTCATGGAGCACACTATCCCCTTGAAAGATGAAAATGCTAAACCCTTTCGTCAAAATCTTAGGCAAATAAATCCTAAGTTAGCCCCTTTGGTTCAAAAGGAGCTGTCAAAGATGCTTGCAACAGGAATTATTGCTCAAACGAGGCATTCAACATGGTGTTCCAACCTGGTGATTGTTAGAAAAAAATGGTACAATTAGACTTTGTGTCGATTTTCAAAACCTTAATCTAGCATGTAAGAAAGATAATTACCCTTTGCCAAACATGGAGACTATGTTGCAAAGAGTAACTGGTTCTGGAATGATGTCATTGCTAGATGGTTTTTCTGGATATAATCAGGTATGGGTTAAGAAAGAGGATTGTCACAAAACTACATTCACCACACCATGGGGTACTTTTGAATATATTATAATGCCGTTTGGATTAACCAATGTTGGGGCTACGTTTCAAAGGTCTATGGATTATGCCTTCAAGGGTTTAATTGGGAAGATTATCAAAATTTATCAGGATGATCTAACTGTTTTTTCAAAGGATGGTATTAGTCATATAGGTCATATTAGGCAAGTTTTTGATAAATGTAGAGAGTATGGGATTTCCTTAATTCTGGCTAAGTCTGTTTTTGGAGTAATTGAAGGGAAATTACTTGGTCACATCATTTCTAAAGAGGGAATCAAGATTGATCATGAAAGAGTTGAGGCAATCCAAAAGATTCCTCTCCCCCATAATCTTAAATCCCTTCAGTCTTTTATTGGAAAAACGAATTTTCTTAGAAGATTTATTCCAAATTATACATAAGTAGCTAAGCCTATTCAAAGTCTTCTGAAAAAGGATGTGAATTTTTTACGGAAAGAAAATGGCAAAAAGGCTTTTCAGGAGATCAAAGGTGCTATTGCAAAAGCTCCTGTCTTAGTTAGTCTTGATTACTTGAAGGATTTCATGATTTTCTCTTTCGCTTTTGAAGATACCATTGTTGGTGTCTTATTGCAGAAAAATAAGGATGGTCACGAGCAACCTATTGCTTTCATGAGTAGAGCACTTCAAAATTCTGAATTAAATTACAATACCATGGAAAAACAAGCTCATGCCTTAGTCAAATCTCTTAAACATTTCAGAACTTATGTGGGTTATTCCAAAATCATTGCTTTTGTCCCACATTCTACTGTTAAAGATATATTAACTCAAATTGATTGTTTAGGGACTCGTGCTAGGTGGGTTACTAAAATACAAGAATATGATTTAGAGATTAGACCCACCAAGTTAGTCAAAGGCCAAGGCTCGTCGCAAATAATGACCGAAGGTAATGAGAAAGCTCTTGGTTTGATTTGTCTTAACGATTCATCTTCACCTGAGCTGCAAAGATTAGGAGAGCATGAGTGGTACAAGGACATTGTTTATTACTTGTTAAATCTTACATGTCCTAACCATTTAGTCGCTCATAAGAGAAGGACTCTTAGATTAAAAGCCACTAAGTATTGCCTCATGAAGGATGGCATTGGATGGAGAAATCCCGAGGGCATAGTACTTAGGTGTGTTGATGAAATTAATTCCAAGAAGTTAATTTCTGAGTTTCATTCGGGATTTTGTGGTGGTCACTACACTGTTAGAACTACTGCCCACAAAATTCTGAGAACTGGTTATTATTGGCCTTCGATTTTTTCTGATGTGCATAAGTTTGTTAGAAGTTGTCAAGCTTGCCAACTATTCAGTGGGAAACAGAAGCTTGCTGCTCTGCCCTTACAACCTGTGGTTGTGGAAGCACCTTTTTAGCATTGGGGTCTGGACTTCATTGGGAAGTTTCATGAAAATTATAGCAATGGCTACTCATGGATTTTGACTGCTACGGATTATTTCACTAAATGGGTCGAAGCCATCCCTACTAAGAATGCCACTGAAAAGGTCATTATGGATTTCAGTGAAAATAATATCATTACTGGATTCTCAGATGGTTGGCAGAGTTTTCTTTCAGTCTTACCCCAGAGTCGGAATGTATTTTGTCATTGGGATCTTAGGCAGAGTTTTCTTTCAGTCTTACCCCAGAGTCGGAATGTATTTTGTCATTGGGATCTTAGGCGAGTCCTAGTGTTATAGATGGAGTCTGTAAAAGTAATTTCGCAATAATCCTAACTATTTGGTTAGGTTATTTTATTACAAATTGCTTGGTCTGCTGGATTATATTTGTGTCGCAAAAATGGGTAGTTTGTGAGTGTCTATTTCATATGGGTTTTCCCCTTTATGATGTAAGAGATATGAAAATTATGATGTAAAGTGTCTTGAGGGTTGGAAAAATAATTTATCCCCTCATAAGTTAATTAATTAAATTTTCTAGCAAAAAATTAATTAAAATCCTAAGTTAGAAATTTAATTAATTCTAGGTTCTAGGGAAATTTAAATTTTCCAAAAGCAAAATTTGTTAGTTCTTAAAATTAAAATTTTAAAAGTCAAAGTCAAATTTTTGAGGAAATTAACTCAAATAAATGTATTTAATTGAAAAATTCGAATTTCCTCAAGAATTTAATATTTCGACAGATGAGATTAAAAGAAATTTTAATTCTCATCGACGGTCGAGATTGCTTTGATAAGAATCACTCGAACTAGTCATTTGAAGATTTATCTTTAAATAGGAGGTTATTTGTCAGTTGATCCATCCGATCTTTGAGTCGTGTGCTAAGTGAAAAGCTCTCTTGTAATCTTTTTATGAACAATAAAGAAAGACTTTGGGGTTAATTTTTGCTGGTGTTACTCTTCATGGAAATACTGTAAGATGTGTCATTTTCATGCATAGATTTCTTTTTAGCCATTGATGATAGCTTTCTGAAGAGTGATTTGAGTACAAGTATCTTGCTCAATCGCTGGGGTTTAAGTGATAATCTAAATTTTGAATGTAATAGCAGGTATCTCTATTTATCTGGAATTTTATTATCATTTTCTCGCTCTATTTTAATGGTTGGATTGAGTTTTGCAGGAAAGTCTTGATTTTTAGATCATCGGGCGTTCGAGGAAGTTTTCAGTTGGACCAGCAAATTTTCGATTCGTATTTTCTGAAGAGCCCAGCTTGATTTGATCCCGGGCTTATCATAAGATTTTATATTGGTGATGCATGAAGGGTTTTGAGCTAAGCACCTCCTTTGAAATCTAAAAAAATAATTTTTTATTTGCCAAATTGATAAATCTCACTGTTAAGAGCCTTAGATTATCAGATTTGGGAGTAGAGTTGGACTCACACTCTCCAAATTTGATAGATCTGCCATTCCTGTGCATAGATCTGTAAAGTTTTTGGGTTTTCTGACTTGGGTTCCTGGGGTTTTATTTATTTTTTATATATCTGGGTTCTGGGTGTTTTTGTTTTCATGTACAGGTTGCAGATCTGAAGGTGAAGTTTGTGTTGAAGCCAGATCTAGGCCCTAGAGGGTAAGATTTGACCTCAAAACCAACTTTTGTGGGGTTATTATTTTGCATTCCAAGGGTTTTTTTTTTTTTTTTTTGTTAATCTGGAGACTATTTTACAGGGGTTTCAATTAATAAATCTTGAGCAGAAGTATAACATTTTAATATGTGAAGTTTTATCCAGTTCTTTGGCTACCTATCTGTTGCTTGGGGTTTTCGTTTTCTTTGTTGCAGGAAAATTTCGAAATTTTTGGGCAAATCTGCTTAAAACCCTTGTTGTCATCGCTGCCTGCAAATCTGTTGTCCACGTCCTTCGAAAACCCTTGCATATGCAACCTTATCCTTCCTCGATCCTGCAGCTTCCTCACCCGCTAGCGGATCCCTTTCCTACGCTGCCCATAGCCTCCTATTTCTTCACTCCTCACGGTGTCCATTTCTGCTCATCCTCCTCACTGGCTCATATTGCAAAACAATCCTCCTTTCACTCCCATTCCTCTTGTCCAACTCCATTCGACTGTTCGCACTTCCCTTCTCCTCTTCGCTGCCATTAATCGTGTGCTCTCCATCGTCGACCTGCAGTTGCTACTCCTTCGTTTTCATCTGCGGAGCTCCATCCCCCTCTTCCCTATGCTACTCATCGATCTGCCCTTGCTGCTCGTTGCCAAAGCTCCTCTACCCTCGAACTCCATACATTGTCGCCGCCCTTCTTCTTCGACCTGCACCAAACAAAACAATCCAATTTCTTACCTTTACTTTGTTTTCTTTTATTTTCATTTAGGTTAGGTGTTTGTTTTTTTTATATAATTCGATTTTATTTTTTGTGTTTGATTCCCGCATTTAATTTTGGTTTGCCTTTTTTATTTTATTTCTATTTTAACTTTTTTTTTTTTCAAATAGAAACTCAAGAAATAAGAAAATATAATTGATTTTAATTTGTGACTAATATTTTTCTTTTATTTCGAATTTCATTTTTGTTTTTTCCTTCTTCTTTTTTTCGTTTTGATATTTGTTTTATGACATTCTGATTTTGTTTAAAATAAAAACGAAAAATAAAAATTTAATTTTTTTTTTCCATTTCTAGTTTTTATTTGTGACTTTAATATTTCTAAAGAAGTAAATCAAAAGAGAACTTTGTGCTCTCACGTTAAATTTTTCATGTGGCCTTTGGCCCATTAAAAATTTAATTCATTAAGCTTTTTGATATTTTTTTTATATACTTTTGTCACATTTAAAAAAATCAATAATTTGCCACCTTATTTTTTTCATAAAACTTGGCACATTAGAATTTGCCTAAGGAATAATTAAAATTTTGATCTAAAGTTCCTTCTTGGGTTTTTATATGTGTTAAGGTGTTTTTTGGACTTTAAAATTTAAAGGGAAAAATTTGTGGTATTAAAACATTTTTATTTCTCTATAGTTAAATGCTATTAAATTTTTTATATCTAAAGGTTAACTATAGGAAAGTGGTAAATTTTCCTAGATTTGGGTCACTAAGCATAATCATTTAAATTCTAGGATTGGAATCAATTAGCATTTAAATTTCATGGTGTTTAAAAGTAGTTGGATTTCTAGAAATTTAACTACTAGAATATCTTGCATCTATTGAAATTGATCATCATTGCTTGAATTATTTGATGTGTGTTGCATGTTAGATATATTGCGAATATTTTCAAGTAATTGTTAAAGTGCTCTATCGTGGAATTATAATAAATCACATATCTTTGTTTCCTAAGATGAGTATATTTTGAGCATCTGTTGACATTGATATTAAATTGAAAAGAAGATTTTTTTGTTCTCTTTGAGCTATAATTGTATCAAGAAGATTTGAAATAAGCTTGTGGTTTAATTGTAATATTTTCAAGAGTTTATTTGTAAGTCTTCATCGAGTGAAGCAAACATTTAATTTTGGTGATTAAGGGTTTTTGCGACACAAGTGTTTATGATCCTCGAGTCTAACTTCATCCCATCATCTAGTGCATTCGCATATAAGTTAGCTTTGCATAGATAAAATTTACTTCCAAGCATAATCTTGATCGATAGAGAGATAGGTATCCATCAATCTTTGCTTGAGAAGCTCGCTTTTAATAGTACTTAAAACGGTGACCTTGCAATCGTCAGAGCCACAGCTCTCTGCAACGCCGGAGGCACCATGTATGTTAGATTTTCAGGAGAGGTATTGTTAATCACACCTTAGTGTGCTTCGCCTTATCTTCTCTTTGCCAATTACTATGAAATCAAGCTCAACACAGAAAGGATCAAAGGATTCACATTTAAGTAGGCATTTAACTAAAATTAACCAAGATTTTTGCATCTCACATTAATTTTAAGATCTGCATTTCATATAAGATCGTCATTCATCTAAGCAGCAGTTGCTAATCGATTACTTGGTCTTAATTTCCCTAGCAAGATTGTTGACTCCATAAGGCATAGGTATTAATCGTTAAAAATCTAATCAAATCCTATAAGTCTTGCTAAATCTTAATCAAATACTTGATCGCTTCACTGTGTTTCCCGAATTGGTTGGTTCCCAACTAGTTCTTCTTCATTCCATTTTTCCATAGGGTCTACCCCCCTTAGTCTGCTATAGGGAGACAACTTAAACGGAGATATTGGAGATCAGGGTGACAGCCCTTGATCTAAACTGTTGTTGTGGTGCCTAGACATTTTGTGTGACAACAATCTTATCTGCTCCAGGGTCACTGTCGTAAGGCCTTCCAGATCTACCCACTTTTCAACTTTCTAGCTACTCCAAAATGTTGATCCTAGGGCCTCCAAGACTGCCATCTTAACTGGCACAGTCCTACTCCTTGTTGACAATACTAGGGCTTCCAAGATTGTTGCTCAAACACTCCTATTAACTACCCTTTCAAACCATTACTTCACTCTATGACAACTCTTGCCCATCTGCCATATCTTTCACTACTGTCCAAACTTGGAGATGCACTTCAACCCTTCCCATACTTCTGAAATCAACTGCTTATCATAGGGATTTGTGGCCCTAAATACTGTCACAAGGCAGGCTTCTTGTCACCCTTCTTTAGGTCACAGCCTCCTCAAATCAACACAAAATTCACCTCGGATTGTCTCACTCTTTTGAACATACCTTTTATAGCAGATTTGGGTTCACTATACATACTTGAAGCAACCCTAAATAGGGAAAGTGATCTTCTCTCCTAAACCATTTAGGAACAACTCCTCCATCACCTAGCAAATGTCACTTAGAAAGGCCAATCCCTTACTCTTCAAGACGCCATTTCTTGTAGTCTTAAAAGTCACTATTATGGGTACAAATTTTGACCCTTTGTTAAGGCGCCTATGCCAACCATAGGTCTGCCCTAATATGGCCTGTATATACCTCCAAACAACTGCTCAAACCTCATTCTTTAGGCTTCTCAACTTGCTCAAGGTTATGCGGCTTTCTTCTTGCAATAGTCTAGGCCTTACGGTCCTCCAATACATACCTCATAGGGGTCTCGGCCCTCTTCTTAAGACCAGAAAAACTGCGGCCTGATTCATAGATATTTGTCTTGCATTCTTGTGCCCAGAACCTCATCCAATCACACACCCAACAATGCCTCCTACTTAGCCAAACTAGATCATAGGAGAGAAAAACCAACCTTGTCCTTCTCCATACTTTTGGCGTGGCTCCTTAGGTCCAGAGCCTCATAGATTGCCTCCTTTCACTTGAACAAATTCTCTTGTGAAGGTGATCAAATGTGCTTGAGGTCTCTTCTACTATAGTTTCCTATGAGGGTGAACATTAGCCCTCAAGGGGTCTCTTCAAGCCTAGGCCGACTTGACCTTTTGGTCAAAACCCCAACTAATCAAGAAAATCGATCCTCCTTCATTTGATCAAGACACTCATTGGTTGCCTTAGGTAACGCTTAGTCCATTAATGTTTCCCACATGCAAACAATGACTAAACTAATATCTTCTTGACTTGATTTCACACCCACACCTTGGGTGCAAAAGCCCATTTCTTGGGTACTTTGCCCACAAAGCCCTTTTGTAGTCAAACTTCTCACAAAACCAACACCCAAGGTTGTGGGGTACCTCCCAAGCTACAAAAATCAATAATTTTTTTAGTTTGTTCCATATTTACTTGGAGAATTTTTACTAGTGTTTTTTTGTCAAAGGAGGTCGAATTTCCAGAGCAAGTAGCCAGTTTATCCAGTGTGAGTTGTTGAAGTCACGGATGGAATTACTAGAAAGCAGTGCGAATTGACTTAAGTGGTGTGAGTGACTTTAGCGAGTTGCTGGAGGCAGTGCACATTTCCAGAAGGCAGCGCGAGCTGCCTAAGGCAGTGTGTGTGGCTAGTTTGAGGCAATGCGAATTTCCAAAGGTGGGCCAAGTTGCTTCCAGTGGGTCGATTAGCTTCCAAAAGTTTGATTTGACTTGCAGAGGGAGACCGTGAGGTTTTCTAGATACTTTTGTTAGCTGGTAGAAGAGATAATTATTTTTATTCTTTCTTGAGGACTTTAGCAATAGGTTCAGCAGGTTTGAGGGATCAAGATAGGTTGGATGGAGCATCTAACTTTGGTGTCTGGAGAATCCGATGCCTTCTTATTTTAAAAAAGCATGGGTTGAAGGAGTTGTCTATGATACAGTGTTGTACCAATAGATCCTATCATTGTTGAATGAGTACCAGAAAGATGATGACAAGGCTAGGTGTATTATTCTAGATGGGGTCAAGGACCACATAGTTCCACATTTAGCAGAAGAAGATATGGCCAAGAAGATGTGGGATGCCATCAACAAACTTTTCTACAATAAAAATATGAATTGGAAAATGATCCTAAGAGAGAAGCTCAAAAGCACTAGATAAAATAAGGGAGAGAACATTGTCATTTATCTCGCCCATATCAGGACAGTCAGAGATGAGCTAGAAGCCATTGGAGAGAAGGTCGAGGACGAAGAGCTTGTGAGAACAACCCTGAATGGGTTTTAGAAGTAGTGGGATGTTTTCGTGCAAGTGGTTAGTGGAAGATCTAATTTTCCTACTTGGGAACACTTGTGGAACAACTTCACATAGGAGGAGCTTCGACTGAGCCTTGTGAAATGAAACAATGGTACTAGCAGCAGTTCTGAACAAAGGAAGATGACAATGATAATGTTTCTTTTGTGAGCAAGGGCAAAGCAATGAAGGGATCTAGTAAAGGGTCCAACTCCAAGGAGGAAAAGAAGAAGGACATGTCAAAGATCAAGTGCTATGGTTGTCACAAGTTTGGCCATTACCGCAACAATTTCTCACACAAGAAGAAAGGTGACAAGAAGGGCGAGAAGTAGACAATGGGAATCACAAATGAGATTTCTAGACGAATAGAGGATGAGTTTGCATTCGTCACTTGCAGTAGGAATCTGAGAGAGTTGTGGCATAGTGGAATGGGCCATGAGGTGACAAGTGTTCTAGATGTGAGCACGGAGCACGATGGTGTAGAACATAGAACACCTTCCTCGCTAAGAGGGAGTGTTGGTTGATGTAGCTTGGATGTGTTCTAGCCTTAGGTGGTGTCAATAAGGCTAGGAAAACAAGAGCGGAAAATATCTCCAAGCCCAAGTTATTCTTTTGAATGGAAATGTCTTAATTAAATTAATTAATTAGTTTAATTGTTTTTCTATGTTTTAACTTTTAGGGAAATAGATTAATTAATTAGTAATAATTTAGACATGGTCGATTTTCCTCTAGAGACTTCTAGTAAAGTTTCTAAGTGATCTTAGCCATCGATTAGATCATTTCAGATTTAGATCTTGGTTGTTGATTTCTCAACAAGAGATTATAAAGGAGATCGATGGGCAGTCTTGGAGATCATTCATTGTAGTGAAGAGGGTGCAGTGATAGCGTGGGGTTTGACGCCAGTGAGGCTTTCATCAATAGTTGAAGCATTGAATATTTTCAGAGTTTTCTTTCATCAGTATTCTTCTAGTTTCCAAGATCCAGAGGAGGAATTCTCCCAAAGTTATTCTACAGACAAAGAGGTCATACGAGACGGACCGGAGAGGTCGTACAAGTTACTAGTTTAGCATATTGATATAGCTAGTTGCAGAGTGAATTGCAGGAATTTGCAGTGCGAATTGCAAGAAAGGCAATGTTAGGTTGTAGAGGGAGGCAATGAGCAGAATTTGTTGATGATTAATAAAACTCTTAGATTTGAAGAATAGGTTTTCCCTTGGGGGTTTTTCCAAGGACATTTTGTCCAAAAATAATTGTTTCCATTTTGTGATTGTTTTTCTATCAGAGTTTCTGCATTTTATTTTTTTGTGAATATTGCAATCATGTTTTTATTCATTATTTGCAATTTAATAATTTCACTCAAACTTAAATACATTGGATAATTACCAGTTGATTGCAATAAGAAATATTTTTATCACTTTTTCACAGAGGATATTCTTTAATTCCATGGATTCCAAGAGACTCTTATAGATGGGCATCAAACTCCTCTTGAGCACTCATGACCCCTTTCTTGATGGGCTGAACATTGCGAGGATGAAACATATAAAATAGGCCCTTCCATTCATTGCGACAATACACATGATTTGGTGCACATGGGGGTGCCTCATGTTGATCAAAGTTCTCATCACTATTTAGGGATTCTATGATATTCTCTTCAGATTCACATGTAATTCCCCAATCGTCATTCCAAAATTCCTTCATAGATTCATTATTTGCTTGACTATTTGAGGGACAATAATTTTTTACATTGGAGTCGCCATGGTGAATTAAAATGCCTTTGAAAGATGCTCACTTCACCCTACAAGCATGGAAACTTTGAATCTCATTGAAGAACTAAGGCTTTGTTCTTCCAATGGAGTTGCTAGATGAGGATCTATCTTTTTGCTTGAGATTTCCTGTTTAAAGGAGCAAAGTTAAAGCTCCAAATTACAGGGAGGAAAACTCACTTCATCCTCGACAATGATGCCAAAAATGTGGCCGCAAAATCTAGTAGGCCTTGTAGAGGGATACCTTACAAGGCAAGAACTAGACCAAGTAACAACAATAGGGTAGTAGTTCACTGTTACTGCTACTCATTATGGATTTTCACTAATGGGAGGAGTCTCAGTATATAGGTCACCTAAAAGATATTCTAGGTTTATTGGTATAACGTGACAGAAAGGGCTTGTAAGGGATGACATGACTTAGGAACAAGGTTCAAGCAATGGAGATGTGATTTGCATCCCTTGAAGAAGCCAAACTAGGGCACACTAGACTCGGGGTTTGAGTAATAGTGTGGAAAATGGGACGTCACAAGGTCAAGGTGTAAAGAAAAGGTTCCCAACGATGAGTATTAGCGCAGCAAAGGAACATGAAAACTTCAAGAAGCCCTCAAGTTGAAGCTCTAATCAAACTAGGTTTTCTTCCTAGGGAAAATAAACAAGGGCAAGAGAAATTATGGAGGAAAATGGAAAGATTAGCCACCAAGAGGAATGATTTTGAGGCAACCACTACAACCCTTGATGTTGAATCCCTTCAAGGAAAAAAATTCCCCTTCCAAGTAAATTCTCACTAAGCCCTAATTGGGCCGCTTGGCCTTATAAGAGTCGAATTAGGGAAGACAGAGAGAAGTAGAACTTATGGATAAAATTTGACTTGATCACCAACAAGACATGGCTAGTGCCTAGTCCTAGGGTTGATGGAGTCAATGGATTCTTAAAAATGGCTAAAACATGCATAGGAGTAAGGATGCCTTGATGCCCTAGCCACAAAACACTAAGTATTACCTTTGTGAGGGATCAAAATTCACTTGGGAGAGCTAATATAAGATTCACCAAGGGGATTACCATTCACATATCATACAATGAGTAATGCATGCAATAATGAGACCTAACTTCCGTACAATTTATCTTTAATAACAATAGTGCAATAGATAACCCTAAATCATCAATTTATTCCATACAATAGACACAGAATCAGAAATTTTCAATAATAAAGCACTTACAAGACAATGTGCATGAAACATCCAATTATTGATCCAAGGCAACTTCTCCAAAGATGAGAATATAACTCCAATACATAAAATGCTCCATAGATCACATCTCTCAAAAGGTACAAGAAGACCGAAATTCTCCAAGAGAGGCTGAATTGTCACAAGTGATAATGATGAACAACAATGATCCTCTCCTCTATTTATATGAGGAGGATGAGTTCTAATTATTAGCCTACAAGCCCCTAATAACAAGTAAAATTACAAAAATGCCTTGGGTTACAAGCCAACCCACTAGCTTTAGACATAAATGCTAAGAAAAGTCCACACGTGTGAGCGGTGAGGCCTCTAGGGATGACGTTATCCATAAAATGAGCTCCAAATGCCAAGTGTTGATGCTATAAGTTGCCGAATGTTGTGAAAATTTCACCACTGAAATCCCATTGCAGCAACTGGGACTAATTCTTCTAATTGTTAGTTAATTAACAATTTATTTGCTCACACAAACAATGAATAATTCTCTACTGCAATTTTTACCAAATTAAATTCTGCGGAAGATAAACTGGAAACTGAGAAATATACTAGTGAACACACATAAAAGTGATACAATTATTTTTAGACAAATGTCCCCTGAAAAATCCAACTTGGGAAAATTGGTGTAGCAGTTGAGGGTTTTTATTATTAATCATCTGTACAATTCTGAGTACAATCGATGGATGCCCAATTGGAAATCCAATCAGCAAAATGAACTAGCCGAAATATCTATGAGGAAAATACCTCAACACCATGCTGGATCCTACTCCAACAACTAACCAAACTGGCCAGTCGTTTTGCCTTTACATAGTGCTTGCACATACCCCAACTCGCTAAGCCTGAAACTGTAAGAAAAATGACATCCTGGCTAACTCTGCCTCTGGGAGAAATTCACTTGGTCTCCTGGAGACTTTTCGGAGAAACCACTGAATTTCTCTTCCCTTCAGCAAAATCGGTCTCCCTCTGAAGCTATTTGCGCTACCTCTGCGCAACCTCTCTGGGAAATACGACCCTTCTGTTGTTGACTCTTCGGATTTGGAAAAATCTTCCTCTGAACTCACTATCCCTGCCCCTCTTTGTCTCTGCTTCCTTCTCCAACTCAAACGCTTCTGGCAAACTACTACTGCTCTCTAGAAAATAAAACTCTCCAAGGAAATTGATCTCTCGTGTGTATATTCTCCATCTACCCTTTGACTTCTTATAATATTTTTTTGGGACTCCAACGAGCAAGATTAAATCTTAATTGATAGCTAAGATTATTTCCGTCAATCCATGTGAGTTTCTAGATGATTCGCACCTTATCTCAATTAATTCTGATTAATTAACCCCTTTTCCTAAGTTTAGACTTAGGAAATATTTAAAAATAGGCTAATAATCTAATTGAGACACTTCTAGGTGGAATTTCCAGAAACAATTTCTGGGTTATGGAGAACTCCTATGTTTTAGCCTCTCCACAAATTTTTGAGACTAGAACACCTCCGATGCTACAAAAACTAACACTCCCTCTTAGCGAGGAAGGTGTTCTAGTGCTGCACTATTGCTACAACACCCTGTCTTTGTATCACCCTCTGTTGTTAAAAAGTGTGACTAGGTTCTGTCTTCATAATGACATATGTAATTGTAATTTTGTGTAATTGATGAAAACAAGAAAAATAAAATTATTGTCTCATGGGTTTCATGAGCAAGGAATTTTATTTTAGTGATGGCTCCCATTGTGAGCCTTAAGGATTTGTCATTTAGTCATAAAAGTCAATTTGAGTCTATGTCATGTATGAAGGACCCTTCTTGTGCATGTTACATTTTGTATGAGTCATTATATAAGTATAAAAGCCCTCCAAGACAAGCACAAGGCATCTCCCTTCAAGTTGGCTTCAAGAAAGATAATAATACCTCTCTAAATGACACGTCGACCCAACTTGTAGTCATGTCAGCTTATTATGATGGCAAACAACTATAAATAGGGCAGTTCGGATTCCATTTCAGAGCAAAATTTCAGAGAAGTAATTCGGTCAAGGTCTGAAGTTTGCAAGTAATGCAAAGGTGATCAAGAAGGAAGCCTAAACATCAGCGAAGGGAGAAGGAAGTAGAGCGAAGTTCTAAGCTTCAGTTTTTGGGTCTGTTTTAGGGTGGTCTTGTTGTCACACATGCAAAGAAAGAGGAGATCATCTGCTGCAGTAAGGCCGAGATCCAAGGTAACCAGATTGAGATAAGTTCAAGTCTTAAGGAAGGCCGAGTCAAGCTAGAAGGAGACTCCATCACAAGCAAAGTAAATCAAGGCATAAGAAAAGGTCTTATGTACAAGTTAGGATTTTTGAATTAGGATTGCAGACCTAATTCTAGGAGGTTGAAGGTTTGAAGCAGAAGGAGGTCAAAGTGGAAGAGGAGCCGAGACAAAGGAAGGAATACAAGGTTGACTATCATCAAAGGAACTTGTGTCTTGGTCTTGGAGTGGCAAATAAGTCAAGGGTTTTGGTCTTGGTATTTGTCAATTGGAATCTCTATAAGAATAAGAATTTGTTTGGGTTTTCCTCTCAAGAGTGAGAGGTTTTGGCCGTGGCTGGTAGCCTACATTATGTGTCCCTTGTATCTTTATGATTTATGCATTGATAACTATTTGATGAAGAAGAACACTAATAATCTAAGTAAAAAAGTGTCATAATCTAAGAAGTAAAAAGCACTCAGAAGCATCTACTAATAGAAGAGAAATCACTTAATCCCATTGCCCTAGATTTCTCAACATGGTATCAGAGCTAAGGTGACTAAGTCAAGGAAGGGCATATTATCAAGGGACACTCAAGGATCAAATCTCGAGGAAGGCATCAAAGAAAAGATCATCTTTAAGACAAGATCTTCAAAGGAAGCATTATAACCCTAGATTGAAGAAGTCTACAAGGAAGTCTTGGAATCATCATCAAGAAAAGAAGGCCAAGTTGAAGAGATATTCAAATCAAGGTCCTTACCATTGAAGAAGATCATCCAAGAAGCATTAAGACATCTTCATCAACCATCATCAAAGGGATCAAGTTGAATATTTTATCTTCACTTGACAAGTAAGTATCGTTTCTTTCATAATCCAATCTCGCAAAAAATGACTTCATTTTGCAAGGAGAGGTTGGTTGGATCATCGAACTTCCTTGCATGGAAAAGGAGGATAGATATAGTCCTTGAAGAAAATGAAGTTATTGATCATGTCAATGGAAAGGTCTTCAAACCATCCAAAAGACAAGCACTATCTAAATACATGGAAAGGGATCTAAGGGCTCAAGAGATTCTTATGGAATCTGTCAAAGATCCCCTCATTCTCTATATAGTAGAGTTGGAGACATCTAAAGAGATATATGATAAACTGGTAGAACTATTCTTTGAAAGTTCCATAAGAGAGATCATATCACTTAGATTTGATCTACACAAATTGAAGATATCAAAGGATGAATGGATATCCTGGTGTCTCTCAAAAGCATCTCAAATAAGATCTCAACTTCAAGATCTCGGATAAAGAAATGATCTCCATTGTTCTAAATTGTTATATACCTAGGGAGGATAATACGGGGTATAAAGGGAGGTACCCAAGGGAATAATTAATAATGGGATGGGCCATAGTAATAAATGAGGTGGTTAACCCGTATCATGTAAGAGACCACAAGTAGTTAGTAATAATGTAATGGGCCCATGGTATTAGATAGATGGTAAATGTTATATACCTAGGGGGGATAATATGGGGTACAAAGGGAGGTACCCAAGGGAATAATGTAATAATGGGATGGGCCATAGTAATAAATAAGGTGGTTAACCCGTATTATGTAAGGGACCACAAGTAGTGAGTAATAATGTAATGGGCCCATGGTATTAGATAGATGGTATTGAGGGAACCATGGTAATGATCCATGGTATTGTATGTATGAGGCCTATATAGAGGCTAGAGACTCCACATTGAGAGATGTGAAGGAATATTGTATGAACAGGCATATGGTTTGTGGAGTGTTCTCCTTCCTTAAAAAGTAAATGTATGGTGTTGCCCTACCTTAAGGGTTTGATATCAATAAAGAATCATTTCTATCTACATTCAGACCTTGTTATTCTTTGGTTTATTTATATTATCATATATTTCTGGGTTAGATCTATAACAAGTGGTATCAGAGCACTTTCTTGGGCAAAAGTGGAGATTTTTTTTTTTTTAATTTTTTGCTGGAACTTTCTGGGGTGGCGAGTTTGCAGGTCAGATCTGTACGTTTGGGCAAAATCTAATTGCAGATCTGGATTCTTTGTGAAAAAATACCCGATTTCAAAAAAAAATCGGCTGAATCGGAGTCCGGATGAAAGATATATCGCTGATCTAAAAATCAATGGTGTTGCAGACAATTTTTCGGGGCAGCGAGTTTGCGGCGCAGATATGGACGTCCTAGTGCAAGATCTGTAGAATCTAATTGCAGATTTGGATTCTTTGTGAAAAGATACCCGATTTAAAAAGAAAAAATCAGTGGAATTGGAGTCCGGATGAGAGAGATATCGCTGATTTAAAATCAGCAATTTTTTGTGACGGCGGAACAGTTGAAGCGTGGATCGGCAATTCCAGTGTCTGTGTCGAGATTTCTATCACATGGACAGATGCAGAATGGTTGTTCCATTTCCGAAAACAGGTCATATTAGGGATTCTAAGCAATATTGACGGAATTGTGGCCATTTCGAATTTTCGCCAAGCGATTTGTTTTCAAAAACCCTCCTCATGGCTTATAACAGTAAGTTTTTTACAAGAAAAAATAATGGGTCTTCTATTGAAAATTTTATAGCACATCTTAAGTTTGACTTCCCAGGGTGTTGGAAGGACAAAACAGGGTATTATTTGAAAGATGAGGCTGCTATATGGTGGAAATCACTTGACAGTGAGATTCTGAAGTTATGTCGTGTTGACGAAATTGAAGAACTACTTTTGGACAAATGGTTTCATACTAGAAAGGAGGAAACCAAACAACCTAGCAAAGATTTTATTGGTACAGGAAAGAAGGAAACCAAGAAACCTAAAGGGTTATTTTCTGCTAGTATCTCCTTATTACAGGTTCATGGATTGATTCAAAAGGAGAAGATCGTTGTGTCTATAAATCCTAGTTGCAAGCATAATTTTATCAATGTTAATTTGGCAAAAAAATTGCAAGTTCCAGCCAAACACATTGAAAACACACAGGTTGATGATGAGGATGTTCAATTTTATAAGGATTTGAAGCTTTCTATGGATAAGTATGTGTTGCATGGTGATTTTTATACTTCAGATATGGATAACATGGATGTTGTTTTGGGATACCCTTGGATGGAATCAGTGGGTACTATCAATATTAATGTGCAGAAGAAATTCCTGAAACTCTGGTATAAAAAGAAGAAAATTACATTACAGGATATTTCCATTAATAAACAGATAGAGTCCAAGGAGGCTGAAGTAGAAGATGTTCCAAGGACTGACATATCAGATGATGAGCCTTTGATGATCGACAATCAAACACAAACAGAGGCTGAAGCAGAAAAGGTTACAGGTGCTGATACATCAGATGAGGGCTCAGTGGTTGAAGTAATATTGGAAGATAAGACACCACAGCAGGCACCACAACATGCACCAGATAACAGTCAGGCTCCAGTAAGGGGTGAATTAAAAAAAAAGACACTGTGGGTTAAAACTTCAACATATCATCACCCACATCACCCCGCAAGACAACAACCAACAAGATGGCAACCAATTAGCCACAAGGACAACAACCCCCACATGACAGATAGAGAGGAGCGAAGATCCACCTACTACACATCAACACAGAAGAGCTGCCATGGTCAACTTCCATCTCAAGCGAGCGAGGCACCAGCGAGATCGAGGGTTCACCTTTCTCTTGGATGGCTAGATGCACGTGCATGGTACCAGTGGACTACTTTTTTGAGTAGATCTTATTATTTGTGTTCTTTCCATGTTTCGGGGACGAAACATGCTGAGGGGGGTGGAATGTTATATACCTAGGGGGGATAATATGGGGTACAAAGCGAGGTACCCAAGGGAATAATGTAATAATGGGATGGGCCATAGTAATAAATAAGGTGGTTAACCCGTATCATGTAAAGGACCACAAGTAGTTAGTAATAATGTAATGGGCCCATGGTATTAGATAGATGGTATTGAGGGAACCATGGTATTGTATGTATGAGGCCTATATAGAGGCTAGAGACTTTACATTGAAGGAATATTGTATGAACAGGGATATGGCCTGTGGAGTGTTCTCCTTTCTTAAGGAGTGAATGTATGGTGTTGCCCTACCTTAAGAGTTTGATATCAATAAAGAATCATTTCTATCTATATTCAGATCTTGTTATTCTTGGGTTTATTTATATTATCATATATTTCTAGGTTAAATCTATAACATAAATGCACTAATTGATGAACAACGTAACCTCGTATCAAATACCTATGAGGACAAGAAATCTATCCCATTCAACAACTTGTGGTCTCTCTGCAAGATAAAAGAAGACAGGTAGAGGGAAAAAAGTGTTGAAGAATCAAATGAGAAGATTCAAACATTTGCTGGAAGGAAAGGGAAATTTGGAAAATTTGGTCCTCAGAAAGGAAAGAAGAACATAGCTAAGATTCAATGCCATGGATGTAAATGATATGGGAAGTACAGGAAAGATTGTCCCAAGTTAAAGAAGGGCGATAACAAGAGAGATAGAGAAGAAGCTCATATCACCGAAGAAGTGGAGGAAGTTGAAAAGAAGAAGTCCAAGAAAGAGGAAGTAAGAGATCTCCACTATTGAGATAGTCTTCCTCACATAAGTTCTTTTCAAGTTCCTAAGTCTTCTGTTGTAAGATATGGCTATCATGATTCACTAAATGGGATGCATCAAGGCATCATAGAAACATTGAAAGCAAGAACTCGGGACATCATCATAGAGAAGCATGAAAGATGAAATCAAGGATAAGCTCTTGGGAATCTCATTGAGAACATAAGTGGCAAGGTCATTGTTGGAAAAATTATATGTATTCTAATTCCAACATTTAATTATCAATCCAAGGTTCGTAAGCTTTGAGACACAAGCACAGGTAATGCAGGATCAGAGCATCTAGCCTAAACTAGCATCTTAGAAATTCTGGAATGTGGTACTGAATGGAGTACATAATTTCTGTTCCTAAATCAGTTTACTGCTTAGTACAAAATTAGGTACAGATCCTCTGTTTCCAGTTTGATTTATCTAATGATGAACATGAATAAATCTAATTAAATCTTTCTACGAAATCAAGCAAATAACAACTATCTATCAAATGATTGTTGCACTATGATTCAAGCAAATCTTCACACAGGAAATCGAATAACTATACTGCAAATAACATGCAATTCTCTAAATGTTAACACACAGCCTATACTAAAGAATAACACTTTGTCTCTAATCGGTTCTGTATATTCAAACAAAGCATAAGCTACAAGAGTCTCATGCCATTGATATACAAATTCATAAGCAATGAACCCTTCCATTCAAAACAAGAAATTCAAATTAATACATGAACATTTGTCTCTTCAAAAATTCGTTTCAAATCTAAACTTCCCCTTTTCCAACATTCATGATTTTGAAAGTGTAATCACAGAGTTAATCATGTACATAGTATGTTCATAACAATGATCCACGGCTTGCAAAGACTCAGCAACAATACACATGTTATGTTTAACTCAGATCTACGAAAAACATTAAAAGAAACTTAAGTATGAAATTAAGTGCAGAGATTCTTAAAGTCACTAATGAAAGCAAGTGAGAATTCAATTAACAAAAATAAACTACTTTGCTCAATCTTCCTTCACAAAACTATCCCCAGGGTCACACCATAAATTAGAAAGCAAATACAAAATCTACAATGAATAAGTGAATGCAAAAATAAATTGCAGAATGTAAAAATAAATTGACAAAACAAATTGAATTTACTTCAAACCATTTGTATTTATAAATGCAAGAAAGGAAATAAAATGCACACTTACATAACTATATTAACTCTGCAAACATGATGGGTTCAGGGGGCCCTTCCTATCCATGTGTTGCAAATCTAAGCTCAAACTCATGAAATGGACACCAAAGCTTACAACAACTTCATTATCCTTTATTTATTCAGCCAAAACAGAGTATAATATACAACAGCCACTAAATTTTGTAGTTGTGCTCCTCTTCCCCTACGTAACTCTCTCCAATACTCAGTGATTGCAATATATATTATATATTACAATTTGAGATCCTGAACTCAAGGATCTGATCTTAGCTATATGCCAACAATATTAAAGAAATATATCTCAAATGATTTTTCTGGAATTTGGTTGCGACAAATTTGTCTTGGGGAATCTCATGACCCATTCATAGCTTGATTGAGATCCGGGCTTTATAATTGCAGCTCCACATATAAACAAAATAAGTCTTCAAACCAAATCCTCCATGTGGCTGGTATGAAATAGTCTAAATCATCAAACCCAGAATTCCAGTACTTAACTCGAATTATGTAAAACCCAGAATTCCAGTACTTAATTTTGTACTGTAATATTCCCTTGACCATAACTTCGTGATGATGAATTTTGGCAAACAGTTTCTGGGTTACCTGAATGAGGGTACTTTGAACAAAACCCATGTCTCGGAATCCTGAGATTCTTCTTCATTTGATCACAAATTGAGATTTTAATCTATAGGAATTTAGCCATTCAGTACTTAACCTGTAGCAACTAGCTTAATTGGCTTATGAAGAATTTCGACAATGGATCCCTGTAGTAAATAAACTTGGCAAAACCATCATTAGAAAATCATGGCAAAGTCATCTCTAATCATTGAAAAGTCAAGAAACTAATGATAATCAACCATAAAGTGTAAGATGTGTATCGGCGGCAAATTGAGACATTATGTATGAAATGAGTTAGAAGTATAGGAATATAGGTTATGAATAGTGGTATTATATGGTGGAAAAGTGGGCATATTTGACGCCCAACAGTTATCTAGTTCAAGGTTCATCATACATATGTCAAAAGGAAACATTTGTTGATGGGATACTTTAGATCCTCAAGATTCTCTGATGGAATCTTCATTCAAAAGGTTCATCAATCATGAGGGGAAGCAAGTATTTCATCAAGAATTTCAAACTTGTGGAATTCATGGGATGATGGTATGATGACATAAAAGTGAAGTAGATCAAGGGATTGAAGCTCTTTCAATCAAGGAAGCTGCTGCAGGAATTCTAGATGACCCAAAGGAAAAATGAGGTATGTATGCTTACATTTGATATTGTGAAAGTCATGTCATATGGTTGTAGATATCATGAACCAATGCTCTATCTTAAGAGCATGATCAAAGAAAGGATCTCCTCCCTCAAAGGGATGCAGTAATGCATGGGTCACACATTCACTAGATGAAATCAACATAATATGTCCTCATATGAAGTATGAGGTGGTTGACTACAATTGAGGAACTCTGATTGGAAGCTCCTGGGAATGAAATGTGTGAAGAAAGGAAGGAAGAGATCGTGGAATATGCAACCATGGTAAAGGAAATCAACATCCGAAAGACCAAGAAGATTTGACTAGGATATCTCCATGGAAGATATGAAGACTTTGATGGAGTCTAAAAAAGAAAGAGACCCTTGAAAATATATATCTTTGGGAGATGTGTCGATATGTATGCAGGATGTTGATGCAAACTAGAAGATGTCATGATGAAATACCATCACAAAGGTAATGTTGATTTTAATGTTCATTCCTTTATTTTTGAACAAATATATGGATGGGTTTATGCAGGGCTGCCAAGGGAAGATCTATGGATGTCTTCCACCACCGATGCACATGTAGTAGGATGAAAGATCCTTAAGTAAACATGGCATGAAGAAAGCAGCATGGCATGAAGGAAGGCCAAATATGGACTGATGGATCACTTTCCAATGATGACATGGTTGACTCATGGATAAAAGTGATGGATGGTCGGTGCCCTATGTAGAAGTCTCAAACATGAAAACTCCTAGATAACGAAAAGAAGTTCATGACATCGTGAAGTGGAGTTCTTCAAGCAGCTAGTTGTCCCATCGTCTCCACCTGAGGAGTTGTTGTAGGTACCTAATTAAGAGGGAGCCTAGAAACAAGTTTCTTACTTGGAAGAAACTTGGAAATTCGTAAGCCAAGAGGGAGCTTAGGTACATTCCTTTCATAGGAATGAGTACATTCCTTTATTGGAATAGATCTGTCCTCCCTAATTAAGAGGGAGAGATAGACACATCATTCTTGTCTTCACTTGGGAAGACAGAAAGGAGGATTGGGTAAAAATCTAGCATCCTATACTCTTTCAGGATGAGTTAAGGAATCTAAGATAAGAGTAGCCGTAGAGGACCAATATTCTTTGAGGACGGGAATCCAAGATAAGAATAGTCCTGGTGGAACACACCCTGAGAACCTGGGTGGGGTATGTTTGGAGAGAGACAATGATGAGGGTGTCTATAGATCATTGGTCTCGCCAACATTGTGCTCAGGTATCGTGGAGAGATAGAGTTGTTAGTGAAGGCTTTGCTATGTGACAATTTTGGTTGATATGATGATAAACAGATGGGTTACCAACCTGACTCTTCTTATGACAAATTTTTCAGATTGAAAATGACCAAGTACCATTATGAATACCTCCATAGTTAAGAGGGAGTGTTGAAAAGTGTAACTAGGTTCAGTCTTCATAATGACATGTGTAATTGTAATTTTATGTAATTGATGAAAAGAAGAAAAATAAAATTATTGTAATGCTTGTCTCATGGGTTTCATGAGCAAGGAATTTTATTTTAGTGATGGCTCCCATTGTGAGCCTTTAGGATTTGTCATCTAGTCATAAAAGTCAATTTGAGTCTATGTCATGTATGAAGGACCCTTCTTGGGCATGTTACATTTTGTATGAGTCATTAGATAAGTATGAAAGCCCTCCAAGACAAGCACAAGGCATCTCCCTTCAAGTCAACTTCAAGAAAGATAATAATACCTCTCCAAATGACACGTCAACCCAACTTGCAGTCATGTTTTCTTATTATGATGACAAACAACTATAAATAGAGTAGTTTAGATTCCATTTTAGAGCATAATTTCAGAGAAGTAATTTGGTCAAGGTCTGAAGTTTGCCAGTAATGCGAAAGTGATCAAGAAGGAAGCCTAAACATCAGCGAAGGGAGAAGGAAGTAGAGCGAAGTTCTAAGCTTTAGTTTTTGGGTCTGTTTTAGGGTGATCTTATTGTCACACGTGCAAAGAAAGATGAGATCATCTGCTACAGTGAAGCTGAGATCCAAGGTACCCAGATTGAGATAAGTTCAAGTCTTAAGGAAGGCCGAGTCAAGCTAGAAGAAGACTCCATCACAAGCAAAGTAAATCAAGGCATAAGAAAATGTCTTATGCACAAGTTAGGATTTCTAAATTGGGATTGCAGACCTAATTCTAGGAGGCTGAAGGTTTGAAGCAGAAGGAAGTCAAAGTGGAAGAGGAGCCCAGACAAAAGGAGTACAAGGTTGAATATCATCAAAGGAACTTATGCCTTGGTCTTGGAGTGGAAAATAAGTCAAGGGTCTTGGTCTTGGTATTTGTCAATTGGAATCTATACAAAGAAGAATTTGTTCGGGTTTTCCTCTCAAGAGTGAGAGGTTTTGGCTGTGGATGATAGCCTACATTCTGTGTCTCTTGTCTCTTTATGATTTATGCATTGGTAATTGTTTGATGAAGAAGAACACTAATAATCTAAGTAAAAGAAGATCCTAATCTAAGAAGTAAAAAGAAATCACAAGTAGCTACTAATAGAAGAGAAATCACTTAATCCCGCTGCCCTAAATTTCTCAACATCTGTCACGTTGCTGATGTCTGGTTACTTCCCACCAACCACTGCGCAACTTTGATGGTGCATCTGTGCTGCTACTAACACTGCCATACTATTGCCAACTCTGCATCTGCATTGCAACTCCCTCTCATCTATTGTAGTTTCAACTGAAACTACTGTAACTGAGAAGCATCCAAAATACTGAATCAACTGTGTCTATGATGCATCTACCTCTTGAGTCTTGACTGCTACTAGCCCTTACTCTATCTACTAAGGAATCTACGCTACTGTTGACTCTGCAGTGAGCCACCTTCTTTGTCGTCAACACTGCATTGCGTTCCTCGGCACTTGATTGCCACTACTCTGCAACTGTCACTCTGGAATCTGACTGCATCAACTCACACTGATCCATCCTACTGCTGAATACTGTGGGCCCCTATAGCAAAGGTGATGGTCCCATTGCAACAATCTGGAACTGATCTAACTTATCTCCTTGTTGCAATTGCGCTGGACCATGCCCATCTGGCACACCGGAGTCTCATACTCCTCCTCCTAGATCTAGTGCCCAACCATTAGGGGAATTTTGAGGTCTAAAATGGATCTCCTAAGGAAATTATAAAATAATAGTGGAAATAATAAAATAAGACTACATTACATCATCAAATTTTAGAGGGAAAAAGGAAAAAACTATTTTACAACTCGTATTTTCAACTTATCTCCCTATGGGTTTACTCAAATTTCAAGCGGAAACACTCATTGGATGCAAAATTTCATTCCTCATCCAAGGAGTACCCATGTCGCATACTTTCGATGGACCTTGCTACGTGAAAAATAAGAAATACATGCAAAAACTATTTCTCATTTTTCGTGTAGCAGGGTCCATTGAAAGTATGCAACATGGGTACTTCTTGGATGATGAATTAAATTTTGCATCCAACGAGTACTCCCACTCGAAATTTGAGTAAACTCTTAGGGAGATAAGTTGAAAATACGAGTTGAAAAAGTAGTTTTATTATTTTATTATTTTTTAATCTTTTTACTTTTTTACTCCAAAAATAGTGAATCATCCCCCATGGTTAACATCATCATATTGAATCCTATTGGTTCTTATAAAGTTTATTTTGGTTGTACATTTTTCGTAGGAGGCCCATTTTAGACCTCAAAATTCCCCTAATGTATCTCCCTTCAAGCCTCGTCCCTGGTTGGGACCCTTCACTTTGCAATTGGCATTGGATAACTCATACTTCCTCCGAAACCTATCTCTGGTAACTGGAAGTCGATTTGTTGCCTAGATCTTCATTCTAGCTAACTCGCACGACCTCCGTTGGAAATCTCATATGGCCATCTTTGCAAAGCTGCAAAATCTGCGAAACTCAAAAACTGGAAAAAATAAATTAGAATCTCCTCTTGTTTTCCTGCTCAACTACTTGTTCTAAAACTCACACTCTCTCTTGGAATGCGTAGAACTGCTCTGTCTACCTCGCCCTTCCTTTAGTTTCTTTCTGGGACTATTCACTCAGCCTTTCTAAATGTCCTTCTCCAGAAAACTGGCACACGAACTCTAACCCCAACAACTCAAACTGGTTGCTTCTAGCAAATTCGCATTGCCTTTTGCAATTGGAAAATTATGGATCTCCTCTAGAAAATTGGAACTAGAAACCCTTTAGGAAAATCTGGGAATTCCTCCCTCTGTGTGTGCACTTTTCTCTTCCACCCTGCACTGGTTCTGCTCTAGCAACTCCTGCAAAACCCTTCTACGCCCAAACAAGGAATCTACCCAACGAAAATACTGGACTGTTGCTTGCTCTACTTGTTGGAATCACTAGATCTGGCAAGCTGAAATTTTCTGCCAACTTGCACTGAAAAATCAATCTGCCCAGCACTTCGAACTGCCTGGCTTAGGCTCTGCGTAGCCCTAAAAAAAATCGTCCTGTTGCTCCCTTTGAACAACGAATTCTTCTATCTTTGATTCTGTGCTTTCTCTTCTGACCAATCATGCTCTGATACTATGTGAAAATTTCACCACTGAAATCCTATTGCAACATCTAGGATTATTTCTTCTAATTGTTAGTTAATTAACAATTTATTTGCTCAAACAAATAATGAATAATTCTCTACTGCAATTTTCACCAAATTAAATTGTGGAAGATAAATTGGAAATTGAGAAATATGCCAGCACACACACATAAAAGTGACACAATTATGTTTAGACAAATGTCACCGGAAAAAACCAACTTGAGAAAACCGTTGCAGCAGCTGAGGGTTTTTATTATTAAGCAGTAGTGAAATTATGAGTACAATCTATGGATGCTCAACTGGCGATCCAATCAACAAAATAAACTGGTCGAAATATCTGTGAGGAAAATACCTCCACACCATGCCTGATCTTGCTCTAACAACTGACCAAACAGGTCAGTCGTTCTGCCTCTGGGTGAGCCTCTGCACAGTGCTTGCGCAGACCCCAACTCGCTAAGCCTAGAACTGTAAGAAAAATGACATCCTAGCTGACTCTGCCTCTGGAAGAAATTTGCTTGGCCTCCTGGAGAATTTCCATACCAGCAACAAATGAATTTCTCTTCCCTTTAGCAAAATCGATCTCCCTCTGAAGCTATCTGCGTTGCTTCTATGCAGCCTCTTTGGGAAATACTACCCTTCTGTTGCTGACACTCCGGATCTAGAAAAATCTTCCTTCGGGCTCACTGTCCCTGCCCCTCTTTGTCTCTACTTCCTTCTTTGGCTCGAACTCTTCCGGCAACTGTCGCTGCTCTCTGGAAAATCGAACTCTTCTGACCACTGTTGCTGCTCTTTGGAAAATCGAACTCTCAAAGGAAATCTATCTCTTGTGTGTATATTCTCCATCTACCCATCAATTTCTTCTTATAATCTTTTGTTGGGACTCCAACGACCAAGATTAAGTCTTAATCGATGGCTAAGATTATTTCTCTGTCGATCTGTGTTAGTCTCTAGATGATTCACACCTTATCTCAATTAATTTTGATTAATTAACCCCTTTTCCTAAGTTTAGACTTAGGAAATATCTAAAAATAGGCTAATAATCTAATTGAGACACTTCTAAGTGGAATTTCCAAAAAAGATTTATGGGTTATGGAGAGCTCTTGTGTTTTAGCCTTTCACAAAGTTTCAAGACTAAAACACCTCTAATGCTACAAAAACTAATAAATGTAATGTAGTAGCATCCTAAAATCATGATTTGAGGGTTTTCCCTCAAATCAACCTCAATATCTCTCTTTGGTCCCAAAATCCAATTGGGGCACCATAGAGAGGTCTCCATGGGTCTCCAACTGCTCATGATGTCCATCTCTGCTCCAGCATTGAGGGATTTCCAAGTGCTACTAGCCCACCCAAGTCTTTGAAGGTGAGACCATCCTTATCTAGGCCCTGTATCAGTTGCCATCCCTCATATGGTGGTAAGGCTGGCCTAGGGGCATGTTGGGTCTAGGTGTATCATCCTGAAGAATCATCAAATGTTGTGCAAATTGGCAGATTGTCCTGGGTGTAGGAGATGCCTAGGGTCATGTGAGATATGCTACTGCCACTTGGAGGCCCAAGGCTCTCAACACTCCAGCTGTGAGTGCCAATATACTTCTCTGGTGGTCTAAGTGCCTATGGGTAAGGTGCCGAGGACATGGGCTACTGAACCACATGACAATCACAACATAATGTCTAGTGAAAGCAACCCGTCATTGTAGGAATTTACAGGGTAAGTTCCTCAGAAAGAACACCAAAAGGACACTGCTCACAACCAGATCACAGATCAATACACCAGTATTTTTGACGTGGTTAAAACCCTCAAAGAGGGAAACAGTCCACGGCCTGAGCCAACGCGGCCACTTCAGGCAATTTATTAATCAAAGAATGAAAATTTACATAAGCTTCTCTCATGCACGGATTACCTACAAATGACTCTCCATGCGCTTTAAATAGAATTCATGGACCAATCGGGTGTCAAGCCACGAATCAAGTGTCGGTAATACCGAGGAGAGAATGAACCGTCGGATCACTACATATTGTGACCGTCGGATTGTAAGTTACAAAATGTACAACGGTAAAGAAACACACTTTACCTAACTCTATACTAGACCAAGTTGTACTTAACTATTTCCTATGTGTCGGAATATCCTAACATCCCCCCTTAAGAACAACTTGGGATAGGATTGAAGGATTTACAAATATGACACAATAGGAGAAGGAAGGAGGCACTAGAGCCTATCCCCCCTTAGTGACAACTTCCTGAACTCCAACCATAAATCGAAGTTTAGTGAACTTCGCCTCTGTGAGAGCCTTTGTGAAGATGTCTGCAACTTGATCATCTGTTGAACAATATTGCACTTCAAGAACATGGTCGTGAATGAGCTTTCTGATGAAGTGCATGTGCAGTTCAATGTGTTTGCTGCGCTGATGTTGAACTGGATCTTTGCATAGCTGAATGGCACTTTGATTATCACACCAAAGTGTAGTCGGATGCTGCCGCTGAAAGCCAAATTCTGACAGGATCTGACGAAGCCACAAGGCTTCCTTACTAGCTTCTACAGCACCACGATACTCTGCTTCTGCTAATGAAAGAGAAATGGCACCCTGTTTCTTGCAAGCCCATGTAATAGGTCCTGAACCAAGAGTGAAGACATAACCGGCAGTAGACTTCCAATCATCAGGGACAATAATCATTATTACATCTAAGTGAACTAAGCTTGATGTAATGGGCTATTCAACACTTCAAAGAAGGATTCCCTTCCAAAATCAGGGTCTTGAGCTCATAATGGTGTTTCTTCCCTAGGTAGGAGTGGCTAAAGGGAAACCCTATTAGGTGTTTCTAGCCCCCAAGGGGAAGTGACATTTCCTCAGTCCACCCTTTGTTGATAGGTGTTGGTGAATAATAATAATGGTACGGAGGGGAGAAGACTTCATGGTCAAGTTCCATGGTTAAAGGGACTAGCATGATGGGGACCCACATATTGTGTATAGATGTGAGGAGGGAGCAATCGTGGATGCATGAGTTACCAACTTGACCTTTGTTTTTTCACTCTTATTGTGCCCCTATTACCTTTGCCTTATTTTTTCTTTGTATCACTACTCAAGGTCAAGGGTTAGAGCTTGCTTTGAATGATATTATAGTTTTATTACCCCTTAAGGATGAGTCATTTCATTGCTCATTGGGGTTGGGACATGCAAGGGTTCGTTTTTATTATGTAATGCAACAACATGTGCTCAGGAAGCGAGTGATGGCCATCTTGAGTGAGGTAGAGCACATGCTAGGCTTTTGCCCACGTGCTAATTTGTATGCCCTAGCCATCTTTTGCATTTTGATATTCTTTATTCTGATTTTGTTTTGTGGCCATGATATGCTCTTTCTTTTTCTTTTATCTACATCAACCTCCCAAGGCAAAGTTTTGGGCCCTACGCAAGTATGAGGATGTATGGGTGCCAAATCCCAAACAACCACTGGTCTGTTGAACCCAAAGAATGGATGTCAGCTAAAGGTTTGTAATGTGTGATGGTAAGTGGTAAGTATGGCATAAATATAGATGGAACTACGCTATCTCAATCAGGACTTCCCAAGTAGTGTCCCTCCTATACCCATTGGGCCATTAGGGGAGGTCCCACTAGACTAGAATCGAAGATTAACCCCCCATTTTAGGTGAGAGAACAAGACCACAGTCAAAACTTCTCCTTCTTCCATGTCACCCCATAATCCACATCAAATGCTCAAGTACAATCAAGCATAAGCACCCGATTACAAAATGAATAATCGAAAGCCCACTTTCATCCATGTGCTCATGTCGGGTGAATGAGAAGCATATCACTGGTGCAAGTGGTGGAGATATAATGATATATCATCAGCAAGTGGTGGGTGTCAGGGGTTGTTGGCAATGTGGCTGGACGACGGGTTGTTGAGAATAGGGGAAAAGTTTTCTCCTATAGGGTTACCCTTTTTGGCAGGTAACATGGTGCAATTCCACTAAAGAACAGGAGGAAGATTGCTCAAATGACAGTGGAAATCTCCCTCATTATTGCAACATGGTCTGGCTTTTGCATTGTGAGGCCTCTCAGAAGGCTTGCTAGATTTTGAGGCAACAATACCCAGGGAAAACTGATCAATTGTAATTTGGACAACCTAACCTAGTGGGACATAAAGTGAGGCTCATAATATTCACGAAGGTAGCTAGCCTTGGGACTTATTCCTGTGACCTCTTACTTGTAATTCACAATACTCAACCACTTGAACTAACCCATTGGGATTTTTGAGCCTCTTACACTAATTCATGGTGATATTCGTGGGCCTATGGCTACATCTTCTATTGGGGAAGATAAGTACTTTCTCATATTAATCAATGATTTTTCCTACTTTCTCTGGGTATATGCCAATAAATCTAACGGTGAGGTGTTTGGAAAGTTTTGGGAATTCAAATCTCTTATGGAAAATCAAAGAAACAAGAAGATCAAATGTTTGAAGACTGATGGTGGAGGTGAATATATTAACATTTCCTTCCAGTCATTTCTCATATCTCAAGACATCTCTTGGTAGAGAATTGTTCCTTATAGTCCACATCCAAATGGAGTAGAAAAAATAATGATAGGGCTATCATGCAAATGGCTTGTTGCATGCTTCACTCCAAGAAAATGAAGCTTTCATTTTGGGAAGTCAGAGTTGTTTGTGCATCTCGTTGCCTCAGAATCTAGCAAGCCTTATGAAGGGAAAACTCACAAGGAAAAAACTAGACCAAGGGACAACAATGAGGCGTATCCCACTATTGCCAGAACCACTACCTCATACTCTTTTGTGGACTTTCATCACTAGGGAGGCTTCCCTTTAGCATGTCACCTATGAGAGATATGCTAATACAAGGGATAAGATGCCAAGATAGGCTTGTAGAGGACAAATTTTTCTTAAGGACAAGGCTCAACAAGCAAGATAAGGCAATTCACTATGAAATTTCCACGATTGCAATAAACTGGAATTTAATCTTCTATCTACTAGAGATTATTTCTTTTCTGTAATTTAATTTACGGAAAATAACAATTAAATCACTATTGCAATCTTGACAAATAAAAATATGTTGTGGAAGATAGAAATGAGAAATGAGAAAATATACACACACATAAAGATTATGACATCATTATATTTGGACAATTGTCCCTGGAAATACCCCAAAGAGAAAACCAATGCATTAGATGAGGGTTTTATTATTATGCAATAATTTGAGAGAATTATTACAACTAGTTGCTCAACTAGCAAACCTCTGGCATTATACTAGCAAAATATGTTGGAGACACTTTGTCTCCCTCTACAATCACATTGGCCTCTCTCCAGCCACTTGCACCTCCTCTAGGCAATTCAGACCTATGCACAAAATACACACTAGTGGCTCTGAATAATTTTGCACAACCCCTGGAACCCTTCTAGGTGAGCCATACTACCTCCCTTTGCCTTTGGAAATTAATTGCTCTGCCTCGGGGATACTAATTCCACCTTCAACAATTAAAACAAACATCTTTCGACAACTTGCATTGGGTTTTCTAGCTAACTCGCATTGCACTAATCAACCTCCTTTGCAAATAATTCAACCTCCTCTTTTCTTGCTTCCTAAACACTGGAAGACTGAGGAAACTCACCTCTAGATCTCTGCTCCCAAATCTCTGTTGCTCCCTCTCTTTGATGCTCTTCCCTGGCTCGAACTGTACCCTCACTGAATACCATGAACTGGGGAATTTGAACTTCCTTGCACACTAACTGTAAATGGTGTCTTCTCTTCAATCCCTTCGACCTGCTCTTATAATCTCTTGCTGGAGCATCAATGGCCAAGATTTAATCATGATCGATGGCTCAGACATCTTAGACTCCTTCAAATAACTTTTTTGGAAGTCTCTAGAGCAAAATCGATTTTTTCAATTAATACCCACTAATTAATTGATTTTCTTAAGTTAGACTTAGGAACTTTTTAATTATTGATCAATTAATTTAATTGAGAGGTTTCTAAGTGTTTTCTCTCGAAACCTTTACCGGGTTTTGGAGATCTAGTGTTCCTTAGCCTCTCTGATACCTTAGAGACTAGAACACTTGTCCGCTGCTACCCTATCCATAAAAAAACTAACATTCACATCCTCTAATGCAGCCTATATAAGGCACAAATGGTTTAGGGCTTGATGAATAGCAAGCCTGATGGATTAACCTAAGATCGCAAGGCCAAGAAAAGACTTCCACACAATGAATGCTAGTAACTAATGGAATAGGAAGCCTTCAACAATCCCCAAGTTGAAGCCTAGGGAAAACTAGGGCTTTTTTAGGGAAAGGTCTACCTAGGGAAAAATAATTTAGCCTTGAAATGGATGAATTAGCCACTAAAAGGGGTTGATTTTTAGGCAACCAACACTACTTCTAATGTTGAATTCTTCCACAAGCCAAAGAATTTAACCCTAGTTGAATTTGTGCCCTATCCCTAGCTAGCGATCCTTGAGGGGCCGAAAATCAGTTAGAGAAAGAACATCAGATTTGAGGTGATTTTTTTGAAGGTGATCAACAAAGTGACAAGGCCAATGCCTAGTCCTTGGGATGATGGAGTCTATGGGATTGTAAAATATGCTAAATCTTGGCAAGGAGTAAGGGAATGATGAAACCCTAGGTCTCAAAACCCTAGCTATTACTTTTGTGAGGGAGCAAAATCAATTGGGAGAGCTAGTTTAAAGATTCACCAATGGGATTGCCATTCACATTCTACTAGTGAGTAATGCATACAATGCTATCATCTAGATTCCATTCAATGATTTTCAACAATAACTAGCACAATAGAAACCCTAGATAATTAACCATTCCATACATTAGACACAATAATAAAATTTATCAAATCCAAGGCACACTTACAAGATAGAATGCATGTACAAGCCTTTATTGCTCCAAAGTAACATGTCGAAGACCAAACAAAGAACTGCAATTAGAAAAGTACACCATAGAGTCACATCTCCACAAGAAAACAAGAAGGCCAAAATTCTCCAAGAGGGCCGAAATATTCACAAGTGATGATGATCCAATACAATGAGCCTATCCTCTATTTATATGAGGATTAGGACTAACAATTAGCCTACAAAAGCCTCTAAAACAAGTTTGACACTAAGATGTACTGGGTTACAAGCCAACCCACTAGCGTTATGATAATATGCCCTAATTAGCCCACACATGTGAGTTGTAAGGTCGATCATGAAGACATCATCAACAATAAATGCTCAAAGTGCCATGTCCCTTTTATTGCCCCTTCGCTGCTGCCCTTGATTGAGCCATGACTATTGTAAAAATATATAAAAGATGTAAACAAAATGACATGCACACTGCTGTAGCAAAACTAGAAAAACATTGGAAGAGAAATTCGCATACCCGTTGCTTGAATCACATCCAAAACATGTCTATCTCTTTTGTTGGGCTCTCCCACAATCCCACAGCTCCAAAACCATAAATGCAAGTGCGGAAAATGGCCCAAATCAGGTTTTATCAAGCGTGCGGGTCCCTTTTTGCTGGACATGTGTTCGAAAATTGGGATTCAATGCGGGAGCGAATCAGATTCTCGTGGGAAATGAACCCTGATTTCTAGACACGTGTCCCTTGAGAATCATGTCTGATTCGCTCAATTCATGACACGTGGGGGGGGGGAGGGGGGGAGCGAATCTGGTTACTTAGGCTTGCACTAGTTACTCTTAAAATAGGTTAAGGCCTATACCAGAGGGTGTTATCTCCAGTTTTGTTAATTCAATAAAGGTTTTTTTCAATCCATTTGTGTGCTATCATGAAGAATCTCATCCACCTTCGGTCCTTGTTACTCAAATTGTTAACTCTTTTTAGGACAAATCTGATGCAATTGGGTTTCTTGCTGATCTATTGAGCACTATCAAAAGGTACCTTCACCACCATGGGCCATTACTTAGTGTTTTGATGTCCTTTCCAAACTACATAATTTCTCACCTAAATCTCTCTAGAGGTCAGTTTTAGCCTTTAATGATCTCGTTGGCTTAATGGAGCAATGTGGAGTTCAAAGGGTCTCATCTAGCTCTCTGCTCGACATTAATGGGGAAAGTAAATTTTTTAATCTTGTATAGTAGCAATTTCTCTCTGTGGCCCCTTGTGCAGCTCAAGGGGGGTTGTTGGAGTTCATTAGAGAAATTTTGAGGTCTAAAATGGGCCTCCTAAGGAATATTAGAAAATAATAGTGGAAATAATAAAATAAGAATAGATTACATCATCAAATTTTAGAGGGAGAAAAGAAAAAACAAATTTTCCAACTTATCACTCTGCGGTTTTAATCAAATTTCGAGCAGGAGAACTCGTTAGATGCGGAATTTAATTCTTCATCCGAGGAGTACCCGTGTTGCATACTTTCAATGACCCTTGCTACATGAAAAATGAGAAATACATGAAAAAATGTGATTGCAATCATGTTTTTATTTTTTATATTTTAATCTTTTTACTTTTTTACTCCAAAAATGGTGAATCATCCCCCATGGTTGACATCATCATCTTGAATCCTATTAGTTCTTATAGAGTTGATTTTGGTTGTACATTTTTGTTTTGAGGCCCATTTTAGACCTCAAAAATTCTCCAATGATTGGTGTAGTTTTTACATGTGGCCACAATCCATTTATATGTGTCGATATGTTCTTTTAATTATGCTTAAGGTTATATTTTATTTTATTTATTGTGTAATAGGTTTACGGTTAACACTTTCATAGTGAAACTTCACATGTTGGCTGAGTAACCCTCTTGGGGTGTGTGCCCTCTTTTTGTGGGCCCCTAACCTCCTCTTGAAGGGACTCCTCCCCCACTTTAAGGGATGTCTAGGTTAAATATACAGCCCAAGCTCTCATTTGTATCATCACATATTGTGATCTTAAATGCCAAGGTGTTATAAGCCTAAGGGCACTTAATTTTGGTGTTTTTCTCATGTGATTGACATTTCTTTTTGGGTGCACTTGTGTATTTCTGTTTTCAGCACTTGTACTTGGCTTTTGCACTCTCTCTCTAGTTCACTAGCCCTATCTCTATCTAGCACACTTGTGAGGAAGCTATTTCAGAATTTGGGTAAGACTTGGTTCCATTGATTCTTTTACTGACCCTTGTAAATCTCAACGTTTTTTTTATTTTAGGTTTATATTTAAAATTTTCAAGATCGATTTTTAATGTGGCAAAAATTTGGACTGAGGGCACTGGCTTCCTCAATTATTTTGCTATCCCACACGACCATATTAAATTGTCTGCAAGAATCCATCTGATAGTTGGGAGGTACTGAGACATTGATTTCCATAGTTGAATTCATCCAATAGGACTATTTGGTGCATACTCAGACCAAAAGACCAACACTGTACCAGGAAGCCATACTGTCGTCTAACAACATTTGCCAAGTGGACCTTTTCCACTATCTATGATGAAGGATACCAACCAAGGAGCCACTCCATACATTGGCCCTGTTTTCCTGTCGTCATGGGTGGTATGTCTAACATGACTTTTCCAGCAGCTGTTCATTAAATATCAAAGCCAAAAGCTAGTGCTTTTCATTTATTTTAGAAAGGCAGTCTGGTCTGAGCGCCGTATGAAGGTTCTATTGATAAGAGATCGTCTTCCATCCCCTGGACGCACATTCCAAGACCTAACCTTCAGAATCATGGGCACAGCTTATCAACTCTGTGCTTGAGGACTACAAAGTTATTGCTTGTCGTACTGATTTTGTGATGGTAATATTTGAATACGAGACCATAGTATTCGTATTCATAGTTATTGCTGGGTTGTTTGACTACCCACGTGGATACTCTTTTGAAGAGTGTTTTTCTTGTATCCACTCCAGTATCAGTTCCAGCTTCAGTTTTACTACCTTCATTCTGTACTAGTATCCACACTGTACCTGCTTGCCAATTCTCATTTTTATCTGCTGCCTTTAATTGAAGTTCTTTGTTCAGTTTGGCCAACCATTCTCCCGACCTTTCTCTTTGATTAATCCCTATTTCTCTTCATCCGACCTTTTTCTTTAAACTTGCTTTCTTTTCCCCTTATCCGTCTTAATGTCTATGATGTTGTAAATGTTCGCAATCTCAAACTGTATGAACTGCCACTTCCTGAAAAAGTACTTCTAGTCCATCCAATGGTGAAAGGTTTCTGCTAATTCCAAAGTTTTTATATAGTTATTAGTTTTCCCTTTGATGACAAGTATCACATTCCCTGGGCATAGCCTCTTCATTTTGTTAATAGCATCGCTATTACCTTTACTTGTTCAGATTTCATTTTGCAATCAAATTTTTGTATGATCATTCTGAATAGCTACTGCTTTGCAGATTGCATAAATATCAACTTGATAAGGAGGGCACTCGGGATTACAACTTTAGTGACTTTATTTAATATATCTATACATACTTCATTTACTGCTTGCATAATTGATTTTCTCGGAATCATACTTCATGATTGAAATCACAAGATAGCAGCATGCAGAGATAATTCTTATAGTACTAATAAAGCTGATATCAAAAAAGAACGCAAATGAATTTCAAATTATAGATCTTACAGTTTCACTTTCTCTTGGGTTTAATCTCTACTTTTGATGACATCCATTACATTTTCTACAGGTTTGAATCACTATATTTAGATGAAAAAATTCGCATTGCAAAAGATATTCGAGGGGATTATCTGGTTGTTGATCGGGCATCATATACCTGGGAAGATCAATGACTGCGAAGGCTTCATCTATATTACACCATTGTATAACAACATAGTTTATTTGCTTCACCGATCTTGAAAATATAAACATGCCTTCATTTCATAGAGGCTAGCTTGTACATTGATCGTCTAGTTTTAATTAATAATTTTTGTTTTCATATTTTCACATAAATTTGTTGTCGAGGTTTTCTTTGTTGAGGTATGGACTGAAAAGGAAGAGGTTTTAATATGCATATATTTGCATTCATATTTTGTGATATTTTTAATTTGTTAGGGTTGTTTTAGTTTTTTAATTTGTTGTAATTATTTTAATTTAACTTTATATATTAATATTAGTATGTATTTATATTAACTTTAAATTTATTAAAAAATATATTAATATTCAGATTTCATAAATTTTAAAAGATTTTAAGTTAAAATGAATTTATAATAAAATGTTTATTTTAATATTTCTTGTATTATTTTTTCTAAATATTTATATTTATAACCAAAATATATATATATATATATATATATATATATATTTAATACCATATTATGTCAATTTATATCTATATGATGTCATTTTTTGGAAAAAGAACATTACTCCTATCTCTCTTGAGTTACACATACCCACATACCTTTATATTAAGTTATAAAAATACACCACACTTCTTTCAATACAATGACTTAGTTTTGCATACAATGTTATCAAATTCATTAGTTTTGCGTACAATGTTAAGAAATTCATTACTTGTTTTTAAGTGCCAAAGTGATATTTGTCATAACTATAAGCGAGTGGCAAAGTGATATTTGTTATAGAGAATTAGGTGAACCATTTTTAATATTTGTACATGTCTCCATGTTGCGGGCAATGTAAATCCGGACCAAAATGTCTTAAAAAAACGTTATTTGTAAATCATATGAAATCACTTAGAATTATTAGTGATTGTACTTCTACCCAGTTTTTCTTGTCAAGCTTATAATGTAAGAGAATTCAATCCCGGGGGCTGCTATTCCAAATCTGGTGCATAGCATCTTATTGATCATTTTGGATTTTACTAGTCAGTTTAAAAGTTTTACAAAATGTTAGTGAATAATATTCTAGCTAGGTATTTGTTTTTGAAACTTTATTTCATGCATCACTGATTATGCATAACTGATTATGAGAGCAAGAGAGTACTAATAATGGTCTCGCCTGCTGTCATGACAGATTGGGCACTTAGAGACATTTATGCTGGAAATAGTATTAAATATTTCTCAACCCTATAAACATAAACATGCAAAATCTAACTAGGGCAGGACAACAAAATCCTACACCATTCACCAAACATCTTGAGCTTTCCATAAATAGTAGAGCATTTATTCTTGCTTGGGAGGTCAACAATAGCAAAGGGCTTGATCTAGCATCCACTAGTAACATGCTTGGATCCACTGTAGACTGCTTATGTCTAAGGAGGCACGAACATGTCCAGAACATCACCTCAACCTATTACTCTTCTTAGTACCAGAGCATTTATTGAACAAGCCTGATTAATCCTAAACTTTCTTTTTTTTCCTTTTTCCTTTTTTTCTTTTCAACAAAGTTTGCAGTTGATTTGCGGAAGAGACTCTTAGAAAGTTGAGTCAACTGATCATTAATTTGAATAATAAGAAAATTGAATTGCAAAATAAAAAAACAAAAAAGCTAATAATCTCATAGACTATATCTAATCTCATGAAAATTAAAATTTCATTTTATTTTTCAACAAAATTCACACTTTAAATCCTATACAAATTACTTTAACTCTTATCCAAGTTAATTGGTAAAGATAAAAAAATATCTTGTAGCATGAAAATCAATGGAATCAAAATAACTGACACGTTGTCTACTAGTGTTCAACAACGAGGTGTATTTATGAACTACGAAATACATTTGAGCTCAGAATACATGCCTATCTATCCTCACGTACCCCACTTCTTTCCTTTTGCTTTTATAAACAAACTATTTAAGCATATGCTCTGATCATGCATTCTTTTTAATTCATGGGTTGTAGTGATTTAACGGTGAATCTGGGAATGATTTTATGTTGTACGATTTTGAATATATATATATATATTCTGTTTATTTATATTAGGTGGGTTTAATAGTTAAGAGTATGTGTTTTTTTCTAAGAGGTTACAGGTTCAAAATTAGAGGGGATAAAGTATGTATGTCTTTATAGACTTAGCAATTAAATCGCTGCCCAAGAGTGGGTCTAATACACCAATTCGGTGTCTGGCTTGGCTAAGACCTTAAAAATGGATAATAATGTAATAATAATGTAGTGCACTTCTCTTTCTATATAATTGATTAATTAATTTATTTGAAATAATATTTAGTATAGTCAAGTATCATAAATATTAATTATATATTTGAAATTTTTTAAAGTTTTATTTTCTACTAGTTGTGAAGAGATTTATTTTTAAAATATTCTTTCAATTAATTTTTAATTGCTCAAAGAGATTCTCTCCAACCCAATGTATTAGAGATGTTGTAATGTAATGTCCAGTAAACATTTTGACCGAGTAAAATAAAATAAAAATAAAAATGATCATATGTTAAAATAAAAATAACTACAAAATAAAACAATAAAAGTAAAATAAAAAATTCTACTTTTATTATTATTATTTTTATTAAATTTTGTTGGGGAGTTATGTTAAACTTGACTTGGTCAAGTTAATTGGGTTTTTTTCAGCTCCAGGTTTATGAGAACCCATGGTAATGACCAATGATATTAATGTGGAATATAACACATTTAAAGGGGGAAATTAAATGGGCCTCAATCCATCTTAACTCAGGATCTACCAAGTTAGGAGAGGGATCAAATCTCTTTTCGCTTTAAAAGTGGTTTGCATCTCAATGTTGGAAATACTGAGAGGGGGGTGAATCAGTGTTTCTTTTCAGTTGTTATTTTTACCAGTTAAATTATTTATATTTAGAACACAAAATGAGCCATAGGAATAAATGCTTTTATTAATATAATCTTTACAATAAATCAAGTACAATATATATAAGGCTCCAATATGTTGCCAAGCACCAACTTGGTCATTTGTGAGGCTCCAACCTTTAGGGCTCCAATCCTATCTTCTCAAGGCACCAACCTTGTGTTTAGGAGCACCAACTCCAAGGACACCAATCCTTCCAATTCTGAGGCACCAACCTCAAAGGCTCCGACCCTATATTTGCTTTGTCAAGAAATGTTTTGATTGTATTACACTATTGTCAAAATCTTCTTCACTGTGTTCTGTCAATCTACAACTTCATTGCTACATCAATGACAACCTGTCTTCATATGAAGGAGTCTTCACAGTTCTTCATATTTCCCACACAAAGTCTACAAAGTTACCTTATGATGATTTCAAATAGCCATCATGATCTCCAATAATCTCTCCAAGATCTGTGTTTTTGTAACTGTTTCGGGAGTGACTGCTTCTTATTGTCGTGATATCTTACTTCCAAGAAACAAACTCACAATCACTTCAATGCTGGTGCTGTCTACTACTCCCTTCAAACAATGACAGATGAAACTTTATTTCCTTTCACAGAACTGTTCTTGAAAATTGCGTTATGTACTTCTTCCATCAATAAATTTATCACAGGCCTAAGCCTTTTTAAAGATTAACCCAATCAAAAAAATGTTTTTACCTTCGTCTTCCGCTAGCCCTTCGGCTTCCTCTGTGCTCACTCGACCTTCGACTTTCTTTCTATTGTTCGCTCGACCTTTGGCTTCCTTTCTTATGCTAATTCACGTTCACGAGTTGTGAACTGTCCTTCTTCTCCACATGGAGGTCCCACATGCCACGTCATCACCTTTAATCCTGCAATTGCAATTTCATAAAAAATCGGAGGTTTTATAAGTGTGCACATGCTCTGTCTTCTGATGGAGCAAATGCGATATTCAATGAACTGTTTTTAATAAATCCGTCGGGTCCATAGCCTTATCGCAATCGACGGTTTGTGGGACTTCGACTGGCACATGGCTTAAAAATGGCCTTAACCCCAGCAGTTGACCGTGATCTAAGGGTTGACTATGAGATCAACAGCTAGGATTGAGTGCAGGACTTCAGCCATGATCAAGGAAGTCCGTACTTTCCTACCCCTGCTCTTCCGATAGCTATTGCTCCTGTGACTTCTCTTCACTCTTCCGCTCTTCTGATAGTTTTCTTCTTTACTCCTCTGTTATCATTGTTGCTCTTTGTTCTTTCGATAACACTTACCCTTGGGCATATGCGATAACCTGCTTCTCTTTCTCCGATGACTTTTTTCTTTGATGGCTTTCGATAAACTCTTCATCTTACTCTTTGGCTTCTTGCTCATGTTGCTTTAATGGATCTATTGAGTCATTTGTTGTTCAATTGTTAATCAATTGCCCTCCTGCGTAATTTGTTGTTCAATTGTTGTTCAATTGACCTTTTGCGTCATTTGTTGTTCAATTGACCTCCTGTTGTTCAATCCACTTGGGTCCTCCATCTCATCATATCATCATATATCAAACTTTCATCACTTATGCGCATTATGATCAATGGGCATCAATGGGCAATCATGTATCAAAAAATTTGCCATTACAAACACTGCTATATTGACATCAATGACAACCTAGATTAACAATCTCCCCCTTTGTCATTGATGGCAATATTCTTCTTCTCTCCCCCTTTGACATCAATGGCAAAGGAGTGCACAAGGACTCCCCCTGTCATGCAACATTTTTATGAATCAACTTAATGTGATGCTAGAGAAATAACCCCCATCTTTTGGTGAAGATATTCAAATGCTTCTCGAGGAAGAGGTTTTGTGAAAATATCAACGATCTACTCTTTAGTATTGATATATTCGAAGATGATGTTTTGTTCAGCTACTTGTTCACAAAGGAAATGATACTTGATTGGTATATGTTTGGTCTTTGAGTGCATCACTGGATTTTTGCTGAGACTGATAGCACTTGTGTTATCACAATAGATGGTGATTGGTTGATTTGTACCTATGTTGACATCTTTCAGAGCTTCCTTCATCCATAATATTTGAGTACAACAATCTGCAACAGCTATATACTCGGCTTCAGCTGTAGATAGTGATATGGATGTTTGTTTTTTGTTGAGCCAAGATACTAGACAATCTCCCAGGAAGAATGCATTTCCACTAGTACTTTTTCGATCATCGACACTTCCGACCCAATCAACATCGGTGTATGCAGTCACAGTAAGAGTTGAGCTCTTAGGGTACCAAAGACCGAAATCAGGAGTTCCTTTCAAGTATCTGAGAATTCTTTTTACAGCCAACAAATGGGATTGTTTAGGAGCTGATTGAAATCTTCCCACCATTCCTACTGCTTGCATAATGTCAGGTCTCGTAGCAGTTAAGTATAGGAGGGCTCCAATTATTGACCTATAATGAGTTGCATCTACTGGAGAAGAGTTGCCATCTTTGCTTAATTTGCAATATGTGGTCATAGGCATGCTCATGGGTGCACAATCTTCCATTCCGTATCTTTTAAGCATGTCTTTAAGATATTTTGCTTGAGATATGAACATGCTTGCCGTGGTTTGAGATACTTGTAGTCCAAGGAAGTAATATAACTCTCCTATCATCGACATCTTGAACTCTTTTGACATATTTTGAGCAAACTCATGGCTCATCTCATCATTATTACTAGCAAAAATCAGATCATCAAAATAGACAAGAGTGACTAGTAACTTATCCTCATCCATCTTTATGTAGTGATTACTTCCTGCAACCCCCTTCTTGAAGCCTTGTTGTTGTAGATAGTGATCCAATCTTGCATACCAAGCTCTAGGAGCTTGTTTCAACCCATATAATGTTTTTTTCAACTTACAAACAAAGTCTTTTCCTTCTGCTATATTAAACCCTTCTGGTTGCCCCATGTAAACTTCTTCCTTAAGTTCCCCATTCAGAAATGTTGATTTTATGTCCATTTGATAGATTTTAAATCCTTTTGAGCAAGAAAATGCCAAGTATATCCTTATAGCTTCCACACGAGATATTGGTGCAAAGGTTTCTTCAAAGTCGATTCCTTCAATTTGTGAATAACCTTTACAAACAAGCCTTGCCTTATTTTTGATGATTTGTCTATCTTCATTCATTTTGTTTTTTAACACTCACTTGGTTCCAATTATATTTTTATCCTTTGGACGAGGTACCAACTCCCATGTCTCATTCTTCTCGATTTGAGACATTTCTTCTTCCATGGCTTTTACCCAATGATGATCCTTGCTTGAGTAAATGTGTTTGGTTCTATCATAGATAGGAGAGCAACATCATTTTTCTTTGGTGTACTTGTCATCCTTCTTCGGGTTTGTATACCTTCATCTATATTGCTAATAATCTGTTCTTCTGGGTGATGTTTTTGGAGAAACTTCATCTTTGAAGGGGTTTGAGATGGTTCTTTTTCCTTGTGTTTTTCTTGATCTTTTTCCTCTTTTTTAGGTTCTTCTTCAATGAGAGGGTCAACTTCATGATCTTCAATTTCTTTTTCTGGAAGGTCTTCATCAATCTTCACATCAATGCTTTCCACTATTTTCCATATTCGATTATTGTAGCACTTATAGGCTTTGCTCCTTGTAGAATATCCAAGGAATATCCCTTCGTCAACCCGAGAATCAAATTTTCTTGGTGAGCCATCATTGATTTTTGTGAAGCACTTGCTTCCAAAAATATTGGAGTATTTTACTGAAGTAGATCTTCCTTTCCACAATTCATGAGGAGTCTTCTCATTGTTTGGTCTTAGTTGAGTTCGATTCAAGGTATAAACAGTTGTCCCGACTGCTTCTCTCCAGAATTTTGGCTACACGTCAGCTGCTATTAACATTGTTCTTTCCATTTCTTGAACTGTTCGGTTTCTTTTTTCAACTACCCCATTTTTCTTAAGTGTTTTGGCAACAGAGAGTTCTCTTTCGATTCCATGTACTTTACAGAATTCATCAAATTCTTTTGATGTGAATTCTCCCCCTCTATCCGTTCTAAGACATTTAATCTTAGAATCCTTTTCATTTTCTACAAGAGCTTTAAGATTCTTAAAACACTCAAATGCTTCAGATTTATATTTTATTAAATATACCCACATCATTTTAGTATAGTCATCAACAAATAAAGCAAAGTACCTTTCTCCTTGGAGTGTCGGAGTTCTAGTTGGTCCACATAAATCAGCATGGATGATCTCCAAAGGTTTTGATGTAGAAAACTCCTTGGTCTTGTGGCTAGTTCTAGTTTGCTTTCCATGTTGACATGGACAACATACTCCTTGATTTGGCTCGAATAACTTTGGGATGTCTCGTACTGCATTAATCTTGCTGATATTGATCAAGTTATCAAAACTTGTATGTCCAAGTCACTTGTGCCACAACCAACTTTCATCTGTTTGACTTAAGTAACATTTATCATTGTTCAGATTGTAGACGTTATCTGATGTTCTAACTCCTTTCGCCACAAGTTCCCCTGAGGAAGAGTTTCTTATTTCACAATCTTTAGTGCTAAAGACAACATTATTTCCTTGATCACAGATTTGGCTAACACTCAGGAGATTGTGTTTGAGCCCGTTTATTAGCAAAGAATTTTGAGCCTTTCCTTTTCCATTAATAAGGGTAACAGTTCCTTTTCCAGTAATTTTGGCAAATCCACTTCCAAAGGATACATTTCCTTCCTTTTTGTTCAGTGAGACAAACTTCCTTTTGTCCCCTGTGGTATGTCTGGAGCACCCACTATCCACAAACCAATGATTTTCATCACTGTGAGCACATAGAGCTAGGCTACATTTATCCATGTTGGGATTCTCATTTTTCGCTTTTCTTCTTTTGAGGGGACAATTTTGTTCATTATGTCCATTATCATTACATAATGAGCAAATTGGATCAAATTTGGCCAAGGGATCAAAAGACTTGTAGGCCTTGATTTGTCCTTGCCCTTTTGAGGCCATATGGTTTGTTTGTTTGATCCTTCAATTTTGGCGTTTCATTCTTATGGGCCATGCAATGTTTAGCTTGATGACCAAAATTTTTACAATAAAAACAATGCCCAAAAAAGATAGTTTTGTACCTGTTGTAATAGCCATGATTTGAATCAAAATTCTTCCTTGGAGTTACTCTCTCTTCATTCTTTGGATTTGAGATGGGCCTTTGATGAAATAATCTTTCTTCTTTTGGGTTGCTGGAAAGTATGTCGGCATAGCTTTTCGCATTATTCTTAGTACTTGATGATTCTCCTTTAAAACCTATCCCAAATTTGTCATGTTGAGGTTTTTGATTATTTAGGATAATGTCAAGTATTTGAGAGCTTTCCCAACCCTTTTTGACTTGCTCCAATTCCTTCCTCAGAGATACTATTTCGGCTTCACATTCTTCACAAATTTCTTCTTTTTCTTTTAGCTTATTTTTCAAGAGGTCTTCCTTTCTTTTTGTTTCCTCGTTTTCTACCTTGAGAGAGATGATTTTATTTCGTAATTTCTCATTTTCTTCAATGGCACTCATTAACAATTCATCTACATTTCCTTCTAGACCTGAATCATCATCATTTGTGAATGCCATGAATAATACTTCTTGGCTTCCAGCATGGTCATTTTCTTCATCTGATTCATCATTACCTCCTTTGCGGTGAGGGAACTGATTAGTTGATTTCTTTTTGATGACTACAAATTCACCTTCATCAGACTCATCTTGCTTAGAGAAGAAATTCTTCTTATTGAACCCTTTCTTTTTGTATACCATCCTTTTAGAATTTTCCTCACCATCACTATCATGCTTAAGAGGACATTTTGCAGCATAATGACCTATTCTTCCACATTTGAAACAAATAAGAGGGTACTTACCTTTTAGCTTAGATCCTTTCTTTAGTCTTCGTACAAATTGCACCAATTCGGATTCAACATCAGAGTCATCACTACTGGTATTCCATTCTTTCCCATTTTTTGATTTTGAGGCCTTGAATGCTGCATCTTTGGAACTTGGGCTTCCTTTTCTCATCTCATAAGCAATGAGGATTCCATGAAGTTCATCCATCTTGAGAGTATCTAGGTCCTTCATTTCTTCTATAGCACTTACTTTGGAGTCAAATCTGTCTGGGAGAGATCTTAAGACCTTTTGAACAATAGTGTTTTCTTCAATGTTTTCTTCCAATCCTTTAAAAGAGTTGACCACTTCAGCTACTCGGAGAAAGTATGATGCAATATCTTCTTCATAATCTATTTTCAGACTTTCAAATTGCCTTCTATGAGTTTGAAGCTTTGCCTTCTTAACTTTGGAGTCCCCATCGTATAAGCTAACTAGCTTATCCCATACTTCTTTGGCCGAGTCACAATTCATGACTTTTGTAAATTCAAAATCAGTGATTCCACTAGTGATGGAATTTAAGGCTTTTGCATTTGCAATGTAAGCTTTCCTTTCGTCTTGATCTGTTGGAAGAGTGGAAGGAGTTGTGTACTCATTTAAAACCAAATGCCAAACTTCAAGTCCAAGGGACATTAAGTAGTAGGACATTCTTTTTTTCCAAAAACCAAAATTTGTGCCATTGAATAGAGGAGGTCTTCTTGACACTTCTTGATTTCTCATTGTGACTAAGAATCCTTCTTCTAGCTGTTAGGCTAATATGAAGAACCTCGCTCTGATACCAATTTTTGGAAATACTGAGAGGGGGGGTGAACCAGTGTTTCTTTTCAATTGTTATTTTTACCAGTTAAATTATTTATATTTAGAACACAAAATGAGCAATAGGTATAAATGCTTTTATTAATATAATCTTTACAATAAATTAGGTACAATATATATAAGGCTCCAATCTGTCGCCAAGCACCAACTTGGTCATTTGTGAGGCTCCAACCTCTAGGGCTCCAACCCTATATTCTCAAGGCACCAACCTTCTGTTTAGGAGCACCAACTCCAAGGACACCAATCCTTCCAATTCTGAGGCACCAACCTCATGGGCTTCGACCCTATAGTTTTTCTTTGTCAAGAAATGTTTTGATTGTATTACACTGCTCTCAAAATCTTCTTCACTGTGTTCTGTCAATCTACAGCTTCACTGCTACATCAATGACAACCTGTCTTCATATGAAGGAGTCTTCACAATTCTTCATATTGCCCACATAAAGTCTGCAAAGTTACCTTATGATGATTTCAAATAGCCATCATGATCTCCAATAATGTCTCCAAGATCTGTGTTGCGGTAACTGTTTCGGGAGTGACTGCTTCTTATTGTCGCGATATCTTACTTCCAAGAAACAAACTCACAATCACTTCAATGCTAGTGTTGTCTACTGCTCCCTTCAAACGATGACAGATGAAACTTTATTTCCTTTCACAGAACTGTTCTTCAAAATTGTGTTCTGTACTTCTTCCATCAATAAATTTATCACAGGTCTGAGCCTTTTTAAAGATTAACCCAATCAACAAAATGTTTTTACCTTCGTCTTCCGTTGGCCCTTCGGCTTCCTCTGCGCTCACTCGACCTTCGACTTTCTTTCTACCGTTCGCTCAACCTTTGGCTTCCTTTCTTATGCTAATTCACATTCACAAGTTGTGAACTGTCCTTCTTCTCCACATGGAGGTTTTACATGCCATGTCATCACCTTTAATCCTGCAATGTCAATTTCATAAAAAATCAGAGGTTTTACAAGTGTGCACATGCTCTGTCTTCCGATGGAGCAGATGCGATATTCAACGAACTGTTTTTAATAAATTCGTTCAGTCCACAGCCTTATCACAATCGACGGTTTGCGAGACTTCGATTGGCACATGGATTAAAAATGGCCTTAACCCCAGTAGTTGACCGTGATCTAAGGGTTGACTATGAGATCGATGGCTAGGATTTAGTGTAGGACTTCAGCCACGATCAAGGAAGTCTGTACTTTCCTATCCCCGCTCTTTCGATAGCTGTTGCTCCTGTGACTTCTCTTCACTCTTCCGCTCTTCCGATAGTTTTCTTTCCCGTGACTTCTCTTCACTCTTCCACTCTTCCGATAGTTTTCTTCTTTACTCCTCTATTATCGTTGTTGCTCTTTGTTCTTTCGATAACACTTACCCTTAGGCATATGTGATAACCTGCTTCTCTTGCTCCGATGACTTGCTTCTTTGATGGCTTTCGATAAACTCTTCATCTTACTCTTTGGCTTCTTGCTCATGTTGTTTTATTGGATCTACTGTGTCATTTGTTGTTCAATTGTTGATCAATTAACCTCCAGCGTCATTTGTTGTTCAATTGACCTCTTGCATCATTCGTTGTTCAATTGACCTCCTGTTGTTCAATCCACTTGGGTCCTCCATCTCATCATATCATCATATATCAAACTTTCATCACTTATGAGCATTATGATCAATGGGCATCAATGGGCAATCATGTATCAAAGAATTTGTCATCACAAACACTGCTATATTGACATCAATGACAACCTAGATTAACACTCAAAATATTTGATTCCTTTTGGGGCTTGGTAGATCTAGAGTTAAGATTAATCTAGGTTGTTACTTATACCAATTATATGTATATCATTGCTTATATTTCTCTTTAAAATTTACGAAATTAATTATATTTAAAACTAGCATGCTTTTATTATTCATGTAAACTATTTGTTTGTTTAAATGTTACAAAATACTCTTCATATATGTCTTGTTTTTCAAGTTATATTTCATTGCTCTAAAGTTAACTAGACCATTAAATTTTGAAAAAAGAACTATTAAAATTCTTTTTATTTTGAAGGGCGATGTGATGTAAACATATTAAAAAAAAACTATTAATTTACAAATTTCTTTAAAAAAAAATAAAAACATCACATTAAAGTGTTGCATGGTGTGGTAGGTGACACGTTTAAAGAGGGTTCCTTCTCTTGAGAAGCATTCACACCATAAAGTGTAGCATGTTTCGTTTTTTTTAAATAAGCATTCACATCATAGAGTGTAGCATTTTTTTTTTGTCAAAAGAAGCATTCATACCATGAGTGTAGCATGTTTATTTTTTTCAAAAGAAGCATTCACACCATGGGTGTAGCATGTTCCTTTTTTCTCAAAAGAAGCATTCACACCATCGAGCATAGCATTTTTTTTTAAAGAATCATTCGCACCATCAAGTGTAGCATGTTCTTGTTTTTTTCAAAAAAGTATTAGTATAGTGTTATCACATTTTTAGTCTATAATTTTTAATGCACTGACAACGGGAGTGTCAGTGCAAATTTGTAATAAACGGGGTTAAAGCGCTTAGCGTTATTGTGATTTTGAAAAATTAAAAAATGTGCTAACATTCAGGACATCAGCGCCAAAAGGAGAAATTCAAATTTTTTTTTTTTGGTCTTATGTCCAAATTGCGCTGAGAGAGCACACGTCAGCTGATGAAAAATCATTATCAAACACGAGCTAATGAATCAAATGGTGAGATCACATGATGCACTGCTGGATTCCGCCGCCAAGAGGTAATGTGGGTTAAAAATCATGATTGCGTGTTAAGATTTTTTAAATTAGTTGTTAGTTCATTATAGTTATCCACTGCTTGACACACCTTGGAGTAATTTACCTCATATGGTAAGACCCATATAACCCATGATTGAGCTGTTAGATTTCCTATGCTAAATGAGGACAAGTTGTTAAATTGTCCCTTGAAACCAAGGATTGAATCGAAATCTTGTTTCCTGTGCCTTTTCTTGATGGTGGAAGGAGTAGAAAATTGAACAGGAATGAGCCTAAGGCACCTGACCTGCTCGATATTTATCCAAAAATTCAGCAGCAGTTTTCGGGAAGCAAGTTGGCAACAATTTTTCAATCGTTGTGCAGGTTGCCATGATGAAGTTGCTAGAGTGTTTTTTGAAGGTTTTGATGGTCAACAAGTGATTGTTGGGGGAATTACATTTCAGGTCATAGAGGAGTTAATAGTTGAAGTCACAGGTTTGCCTGCAAGCAGAGAAAGAGCTTCCAGGATTCATATTTTGGCTGGCATTGATGTACCCTTTTTTTAAAGATGAATTTAAGGAGATGAATTAGCATTTAGGGGTTCAGAGGTCCTGGTTAAAGGACGAGTGACAATGTCTCCTATGGATTACTCAATCATACTTCACTTACGAAGGATGCTATAATCGTTTCAATCTTTATCATTGTCAGTTTTTGGCTCATATAGCAGGTCAATTGAGAATCACTACTCCTTATTTTCTGTTGGAAATCTTGACACATATGTCTACTAGAGTTAGAGAAAGAACATATGCATCCTCCCACTTTATATATCATAAGGGTTTGATAAAATTGTTAATTGAAAGCCAATTAAGAAGAGCTGGAAGGACTTGGGAACACTTTTTGTTTTGGGGAGGGTTTGAACTTCAACCTGCAAAACCAAAAAGGGGTAGGAAGAAGGGTAGTAAAAATAAAGCTAAAAAGCCACAAAAACTTGAATAGGGGACCTCATCTGTACAGACAAGGAGCCAGCAAAAGGTGGACACAGTTCCCCCTTTGGTTCATGAATTACCTAGGGTCTACACTACGAGAAGTGACAGGCCAAGAAAAATAAAGGATGTTCCTCCTCTCACTGCCCCCCTACCTGCAGAAAAAGAAGTTAGTAAGCAAAGATAGAAAGCTAAGGGAAAAAGGATTGAGCCCGAAGCAAAACAGACACTAGTAGATAAGGAACTCACCTTAGCAAAGATGTTTAAGGGTGGAAAAAGACCCCACATCAGGCCATGAAATAAACTGAAATTGAATGTAAAATTCAAACAAAATGCCAGGTTAGTAAAGGAGGTCATAGATGTAGATAAAACTCCTCAAAAGGACCTAATCATAAATCAAGAGAAGACCACAAGCTCAAAGAGACCAAAGAAAACCAAAGATTCAAAGAAAGGGGTCACTGTCGAGGTTTAGAGGAGTATGAGACAGAGGAGGTTGCTAGAGGTAGCTAGCACACTTAGCTAGTTGATTTTTGACCACACAATTGATTTCCCACTGTCAAAGTGAAATTTTAATCCACAGGCTGATAACCCGTCTATCAGCGTTTCGCGCCGTTAAAAGTGGAAGAGTGCTGACATTTTCATTATCGGCGAACTATTGGCAATCGATTCTATAAAAGTGCTCATGATCAACTTGCCCGCGATACTGTTTATATTTCAGCTTTAAAAAGGTAACAACAAAATTGTCAGCGTTATTAGATTAGGAAGCCTGAAGGGAGGAGTTGCGCAACAAAAAATATTTTTGGAAGGATGACGAGGCACGAGCTCCAAGAAATTGGGCAGAGGATCAATCATTGGTTTTTGACCCAATTTTATAGCCATTTTTATAGCACGTTGTTATGTTTAGTTACAGATAGGTTTGAAGAAATGTATTATGTACATGTATTTGACATATGCACTTTTATTTTTAGAAGATTGTAATTAAGTAGATGTTAGAAACTTGTTATAAGTTGTAGTCTTTTCTATAAAGATAAGATCTGTAGAATGAATAAGGGTTGGAATATTTTGAAAGAAATCCTTTTTATGTACTGTGCGTGTATGTAATCAGCTAATATTACAACAGTTTATGTGAGAAGTTTGCAGAAATTCTTGTGTTTGCAATTCCCTGTTTGTTTCTAAGTTTCATATCTTCTTCAATATTTGAATACCAAGATGTTGAATTGGAATTCATATATCTATGCTCCAAATTATTTTATTCAAATATTTATTACTTGTTTTTCACCTAAAGGTCACACTAATTTCTTTACTATTATCTGATTTCCCAAAATTGTCAAAGGAGTTGTTACTATCTTGTTTTTGTGATATTTACTCACTGAACTTGTGGTTTATATAAAACTGATTGGGTTAAAGTCCATGCCCAATGGTGAAGTTTTCCTACAGACCAACCAACCTTAGTTTATTTCTCAATTAATCTCGATATAGAACATATTACAAAGCTTCTACCGCTATGACCTTGGGTAGCTAAGTTTAGGGAGAGAGCCCTCTCTAGGTTGAAGGGCCAGCTTTCAACCTCAAAGAAGTTTGAGGTTACCTTAGAGCTTTTCCCCACAGTCAGGGTTTTCTTGAAGTGATAACATGTAGTATGTCCATTTTTTTTTTCAAAAGAAACATTTACACTAAACATGTTCTTTTTTTTAAGAAACATTTATACCATTAAGTGTTAACTCTTGGAGGCTCTTTGGAGACATTTCCCATAAATATATCCAAGCCTCGAAGGTTGCATTGATTATTTTAATTAAGATGGTATATAAGGAGTGTTGGAATATGCAACTACTACTTAGTTTATTGGTCATTATTAGTAGAGTTCTAGGCTCTATGTGAAAGAGTATATTCTGATTCGTTAAATTAAGATTTTGTTTAAATTCTCTCCAACTAATTAGCCCCCTAATTTAAAATGTGATTGAGTTTACTTGAAACTAAATTAATTGAAACTAAATTGATATTTATAACATTATTATTAGATTAATATAAAACACTCAATACATAATTTATTGTGTGTTGTATCCAAAGCAAAAATAAGCTCGACTGCCTAGCCGGAGGACTCAGTAACATATGGAGATTAGATGTTTATTATGACTGTTAAATAAATTTATTTGTGCATCATTTTACAAAATCCATAACGAGAAGAAGTGAGTGATACTGTAAGTGCGGGAGCTGTTAGCGCTCATCAATCCGCCATAAGAGAAAAAGACCACAAATGGATGGGCAGTTCATTCTTCAGAATCGAGTTAGCGAAATTTGGTAGAGTCCCGCGCTTCTGGAGCCTCTGAGTGGAAGCTTGATTGGCTCATCAAATTGTTGGTTGTGTAGCTATATTTCCTTATGAAGATTTGCACAATTGATGTTGTTGAAAGTGATTTTCAAGTTCGTGCCTCGTAAAAACGAAGTCTCACATGTGAGAGTGGTCATGTTGAATCATTCGATTTAACTATTCGAGCTGGAGGAGAAAGAGTTTGTAGTGGAAGAAATACTGCAACCATTATTTGTACGTCTTGCTACCCCGAGGGAAGAAAATTGCTAATTGGTGTAGAGTTATATAGTGAAAGGAGCTGCCAGAGAATTGGTGCAGTCATATAGTAAAAGTAGGCAACCCTTATCCCAATTGCAGATTCTCTTGACTTGCATATGCGGCTTTGCGGGCCCACTTCTCTCATCGTCTCTGCCACTGTTTATACAGACGGAGTTTACAATGACGTCTTTGTCACGACAATCGTTTATTGTCGGAAAATATTCATAGCCGAAAACCTGTGCGCGTGTTAAATATTTGTCCATTGTCCTCGAGCCGTGTAGTACAGAGCTTGAGTCATGGAATTAGCTGGTTACAATGCCTCGGTGGGAACTGTGCCTGGTTACGAAGCTACCGAACATCTATAATAACATATGATGATAGGTATACGTTATTGGATATTAATGTGTATATAGATATACCATTATAAATAAATGTTGCATAGTTTACAGAAATAATACCGTTCATTCTCTCCTCTCTTCTTCTCCTCTTTTTCAAAATCAATTTTAAATATTAATGTGTATATAGATATACTATTATAAATAAATGTTACATAATATTATTCATTCTCTCCTCTCCTCTCCTCTCCTCCTCCTTTTCAAAATCAATTTTAAATATTAATATGTATATAGATATACTATTATAAATAAATGTTGCATAGCTTACAGAACTAATACCATTCATTCTCTCTTCTCCTCCTCTTCAAAACCAATTTTATAAAGGGATTGTAAAAAGGGTTTTTTTGGTTATCCTCTTCTTTTACCATTCAATTATTTAATTTTTATGGACAGTTTAGAATGATTTACTACTCACGCATCTTATTTGTGTCTATAGGAAATCCAACCACCTGTCTACAACACTCTCTCATGTTTACAACCACCTGTCTACAACACTCTCTCATGTTTACAATTCACTTACTTGTAAGTCGTCTACGAATTATTGTGAAACAATTTTAGGATTAGTTTTGTTCAAGTACTTTTAATTATTAAATGATTTGAATTTTTTTAATAATTACCTTAATTTTTTCCTAGTCTTTGAATGTAACACTAGGATCCTTTTTAATAACTATTATTTCATTTATCTATGTTTTCAGTATAAAATAATTTATGTTTTGGAATCTATTGAGTTGATTGTTTGTTATATAGATATATTTTTTTAATTAGTTTTTATTTCTCATTTTATCATGTTGATTTATAACTTTTTAATTTTATCTTACCTCTATTTTTAGATTTTTAGTTAATTTAATTTCAAATACCAATTCTAAGATCAATTTTAAACTGGATATTTGAAAATGTAAATTATACTAAAAGTAAATTTTCCAAGGATGTAAGATTTCAGTTACTCATTTTTTTTACATATAGAGAATGTGATATGGATTTTTAAAGATTGGAGAAATTTTGATTGAAAAAATACATGTAGTGTTCAGAAAATTTTAGGATTTCAAATTTATTTTAAGTAATTTTTATTTCATTTATTTTTCTTTAAAGGAAATTGTTATTGTTTGAATTTCTTGATAAAAATTACATTTTTTTTATTTCCAATTATGAACTAACAAATGACATGATTGGTTCAAAATTTAACAAAATTGTAATCAACTTAAATAAGGGTTAGTAGAATCATTGAGTATTCTAGCCAATGATATTTTTAAGAGAAAATGGACTCTAACTAAAACACCAAGGTTTTGGATTAGTATATCAAGATATTGGAAGCCCAACTTAACAAACACTAAGCCTATTGTTGAGAACAAAAATGTACCATGGAATCTTTAGGATATAGGGTTGGGAAAAAGAGAGATACTTATATAAATATAATACTCAATGCAAGATGAAACACATAAATGTTGGAAACTAGGTTACAAGATGTGGAAGAAAAATATCAACTTTTAATGATATTATAAAATTAGGGGATAGGCATTTCAAGATAAATATTTTGTAAATTATCTACAATTATTAGGAATATGAAAGGAAACTCATTGAAATAAACAAGTATAGAATGAGACTTACGAGGAAAATAGAAATTTCTAAATTATTCTGTGTGGCATTTCCCAATGATATGGGAAATCCCACTCATGATATGAGTTTGTATAGATTAAATGTTAAATTGAATATTTATTAAGCAAATGAGAACCTTAAATAGATTTACAAGAGCAAAGCTACCTCCAAAAAATAGGGAGAGAAAGAATCTATTGATCTAACAATTTAAGGTTTGTAAACAAAATAAGGAATTGATTGAGAAAATATCTCAACCATTCCCAATAAAAAACCCCAACTAGCGCTTGATATTAGATAACCATAAGAGGTTCAACAAATGAATCCAAAATGATAATATCCTAATAATAATAATTGGAGATGACAATACATATGTAAATCATAGGGATTAGAATCCCTATCATTTCTCCTAACTATAGGAGTATTGATCTCAAATGCTATTAAGGGAGATAGAAAATTTGTTGTTATAGACAATGCTTCTAATGATGATAAGAAATAAAGTGATGTATGCTTGATTCAATTGGTTATTCAAAGAAATGGAACCTAAATCCATATATGATTAGATGAATTCTCAAAAGTAATGAAACAAACTACTAAAATGCCACATAAAGTGATGTGATCCAAATGGAAACACTTCTCAAGTAGAAAATACTCCAACAAAAGTTTAGCATGGAGGAATTGAGTCCCTAAGTACTTATAAAAAGAGGACATGGAAACACCAAAGGTATTATAGCATGCTTGTGAGAATGCATAATGAAAAGGGAAAAATCATATTCAAGGTTGTGTTCCAAAGAATCCCAAAATGTTGGTCATTGACACCAAATGTGGACATCTTCCAATATGAATGGATTGCGGATTCTTAAAATTAAGTGAAAATGTTCCTTCCTTCAATTGTAAGATTCTAATATGAAACAATGTACTAGTCACATACCAACTAACCTCTAGGCCAAACACTAGTACCCCATAGATTGACTAGGAATCTATTCAGAGCCTAACATCAATTTGACTATAAAGAATAAATAATTGGCCATCCTATGGACATATTTCCATCTACTAAGACACCTAAGTACCAAACCATAGTGTTCACTAGTTCGCTAGGAGGATAGTTTAGATATGGGATGTATCCAAGTCAATCTTGCATTCTTTATTAACCTACCAATAAAGACCTATAGCACAATAGTATTTCATCAAGGAACAATTAGGGGAGGAAAACCATATAGCTATGTTTTACTACCTGTTAGAAAAAACCTTGGAAGTTTGACTTAGAAATTACTATTACATAGTATTGCCACATAGGGCTACAAAATATCAACAAAAGTGCTATGGGAAGTGACAAATAAAAAATTTGTTCTGCCATCAATTTTCATGAGAATCTTTGAAATTGGTCATCTATTGTATCTTAAATATGGCATAAATTTAAGCTGAATTGCATCAATTTAGCACGGATTTTAAGAAATTTAGGTTACATACTATCATTTGGGCACCAATGTTGATGAATTTTAGCTAATTGTTGGTAATTGGGCATAAATATTGAGAAATTGAATGATTAAATTGCCAAGTTGTAAAGTTAGTAATTCATACATAAGTTGTAAGGTTATCAAAGGCTATACAAAGGTTGAGTTGAACTATATGGCCACAGGTTGAGATTGAATTTGATTATACAACCATGATAACTTATTTGGATGAATTGAATGTTATATGATTACAAATTGGATAGATTAGATGTTGTATAGCTTTAATTTTGCCAAGGAAGTTAAATTGATACACTATAAAATCATGAATCAACTAGAAAAAAACAAATCATACACTGTATTGTGATGAATCAAGAAGAAAAATATTACCTTCTATGACCATGAATCAATTAGGAAAAGTAAAATTGTATGTTATATGGTTAAATTAAAATTTCCTACATTGCACAAATATTATACAACCATGTTTTTTTTCTTATATGGCTTTTAATTGAACTTGTAAATATGAAAGTTTTCTAGCTATGGTTGTGGTTTTGTTAGTTAAAGAAAATATCAAACTTGTATGGCACCCCTATGATAATTTCCTTATAAATTAAGCACAATTATGATGTATATGGAGGATATATGATAAAATCCATTTATGTGAAAATTATATGTGTACAATAGTTGGATTGATCTCAAGTTAGTTGATATGGTAAATATAAGAGCTCAAACCTAGATTTGATATAAGAAAATGAATCCAAACATACATTGGATCTATGTTAAAAAAAGACAAAAATTGGAAAAGAAAGGAACCCAAATCCAAGGCTATATCAGAAGAGCCATGGTACTAATGATGTGGGATTTCCTATGACCTGGAAAATTTGAGTCATAAGCCAGGTTTATACACATGATATGTCAATGGAAAATCTAGCTAACTTGTTATTAACTAAATGTAGAAAAGGTTATCAAGAATTCCAATGGCCTGTGGTTCCTCTCTTAGGATAGCATGTCGAAATAGAAACCAATATCGGGTTGACTCAATGTAGTGTTGAATGGTGTTTTCATTGATGCCAACATCGATGCTTGAACGCTCTTAATATTTGTCTGGATTGCATTATTTGAAGCTCCAATGATCAAGAAGCCCTGAAATACCTATAAGCCCCACATTTATTGATGGCATTGAGGATGAAGATCAGTGGGTTTGCTCCTAAGACCAATATCACTAGATGCTCCTTGTTGTGTTGATTCCAATGGTATATGACATGCCTCATAGTTCATCTTGGATAGAGAGTTATCATAGATCAAAGTTAAGGCCCCCATATTGTGGTCATATTCCCCAACAAAAAAGTGATGTGGCAACTCCTCATTTCATAGTTATTTAACTCATGGGAATAGAAGGATTTCATGAGTTATTATTGAATTATTATTATTGAAGGATCTTCATGAATTATTATTAAATCAATTTCTCTTTAATATTATTGAAGGAAATTATTGAATTATCATTGAATCTTTTTCTTTCTAACTCCTTATCGCCCTACAATTTCTCCTTAAATTTTGATGTAGTAATACTTTTAATAATTTGGGTGGTTAGTAGAAATGTGGTTGTCCTCCCAACATAGTTCAATTTGTAGTATGATATCAAAGCTCATAATGACCCTTTTTTTTATATAATAAGTAGTATATATATATATATATATATATATATATATACTTACCTGAAAAAATATAATTATTAATAAATATTATCTATTTACAATATATTTCATTAATTAGGTACTATGATTAGCTTTATTTGTAAATTTAGATATTTTAATATAATATTGCAATTATGATGTACTAATTCTTATCCAAAATAAAATATCTTCTAAATTTTATAATACTTCCTCCTTTTAGTAATTTTGTAAACTATTATAATGGATAAAACCAAACTAAGTTAACATTCTAATAAAAATGTTTCTAGCGAGATAAAGATAATTCACAATTTTTTTGGATAAAATTTTCTAACTTAATTTAACAATGAATAAAAATACAATCTATATATACATAAACTCATCAATTCTAGCATTCATTTTCAATTATAATTTTCCCATTCAACTTATAATATGATGATATATTATATGAGTTTGTTAATAAATAATTTATTACTAGATATCATGTATGTGTGTGTGTGTGTGTGTTTAATTATAATGTATATTCTATACAAATATAACTCAATGTTGTTGCAACCACAGTAGTGTCAGAGAAAAAAATTGTGAAGCTTCCATGACTCGCTAGTTCATAATTTTCTTTAAAACCCAATACATTAAACGAGTAAGTTATCCTATTCCACTAGGAAAGACGATATTATGGTATTCCCACCATGTCACTATTATGATATTTCCAAGCCAAAGATAATCAAGCTTTTATAGTATCTTGGGAAATGTCAATTAAAATGAAGTTACCGGCATTTAAAGCAAATATGTTCTTAAATATCTTTATTTTTAACAAATCCTTTGATGATATATAAAATTGCTAAATTTGGAATTTAAATAATACTAATTTACTTCTAATTTAATAAAAATAATTGATATTATCAAATATCATGATAAAAAAAAGTACACCTATGATGAAATTTAAATATTTATTGCCTTAATTTTATTGGAATGAAAATCCAAAAATAATGCTAAAAAAAAAGAAAAACAAAAACAAAAAAAACAAACAAACAAGCAAAACAAACAAACAAACATACATATGAAGGAGTTAATTCAACGAACAGAACAATCAAATTAACTTTAATATAATAGAATTCTTAGAAATTTGCATTTAGAAGGTCCACCAGCGTCACACAAGCTAGCTTGGTATAAGATAATTCTCTCCTATTAGATTTAGAGTTACAAGAGAATCTCCAAGCTAGAACATCTATCTTTAATTTTGGATTATAAGTCTATAAAATTCACATGTGCACTTTCATGATACCTTGTGGGGATGGAGATTGCATGGAATATTAACTCGGGTCTCCAAATCAATCTAACCACAGAGCAAAAGAATTATTTAACCAACAAAATTACAGAGTAGGGTGTTACATTCAACAGGTGAACACTCAATATTCCATTGCCTTAATCTCTCCCATGGCAACACTGCAAAGAAATAAAAACACAAATAAAATCAATGAAATTAAAATGCTAAGAAAATTAATGATATCTTTCTGCACACACTACACTTAAAACAAGGAGTTGCAACAAGGAAAGCAAATACATATGCAATGAAAAATATCCTTACCTCTTATTTGATCATAAGCTTCTTCTATGAGAGAGTTTACCAAAAAAATGAACATGATAGATGTTGGTACATAAGTCAAACTTCTTAGTTTAGTTGTTCCACTTGAAGCTATTTTTAAAAAACATTTTAGATCCTACATTACCAACCATAGAATGAATAAATTCCTTAACATTTCTTTGCAAGTTTAGATTATACATGTTTTAAATAAATCATTTGAAACTAACCTTCACATTTGAGATATGTAATTCTCACCTTCATATGTTTGTATTTATTTCATTGTCTCATGTAGCATCTCTATCAAGCTCATTAGCAAATGTTTTTTTCCTTCTAAAACCCTGTGTTGGGGGAGGGAATTGTGCAGAGCTAGATGATGTATATGAGTGCTTACAAGTGACCATCCTCTCCAAGAAATCTATTTCACGCCCAAGTGTATATCCAAATCCATCTTGCACTTGTTGGAAAGATGGAGCAGTTGGATGGTCCAACACCAAAGTGGTTGATGTCAATGCTCTTTTTAATTCACTTGCAACATCTTCCATGCATTTTTCTAAGAAGTGGAGATTTGACTCATCACTAGGTAACTGCATAAGTGACTCAAAAATATGGTGAATATTTTGTGAGATATTTTCTCGTTTATGACTTGGATCAACATTAATGGAAGAATCCATGGAAGCATTAACATTATCATTTACCTACAAAGAAAAATCCAAATAGTCATAACAATAGTAAAAGAGTGATAACAAACATAAAATTTACGGAGTTATGAAATTATTACCATGACATCAACATCCAAGTTATCCACACTTCCAAAGTCATCATTTTCATGTATCTATAAACAAAACATTGTATCGTATTAGATAATAATGACTATTATTTATTATTATTGACCTACATATTCAATTAGAAATACTCAAATCCCCTGGTTTTGGGTTGTTGCATTCATTCTTGCTTCTATCTTTTCTTGTTCCAACCTTATTTTTTCCCTCATCATGCTAACCTTGATGACATGTTTGCAAAGATATCCATTTTTCACCCAATTACAATCACACATAGAAAAACTTGAACTTGAATGGCATACCATATATGATTTATCTATATCATGTTGGCTTTGCACCCATGCTATTGAAGAATCTGAGTGGTGAAGTGTCACATTAAAATCTGGAATAGATTGTGCCCTTAGCCATGAATAAGCTTCTATTTTCTTCACCTTATATTTTTTATGGAAACCATTTACCTTTGCACATTGATGCCACCAATAAAAAATGTGGACCACTGAACACAACTGATGCACTAACCAATCCACTCGATGATGTGAAGTTTCTCGTATTGACTTCAAAAGAACTTGTTTCAAATGTGAATGGTAGGACTCAATAGCCCCATCGTGTCCAACCTATTATGTCCAGCCATTGTGCTTGAATGTACTCAACAAAGTTGGTTTCCTCTTGGAAGTCATTTAGAAATTTGTTGGTCTCCTCAAGTGCAAAATTTTCATTTTTCTGACTGTGCATAATATCACCTAGACGCTTAAACATGGTAGTATCATCTTTCACTTTCATTACAAGATTTTTTAACCATGCCCTTCTAGCATGTCAAATGCATAAGTAGACTTCACATTGAAATATCACCCTATTGCACTATATAAATGCCATACAAAGTTATATATATATATATATATATATATATATATATATATATATTGAGTCTACAATTATGCATATAACATTGCATTTTGAGAAATGAAGAAAAAACAAACTCATAGCTCTATACCTGATTGCACCAATCTCAACAACTACATCATCTACCATGAATGCATTTAACTTCCACTCCAACATACCCATGCGAACTTTAAGAAGTAGCATCTCCATCCACTTGGAAATATCATAAGTCATAGATCTTGACATGAGAGCCCATGCCACTGGAACACCATTATGTTGGGAATCAAATGCCAATAATGTATAAAGTTGAAACTGCATAAAATTAAATAAGAAATTAGTTATATCCTTGGATTATCTTATAAATAAGAAATGATAATAAGAAAATACATAACAATATAAAATAAGAAATTAGTTATATCCTTGGATTATCTTATAAATAACAAATGATAAGAAAATATATAACAATAAAACTTACCTTAAAGGGATTTGACCCAAATGTAGAATCCATTGCTAATATACTATCATGACCATATTTTCTCATCCATTCTAGCTGTAGTATTTATTGAATGCCTAAAATGAATGGAGTGTGTCCCTCATCATCTATGGCATTGTCAAACTCTGAGTAGTAAAATACTTTATCACGATTTGTTTCTTGCCATATACGCATACTTTGAGCATCATTCTTATCAAACATGTATTGGGCATGTTTCAATCTCCTCTCTATATTTCCAATGTCGTCACAAGTAAGAAAATCGTTTCGATCAAACTCAACTCTATATGAGGTTACTTTGTCATGCACTAATTCACAATGTTTGTGATGTACACATTCAGCTAACATTCCCAACAACAAACATCTTTCTACCCATTGAAGTAGTTCATTACTAACATGGGGTGCATGGTATGCCCTTATGCCTACAAAATCATCAACCTCTTGTCCATGGCAAGGTTTACCTGTAATATCTATATGGTTCATCTCAACATAAGTGATCAAGGCACGTTCTGGTGCTTTCTTGGATATGTGAACACTAAAATGACATGTGCAACCACGTCTTAGATTCTTACGACCTAGACAACTCCCTATCCCCTTTTCAGGCACTTTTGATATATCATAAGACAATGCATCAATCTCTTGATAATCTTCTGGCCCATATGAACACCAAAACCTGCAAGAAACAACAAGATATTAACATGACAAAAATTGAATTTAAAACAAAATTATTTTAAGAAAAAATAAGTAGTAGCAAAATTCTTACATTATAAATTCCAATAAGGTGTCAACTCTATATTTTTTATTTCCAGTGTTTTCTTCTTTTGATTTTCCTACTAAAACTTTTTCGAAAGCTTGTTGGATACAACGGACTTTTTCTCTCCCCAATAACAAACTCATTATATCTATTTGATTTTATCCAAGACACATTGTTACCTCCAATCATACTCCAATCCAAATCAAAAGAATAAAATATTTATTTTTGTGGATCTTGCACTTCAAGAGATAAAAGTTGTTTCCATTTTGAACACCTCTACAAGATATATAACTCAAGTTAGTTTCTCATAAATTTGCAAAAAAGAATATATATGTGCCATTGGAAAAGTCATTGAGTTTTATACTTACAACACTAGATGGGTATCAAATGCCAATAACGTATCATGTTGATTATCATATTCAGTTAAACATCTATAATTTTCCTTTTTCCTATTTTTATTCACATATTAACATTTTTAAAATTTACATCTTGAAAATAGCTTGAAATTTAAATTTCAAAGTTAAATATCCACGGAAACCACATCTTCTGAAGTGACAGACTGTGGTTTCCATTTTTTTCCCTTTAGATGATGTGGTTTCTCTAAAATTACATGAAGAGTGTTTGTGAATTTGCAGGTCACTTTCTGGGTACACTATATTCCAATTGTTGGGTGCCAAGTTTGAATCAGAGAAGATAAAAGTTAAAAATTTAAATGGTCTTTACATGAAAGTTATTTTCATCTAAATTTACAAACAGGTGAAAACGTGATTCCCGATTATATTATAAATATTGATGTGCTTGCTTCTCCTTACAGTCATCTATTCGTTATTGTTCTCAAGTTTTAAAATAACCATGGTAATGAGGTGAACCGGATATGCTTTGGAGAGCTACTACCCCAATCTTTTAGAGAGAAAACATTGCTTCCTTTGAGACGAGTGTGGTAGAAACTACAAAACACACTTGCAACAACCCTACTATTAGTCTAGTTTCCAATTTAATAGACTATGGAAAAAAATTTTAATATCCAAATGTACTTTAAATAATAAACTCTAAATCAAACACTTTAGGATGACAAATATTTTTTTTAATTAAAACTTTAATTCATTTCAAAAAAAATCTAAACACTATCTCAAACTAATTAATTACTCATATATTATTCCCTAAAAATGATACCAATACAAATATAATAAACCAAATATCAAATAACATAATGGTGTGTCACCAAAAGACTATTTGCCCCATCAGGAAGTGATCTAACTCACTTTGACTAGGAAAACGGACCAAAATAGCAAGAATATATTAAAATGGTAATAGTAACATACTTCCATATCTCACTCAAGAATAATAACTTTTCCTTTTAAGAAAATCTATAATAAAATAGTATATAAAATCAAGATCTATTAAGATATATTAAATTACCATATAAAAGAAAATTTCTTCACTAGATATCACAATTTTCATTTACTCACAAGAAAAAAACACAAACAAATACTTCCTTTATATATGATCAAAGTTTTCATTTAGTATTAATGTGAAACTTAAATATGGAATTTCTTATCCTCTGAAATAATTATAGATGAAAAAAATGATACTAAGGCATTTTCAAGGGAAAAAAAATGAAAAATAAAATTTATGTAAGGCATTTTCAAGATCAATTTTATGACCGTTTTGCCTAGATTTTTCCCCAAAAAATTTACAATACAATTCTAAACACACAATGAATTAAATATCCTAATTTTATTCGCTATTACAATGGAAAAGATTGGAATTGTGAAAAAAAATAACATTATTTAAAACCATTCGACAAACTACATTTCCAAGTCAACTCATCGTTAGGCATTTTATTAGAGTCAATTCATTGTCTTAAATATAAAAAATAAAAAATAAACACTCCAAGGATTTGTTTTTATGGAAATTTCACTGAAAAATAAACACTCTGGCGATTTGATTTTTTATGGAAACTTCACTGGGGACTTGTTTTTACTTAAAAATAAACATTCCAATAATTTTTTTTTATGGAAACTTCCTTGGGGGCACTTGGGTGCAAAAGAGGAAAAATAGCATAATAAGAAAAATACAATATAGTGGTAGAAAGATTTGAATGCCTTAATTTTAGCCTAGTCCTTGAATGTAACACTAAGAACTTTTTTTATAATTATTATATTCCTTCTAGTTTTAGATTTTTAGTTAATCCAATTTCAAATACCAATTCTAATATTGATATTTGAAAATGAAAGCTACTCCTCATATTTGAAAATGTAAATGATACTAAAAGTATATTTTCTAAGAATGTAAGTTACCCATTTTTTTTGGACATATAGAGAAGGGGATGTGGCTTTTTTAAGATCGAAAAAATTTTGATTGAAAAAATATTTGTGGAGTGTAAAAAACTATTTAGGATTTCAAATTTATTTTAAGTAATTTTTATTTAATTTATTTTTCTTTAAAGGAAATTATTATAGTTTGAATTTCTTGTTAAAATTCACATTTTTCCTATGTGCACTTGTGAGCTAACAAATGACATGATGGGTTCAAAATTTAACAAAATTCTAATCAACTTAAATAGAGATTTGTTTTTATGGAAATTTCACTGAAAAATAAACACTCAGGGGCACTCGGGTGCAAAAGAGGAAAAATAACACAATAAGAGAAAAACAATAATATATTGGTAGAAAGATTTGAATACCGTTTAAAGGTACTTGTAGGGTGCAAAAACATGGGAATTCTGTGGAGGAAAGCATAGCCAAAAAGGAGTTGTTCATGAGGATAGATCTACTTCAACCAGTTTTCAGTGTCCTTCAACTGGATTTGAAATTGGTGAGACGAGATCTTAATTTGTGATGGGCTATGCTCCCTTGAACCAAATCAATGGTGTAAATGAGGCAACACCATGGATAAATCGATAGTATGTCCAAATGTACTCAGTTTCTAAAACTTAACAGGGAATTTCTTGCTTTATCTCAGCACTTGAATAAATCATGTTAATAACCTCCAAGCTGGGCATATTGGCACCCGAATTGAACCTGCATAATGCAATCTCTCTCTCACCTTTGTAATTTGGTGGTGGTAATTAGGAGATGAACTAACTCATTAAGCTTGGGCCATTTTCACCAATTTTTGCTACCTTTTTTTACTGAGCCTGATATTATGATATCAGGGGGAGATATGTCACTGCCTATTACGTAACAACAAACCTTGTAGGTTTATTTTGAACCCACCCTGTCACACTAATTACATATTTCTTCATGAATAGAAAATTTTGAGGGGAAAATTGATGTTTTGAATTCGTTTGGGATAGAGGGTGAGCTAAGAGCTAGAAGAGAAGGGACCGACGACCGACATTAATTCGACGACCACCGACACCTACCTAACTCATAAGTTCTAAAATGTTTCAGTCATGACATCTAGATGGTTTATAAAAGGATATCATAAGGGAGATGGAGGGACCCAATGGGCCACATAGACAGGTTTGGGCAACCTACAATCAAGATAAGGTTTGTGGTAAAAGGAGTTGTCATGTGAGTTATTTTAGCATTGTGGGGACTATGTTGTGTGCTATTGTAGAACTGATGAATGTGGAGCTACAGTTAGTCAACCTAAGCAAGTGAAAAATTTGGAGCTAAGGCATGTTGAGTTATGTGTGTTTTGTTGTAAGGAGTTGTGACTATACCACTGACTTATTGTTGTGGATCCGTGTAAGTGAGGGAAGGCGGGGACTCCCACAAAAATCATCTCTTGGTATCGAGGTGGGGACCCTCATGATACAAACATTATGGGACACATGTTCATCAAAGGAATATGATGTTGGAAAGGAGAATGGGATGTTGGTATCAAGTCGAAAAGGAAACCTGAAAAGGAGTGGCCACATTCAAGAGAGAAAGATGATCATCTAGCAAATCAGGATGGCAAGGAGGATATTTCAAATGAACCTGTTCATGTTTCTGATGGGACTCAGTCAGATGTAGATCACATGGGAAATAAACAACATTTTGAGACAGGAGTAGGTAAACTTATTTTATTTACATCTTGAGCAATGCATGATTTGCATGGATTTTGGTGGGTGAATTTAGAATTACTTTTATTACAATGCCTCTGTGAAGGTCTTTGACCAGAGAAAGCTTTATATTAGGCAACCAACTTATTGATTTCCATGGGACATTGAAGTTTATATTCATGGGAAAGAGTGCACTCCTCCAAATGCAGGAGTTGCTTGTGTAATCATACTGGATGAGTAACATGATTTTGCAAATGCAGGATCTTGTGTATTCATATTGGAATTGGGTCTGAAACATGAAAGATTTAATGTTTTGTTAAGTAACAACAGGAGCTTGTGTAATCGTATTGGATAAGAAAATGATTTGGAAATGCAAGAGCTTGTGTAATCATATTGGAATTGGATGTGAAACATGAAAGTTTTAATATTGTGTTAAGTGACAGTGTTGCAAAGCATCTTGAAGGAGATTTAAAGATGACAATTAAGGTAATTTGGTTTGTAGATTAGTAGGTAATGGCCAACTTATCAATAGCTATGACAATATGTGAACAAAATGGTGAAAATTCTTTTACGAGAATTGGAACCCAAATATTTACTTTAAAGTTATTTTCGCCAACAAATTATCACTAACAAAAACCACACTAATGGTTACGCTAATCTTATTAAGATTACTCTATTTTCACAATAGGGGTTTACTAAATTATTATTTAGATTTTCAAAAAATATTTTTTTTTTAAGATTTCAAATAAAATCTAATTAGTGTTTTTCATTTCTAATTTATCAAGTTGGACTCAATAATAAAATATATATAAATATTTATTTTGCATCCAAAAGCTTGGTAAAGCCCATGTCACATAAATGTTTTTCCCAAAAATAAAGGATGATGCCTTGAGTTTTAAGGACATATGTTGGCACCAATCTTCTTAAAATATATTTATATTTAATTTTTGATTTGACATTTAGGTTCAGGAAAGTAGTACCTATGGAACATTGTGTAATATACTCGTGATATCTATTTTTTTATGGTTTTAATATCCACACGAACAAAGTCTTTGAAACATTTTATTTAAGAGTTTGTTAATTTTATTTAAAGGATTATATTATTATTTTCCAAGTTTTTTTTACGTAATTTTTATTTTTATTTATTTTGTTATTATTAAATTTAAAATTATCTTTATTTTTTTTCTAAAATTTATTTATTTATTTATTCATTTTATGGTTCTTATAATATAAATTTCTATTTTTATATCTGCCGGAGAGAAGTTATATTGTTTTTTATTTTGACCAAAATTATTGGCTTTCAATTAATTTTGAAATTTTTAAACGGATTCTATGAAATTTATTAAAGTTTTGAAAAAAATAGATATTGAATTGAATATTTTGAAAATTAAAAATTAATTTTGATTTTTTAAAATGTAAATTGGTTTTTCCTAATTGATTGATGACTATTTTTATGTGGTTTTAAATTGAATTGTTAGATATAAAAATTATATTAAAAAATAAAAAATATAAAAAAAATCATATTTGCCAAGTGTCTGTTGTAGTGGCTACAACGACCCTCCAAAAATTTGCCTTAGCTTGTTTTGGAGCCTCCCTACCAACCTTACACAACACTTTGTCTTGCTTCATAAAGTACTCAAGCTTCAGTGTTTTCTTCGCACAAGGGCAACCTGTCGATCACAGTTGATCCATTGTCCATTCCCCTCACAAGCTGCTCACCCGGACTTGGTCCAACTGCAGGCTGAGCAACTTCCCCTTGAAAATTGCGCATTTCTGGAGGGCAACCAGCTTTACCTCCAGGAATTGTGCAATCCTCTCTGACAATCTGTTGTGCTCCAAGATTGTGCAATCTTGCCAGCTAACCCTCCCAGCAAGATTTGCGCAAATTTTCCCAACGGTAGGATGTTCAGCCCAGGATTTGCGCAAATCTAGGCAGCAGTCAGTTGCTCTGCCCAAAAATTGCGTAAACCTCCTGGGCAGTCAGCCCAGCTCCCAGCCAAGAATGCGCATTTTTCCCAAGCAATTGAGCACTTTCATGCATGGACAGTCTGATTGAACAGTTCCACCTGGGACCGAGGAAACTTGACTTGCATGCATGCATGACTTGGTCTTCTTGGAATAGCAAGAGACAACATTCTAAAGGCATCCCATGATTCAGGGAGCTATGTTTAATAGTCGGGGGTTACATGCAAAGCTGTTTTAGAAGTTTCCCTCCAAGTGTCGCTTTTTCCTATATTTGTGGCATGCACGTCTTGAGACCAGACTTATTTATTCGACTCATCAGAGCTCATTCATTCACATCGATATTGAAGCTCTGACATCCCACAACACATACAGGACTCTTCAACACATCCGGCTCAGCTATTCACAAGTAAGTGGCCTCAACTTGTCTTTTTTCAACATTTCTGTCGTTTTTTGTGTATTCGCTTATGTGAGTGTTGTTTGCTTGATTTCTTTGAACACCTATTGTCGTTTACATGTATTCTAGTTTGTCCTAGCTCTGTTTCAGTTTTCGTTGCTATCTCACTGTTGTCGCATGCATTAAACTGTTTTGCACGAACATTCGCCCAATCGACGAATTTCCTCACCCACATGCATGTTGATCTGTCTGTTGAATCTTTTATTCATGTTTTGCATGCACTGTCAATCACTTCTACTATCACTTAGCGTCACCATGCATTTTACTATCTTGGTTGCTTTCAGTTGCCCGTTGGCGAGTTCGACCAACCTTGGCCTGGGCTCTAGCTTCACCAAGGTTGCATTGCGCAATATGGGGAAGGAAGGCTCACCTTCCTCCCCAAAAATGTGCATTTTTTCCCAACACTAGCCTCCAGGATTGTTTTGCACATTTCTGGAGGACAATGGCTCATTGGTCCAATAAATTGCGCAAATCTCTCCCTGGGCTAGCAGTCCTTCCCAATTGGAATTGCGCATTGCGCAATCCCAGCAGCCAGTCCTGCCTCCCAAACAGCCCAGACTTTCTTTTGCACAGTTCTGGTAGCTAGTCACTCAGCCTCCCAGTAAAATTTACGCAATCTTGCTCATCAGTTCCCCAGGTATGTCTTGTTTCCTTCCCCATATTTGCTTTGTTTTCACTAACATATTTCTTGCCATGCATGCTGCTTGTTTCCAGGTCTTTCAAGTGTTCATCTGTCTCAATGGATTTCAAGAGAACATGATCTCAGGACATTGTTGGTATTGCAACTGGAGTAGCAGTTGAGCAGGTGTCTTCTGGTTTTCCGATCTACAAAGATACGAAGTCGTATCTAGACAAGGACATCAAACTGAAGTGGCAAGAGGTGAATGAAAAATTCGCAGGCACTTTTGGGGAAGACCTCGAAGACCGTCAGGTGTATGTGAATATTCATAAGTCCGACTTGTACTGGATTGCATGCAGATACCTTGCGTTCCCATGCGTGGACATGATTCATTGGATCATCTCTCACACTAACCCCGAGACGATGACCTTGAGCAATGTCATTGGGAAGAAGCTTGCAACCTTTTGGGCACGAGATTATGATGAGATGTATTAGATGTCGGAGCCCATGACTGTCATGACCCATCCATTCGTCTTGCCCAACTGCAAATCTCACTCCAGAGACATTTTGAAGAATTGGGTAAAGGATCTAGTTCACTTCAGGATGATACCCAACCAGATCTACAAGACAAAGATATTGAGGAAGGCATACCAATACTTGGTCATATTCACATGTCGACTAAGTGGCCAAGCATGTACTGAAAGCTTTCCTCAAAGTTGGGTGATCGCATTGGACCAACTGGCTAGAGAAGGAAGACCATGCAACTGGTCCAACATACTGGCTCACCAACTGAAGGAACAAGTCGCGAAGGCTCGACAATCACTCGAGGGTATGTGTAGAGATTTATATGTCCACTTACATTCTAGATGCAGTGTGTGCCCGACATGAGTTCCTGGGTTTGGAGTGGGCATGGTCACCGGTGGAGACTGTTGTGAACACGTATTTCAAGCTATTTTCTGAATGCAACTTCAGAGGAGTGATCATACGGATGTCCGACCATTTTGTCAACCCAGTGTACAGGTTGATATTCGAACAGGATCCGCCCAGCATGTTAGAGGAAGCGATGAAGGCATTACTAAGCATTGTAGATTGGTATGCCTCACCATCCGACGTGTTCATTCGAGTGCTCAGTGCGGAGAAGTCTCTGCATGTTATGTCAAAGTTTGCCTTGGACGTGATTGTCATGCAGGAAGTAGCGTACCACATCTTGGCAAGATTGACAGCTAGATTGCAACAGAAGAAGAAGGCACCTTAGCCCACTCTTCCGTTGTGGATTGGGTTATATGAGATCGGGAATATCAAGCAAGTGGATGTCGAAGCATAATAGATGAGGAAGTATCCTTTCGACCTCCAAATCTTCAACCTATATGACCCACATTTCATTGTGAAGGATCACTGTGTGAGAGTTCAGTTCAACTAGATCCATGGGGCATGTCATTGGGCCAAGGAGGACTCATGGAGGTACTGCTACAATTTCTCCAGACCCAATGAATAGGTCGGCTTCGCCGTAGAGTGGTTAGCAAAGCAGCATCACGGAGAGCACCAACAGTAGCAACAGTAGTAGCAACAACAAAGGCAGTAGAGCCGAGCATATCTGTGTGCGTCAAAGGGAAGAGGAAGATTGTCGACCACATGGAGGAGGAGCAAAGATGCAAGTTTCAAGCAGATCCACTTGTAGAACAAGCAACTATGGTTATTCAGGCGAAGAGGCAACAGCACGACAAGCAAATCGCTTGAAGGTAGAGGGATAAGAAGAGAATGTAAGAAGTAGAGAAGGAGTTTCATGAGTTGAGGGAGCAACTCCGAAAAGAACAAGAGTTGTTCCAACAGGAGAAGGAAGCACAACAGCAGCAGATTCGGCAGGGGTTGCATCACGTACAGATAGACAAAGCAACGCTCGTACAAGTAGTTGATTCATATAAACAACTGGCATCAGGCGAACAAGGTGAACCATCGCAGGGGCGAGACTTTTCTCATGAGATAGAACAAGCGCTTGAATAGTTGGATGCAGACATGGAGCAGCAGGAGTTGGAATAGGACACCGACCTCATGCCTCACCACAAAGAGGTCGACTCACCCACTTCATTGCATCCTAATGATGAGCAAGTCTCGAATTACCAAGGAGGCACTGAGATCCTTGGTGGTCAATCGGAAGCAGAGATGCACAACATCTCCTTTGACGAATCTCATCACAGAGTTGTGCAGTCTCAGAGAGTACCAACTCCAGAGGACCAAACATCCCCTGCACAAGTTGAAGAACAAGTGATCATGACTGATGTGCACAAGCATCCAACTGCTTTGGCCGATGCAACTAGAGTGTATGTCAAAGCCACTAGCTCAAGTGTTCGTTTCCTCATAGCTGAGAATGAGCGAATGGCGAAGGAACTACAGGTGGCCAAGCAAGGAGGAGACTTGGTGACAATGTTCACTCGAGTTGAATTGAAGAAGGCAATACTAGATGAAGTATTGTCCCTTGATATAGTTATGCGAGCATTGTACTCCAAGTTTGGTACCGTGCACCAAGTAGTCGTCCATCTCCACAGGTGGCAATAGTGATGTGCGAGAAGAGACGCATCTTGAAGAACATACATGCTGTTGTTGATAACATGCAAGCATGGATGATGAAGTATAAGGGAGCCCCGCTTCACTTGCCAAAGATGATGAAGGCCAATGTGGTCGAGTTGCAAGCACGTATCCAAAGTTAGATCCAGAACTATGAAGACCTACCGCAACTCATCACTAGCATACAGGCTTCCCATGCACGAGTATTCAAGAGCATGGATGTTATAGTGCACACCCACACAATCCCATCACTTGGGACTCTCACCCAGGAGAAGACAAAGAAGCAGGTCCGACAAGAGCTTGACTCGTACTTCGATGAGTTGATGCGCACCGCCACTATCCCAGACTTGCCTATCAGTGCAGACATCATGCGTAAGTACATTGCTAGTCCGGCCACATTGAAGACAATGATGCACATGCTCTCAGACGAGTTGGACAGGGGAGCTCGAGCAGTGTACCCAGATGCTATGGAGGCAAGGTTCAAGTTTCAGATGGATGTCACAGCAGAACACACAGACACTATCAAGGACTACCAATCTTGGCATCAATATGTCATTGTTGATCAGCATTAGGATGTCGAGCAGTTGGACTTCTATGGCTGTCTAAGTCCGAATGATGTCTAATTTGGATTGTTCAAGCTATTGTTCACATGGGTACATGTGTATTGTAATGTTGAGTCATTTCAAATGTAAGTCAAGTCTCAATAGTGGATGTAACAATCATAAAGTAGGTGAAGAGTCATGAGGGTAGTTGAATGGTCACAAAGGGGAATGTCAAGAGTCACCCCACCCTTTGTTATAAATAGTCCCTCATAACTCATTGTATAGGCTTTTGTTCAGCCAAGATTCTACTAAGACTATCTTGAAGAAGGCTTAGACAATATTGTAATGTGCCTTGGCTTCTCCACTGCACGAAGCTAGTACATCTCTTTGGAGGAGCAGGCGGATTTGGCTGTAACATTCCATTGTTGGGGCTAGTAGGTTTACATGGATGTATTGTATGATTGTGACTTACACTTATTTATATAATAAGAGGCAATACATTTTCATGCATATGTTGTTATTGTAGTTGGACTGCTCTAATTGCCTTAATGATATATGTTGTTTAACTTATGTACTTGTGTATCAACTGATTCACATGCAATTATATGAATCTTGTTGTTAATGTGTTGATATGTTTTTAATGTTGTCACCGTCCATGTTGACTGCTCTGTCAGACATCAAACATATCTTTCACATGAACCTTGCAATAACAACCGTCACACTCATCTCGGACTGATCCGTGAGTGTTGTACGTGTTATCTTACCTTGTATGGTGTGACTGCCGCATCCGAGTGGACTGCTCCACCAGAAGTTGTGCATGTCCTTTTGTGTTTTGTGTTCCTAGTCGAGTTGGGACTAATCCTTTTCAACTTGGAATTTACCTTCACCTCCTTCCCCCTTCGAAGTGTTAGAGCCTCTCGTACACCTTCCTTGACTCACTGCATCAGTCACACCCTTGCTACTGATAGAGTTATCTTACTTGCCTCTGTGCAACATCACAGTCAAGGCATTACCTTATGACCCACAATTGGGACTCCTACACCAAACGGTCTGAGGTCTAATTGGGACTTCTTACCGAGGAGATCCCCTTGACATGTTGGAGGGTCCAACACCGTCAACAGTGTCATAATACAATGGACCCATACCATGGCTTATCAATGCCACATGCCCAAAAACCATAACTCATTTCAAAATCAAAATATTTTGTAAATGCTTTATTTTAATTTAATTTTATAAAAAATTTTAAATTAAAACTTAATACTTACACTACAACAAGATTCTTAGCCTCAAGGGTTAGCTCAATTGGTTGAGTTTTTGTCATTAAAGCACTTTGCTAATAGGAGGTCATGGGGTAAATTCTCCTCGACGCTCTTAGGGTTAAGCTTTGTTAATGATCCGATGAGAAGTGATACCTTCAAGTGGATCGGCCTGAATAGTTTATGTGGACGTAGCGGTCATTGACCTTCGGTGTCTGTGAACCACACATTAAAAATACAACAAGATTCTTAACCATAGATATTTGTCCCCATTTTACCATTGATATTATTAACTTGTAAATAGAATTTGTTACAATACAATGAGCCCATACCATGGCTTACCAATACCAATTTCCCAAAAACCATATCTCATTTTAAAATCAAAATATTTATAAATATTTTATTTAAATATACTTTTATAATATTTTTATATTCATTAAATTGTTGACTAGAGAGATACACGTCTCTTGCCAGTTTATTATATGAGCGATTAAGTTTTTTTTTAAATTTAAAATAGAATTAGGTGTGTATACACTTAAATCCAAAATAAAGTTTGATAAATAAATATAAATATATATATATATATATATATATATATATATATAAACTCTTAATATAGTTATATTTTTCTTAGCTTCTTTTTATTTGCATTGTTTACTAGAATAAAATAACAACCTCTATTAGTTGATTACCTTTTTCATTTTCAAATATACATGCCCATGCTTGTTATATTTGTTGACAGGTATAGTTCATCTCTTGCCTTTACCAAAAATTATGGTTTTGGAAAACAACTCTCCACTTTCAAATATGATAATTTTTCATTCACATTTTCTTGGTATTTCAAGAAACAATTAAATATAGCACATGCAAATTGTGTATATAATATTCGACAATGGTTTATTGTATCAATAGAAGCCACATGTGTGTTATAATCTAGGGTGGGTTAGATGTGTTACAAAAGTTTGATTGAGTGTTAACATTAATATATGTTGTGCTAATGAAAATAAAAAATTATAGTGTTTATAAGAAATAATAATATTACATTAAATACAACACAGTATAAGTGATACGACATCAGACATCTCTAGGCACATTCCGATGGGTATTATCTTCTGCTGGTTCACCATTCACAGTTGAATAGGAGACCATTGCAGCGTAGGCCTCCCCATGCGCTCCCATGTCTGCTTCGGCAGAACATTCGCGTCTGATCCTAAATCCATAATTACTTGGTCCATCTCATATTCTCCAATCTGCGCGGTTAGCCTCATTTCTCTCCCTATCCTAGTCTTGTGTTTTCCAATCTTCCAGACTACGCGCGGTTCTCTTGGCACGGTCCCAACGCATCTGTTAATGAGTTCCTGCAATCCTTTTATAGCCTTACTATCGCGCAGTAGCTTCATGCATGTTTCCAGGAACGTCATAAGCATAGATGGGTCCATTTCCAGCTCCGGTCTATCTTTGCTTTCTGAAGTGGAGGCATCAGCGAAGCTCTTCTTAGCTTCCATGAAGGTTTCCTTAGTGTGCTCCAAATCAAACTCTACTTCTTTCGTCGGAGCCTTGCAAACCCAAGTACTATCTTCGAGCTGTTTGCCTTTATCATCCCCTGTCGTGATTCCACTTCGGAGCACAATGTTCACATTTGGATCTTCCTCATGCGGCTCAGACCATCTGTAGGTTCTGAGTTGGGGGAGGCGGTAGCGCTGCCTTGTCGCATATCCTAGATATTAGCGTAGGGCAATCTTCTGTCTCATGATCAAACAAGGTACAATACAGACATGATGGACGAGTTGGGTTCGTACAATCACGGGCATAATGTCTTGGCCCTCCGCAATTATAGCATATCAACTGTTCACGACCTAGGTCCTCCACCTTGGCCTCATCCGCGCCCCTAAAATCTAGTTCACGCCACTTCTGCATTCTGGTCTAGGGGTCGCGTTTCGACCTGAACTCTATAGGTGGGAGTTCTATCCATCATCAACGCATAGCTTCTACAAGTGCGCTCATCATGTCCAATCGATCTACAAAAATTATAGAACAACTGTTGCGAATTCTGCGTGTAATTATGTAACAAATGGCAGTTGTCTGTAGCATGCTTTCCTCCTATTTGACAAATTGCACACTACAAAGTAGGTGCCGTGCTAAGTCCTGCTTACGCTTTTGGCCTTAACGACATTCGTCCTCCTCCCGCAAGGTAATTCGTGAACACGGGGAAGTGGTCCTTATCATGACCTTGACCCTTGCATTTTACGCACCACACCTCTTCGCGTACTTCTGGTCGGGTTGTCCTGTCCTGTTTCAAACTCTGCATCTCAAGGCATAAGTTTTTCAACTGTGCGTGGATCTACTGAACTCCCAAGTTAGGATCCTGCATTGAGGTTTCATGCAGCCTCATCGCAATCTCTAAGGCCTCTGCCTGAGTCGTTAACCTCTGTTGCGATAGCGCGTTCCTCAAATGCGGTGTTAGCGATGCTACAAACCATTCGCAGTGTTGTCCATCCGTCAAAGTCATATTAGCTTCGTGAATCATACACTTTAATCTCTGATCTAGCTCCCAAGGAGTCTCGCCTGGTAGCATTATGATCTCTTTGAATCCAATGATCGACTGCGCTTCTGACTTCGGCCTGCTAAATTCTCTATTTAGCGCAATTTGGATATCCGCGATTCCTGCATTCGGATTGTCATTAGAATGCTTAATATACCAGGTCAGCGTGCAATCCTGCAGAGCACTGACCAGCGTCGCTTTCTTTATATTATCATCTATAACTCCCTGTGCTTCCCATATGGCTCTTATCACAAACCAAAACTGGTCTGGATCTTCATTTCCTACTCCCTTGAACACAGGCAACTTTATCGTGCTTGCCATACTGACTTGTGGTGGTGGCAAAAGTGGTATGGGCGAAGATGGAGGTGAAGGCGGTGAAACTGGTGGCAGTGTGGGTGGGGGTGGTATGCATGGAATCCTTTGCCTTATCAAATGGATCGCACTTTGCAGCGATACCTTCGCGAGCTCTTCCTCATCCCCTCGCGGAGGTGAAATCAAAGGGCTATTCCCTGGTCCCTTACTTCCTTCATTTCTGTAGGTTTTTCCACTTCACGTGGCTTCGAACATCAAGGTAATTGCATAACCCTCTTTTCACACAATAGTATTTTCATCCAAGTATTCAGAGACTTTATATACTTACCTCATAGTCCTTTGAGAAAGCGTCACTCCGCTTTGCTATAGTTGGCTAAAGTATCTACGCGAACTCAGTAATGAATCCTCCTATAATCTGATCGAGCCAGTGATCAACAACGCGCGTGATCTTATCCTTCAATGCTTCCAATCTACGCACCAACTCTGGGGTCCACACAACAGGATTGTTGAGTTTCCACCTTTCTTCGCTATCTGCTAGCTTTGTGATCCACTCGTACAGCTCAGTAGGGAAAGATGCGAAAAAGATTTTGTGGATATCTGTGTACAGGTAGCAGTCTAACCACTCTTCTTTTTTCAGTTGCGGGTTCCTGTTCTCCTGTGTCATGAACTCGTGAATTCTTCTGTCCAACCAACCTTCAATTTCCTTCTTAGTTGGATTCCAATGATACGACATGAGACATCTCTATGTAGATTCCGATCCCGACAACGGAACCATTTGTTGGCTTAAGGGGGCCTAACCCAAGTTCAGAGTTAATTAGCCAAACAAATCCCTACACTACTGTCCCTTTCGGCAACAGCCTGCGGAGCGCGGACTGAGGTCTCACTCGAAGCAGTATGGGGGGATGCTAGAACCAAGTTTCCGCACCCTTGAGATGTCTGAGGGGTCGATTTAGTCCAACTGTGGATACCTTCACATAGGTCACTTCGGGCACTATCTTGACCTGCGAGGCCTTCGCGATCTATTATAATCGTCTTCGTGTAGCCCTAGCCAGGGGCTAAGGTGATTTCACGCTGCCCCAGCAGCGATCTGCGCTACTTCCCCCAAGTTACACCACGTATCTTACTTATCTTCTTATAACAGTTAGTTATCTTCGCATAAACAAATACTTTATCTTATATTCACTTTATCAACACGTTCATATAAGTTTGTGCATCATATAAACAATAGAAAAGAAATTTATATCCGGCACATTCAATGCACAAAACAGGAAAAAGATACACATAAATGATGTAAAACTTCTCTTTATTACTTCTACAACAGTTACAGACTCGACTCGCCCTGCACACTCACCTGTAGGGGTCTGTGCACTTAGCTACGGACTACTAGGCCTCTATGCACTCAGTTGCAGAGCCTTCTCCTACTCTACGACCCAAAGACTCGACTCTACACTTAGATAGGACTCAGTTCTTCATGATTCATTCATGACTATCATTCGATTATTTACAACTTAGAGCCTCACTCTATTTATACAATCCCATGGTCTGCGGACCATGGGTAGATTTCTAAAGCCAACATTACATTACAAAAATGAGGGCGGACAACCCTATGACTCATTTACAATCTTCGCGCTCCGCGCCCACAAAACGCGGAGTCTTTACATTGGATTTGGTCAAAGTCTGGGCTTTAAGCCCCAAAACTTCCCTTGGGGGGTCCCCCACCCAACAAAAGTGCATCTTATTTCTCTCTATGCCTAATAAATCCAAAATAGAGAGCTCTTTTGATTGGCTAGGTCTACCCTTCTTTGGTGTGGCGCTCTAGTTTTCTCGGCGGCTCTCTCAACCTGCTGCTGAGGGAATTCCGCTATGCCTTCTGCTAAAGTCCCTCTACGTTTTCTATCTCTCCTTTTGCCTGGGCTCTCCTTTCTCTAGTCTGGGCCATGATGGCAGAGCCGGCCGAGGCAGAGCCTCTATTAGAGGATATCATTGTGTTCAATGTCTTGGTTGCACCGACTCCAAAGTTTCAGAAGCAGAGTGCATCTAAGTTTGTGAAAAAAACTGAGGAGATCCCCAAGATTGAGATAAGTGCCCCTTAGGCCCGCTCTCGGGCCTTACAACTCGCAAACAAGGGGCTTATAGGCCAGTTCATGGGCCTATGGCCGTCTCCTCGAACGGTTAAATCTTGGATCAGGAAGAACTGGAAACCTCTCATCAAAGGAGAGGTGATTTTCTCTTTCTATGGAAAAGGATTCTATAATTTTTATTTCGAGAACAGGCTGGACTGAGATTTAGTGTTTAGGAGTGAACCATACTTCATGGGGGCCCAAGGGTTGTATTTGGATCGTTGGAGCCCAAGTTTTAATCCTGAATGTGATGTGCCTTCCTCAGTTCTAGTCTAGGTGAAGCTTCCATACCTCCCCCTTCACTGTTGGAATGATTCTACTTTCAGGCTCATTGGGAACTCCCTGGGCAAGTATATCGACTGTTCATAACTGAAGGATTGCATTTTCTCTTGTGCTAGGATTTGTGTGGAGGTCAACTTAGAGAAAGGTATCCTGACAGTAGTCAATCTATGTATGGATAGCTGGACACATATGCAAGAAGTGGACTATGATCAACTTTCATTTAAATGCAAGCTCTGCCATGAATATGGTCACTTCGTTAAAAGTTTCCCAAAAAGCTAGGATAGCTTGGAAAAGAAACTAGGTGAATCAAATGAACAATGGAAGCAAGTAAAAAGAAGATAGGGAACCCAGAGGTAGAGCAATTGGATCGCCCCAAGCCAAAATGTGGCCTTCAAGGACATTGATCCAAGTGGGAGTGCCCTCCCACCCCCTCGAACCAACCATGGGAGGGTGGTTCTTGGCTAGAAGTGGAAAATCGTTTCACAATTCTGGCTATTGCTCCTGTGGTTGAAAGCCCTTCCACCCCCCCTCAAAAATAAAAATGAAATAAGTTCTAGTCCGGAAACAACTAGTAGTAGACAGGCAATTTTATCTTCGGACTAATATAAGGAACAACATGGTAGGGGCTGGCCCGATGGGTAACCGGGTGCCTACGACTTCACCGAACAAGGAGCACGGTTAGGGTTTCTCTGTTTGCAACTGAATACGCATGATCACCTACTGATTTTGTGTTGTCGTCCTCACTGTTACGGTTGTTTGCATTTCGTTTTCGCTGTCACCTATTCCCTTTGTTATCGCTGGGTTTGCTACAGGATGTCGGATATGGAGCTCGAGGAGGTGGACTATTCCACCAACCCTAACCCCTATGCTACTATCTGGTCAAGCCCTAACCCTATGTTGGATTCTACACCCGTTGGATTACATGGTCCGTCTTGTTCGCACATCTCTATTACTCCCCCCTCCATTTCTTTCCCCGATCCATCCACATCCGGCCTCCCTTTCACCACTCTCTCCATTGACTCCCTGGATCTTGACTGCCCTCCCCTCTCATCAAAAACCCTCCACCTTCTTACCTCTTGCATGCTGCCATCACCCCCTTTCGATCCATCGCCATTTGGGAATTTGGTCCACCCGACATCTTATGAGCTTCCCTCCTTTGCAGGATTCGATTCGGCGACCGGACACGCCTCGCCTTTGTTCACTCCTCTTACCCCTCCTACTGCGGCACTGAGCTCCTCATCCTCCCCCTCCGGCTGTTTTGAAACCCCGATCATCAAAGTTCGACACTCCTCTCAGCAGTCTCAACAGGAGAACCAAGGCTCTTATGATCCCTTGCAGAATTGTCCGACTGCACCACACACCGGGAAACGAAAGCTCAAGTGTGTGAAGGTCATGAGCAAGGATTTGACCCTAAAATTTGGGGAAGGGGTAAACATGGGGGAAGTGGTAGACATGGCGGGCAGGGTTCTTGTTGGAAGAGTTCGTGGCTACACCTATTCTACTGAGAGACTCAGACTCTGGGTCAAAGAGATTTGGGGGAACATCTTCAAGGAACTCCCAAAGGTGCAAACGTTGGCTCAAGGATGGTTCGCGCTCTATTTTCAGCAGGAGGAATACAAAAATTGGGCACTTACCAGATATTGGCATATAGAGATGGCTCTAATCATGCTAAAGTGTTGGAGTCCTCTTTTTGATCTAGAGCGGGAATAAATTGGAGCCGTACCACTTTGGGTCAAGTTGTCTACTCTTCGCCTACACTTTTGATCTGAATATATATTCATTCGCATAGGCAATGAACTCAGCACCTATCTGCACTATGACAAATCATACATTAGCTCTAGAAAATGGTCATTGGATCGTATGCTAGTTTACTTGGATACTGGAGAAGGGTTGGAGGAAAAAATCACTCTGCAGTGGAATAATTTCTCTAGGATTCAAATCTTGGACTATGAAGGAGTTCCATTCAGATGTTGTAGGTGCCATAAGGTTGGGCACCTCTACAAGGAATGTCCATTGGTTTGTAAGACTGTCTCTCCAACCAAAGAAGCAAAGGAAGTAGTGGCAAGGGCACCCACATCTGCTCCTAACTAGACTCAAGCAAATGCTCCTCAGTCAAATATGGGAGTATCGACTCAAGTGACATCCTTGAGTACTCCCGTCCTCCTTCCCCACCAATGACAATATCAAGGGTTGCAACTACGGTTGCTCGATCATCAGGTATTCCTCCTCTCTCAAGCTCTGTTACTGTTTCTTCTTATTTATGCTCTGCACAACATTTTCACTTTGCATCTGCATCTATACCAGATTATTTCCCTGTCGCCATACCTTGTTCCCTGGACTCTCATTTTTCGATTAACTCAATTCCACCTACTATCTCGGGTTTGGATCGCTCACCCCCCTCATTTTGATCCTTTAAACATCTCCGGACACTCTCACCCTTATAACCTCCATCCCCACTCTTCTCATCCACCTAAGACCTTTGTGAACTTCAGGCTGGGCCTAGTCTCCCCTCCTTTCTCTTCCAAATCCTCCAGGGGGTGAAAATCTCATATGTCTAGGGAAATACAACAAGTTGGGGTGGAAGTAGCATATGGCAGACAATCTATTCTCGATTAGGTACTTAGAGCATAGTCTACCCTCCCACAATCTCCCCCATGAAGTGGCTCTCCTTTAACTGCAGAGGTCTGGCTAGCCCTCCCAAAAATCTATCCCTGGAACGCTTATTTGAATCTGAGTCGGTTGATATTATATTTCTGCAAGAAACACTTGGGTTGGCTGATCAAATTATTCCTGTGCTTCAATCATTGAAACCAGGCTAGATTTTCTAGTCCCTTGATGTCATGGGGTGTTCAGGTGGGCTGGCCCTAGGTATTAATCCTCGCACTATACACCTCAAGGCCTCCTGGGGTGGGGATGGCTTCATCGATTTTTTCTTCGAATTTAGGCATGGATCTCAAGATTGTCAATATATATGGTCCTTGTCATAATAGAGAGGATTTTTGGAATCATCTCCTAAATCTTTCCATTATCAACTCTGATAATACCATTTTGGGAGGAGACTTGAACTTCTACATTCGCTATGGGGAATCATGGGGAAGTAATGCATAGGTGGATCCCTTATCTAAATTTATGGAGTAGCTCCTTGAACATCATCACTTGATAGATATCCCTATGGTAAAACCTTAGTCCACTTGCCGCAATTAAAGAATTGGGGAGCTTTCTCTAGTTAGGTGCTTGGATTGTTTCCTCATTAAGGATCCACTGGTGAGAGGACTATCTATTTACAGACAATGGGTTGGTTCTAGAGGTATATCAGACAATTCCCCCATCTACATGAAGGATCCCTCATATATTCACCTGGTTAACAATTACTGGCTTTCTCATCCACCATCCTCGGGGAGAACCATTGCGGAGGGTTTCTGTGACAACCTACTTGAAATCAAGTGATTATCTATTAATTGGGCCAAGGACAAAAGAGACCAGGATGAACTGACCCTCAGGACTATTGAGCATACTCTGGCCAATCTTTTGGATGAATAGGGACGGGGATTCACATCTGTGGAGGCAAAGTCCCACCTTATCGACTTGGAGGCACAACGATCCAAGATTCTAAAAGAGAGGGAAGAAACCTGGCGCCTCTGGAGTTGGGCTATTTGGTTACAAGCCGGTGATGAGAATACAAAGTTCTTCCACAACTATGCAAAGGGAAGGAAAGTCAACAACACTATCTGGCACATGCCTAAGGAGGACGGTAGTCTTGCAACTTCATTTAATCAGCTGGCTCATCTGGGAAACTCACACTTCCAAAAACTTTTTAAGGCTCCCCCTGGTGCCACTCTTGCTGATATTGTTTGGATAGCGGGACATTTCCCTCAGTTTGTTGACCCGAATGAGGCTGAGGAGCTCACCTCCCCTGTTACAATGGGTGAATTGGAAAGTACTTTAAAATGGTTCAAAAAAGACAAGAGTCTAGGGCCTGATGGATGGACTATTGAGTTTTATCTTTCCTTTCATGAAACTATTGGTCAGGATCTTCTAAAGGTGGTGGAGGAATGCAGGACATCTAGGCATTTGTATGAGGCTATAAATTCCACTTTCATTGCCCTTATCCCCAAATTTGACTCCCCTTCATCATTCAATGACTTCATACCCATATCTCTTTGTAATTGTCTTTAAAATATCATTACCAAGATCATAGCCAACCGCCTCAAACCTATCCTCTCCAGTCACATCTCCCCTGAACAATTTGCTTTCCTACATAATAGACAAATCCATGAGGCTATTGGCTCTACACAGGAAGCCCTACATTCCATGAAATCTAAAAAACTCAAGGGTGCCATTCTCAAAATTGATCTCGCTAAAGCTTTTGACCGGGTCAGCTGGCTCTATATTAAAATGATCCTCACCCACCTGGGATTTCCTCCTCCCTTCATTGATTGGGTTATGTGCTGCATCACCTCGGCCTCCTTCAGTGTCCTGATAAATGGCTCTGCATCATACTTTTTTCATGCTGAACGTGGACTTAGACAAGGTTGTCCACTCTCCCCTCTCCTCTTTCTGATTGTTATGGAAGGCCTCAGTAGGCTCATTGCTTCTGCCAAGCAAGATGGGTGATTACAGGGACTCAAAATATCTGATCAGTGTATACTCACTCATCTACTCTTCGTAGATGATGTGCTCATCTTCCTTAATGGAGGTTTACGGGATACTTCCACCTTTTTCAATATACTTCTACTCTTCACTAAGGCCACAGGTATGGAAGCAAACCATTTGAAATCCACTATTACTCTATCAGAATGTACTCCACATGAGGCACGGGTTGCACTGCAAAAATTTCCTTTTCAGAGCCATCACCTGGAGGATGGGCTCAAATATCTGGGCTTCTGGATCAAGCCACATTGCTACAAGATTGCTGATTGGATTTGGCTTGTGGTCAAGATCGAAAAACGCTTACTCAATTGGAACCATAGATTCCTCTCCAGGGTGGGTTGATTAGTGCTTATTAAATCGGTCTTGGAGGCTACACCTATTTACTAGATGTCTCTGGCTTGGATTCCTAAAGGAATCCTATCTCGGATACAAAGGATATGTTGCAGATTCCTTTGGAATGGCTATAAGGAGGGTAAACCTTTTGCCTGGGTGGGATGGAAACATATTTCTATACCAAAGAAATGGGGTGGTTGGGGTCTGAAGGACTTATCCTCCTTCGCACAAGCACTTGCTGCTAAGATGGGCTGGATTATCCTCACCTCTCATAGTCTCTGGATAGATGTTATCTATTATAAATATATCTGGCCTCATCAGCTTATGGATTGGATACGTTTGCCCACTTGGCAGCGATCTGGGATATCCATGGTCTGGTGAGCGATCCTACACACTATGCCTACTATCAGAAATGGACTAGCATGGAGAATCAACGAAGGCTCATCCGTTCGCATTGGCTTAGACCCCTGGTCGGGCTGTGGGAATATGTTTCGATTACCTCCGGACCTTATTCATTTTCTCAATAACAGGAACATTAATGTAATTTCTCATGTTGCTGATCTAGAGAATAGCTCTATCTTTACTCAAGCATGGTTATCAGCGGAGCAATTAGGCATCCCCATGCATTGGCAGCATGACTGGGAAGGTTATATCACTGCTCTGACTAAATCTCACATCCGTATAAAAGAGGGGGTTGATGAACTCATATGGACCCCTGTAGAACATGGCACATACTCCCCGAAGGTGGGCTATCCCATTATTCACATTGCGCACAGACCGCTTGTTCTCTTGGACTGGTGGGGAAAGATATGGAAGCTCAAAGCGCCTCCGAGAACGAAGCTCTTCATGTGGAATGTTATTCGAAACAAGACACCTACTGGACACAACTTAATGCATCGATCATTCTTCGGCCCTACCTGGTGCGTGCTCTGTCAGCAGGCAGAGGAAACAAATGACCACCTATTCCTATCTTTCCCGACGGTAAATCATATTTGGAATCAAGTCCTTGATTCTCTATCTCTAACTATCATATGGCATGGACAAAATGTAACAGTTGCTTGGGATCTTTGGCGAGTTGCAAACCAGAATACAAAAGTACACTGTCTACCCCTACTTATTTGCTGGTCTATTTGGTTGACAAGGAATGGGATCATTTTCAGAGACAAAATGGCTCGATGGTCGTCCACCATTGCAAAAATCATTGCTGCATATCATGAAATACCTGAAGATGATCATACACCTATGGGTCGTGTTGTCTTACCTGAAACCATTGATCGTTCTATTCCCTGGGCCTTTTTTGATGGCGCAACACAAGCACAAGGATGTGGTGGGGGAATCTTACTTCATATAACTGAAAACCACCATTTCAAAATACAAATGGGGTTAGGATTGGGAACAAACAATTTTGCAGAACTGATCTCCCTCAGACATCTTCTACACTTTGCACTGGCACATGCATGCAATCATATTCAGATTTTCGGTGACTCAAAAATCATCATCAATTGGTTCAATAACATTTCTACATGTCATGTGCACTCTCTCAGGAACATACTGGATGAAATCATGATCTTAAAAGCACAATTTAATTCTGTTTCATGTCATCATATTTACAGGGAACATAACTCAGCTGCTAACCAACTTTCCAAGGAGGCCACGACACATCCTAGAGGCCTATGGTTAATACAGGAGAAGCTTGGAGATGATCAATACCAGTACTATCATCGGCCCTATATTGATAGGGCATATCAGAGGGCAGTCAGGCCCTAAATTATCTTGCAATTTTCAGCAGTGTTTATAACAGCTACTTGTTGATGTATTGTATATATTTTTTCTTGCTTTTGGACTTATCAGTATACCCTGCGTGGTAAATTATGTATAGAAATAAATATTTTTGCATGGCTACGACCATCAGTTTTTTTATATTTACTTGAAGGCTATGGCCAACAGACTGCATATGCCATAGGCATCTACTACATGTAATTTTTCAAATTAATGAAAAGTTATGATTTTTCCTCGCGGAAAAAAAACTAGCAGTACAGAAGAATCATCAGAATAAGATGAGGACGAAGAATGTTTTTTATCATCAAAGAAAGGACCGGGAGCAACAATTCCTCAAAGCTCAGCAAATGAAAATTCAGAAGGTACAAAGGCCAAGGACATATAAAGGAAGGCCAGAAGATAGGTAGGAAGACAAACAAAGAAATAAGGTGGGAAAAAACAGAATAAGATAAAGAGTTGGGATTCCAACACATAATACCTTGCCAGCTAGCTGGATTGGGGAATAAAGGATGGAAAAAATGAAGTAATATGGGCTTGGACAAGGGGGCGACATCCACAAAAATGTGATTCATGAATATAATATCCTGGAATTGTAGGGGACTGGGATCCGTGAAAATAATATTAGAAGTGAAATCCCTAATCCAGAAGGAAAGACTAGTAGTTAGTCTCTCACAGTTGACTAATTTGGATGAGCTTATCCCGCACTCACTCCACAACATAATTTGGGGTAGCAGTAATATGGAAGTAGTTAGTTTGAGAGGAACATATGGAGGATTATGCACGATGTGGAACCCTGTGAAACTTCAATTGGTAAGCTCCTTAAAAACTATTCATTGGTTAGAAACTTATTTCAACATTATAGCAATAAAAAAAACCTTCACAGTGATCAATGTTTATATGCCTGCACACTTTTGAGAAAAACAAGAATGCTAGATATCTTTGATGGGGTTAAAAGGTTTAGATTTCAATCAAAAGTTTATTCTGGGAGGATATTCTAATACCACAATGGGAAGACATGAAAAATGGGGGGGCTCAATTGTGAGAGATGCATTCCAGAAGAATATGGAGGACCTCATCCTAAACCTGAATCTATTTGATGTCAAGCCTAAAAAATTTATCTTCACCTGGAACAATAAAAGATCTTTCCCAGGCCACATTTCCGCTAGGTTGGACCATTTTCTTGCCTCAGACAACCTTTTAGTTTTGAACTTCTGCCTAAAGTCCTCTATTTTTTTGTGGTGGGGCTCAGACCATCGTTTGATCAACCTCCTGATTTCCCCATCCCTTGACCTAGGCCCAATCCCCTTTTGGTTCTCCCCTCTCTGGTTTGACTCCCTAGGGTTCTTGGGTTTGGTCTCCCTCTCATAGTCGGGTTGGGTCGAGGGAAACCCAGTCACTATTTGGGAATCAAAAATTAAAAGGTTGAAAGGAGATATCAAAAAATGGCTAAAGGAAAACAAATCTGAAAGACAATATAACATAAAGGAAATAGAAGAAAATCTAGCCTCAATTCAAGGACAAATGGAAACCTCTAAGGTAAGCTCATAAGACTTCCAAATAGAAGCTAAGACCTTCAAGGCCCTCCATTCTAACCTCAGAAGGGAAGAAGAGTACTGGAGATTAAAATCAAGAAACAATTGGTTGCATGTTGGGGATAGGAACACAAAGTTCTTCCACAAACAGGCTAAGTTCAAAGAAACTAAAAACAACATAGCTTAGATAAATTATGGAGGACAAACCATAAATAATTTTGAAGAAATAAAAAGAGAAGTGGTGGCGCATTTTGGAAACCTCTATAGGGAGGACCTTCTAAGGGATGTTGAGAATGAGGAATACTTCCTGGATGGTATCCCTACAATGGTCATGAAGGACATGAATAAATCTCTGGTCTCGGTTCCCTCAGTTGAGGAGATAAGGGGGGTCATCTTTTCCTTCCCCCTGATAAGGCCCCTGGCCCAGATGGGTTCTCGGCCTACTTCTATCAAAAATTTTGGGAAGTAATTAAGAAAGATCTTTGTAGAATGGTGGGATACTCCTTTAAGAGACTCATAATGGGAGGGGGAATAAATAATTCCTTCCTCGCCTTGATCCCCAAAGAGTCAAATCCTTCCTCCTTTTCCAGATTCCACCCTATATCCCTCTGCAATGTTTCTTATAAAATATTCTCGAAGTTGTTGGCCTCGTGGCTCAAACCTCTTTTGTCTCTTCTGATATCAACCAACTAGGGGGATTTTGTTCCAGGGAGGAAAATATTTGACAATATCATTCTGATACAAGAGGTCATTGACTCGAGCTACTGATAAGGTGATCAAGGTATGATAATAAAGTTAGACATGGAAAATGCATTCGAAAGAGTCAGCAAAAACTTACTATTGAAATTTCTAAGGAAAATTGGGTTGGATGAAACATTTATTAGGTGGACGGCCATGTGTATTTCTTCTCCTTGGTTCGCTCCGTTAGTTAATAGTCAAGTGGCAGGCTTCTTCAAAGCCTCTAGGGGGTTGCTCCAAGGTTTTCCCCTTCCCCCTTTCTTTATATCATGATGGTAGAAGCGTTGAGTAGAAAATTGGAACATGATAGAGATTCTCTCCTCTTTCCAGGGATCAGATACAAAGATGGAATCAGAAGTATTAACCATGAACAGTTTGCAGATGACACAATTTTGATGCAAGTTGCCTTTGTTGTTATTTCTCAACGATTCAAAGGGAATATTGATCGGTTCCTTAGTGCTTCAGGAGGGGCCATCAATGACAACAAAATTTATATATACAACTGGAACATCTCTCCCTAGCAAGCATAAATAATTGAAGAAATCTTGGGGTTCAAATCAGTGAGGGACTGGAAAGATTTTAATTATCTAGGGGTTACTATCTTCCTAAGATGAGCAGTTCCCTATGCCATGAAAAAATTATTTGACAAAGTCAAAACTAAAATCATGAATTGGGGTGAAATATGGCTCAACCATGTGGGAAGGGAAACCCTTGTGAAGTCTGTGATGTCTGCGATACCTTTGTATCAGTGCTCTACCCTGCAAGCTCCCAAGTTTTTCTTGCAGCAATTAGGGATATATATTAGAAAATTTCTATGGGAGGGAGGAAAGAAAGAAACCAAAAAATACCATTTGGTAATTGAAAAATAGTTAAAGCACCGAAGTAGCGTGACAGGCTAGGAATAAAGGACCCAGGGATGATGAATATGGTGATGGGGACCAAGCTCTTTTGGATCATGACCACAAAGCCATATCAAGGGTGGACACAGGTGATTAGAGAAAAGTATATAAAACAACAGAATCATATAGAAGTGAGAATGGAGCCAGCTCAGGGTTCTCTAATCTGGAAACTGATGAGCTCCTCATCAGTCATCATTGCGAAATTTATGTAAAATTTTGGGGAAAGGAGATACTATTAGAATTTTTTTGGATTCGATTATGGGGCACAAACCTCTGGGCTTGGACCATTTCCTCGATGCTCTCCATATATACCTGGGGCAGATCGGGGTTGTTTATTTAGACCAAATCTTGGATTGGGATCTCCAAGGTCTGTGGAAGGGGTGGAAGTTTGATAACGTCCCGAATGATCTACTTTCATTAAAAGAGAACTTGTTCAAAAATTTAAGAGGTTGCACCCCCATAGCATATTTTGTCAGGGACAAGTGGGGATGGAAAAATGCCAACTTCACAGTTAAAGAGGGATACGCTCACCTGCTTTTCAATGCTCAATTCCCTCCAAAATCCTCCATTTGGAATCGAATTTGGAAATCAAATGCTATTCCAAAGGTAAATTCTTCTTGCTTGTTGTTAGCCCATAAAAAAATTCTCACAACAAAGAACCTTAAAAAATGAGGCCACATCGAGCCTTCCAAATGTCCTCTTTGTGAAAATTCTAAAGAGTTTATCCCCCATCTCTTTCTCCATTGTCAGGTGGCAGAGGAAGTTTGGTCGGTGGTTCTTGGTTCGCTTCTTCTTATAACAAAATGGCCTACCGATCTCCTTCAATTCTTCAACTCTTGGCCCAAATTCTATTCGAGCTCCCTTCAAGCCAAAAACAACTTCAAAGAGATATGGACTACTCTACCCAAGTATGTTTACTGGAAAATCTGGCTAACAAGGAATAAAGCAATCTTTAAAATGTCCCCTGTAACTTCCAATACCACAACTCTGAAATCCCTCTCATCTTGTATGTAACTACACTGTCTGAAAATTGATCCCTCTGGACCAAGCTAAAATAAGTTGGATCGCTCCCTTGGGCATGTCCCCCATCTCCCCAACTTTCTGCAAAATTCTCTCCTCCGTGTCCTCCTTGGCTCCTCAAATTGTCTTCAGATGGGTTGGTGGATTGGATCATATCATCGAAAAAATGGACTCTCCAATTTGATGGAGCATCAAAAGTAAATCCTGAGGTGACAGGAGGGGGAGGGATTCTCATAAATCCTGAAGGAATCATAGAAGATAGATATGCTTGGGGCTTGGGAATGAAGACCAATAATCAAGCAGAAGCCCTAGGGTTGTTCCTAGGGCTTTCACTAGCCCAAAAAAAGGGCATCAAGGATATGCAAATTCTAGTGAATTCTATGCTGATTATAAATCATATGAATTTCAACTCATCTTCTCAAAACATCAATCTAAACCAGATCATCAAGAGATCCCAAGGCATGATCCCTCTCTTCGATCAAGTTAAATTTTTCCATATTCTAAGAGGTAACAATAAGGATGTCAACCATCAAGCCAATCGGCCTATCAGATGAATGAGGGAAGTAGCAAAGTGAATGGCATTGTGGGTTCGGTCATCATTCCCTAATAGCAATTATGAATCTTAATCTATTGACAACCAAACGTGCTTCTGGAAGGATCAAGAATTTTAATAATAGAGACTTGTCAGAACTTTACTGCCCCACCTCTCCCAGATTGTCTCTTGTTCTCCCTTACTCCCCCTTCTTCCCTTCTGCCTCTCCTCCAGTCCCATCCCCCTCTTCCTCCCTCCTTTCCACCTCAGCCTCCATCCCTCACATCCCCCCCGCACTGGCCATCTAGGCTACCACCTCCCTGCTCCCCCCCCTTCCATTTTATCCTCATCCCTGTCCCATCGACATTCATTTCCCTGGTCGTCCTCCAGACTAGTGGCTCTCAAGAAGAATGGCACCTGAAGTAGCGTGGTTGTTGTCCTCTGGTTCGTACAATACTTAGACATTGGAGAAGTCTCGGTGTGACATCTTGGGTTTCTGCTCCTCATATCAGTGGCAGTAACCGAAAAAACCGAGTATAAACCAAGCCAAATAAGGGGAGTGTGAGGAGCATTTAATCCTTCTGGTTTGGGGCAGTCAATTCGCACATGGGACACTGGTGAGGGATAAGTTGATGGACGTTTCATTGAGCAGAGGTATTAAGGTCAAGCATTGGGATTTCAACAAAATGAGTACCTCGCATCATCTCTGCATTAGTATTCGGACCATCATCCTCTTTATAAGGAGTAGTAATGGTAAGATCTATCGTCTCATCAACTAGTTTTCTTCTATCCTGGAGGAGTTCTTAACGGTCTAGTGGCAGAGTCTGGTGATTTTGGCTTGCCGATGTATTGACAGAGTCAATGTTATTCGCATGGTGGTGGTATATATCACGGTGGTTTCAGAGGGCCACTGTGTGAAGAATTTGGGTGTTTAAGAGTGTGGAAACATATGCATCTCTTACAAGAAAGCATCTGTGAAATTTCTTTTCTTGGTCAGTGGTGCTTCTCAGTTAGAAATTGCAGTTTTTCATAAGAGTATCTGGTCCATTTCCAGGTCAGGTATTCTCTTTCTTTTCATGGAAAGCTGTCTGGTACTCCCATTCATTGTCATCATGGACGTGGTGAGCATTCCTGAGGAGAAGGGATCTATGTCAGGTCCTTGGGGTTGTCGCCAGCCTCGGACAGGCCACATGGTTGGGCGCAAAGCTTTGGATCGAGTGAGGCATCTTCAAGCTTGCGGCCAATGTGACAAAGAACATGAGGAAGTCAAGGAAGGGTTGGAAATTATGCAGAAGTGTATCCATAGGCACCAGAAGGAGACTGTGGCAATGCAGGAGCAACAACTTGAGAAAGACGAGTGAATTCGTCAGTTGGAAGATGAAGTTTACGCTCTGCGTCTGTAAATTGAACAACTCCAACTTAAGCTGAGTGAGAAATGTTTGAAGGCAGAGGAAGAAAATATTGGAATAGATCTTAACAGCCTTGTGCCAATGGAGGAGTAACCAATTCCTTCTACCCCTTTTTGCCAATTTTTGATGTCAAATTATACAAGTAAATATTTGTTGAACTAGTTCTGCAGGATTTATAGCTATAGGCAAGATTCGGGGGAGAATTTTGTAATTTTAGGCAAGAAAAATATGCGTTGGGTAGAACAAAAAGTATATTTAGAGGCCCTTTGGTGGCTCTTTGACACTATTTTATAACTTTCTTTGGCTTTGGAAGTGTACGAGCGTGGGTTAATATATATCTCCTACTTTTTTCGGTTTAAAAAAAAAATCCAAAATTAAAATAGATTTACATTGATTAAATCATCTTAAATATTTGGAAACAAGGTCATATACTTTTGATGTATGATTTAGTATAGACTTGAGTTTGCAATGTAACCAAATGTAGAATTTTGAGTTTAAGAATAAGAAAACCATTAAGTTCACTTGTTTAACTATAAATCTAACTTTTCTACCAAAATTATCAGTAATATTATGGCTCTTGTCTATAAATTTTATTAAAAATAGAAGAGGCAATGCGTTAATAATTTGTTACTTGTAAGTGAGACTATGCTTGTGAAATTGTGAGAAAAAACATTTATCAAAAGAGAGAAGTTACATGCAATATTAAACCTCTTTTAAATAAAGTGAGCATAAATATAATGAATGTAATTTAGATATTTCAATGGGATAAGATAAAATGTCTAGTTATGCCAAAGGAATATATTTAAAAAGGGATTTTGTTCAAAAGTTGTCATCCACCCAAAAAATGGACATCCTAAACCACAAGGTCCATTCTCATCATTTCGCAACAACTTTTCACCACCCGACATGTCCTTGATTGACTCATGTGACATGTTCCTCATGCCATCTAAGAAGATATGGTTCTATTGGTCCTTAACCAACTCCTATGACTTGTTCCCCATTCCATCTAAGAAGATCCAAGCTAATATTTTCTACCCAAAAACAATCATCCTAAACCATTGGGTTTGTTCTCATCCTTTCCTAACAATTTTCCTCCACCCCATATGTATTAGACTTACTCATGTCCCCTATTCCATGTGCTATCTAAGAAGATTGCATCCAATATTTCCATTTCAAACTCCTCTGACATTTTCCCCATCATTAGGGAATTTTGAGGTCTAAAATGGGTCTCTTAAGGAAATTAATATAATAATAGTTAAAATAATAAAATAAGAGATGAATTTTTAAAGGAAAAGAAAGAAACTACTTTTTTCTAAATGAATTTTTGGCTTATTTCCTTGTAGGTTTACTGAAATGTCAAGTTTTGTCTTCCATTAGATGCAAAATTTAATTTTGCAACTGAGTACACACTCTACATACTTTTGAGTAGACCCAAACTGATAAAAAAAAACAACAACAACATGAAAATGATGTGTTTCTTTTTTGTGCAGATCTACTCAAAAGTATACATTGAGTACTCATTAGATGTGGAATTTAACTCCAAATCTAGTGGGTTACTACACTTGACATTTAAGTAAACCTACAAGGAGATAAGCTAAAAATACAGTTAAAAAATTTGTTTTTTTTTCCATAAATATTTACACCTTGAAATGACATCATATTGAATACTATTGGGTCTTTTAAAGTAGATTTTATCAATACATTTTTTGTTCTAAGACCCATTTCCAACTTCAAAATTTCCCATTGGTCATCTAAAAAGTTTTGATCTAATATTTTTTGTTTAAAATCATATCAGTTCTGGTCAAATTTCATTATTGTCTCGAATTTGTATGAAGGACCTCCAAATTAGATATAAATTAAGGCCCATGTGACCATGTTTTAGCACATTTAACCTCTCTCTTTGCATTTGATGACATCTTTTTGAGCTATAATGTGTTCATTAGGAAGGTTTAGAGATAATGGCATATTGTGTGTCTAATATTATTTATTTTTGCATAATATTGAGAAAGTATTGATTAAATTCTGAATGAGATAACGAAAAAATTAAGATTTCATTACAAAAAAAATTAGAAAGAGAAATGAAAACACAAATACATAAATGCACTTAACAAAAAATCTTAGGGAAGAAGAAGACATTAGAAAATTTAAAGTGTCAAAAATCAACCCTCTAAAAAAAAGGGGTTGACATTACATCAACACTTTTCAAAATCAGCATGAAAATCAATAACATCTAAAAAAAATGTTCATACTTGATACATAAGAAAATTTAAAGTGCCAAAAATATGCTAAAAAAAAAAGGTGTTCCCTAGATCACCACTTTTCAAAATCGGGGATTTTTTGCTACCTCAAAAAAACGGGTACTAGGTAATTTTCCCATTAGATCGGTAACTATGTTTTTTCTCCCTGCTATAGGATATACCAAGATTGGATAATAAATGAACAAGATATTATGAAATTATTGAATATATTATGATGATCTAGTGATTGAGAAAATCTAGGAATATGCTCCCTATCATTTAATGAAGATTCGTACTGCTTGGAATCAAATCCATTTTTTGAGGGGCTTTAGAGGGGAAAGTTGTCTCCTTTCAAGGAGGATGCTTCCACATCAATTTGTATAAGTAGCAATTCGAATTTTCCAATAGGGCCATGTATTTATTAGTCTTCTTGTGAAGAAAACTTATTATTTAGCAGTTCTACTTTCATTTCCAGTAGGGATATATATTTGGATTGATTCAAACAATGAAGTTTTGTGTCATTTTTAGTGTATAAAGTTTGGTTTCCTTCATAGGACTTTGAGTATCATTGAGATTGGCCATCCCACGAGCCTTGGAGACATATTGTACAATTTCTTTATCTTCTTTGAATGTTTTGTTTACTTGCATCTCTTATTCTTGTTTTTCTTATTTTTGCATTTAGTATTCATGATTTATTTGTTGTAGGTTAGATTGGTTAAATGATTGAAGTAGGTTGTTTTTAGATATTTTACACATGTACAAGAATTGATGCATCCTTAGAAAAACTTTAAAAATTGATATTCATCATTGAACTACCTGGATTGGTTTACTAGTTCACAACCATGAAATTTCTGGAAGTATCTTGTAGTAAAATAGTAGTAATTTTCTGCTACATTTTAGCACATGTTAAGGAGATTCTTTCGAGTTGATTCCACTTGTATTGAAGCTTAAAAACATCAAAATTAATAACAAAAATTTACCCCACAACATTTTCATTTTATTATTCTAGGCATTTGGGTACTTAGACCAACTTACTAGTTCATTGTTGTGAAATTTCTGGTTCTTAGTACTAATTTTATGCTGAATTTTAGCTTGTGTTAAGGAAGCTCTTTTAAGTTGATTCCACTTATATTGAGTCCTAATAAAATTATAATTAATAACAAAATTTAACCCATAGTATTTGTAGTTGATCATGTTAGGCATTTGGTAGTTTAACTAGCTCATTGATTCTAGAATTTTTGGTTTCTAAAGTAGTAAATTTCTACTAATTTTTAGCACATATTAATAAGGTTATTTTTGAGTGGTTTCACTTGGATTAGAGTCCTAGGACATCCTAATTAATAAAAAAAATTACCTCATATCATTTGAATTTTATTTTCTTGGTCATTTGGTGAAGATCATTCGGAGGAAAAACTAGCTAGAAAACTTGTAACAATCCTGTAGCAGTTTGTTTTTGAGATCTTCCTTGCACAATTTCACTCCAAATTCATGGTAGAAGTATATTTATAGTCTATGAATACTCTGACACCAATTTGGTGGAGATGCGGCTTGGTTAAGTCATCATTTAGCTCTTGCGTCGTTTGCTTCTTGAATGTTTATTTCTGCAATTAGTCTAGATTTCATTTCCGCAATTTACTTTAAGCAAAATGTGATTTCCTTCATGCAAGAGTAATTTAGTACTCTTGTTTCCTACAAAATAGAATATATTTTCTTAGTTTTCATTGTTCTTTACATTTTTGTAAATAGAATAGATTTCCTTTATGTCATTTACTTTCCAACAAAAGTATAATAGATTTTCTCATTGTTATTTACCTTTTGCAACTTAGAATTGGTGGCTTACCTAGATCTTTGCTCATTTGAAATTGTTTTCATTATATTCTTTAAATTGAATCAAAAGGAATTAGACTATGAAGAGGAAGGTTTTTTTTGCACATACAGTGTTGACCCCTCTTAATTTTGTACAAACCCCGAGTTGATAATTTAAGTTGGTAGCCTTGAGAGTTGCAACATTCTTGTTGCAATACTGGGGATCATCACTTTTTGGTGCCTTTGTCAGAGAGGGTGTCAAAGAAAACACTCTCTTGTTCTTGGAATGATTCCTTTTTTCTTTTCTGCAATCATATTCACTACAAAAAAAAATACAAAAATGCATTAGGCATCTTGCATTTCATTAGCATACTCATTTGAAAAATTATGATATAAAAATAAAAATAAAATACTTCTCCAACATAAAAACCCCCCCATTTGACCATGTTGTGCAGTAAGAACCACATCACCATCCACTTTTACATGTAGAAGAAGAAAAAGTGACAAAGAAGGTAGAATAAATGGAAGGAGATGATGAAATGAGGAAGATCATCTTGGATTTCCCATTCAAGACATTGATATCATTGTTCATATGAAGAACATCCCTCCATATTTCCTTCCCAACTTACATGGTATGAGGTTAGAGGATTCAGAAACCTTTCTCTTTGAATTTGAGATACTTTGTATATCTTGTGGTTATTTATTAAATGCTCAAAAATTGAGATTGTTTCTGGCAACATTGAAGGACAGGGCACTTAAATGGTTCATGAGTTTGGGGACTAATTCAATAAGATCATGGAATGATATGAAAAGAATATTTCTAGAAAAACATAGAGATCGTGATCTTAAAGAGGAAATCTTTAGAATGACTAAAAAAGAAGATGAGAGCCTTGATGATCTAATAGAGAGATTAATATATAATGTTAAGAGGGAAAAATTACATCATTTAGGATTTGACACACTAAAAACCATCTTATTTAGAACAATTAGAGATGAGTGGATTGATATCCTTGATCTAATGAGTAGAGGTGATGTACATTGTATACCAATTATCATTTGAAGAAATTTGTGAAATATGAAAGCACATATTAAGAGGAAGGGCAAGAGTAAGTAAACCAACATCGAGATTAGTAAGTCAAGTTGAACTTGGTAATTTTATAGAGAACTTTAAAACCAAAATTCTTAGCAATGTAAGTGAACAAGTAGATATGTTAAGAATGCAAAATGGTAAAAAAGAAGACGTTGAAATTTTTGTTATTTGTGAAAATTCACATTCCACTAAAGATTTCCTATCATTACTAGGGTTGAAGGAAGCTTACCAGTGGGATAATGGAACAAATCAATTACCAAAGAATCTATGTTATGTAGCTCCAAGAATATAATGGAAACCTAGTCAACCCGATATGATCCAAAATCATAATTCACAATTTCAAGGTTATGCACAAGAATCTCAAAGTAATTGGAGCACACTCTTTCCTTAGCAACCTTGTCCATCTCAACCCCAAAACAATCTTGACAACAAGGTTGGAAAGTGCCTCATGGGAGAAATCCACAATATCCTCAATCTTTTCCTCAATATCCTCCATACCCAACTCCATGCTATCCATACCTTCCACCTTCACCTTCACCACAACCTCAACTGTTAGAAAATTATTAATATTACAAAGAAACGAAACACATTAAATATATTGCAGAAATACAAACACAGAAAACGCATAAAACAAGAGAGACACAAATATATGTGGTTCACCCAGTTTGGGATGCATCCACGGAGAAACAGCCAGTCCTTCCTTTTATATTATCCAACAAACTGAAAAGATACAACCTACAGCAGATCCGCTGTAATTCCCTCTTTGCTCTCAATCTCCTCTCTCTTCCTCTCTCAGAGTACTGGTCTACATAGACACAATACAATTCCCTCATATATAGTGAGGGGTTTCCTTCTAGGGAAAAAAACCCTAAATTAAACATAACTTCTACCATCAAATCTCCGCCTAATGAATGGCCCAGGTTGACTATGAAATTACAACATTTTGCAAGGAAATTTTACATCTATTTTTAGCTTTGGGAGCGCTGCCCCTTGGATCCCCCTTGCAGCGAATATTTTACGGGCGGCGTTGTCGCTTCATTATGAACTCGGGTCCAATGCGGCGATACCTTTGAATACAGAAGATAATCAGGCTCCACACCCAACATCAACCACATCCATCTCAAAGATCCAATCCCACTTAACTACTTTTACAACCATTTCCGAACCCAAACAATAAAGTAACTCAGTCCACTTACAATGTTGAGGTACAAAACTTCCAAACAATTTCTCTTGATCTAAATGGTATTCATCTTAGATCAAGAATATTATTGCGAAAAGGAGATTCTTCAGATGTAATTGAAGAAAAACATCAAGAAGAAGAATATTTTGAAGAATCATGTACTACATTTGATGGAGAGCAGCCATTGGAGCCTGAGATTGAAGAATTTATACTATGCTTCTCATCGGATCCTTTATGTGCTCAAGGGACTAATAAAAAAATAACAAAATATTCGAATGGCATGTAAGAAGAAGGCATACAAAATGATCCAGATGAGAAAGTGAACCAAGGGAATGACAACTATATTGAAATTTGGTTCTTGATAATCACTAAGTAGGAACAACACTCACTTCAATAATGTTTGGCATTATCAAATTCAAAGAAGTTGGTCTCTCATATTCAGGTACATGTCAACACATATATTTTGAGTCTACACATGAGTTTATCTGTCATCTTGTTATGCACATGGCTCCTTTGGAGGTGTTCCTATACTTGAAAAATATCTTCTTTTTTCAAGTATAGTAGGGTAGAAGAATAAAAAAACGAGAAAAAGAAAATAAGAGGAAAAAGATAAAAATCCAGGTGAAACCCTCCTTTGAGGCGCCTAAGATTGGCTCATTGATTGAAAACCTCCATGAGGTGGTTAGTGGGTTCGAAAGAAGAAAAAATAAAAAAGAAAAAAAAAATGAAATAAGATCCTAGTTGAAAACCGCCTCTGAGGTGCCTAGGCAGATCTACTGTTTGAAAACCTCATTGAGGCAGCCAATAGGCCTAGAAGAGAGAAAATGATGAGAAAAAAGAGAAAAGAATGAAAAATGAAAAAATGAAAAATTCCTTTTCTCTAGGTATCTCTCTCTAATATATGCAGGGTTTTTCCAACTTGCATAAGCATCAAGAAGTTGATCAGGAAAGCAAACATCTAGTTAAGGGTAGTCAACATTGAGTTTTCCACCTTTTGTACCAAGATGCTGCAACATGGCTAAGACAAATTCCATACATCTCTTTTCATGCTCACAAGGCATCCCCATGCCATTTCCCAACATTCCTAAGCCTTTCTTACTCATTTTCCTCATTGTCCTAAAGTGCTACAGGAAAGTTTTGTGCTGCTACAGGATTGTTAAAATACACAGGGAAAAATTGTTTTGACTATATCTCAAAAATCGTGCATCCATTGGCCAATTTGTTTTATGGGGAGATGCATAAGGAGGATGGCAACATGCTTAAGAAATTTTAGCAAATTCCAATGCATATTTTTTGAGAAATTAACTTCCATCACTTATAACCAATTTTCATTTTTTTCAAGATTCATGCATCTATTGGCCAAGATTTTTTATGGGGAGATACATAAGGATGATGGAAACATGTTCAATTTTTTTTAGGTGAATCTAATCTAATTTTTTAGAGATATTGATTAAACAAGTTTGCTACAGGATTTTCCTATATTGTTATTATATACTTATTTATGCAAGAAAAGGAGGAAATTTGTGTTTTTTCCTCTCAGGAATGAGGGAGAAGATCCACAATGGTCTTATCAACCACTGACCATCTCAGTTGGCCTTTTCTCCATTTCCATTTCCCTCTTTGTTCATCAAAAACCACTCCATTTAACCTTTATCCACCTTTCCTGCCACCACTATGTTCTCTGACACCCATCATTAGTCTTTACATGAATTATCAATTTTTTTCTAAGTGATGTTGGTGGGAATCAAAATTATTAGCAGGGTTTGTGTCACTTCTACAGAAAGACACAGTCTTGTAGCAGATTGCACATCCCTTGTCAGACCACAGCCAGAGCTCCAAATTTGGAAATCAATCACCCTAGGCATCTAAGGATTACAACCCTGATACTTGAGAACATATAAGACCTCTTGTTGAGTGCTACAAGATCATCATCAGTGAAGAAGAAGCATGCATGCAGAAGATCAAACACAGTGATTTTTGTAGCAGTAAAGCCTTGAAGCAGAATACCATAGATACAACACTCCAAAGTGTATTTGGTCACCTAGCCAAAAAAAACACCTAATTCCAAGAGTACATACATAAAATACAAAGGACTCGCATCATCGAAGTTTCAACCAATAGAAGGCATAAAAAATTCTTATATTTTTCAAGAAATTGTAGGAAGCTAGGGAGACAAAGCAATGACCTCACAGAAGATGCTCAGAAACAACCTCACCCATGTCCATATCTACTATGCAACCATTAAAGGATCAAGACATCAACAAGTAATCACCAAGTAAACATAGATATGCACTATCCTTTACCTCTCCTCTTTAGCGTACTATGGTTAAATAATTGTTGCCAATGCACGAGAGGGAAGGTTTTGTAAGTTCAGAGTGGCTTAGAATTCTTGACCACCCTCAAACAATGAGCTGAAGTTATCTTTCTCTCTCATCACATGTGGAGAAAATACAAAGTCAAAATGGGTTATGAGTACGAGGGTGGGCCATTGGGCCTATGATAGAAATTCGAAGGTGGTAGGTGGGGGCTAGCTAATACAATGCACTGAGCCCACCATCAAGCCAAAAAAGGGAATACAGCAGGCATGAGGTTCATTTATATAAGGAGTTTCATTCCAAAAATAGTAAAGGGGGCCACTACCATCATTGGAAGTTGAGCAGGCTACACCAAGAATCTCATAGGCTTCCATAGAGAAACTATAGGACCATAGACCAATTGCTATAGGAGTAAGACTGAGTGCTATAGGAGACAGAGTAGGTGCTACAAGAGATAGTATGTCTGCTACAAGATTGTCCTGAGAGGCAAAAAGGGGCCCTATCTTGGGCATTATTGGACACAAAACCCTATAATTTCAAAAGAGTCTACAAGGAAGGGATAAGTACTTGATCCTCATCACCTCTTGCAAGCAAAAAGTTTGTGAATTCTTGCAAAAATCCTTCATTGCATATCCTATAAAAGATCCTTGAAAACAAAAGAAATTAAAGTGTGAAGTTTTTCTCTTGTGAAGTTGAGCATTATAATAGAAAGATGAACTTGTCTTAAGATTGGCATGCAATTTTTTTCTCCCACCAAACCACCAATAACTTAAGCAGGCTAGAGCCTCATGTGGCACATAAAAAAAATTGTATTTTAAGTTGAGTCCTGCCAGTAGCATTGGAGTACAGGTTACCTGAGTTATTGCTTTAATAGACCATTATAGAGGGGCTATAAGACCTAGAAAGAATTGTTATAAGATCATAATAGATTGCTACAAGATCAGAACAGACAAATACAAGATTGAGACAATTTGCTACAAGATAAGACAGTGTGCTACAGGATCATTCCCAAGAGCCACAGGAAAGTCCAGAAGGATGTAAAAGAGCCTAATTTTGAGCAATTCCATCCACTAAACCCTATATTTGAATAGGAGTATCCAAGATAAGGGTAAGTGTGCATTTTTCTCTACCATCTATCGACAAGAAACCTGTGACACCTCTCATCCCCTCAACAGTGCATCCTGTAGCAAAATTATGATAACAGTTTTGGAATAAAAAAATTGAATGTGAATGTTTCTTTTGAGTTAAGCATGATAAGAAAGGAAATGGAATTGTTTTTTAGTCAAGTCTGAAGTTTTTCTTCCTCTAACCAATGTGAATAATTTTATCTTTTACCCCTGTTATGAAACCTTAACCACTCAGAAAATCTCTAAAATTGGTAGTAGATAGGGAGTATTGTTTTACTAAACTTCGGAAAATCACAGTGATAATCATGGGCGGGTGGATTTAATTGTATAGAGTCCATAGAATCATTAAGGATGATAATTATCATATGTGTTATGGAGAATGTTCAAAAACTTGTATCATGGGAAAACTTTGTGGCCATGGATAAGGAGGTTTTTCTTAAGACACAAGCACAAGCCTAATTAGAACCTCAAGAAAAGGATGGATATGTAGAAGAAGAAAGTAGAGAAGAAAAAGAAGAGGCTAGTGAAGAAGAGGAAGATGCTAGAGCGGGAGAATATGTGCCAATATTTCTTTTTAGGTAGCTTAGGATGTTAAGGAGGCCACCAGGGCCATGAATGAGGTACAGTTAAGTGACTAGCTTACTCAGACGATGAGAAACACTTTCAGTAGGGAGTATGATGGACCTCCAAATTAGATACAAATTAAGGCCCATCTGACCATCCTTCATAACATTTAACTTTTCTCTTTGCATTTGATGACGTATTTTTATGTAGACTCTGATTATATTGTGACCCCTTATACTCCTATATATACCAAGGAGCTCTTGTCATTTGTATCATCCAAGAATTGTTTATTTTGTGATGTAAAAGGAGGTTTCCCCCTCGAAGAGGCTTATTTTGAAATTGCTGATCTATTTCTTCTTCTATTTTGTGATTTGGTTACATAACATTTGGTATCAAAGCTTTGGATTCTAGGGTTTCACTGTTTCAAACATGCTATATTGGAAGTTTCACTATAACTTCTTTTCTATGAGGCTTCAGATGCTGAAATTTATACCATGTGGAGAAGAAATCTTGGTGAACTTCATGTAAAAAATTCAGATCTTGGTTCACTACATTTTCTGAGATATGATCTGAATAAGTTAAGGTTTTTGCATGCTCCAGAATTTAGTCTCAAACAGATGATCTAGGGAAAATCATCATAACTTCATCTTCAATCATCATATTTGAATTTTGTAAAACTTTAATGAAAGCGCACAAACTGTAGTTTTTCGTGTATCAATTTTAGGGCCAAAGACTGAAAATGACACATGGAATCCCTTACAAGTTCAATCTACTGAACCAGTCCATAATTAGGTCATTGTGGGAGATTTGGCATAAATTTATATTGAAGAACCAAATCTTGGTCTGACTTGTGGAATTGGGAAGAGGAATTAGAGGGATACCATAGGACAAAATTTCATACCTTGGGAGGTTGAAATGACAAAGATATAATAGTTTCAAGATCGAGCTCCTAAAAGCAAGAAAAAGGGGTGTATATTTATTTTGTATAAATTTTGTTTGAAAAATCAATTTGAATTAATTCAAAGGGAATAATGCAGCATATATATCATTGTTTGATTCCAAAATTCCTCGAAACACAAATATGGATACACCTAGTAAGCAACTAGAAAGCTCTACTATGACGCATGAAGAAGAGGAAGAAATGCAACATGATATATCAAAATTATGAGACCAAATGCAACAAATTTCGTTTTCGCAAAGAGTAACAAAAAATGAACTATAAACTAAATGGATAGTTTAAAAAACAGACATGGGAATTTTTAAAGTAGACATGGACATGATGAATGTCAAGTTCAAAGGGTTAACAAAGTTGTTACAAGAAAGGATTTGTTAGGTACCTATAATACTAGTGTATTCCCTTATTATTATTGTCATTGTAGCCCTTTATTGTTATTCTTGTGCCCATGTTGTCCCCATACTCTTATTATTGTGCCCCGTAGAATCCCACTATTGTTATTGTTGTGCCCTTACATTATTATTGTTATGTAGGCTCTGATTATATATTGTCCCCTTAGACTCCTATATATAGAAAGGATCTTGTCATTTGTATCATTGAAGAATTTTAAATTTGTGTAATGTAAAGGAGGTTTCCCCCTCGAAGAGGCTACTTTTGAAGCCGTTGATCTATCTCTTTCTTCTTTTTTGTGAGTTGGTTGCATAACATTTGGTATCAGAGCTTTGGATTTTAGGGTTTCGCTGCTTCAAACAGGTCATCATGGAATTTGCACTATAACATTTTTATACGAAGTTTCAGAAGCTGAAATTAAAACCCATTTGCGTCGAAATTGTGATGAATCTCGTGACCAAATTTCAGATCTTGTCTTGCTATATTTTCGGATATACGAATTGAGGAAGTTAGGATTTTGGCAGGCTCCCGAATTCGATCTCAAACAGGTCACATTGGGAAAATCATCATAACTTTCACTTTGAGCATTGGATTCGAATTTCATAAAAAAGTAACAGAAAGAGGACAGACAATAGTTTGTTGGGTATCATTTTCAGAGCTGAAGGTCGAAACAATGACACATGGCATGGCGTGCAAGTTCGCTCTATTGAACTAGTATATAATTAGGTCATTGCGGGATATTGTGCATAACTCTTTCTTGGAGAATCCAATTGTGATAAGACTTATGGGGTTGGAAATAGGACTCAGAGGGATATTACAGACCAAAGTTTCAGAACTTGGAGATTCGAAATTACATAGTTACAGGTGTTTCAAGATCGAGTTCATACAAAGCCAAAAAAAAGGTGTAGTTTGTTTTAAAATTTGCATAAGTTTTGTTTGAGAAAGTAGTTTGAAGTGATTCAAAGGGCATTGTGAAACATAATTATAATTCATTGATGACCCAAAGAAATAAAATGGAAACACCTAGTAAGAAACCTAAAATATCTACTATGACACATGAAGAAGAGGAAGAAATGCAACATGATATATCAAAATTACGAGACCAAGTGCAACAAATTTCGCTCTCACAAAAAGTAATTGAAGCCAAGATGGATGGTTTAAAGAGTGGCATGGAAGCTAAGAAGGATGGTATAGAAACAAAACTTAAAGGCAACATGGAAGATTTGAAGATAGATTTAACAAAGTTGCTACAAGAAAAGATTACTAATGGCGAAAGGGTAGTAAAGGAAACTCATGACGAGAACAAAATAAATGTTAGTCATGATTTCATAGACTCTAACATTGGATTGAAGACCCACCATGTTCCAAAGATCGATATGAGGAAGTTTGATAGAAAGGATCCCATAACATGGATGCTACAAATGGAGCAATATTTCAATCTCCATAATGTGCAAAACACACAAAAGTTACGAATTGCAACTTTATATTTGGAACCCAATCAGTTTGTATGGTATTGATGGATTTCTCTCGTAAGAAAATTGCCACTTGGGAATTTTTTACAAAAGAAATGATAACATATTATGAGAATACAAAAAGCAATACTTTTTTATCCAATTGATAAAACTCAAACAAAAGGGTTCAACGGTGGAGCACATTGAGGACTTCCAAAAATTGAATATAAGGGTAAAAGATATTCCAAAGGAGCATGTGATTGATGTGTTCATAGGGACTTTAAAGGATAACATCCAACATGAGGTTTGCCTTTGGGAACCTGATTCATTGGAGAAGGCATTCAGGTTGGCAAGAAAAAATGAAAGCAAAATTATGGTAACAAGGAAACCTACCACTCACAACTATAAAGATGGAAGCGTTGTTTCCCCTAGCCTTCCACAACCAACAAGGTTGACACCACAACAATTGGAAGAAAAAAGAGAAAAAGGGATTTGTTACAGTTGTGATAGCAAATACACTAAAGGTCATAAGTGTGCTGAGAAGAAATTATTTTACATAGATGGTGAAGAGGAGGAAGAAAAGGAACAAGAAACATCAAAAGAAGAGGATACGCACTAGGAAAAAACCCTAGAGAAAGGAGAAATGAACCAGACCATATCTTGTAATGCATTGGCCGGAATTACCACTCCTCAAACTATCAAGATAGAAGGACACATCAAGAAGAAAAATGTAATAGTGTTGATTGATTAAGGTAGTACCCATAATTTATTCATTGTACGATAGCCAAGGAATTGAATTGCTTCCTATATCCAACACGAGAGTTTCAAGTGATGGTTGCAAATGGAGGAACCATAAATTGCTCTAGAAAGTGCCATAATATCAAGTTATCCATGGAATAATATGTGTTGAATAGTCCAATTCTTTCCATTCCAATGGGTGGTGTTGATGTTGTACTATGAGTTAATTATTTGGGTACGATAGCTTTTAATTTTCAAGAACTTTTCTTGAATTTTTTTCAGAAGGAAAGGAAGTTGAATTAAGGCGTATCGCAAGGAAACCAGGAAAGATAATCAACTCTAATGGGATGACAAATCTTCTAAAGAAAGAATAATGATGTGTAATTACACAATTATGTTCGCTAAAGGTCCCACATCGAAATCATTTATTTCTCCAGATCTCCAAAAAGTCTTGGACAATCATTCCAAGGTATTTGAGATTCCAAAAGGCCTCCCACCTATTTGTGATCATGATCATGCTATTCATTTGATTCCAGGAAGTGTTCCTCCAAACATCAGGCCTTATAGATATCCCTATGCCCAAAAGAGTCAAATTGAATGTATGGTTGCAGAAATGCTAGACATTGGTATAATTCAACCTAGTCAAAGTTCTCTCTCTGATCCAGTAGTATTGGTGCACAAGAAGGATGGATCATGGCACACGTGTCCAGATTATAGGGAGATCAACAAGCTCACTATTAAAGATAAATTTCCCATTCCTGTCATTGATGAATTATTGGATGAATTACATGGAGAAATTTACTTCACCAAGTTGGACCTTCGTTCAGGATATCATCAAATCAAAATGAAGACTGAAGACATTTCGAAAACAACATTTAGAACTCATGAGGGTCATTATGAATTTTTGGTCATGCCTTTTGGCCTTACCAATGCACCTTCTACATTTCAAGGTTTGATGAACTCCATTTTCAAACCCCTCCTTAGAAAATTTGTGTTAGTATTTTTTGATGATATACTAATCTACAACAAGTCTTGGAAGCATCATGTTCAACATGTTGACAGAGTGCTCAAACTATTGGAGGAGAAACAATTATATGCAAAAACCTCCAAATGTTTCTTTGGAGTACAAGAGGTGGAATATTTGGGTCATATTGTATCTCATGGAGTTGTTAAGGTAGACCCTAGCAAAATTAAAGTCATTAAGGAATGGAAAATCCCCACATCCATAAAGCATCTGTGAGGATTTCTTGGGTTGACAGGGTATTATCGCAAGTTTGTTAAGAATTATGGGAGAATAGAAACACCTCTAACAACATTACTGAAGAAAGATGCATTTTCTTGGACTCCAAAAGCAACGAAGGCATTTGAACATCTTAAAGAGGCAATGTGCCAAGCACCAGTCTTAGCTACGTCAGACTTCACAAATTTTTTTATTGTGGAATGTGATGCCTCAAGAAATGGAATTGGTGTTGTTTTAATGTAAGAAGAAAGACCCATTTCTTTCAAAAGTTGTCCAATCAAAGGAAAGTATTTACACAAAGCTATTTATGAGAAGGAAATGTTGGCAATACTACATGCACTTAAGAAATGGTGACCTTACCTAATGGGAAGACACTTCAAGGTAAAAATAGATCATGATAGTCTTAAATACTTTTTAGAACAAATATTATGTTCAGAAGAGCAGCAAAAATGGGTCACAAATATGTTGGGTTATGACTTTGAAATCATCTACAAAAAAGGGAAGCAAAATGTTGTTGCAGATGCACTATCAAGAAAGGATGAGGATGTGGAAGCATTGCTTTGTGCCATTTCTATTATCCAACCAGATTGGATAAATGAAGCAAGGGATGAATGGAAGAATGACGAAGAAGTGTGGGAACTCATTCAAAAGTTGCAGCAAGATCCTATTACATCTGATACATTTAGCTGCAAAAATGATTTGTTATGGTACAAATATCGCTTATACCTCTGTAAGAATTCCCAACTCAAACAAAAGATTCTTCTGGAATTGCACACCTCTCCCTTTGGAGGGCATTCAGGATTTTTTAAAAATTACCACAGGGTTAAGAAGGAATTTTTCTGGGATGGCCTTAAATCTTATATTCAAAATTTTGTGGCGGAATGTTTGGTTTTCCAACAAAACAAAGTTGAGACAATTAAGACCCCGGGTCTATTACGACCTTTATCCATTCCAAGTCAACGTTGGGAGGAGGTTTCAATGCATTTTATCACAGGTTTACCCAAGTCCGAAGGAATGAGTGTCATCATGGTGGTAGTTGATATACTTACCAAGTATGCACACTTTTGTACATTATCTCATCCATTTAAAGCCAGTACAGTTGCTACTGGATTTATGGAAACAATTCAAAAGCTACATGGAAACCCAAATATTATTGAAAGCAACAAAGATCCTATTTTCACTAGAAATTTTTGGACAAAATTATTTTCTTTTCTGGGTACTCAGTTAACTCATCTTATCATCCTCAATCTGATGGCAAAACTGAGGTAGTGAACAAATGTTTGGAAGGATATCTTCGTTGCTTTGTATCTGATAAACAGACACAATGGATTAAATGGTTACCTTTGGCTGGATGGTGGTATAACACTTCCTTCCATACTGCAGCAAAAATGACCTCATTTATGAAACTTTATGGATATCATCCACTATCCATCACATCATATTTAAGAGAAAATTCTAAGGTTCAAGCAGTCGAAGATCACATTGAGCATCAACAAAAAGTTCACCAACTGTTAAAGGATAATCTCACTTTAGCACATAATACAATGAAACAAGAGGCAGATCAACATCGCAACAAAAGAAGTTTTGATGTAGGTGACTAGGTATTTCTATGACTACAACCATATAAACAAATGTCCCTCAAGCAAGCTAAGAAGGATAATAAATTATCACCAAAGTATTATAGTTCATACAAGGTGTTGCAAAAGATTGGTACTATGGCATACAAAATTGAACTTGCTGCATCTTCCGAGTGCACCCAGTTTTCCATGTTTCATGCTAAAAGAAGGTTATAGGTGACAAGCTCCGAGTTCAAACAATATTACCAGAACTTGATGAGGAAGGAAAAATCATATTGGAACCTGAAGCAGTCACAGAAACAAGAACTCGATAGCTACGAAATCGATCAATTTCAAAGTATCTCAACAAGTGGAAGAACTTACCCGCTGAAGATTCCACATGGGAGGATGAGAATTTTATACAGAAGCATCCACAACTACTCAAGCGTTGAGGACAACACTTTTTTGAAGGATAGGGGCATGTTAGGTCCCTATAATACTAATGTATTCCCTTATTATTATTGTCATTGCAGCCCCTTATTGTTATTGTTGTGCCCATGTTGTCCCCATATTGTTATTATTGTTCCCCATAGAAGCCCACTATTGTTATTGTTGTGCCCTTATATTATTATTGTTATGTCGGCTCTGATTATATTATGACCCCTTAGACTCCTATATATCGAAAGGAGGTCTTGTCATTTGTATCATTGAATAATTGTTCATTTGTGTAATGTAAAGGAGGTTGCCCCCTTGAAGAGGCTACTTTTGAAGTCGTTGATCTATCTCTTTCTTCTATTTTGTGAGCTGGTTGCATAACAGGTTTCCAAATGGTGACAAGGTATTCCACGAAAATCATGATGGGGATAAAAGGAATATGAATTATGATTTTAGAGACTCCAATGTTGGATTTAAGACCCATCATATTCCAAAGATATATATGAGGAAGTTTGATGGCAATGATCCGGTAACATGGATACTAAATATGGAGCAATTCTTTGATCTACATGATGTGACACACACACAAAAGGTGTACATTACGTATTTATATTTAGAACAAAATCAGTTTGTGTCGTATCGATGACTTTGTTCTCGTAAATCAATTTTCACTTGGACAATTTTTGTGGAAGAAGTGGTAGCATATTATGAGGATATAAATATAAATACCTTCTTTAGCCAATTAATAAATCTAAAACAAAAGAGTACAATCACAAAGCACATTGAGTACTTCCAAAGATTGAATATCAAAGTAAACAATATTTCAGAGGAGTATAGGATTAATGTCTTCATTGGGAATTTAAAGGATAACATCCAACATGAGGTTTGCCTTTGCAAACCTAATTCATTGGAGATGACATTCAAGGTGGCAAGAAAAGTTGAAAGGAAAGTAACAAGGAAGTCTACCACTCACAATTATAAGATGGAAGTTTTGATGCTCCTATCCTCCCACCACCTTAAAGGTTGACACTACAACAACTAGAGGAAAAAAAGAGAAAAAGGACTTTGTTATAGTTGTGATAGCAAATACACTAAGGGTCATAAGTGTGCTGAGAAGAAATTATTTTACATAGATAGTGAAAAGGAGGAAGAAAATGAACAAGATGTTGTTTTTCCATTATCCTGGTGTCTAGGATAGAATCTTAAATCACTTATGCTACCAAACCAAGAATCAAAACGAAACTACTTTGCGCAATGAAATATAAATAACTAGTAAATCTACTAATGCACAAAATATACACAAATTATGTATAATAACCTAATCTTTGTTATATTAATCCAACTAAATAATACAACAGTCTAGGGCTCCCATACCAGGCATAACGTCCCTCAAATATACACAAGTATAAGAATACACAATACAAGATACTCTGACAATCTAGCTGATGTAGCATGCAATCACAACTTATTTTTCATATCTTGTACACCTGCGGGTCCTTTGCTTTCGTTTTGCAGCACCTGCCTCTATCAATTCTCCAAGTCCATCTAGACAATGAATCTCAGCTATCCAATATTCCCTCTAGCTAATCATAAGTCCATCTATCATCAACACATAGGGTCTTCACGCTCACTAGTTGCTCCTTCTTCCTTCAAGGCCACAACACTTGAGACTTTTTCCCACTGCTACTCCTCAACTATTTTGGGACTTGCCTTCCCAATATAGTCTTCTTGTGTTGCTCTAATGAACACTAACATATGGCAGGATGAATTCCACCTCTCATCATCAAATTTCGCTTCTCCAATAATGAACACAGGCTACAAAAAAATGCTCCTTTTGGTTGGCCAAACCTTGAGCTCCTTCAACTACCGCTCCTAGCAACCACCTTCGTCCATCAAAGTGCTACACTGTGATCCTCTTGGTCCACTCTCACACTTCCCTCCAACAATCAATGAGTGTACAATACCAAAAACATCCACTAGAATCCAATCTCAACACAAACACATCAAACCATACCTCACAACTGCACTGGAAAAATCCATGTGACTCTCGCGATTGTTACGGGAAAACATGCATGACTCTCACGGTTATTCTGGGAAAACCCACGTGACTCTCATGACTTTTCAGAACAATCTTGCATGGCCCTTGCACCTGTCTTGAACTCAAGCAGCCCGAACCCAAAAACAAACTTCAATACTCCATGTCTAGTTGGGGCTTCCTCATTTTAAATTTTACACTACTCTATGTTGTTTCAATCAACAATATTTCAACAATAATTAATCTTTCTAATCATCAAGAGTAATTGAAGATAGAATAGTAAATGCAGTGACAAAGGAAACAATCAACACATCAATAAGAGACACCATATTTTTGGTCAATGACCAGGGAAAAACCCACTATGGGGAAAACCCTTTGAAATTCTTCTTATTATTATATTGTCAAAAAATGTTTAGCAGAGAGTACAATGAGCCTAATACAAAATAATCCAGCAAAATTAACCCAATAAAATTTAGAAATATGTTCCCAGCATCAATATATATCGTAGACAACGTCTCTTGTCTTTGATCAACTTCGGTCAGCTGCGTCAACTGTCAATTTTTTTCCCTAGTTTCCAGTGGCATGGAGGAAGAGACATGCTTGTGATTGAGAGATTTTATTCACTAGATTGGGCTTGTAAGCCTTCGACTACAATCAAAATTTCCTTTTTCAAGTCTGCAACTGTGACCCAAAACCCTAGAAACACATGCAAGCTTCAGACCTTGTAATCTTGGACCTGTGCGAACCAATTTCCTCGACCTCGCCTTAGACCTGTGTGAATTGAAGAAGAGAAGAAGAAGATGCTTGGTGATGTTCAAATGAGATTGAGGTCACTTGTATTTATAGGCTTCGAAGGGTGACCAATTTCTTGTTAGGCCCAACCTGTCCAAATGTGCATATGTGAGCTTTTCTTCATAAGTTCACTTTCCCTTATCCGATTTGAGTGCTTCAATAGTCAAAATTGGTCCTCTCAAAAAGAGTAATTTGGTCCCATAGTTGGAATTTGTCACTAAGCTGCCAAAATTAACACTCCCTCTTAGCTAGGGAGAAATTCCAAATGCATCATGTCATGTGTATCTTGTTGTCATATCACGTCCCATCTCTTCTCAACTCTATCTCCAGAAACATTCTTGAATCTAAAGAAGAAGAATCAGGAAGCATTAGTTTCCACCCTATATAACGTCAAAGAGCACATATCAATCCAAAAATAATATCAGGGAGCCCATCTCAACCTAAAACCACATCTAGGAGCACATCTCAACCTGAAATCTCATGGGGGAGCTAACCATCTACAACCCCATATAGAGAAACAAGTGATATTGGGGAGCACATATCAACTCATCCTATTTCCCACTAATATTCCCAACAATTACCCTCAAGAGTCATGTGGTAGAACACCTGCATCATAATAAACTTGGGTTGTACAACCCCAAGTACACTCTTAACCCGTTGGCCAGACAAGGATTGGTAAACCCAACAAGCCTAGCTTGTGGGTATGATGCCATCTTGGGTATACTCTACAAATACCAAGATAGGGGAAAAAAATCTCTAACCCTATGGGTAAAAGACAAGGGAGCAACATCTACGACCCTATTGTCTAGATATCCCTCAACCCGAGGAGTCATCCATCTCAATTCCTCACCCTGGGAGCTTAGATAGGGGGGAAGAGTCAGCGCATTGTTCTCAATCAATGATGTCGCTTATCAAGAGGGGTCACATCCATTAGTCCAAGTTTCTCTCTGAATACCAAGAACTTCCCTTTTGACAAATACTTGGTAAGAATATCTGCAATCTGCTCATTTGTCGATATATGATGGAGTCGAATGACTCCTCTCTACACCATCTCTCAAATGTAATAATATTGAATATCTATGTGCTTGGAGTTGTCATGAAATACAAGGTTCTCTGCCAGACAATTCCCACTCTTGTGTTGATTTGGGGTAGCATCGGATGTGATCTAGCCATGAAAATTGGTGGAGAGGCTAAAGAACATGATATCTCCAAGACCCAAAATGGTTTGGGTAGATTCTACCCGGTTAAGGATATATTAAAAAATTAATATTTTTAATGGAGTTTCTAAGTCTAAACTTAGCAAAAATAAAATATTAATGGATATTAATATAAAATTGGGTTAGAAGGTTCTAAAGGACATGGATCAAGCCAAATCTAATCTTAGCCATTGATTAGAGATGTAATCTCGGTCGTTGAAGGACCAACAAGAAAAGTATAAGAGGAGGCTTGAGGTTGAGTTGGAGAACACACTAGAGTGATCAGTCATTCGATTTTATAGAGCGAGGTTTGCTAAGATAAATCGAATCAGTGATCAGTTTGTAGCAAGGGGCAATGAGTACGAGGCAGAGAGACAGAGATAGTGTCGGAAGATCTTCGCAAAGGCAGAGAGGAAGACACAGAGCCAGAGGGAGCCACGCAGAGGCTAGCAGGGACTGCACAGAGGCTAGAAGGGCCTGCATCATCCACGTAGATGCTACAGGAGTGACGCAAAAGACCAAAGAGGTTGCGCAAAGCCTCAGAAAGCTGACATGGAGGGTTTTAGGCTGACGCAGAGGCCAGGAGGGCTAACGCTGAGCTTCAAATTGTGCTAGAGAGGGTTTCGTGGGGCAGACTTTCCAAATATATGCTTCCAAATATAGAGGTATTACTATCAGATTATTTTCTCTTTCGAGTGAGCTAGTTTGCCAACAAGTTGTACTCAGAAAGACTGCATAATAATATAACCCTCAAAATTGCTGCACTGGTTTTCCCAAGATGGGTTTTTCCAGGGATGATTGTCCAAAAATAACGGTGTCACTTGTGTGTTTGTCTATTTCTTTCAGTTGTTGATCTGTATATGGTTGAGATTGTATTGTGTTTATTTCAGTGTTTACATGGTTAAATAGCTTGTTAGTAATTAAACAAGTAGGCGAAATAAACCAGAGAATACATATAAAATTTCTAACAGGTAATACTTATAAATTTCAACACGGTATCAAAGTGTTGCAGATCATAGGAGAGCTGAAGGCGCAAACTGAATCAGAGCATTTGTAGTAGAAACAGTTGTCCTGAGTGACAAAAGTTGTTCCTAGCAGAAAGTAGCAGAGAAGGGTTGACACAGAGAGACTGCGTCATTAGTTCGAGCCAGAGAGAGGCCAGCGCAACGGTTGAGGAGGGAAGAAGGGGCTCACGAAAGGCCATGCAAAGACCAGGAGGGTTGACACAGTTGGTTAGCATAGCAATCCAACCAAAGCCAGGATTGCGCAGAGCCTAGAGGCTCAGTCCTTGAGTTGTTGGGGCATAGGAAGATGTGGGAAGATTGTGGGGAGTGAAGCTGGTGGGGTGTTGTTGTTGTCGAGACAGAACAGTACCCAATGGGGCAAAACCAAGGTAGAGGGTGTCACTACCTAGGAGTATTTCCAGCCAAGGAATCCAGATCAGTGTTGCAGAAGCATAGGAGATCAAAGAGGTGTGATTCTTCGGTTGGAAGGAGGATTTCTAGGAGGGAATCGAGACTCAAAGGGAGTCTAGCAGAGAACTTCTAGGCGGAAGTTGAGACTCAGAGGGAGTCAAAGAGAGAACTTCCAGAGGGAAGTAGAGAATTGGAGGAGTGAAAAAGAAGAGCAGAGAGATGGTCATGAATGGACTGAGGGATCAGGACAAGCTGGATGAGGCATCCAACTTTGTCATCTCGAAGGCCAGGATCTTGTCCGTTCTAGATAGACATCGCAGCAAGGCCTTCACCTTGAGAACCGTGGTTATCCCAGTTGACCCAGCTGAAAATGAAAGGTGTGAAGATGTGATGGCCAAGGTGAAATGCATAATCCTTGATGGGGTCAAGGATCATGTGGTCTAGCATATTGCCGAGAAGGAGATGGTAAAGGAAATGTGGGATACCTTGAAGACATTGAATCAACACACTTCCATGCAAAGGAAGATGTTACTGGAGAATCAGTTATGGTCATACCAGATGCAGAAGGGGGAGAATATAGATCACTTCCTCATCATGTTGAAGGAGATCCAGGACCAACTGGCTTCCATAGGGGCCACGCCAGATCAAGAGTTGATGGTGAGGACCACTCTAAACGCAGTCTCCAAGGAGTGGGAGACATTTTTCCAGAGTATTCTGGGTAGAGCAAATCTTCTAGATTGGGAAGAATTGTGGGCGAATCTTTGCCAAGAATAGATTAGACGACTGACCAAGACAGGAAGTAGCAGCAAAGGAGCCCGGGTCAAGACAAAGGAGGAAGAGGATGCAGCTCTGGAATCTGCAGGGAAGCAAGAGAAGAGGAAGAAAAAGGACCTCTCCAAGATAAAGTGCTTTAACTGTGGCGAACTCGGTCATTATGTGAACGAGTGTCCAAGGAAGAAGATTAAGGGAGAGGTGTCTGACTCCAAGGCAATGCCAACGGACACGGAAAAGGAGGTAGAGGAAGATGACGATTGTGCCATGAGTGCTCATGTACCTATAGAGAAGAGGTAGGGAGACATCGAGCTGTAGTTAGGAAGACTACAGGCGATGAGGGGTAGGATCCTTGAGGTGCCCAAACTCTTGGATTATACCTGGCTATGGGATCCCCGAAGTGAGAGTAGGAGGATGGTAGATGTCGGTAGAAATGGACATGGATGAAGCGGCAAAGAGTGCTAGAAGTGCAGAAGTCCCTTGCAGCACAGAGAGGTTGCAGCAGTGTAGGATGGCACAGAGAGGTATGCAGCGGTGCGAGAGGCATAGAGTTGTTGTAGCAGTGTAGAGGCAGTAGAGGGAGCACGAGATAGTAGCAGAGAGAGCTTCAGCATCGGGAGTGTTTCTAGCCTGACAGGGATGTTAGTAGTTGGGTGGATCAGTTACTTACTTCTCAGTAACTGAGTTGTAGATCAATAGAAATAATCAGCAGCACGATGAAGCATGATGAGAGGGGGTTGTAGTGCAGATGTAGTGTTGGGAGAAAGGAATAGCAATAACACAGATGAAGAGGGAGATGTTGTATAGATGTAGAAGTGGTAGTGGCAGAGCCATGGCCAACAATACAGGATGCAACAGTGCAGAGGATGTTGGGTGGGGAGGCCTAGCATCAACATAGGTACCAGTGCCATATAATTAGGGTGATGCTCAATGTGGAGTATTACTAGAGTACAGTCCTTGCTAAGAGGGAGTGTTTATTTTGGGTAGCATCAGATGTGATATAGCCATGAAAATTTGTGGAGAGGCTAAAGCTCATGAGATCTCCAAGACCCAGAAATGGTTTGGGCAAATTCTACCCGGTTAAGGAGATATTAAAATAATTAATATTTTTAATGGAGTTCCTAAGTCTAAACTTAGGAAAAATAAAATATTAATGGGTATTAATATAAAATTGGGTTAGAAGGTTCTAAAGGACATGGATCAAGCCAAATCTAATATTAGCCATTGATTAGAGATGTAATATCGGCCATTGAAGGACCAACATGAAAAGTATAAGAGGAGGCTTGAGGGTCAATTGGAGAACACACCAGAGTGATCAGTCATTCAATTTTCTAGAGCGAGGTTCGCTAAGAGAAATCAAATCAGTGATCAGTTTGCAGCGAGGGGCAGTGAGTATGAGGCAGATAGGTAGAGATAGTGCCAGAAGACCAGAGCAGAGGTAGAGATAGTGTTGGAAGACTAGAGCGGAGGCAGAGAGGCAGACGCATAGCTAGAGGGAGCCACACAGATGCTAGCAGGGACTGTGCAGAGTCCAGAAGGGCATGCGTCATCCATGCAGAGGTTCGAAGAGTGATGCAGAAGACCAAATAGGCTACTTAGAGCCTCAGAAGGTTGACACAAAGGGTTTCAGGCTGACACAGAGGCCAGGAGCACTGACACTGAGCTTTAGATTATGCTGGAGAGGGTTTCGTGGGGCAGACTTTCCGAATATCTACTTCCGAATAGAGAGGTATTACTGCCATATTATTTTCTCTATCGGGTGAGCCAGTTTGGCACCTAGTTGTACTCAGAAAGACTGCATAATAATATAACCCTCAAAATTGTTGCACCGGTTTTCCCAAGTTGGGTTTTTCCGGGGACGATTATCCAAAAATAATAGTGTCACTTGTGTGTTTGTATATTTCTTTCAGTTGTTGATATGTACATGGTTGAGACTGTATTGTGTTTATTTCAGTGTTTACATGGTTAAATAAATTGTTAGTAATTAAACAAGTAGGCAAAATAAACCAGAGAATACAAATAAAATCTCTAACAGGTAATACTTAGAAATTTCAACATCTTGTTGTTGCCATATATCATTGTAGTGTCTAGGACCTGCTCAAATAGATCTCCAAAGAGATTCCTCAACCAAACTGCTTTGCAGCTAGCCATGTTAGTGGCAATATAATTTGCCTCGGTAGTATTCAGTCCTACAGACTTCTGCTTCCTGCTCATCCAATATATCATGGAAAATCTAAGGCTAAAAAACATCCATACGTACTCTTCCCATCGATAACATTTCCTGCCCAATTAGCATTGGTATATCCATGAAGTCGAACATATCTGGTAGAATATCTCAAACCAAGGGTGATCGTCCCATGCAAATATCTCAGAATGTGTTTGGCAGCAATCCAATGAGCATGGAGAGGTTCGGTCATGAATTGACTCAATGTGTTCACTGCATAACATATGTCTGGACGAATTTTCACTAAGAACATTAGAGCCCCAATCAATTGTCTATACTTGGATGAATTCACCAAATCGAGTCCTGGATCTTCTCCACATAACTTCTTGAAATTCATTTCCATCAGTGTCAGCAAGGATTTGCATTTTGTCATTCCAAATCTCTCCAACAACTTCACGACATAATTTCCTTGTGAAAGGTAAATCTCACTAGGACTTTTCCACATCTCAAGGCCTAGAAAGTAGTTCATGATTCCAAGGTCCTTCATCTCAAATTCAGAGGCTAGCTCCCTCTTACACTCGATCATCAGGGGCTCACTACATGTCAAGAATAAATCGTCAACATATAAAACCAAAATAAATGATATATCTTGGACTACCTTGAAGTAGAGGTTTGGATTGACATTTCTTCTTGTGAATCCTAACTTCACTAGATAACTAATTATGTAGGTGTACCATGCTCTGGGGGCTTTCTTCAAACAATACATGTCTTCTTAAACCTGCAAACATGTGTCTTTCAATCTTCTACTTCAAATCCTTGTGGCTGCTCAACGCACACTTCTTCCTATAAGATGCCATGGAGGAATGAAGTCTTCATGTCCATCTAATGAAGAGTCCATCCTTGACTTGAGGTAAGGCAAATAATCGAATGAACGGTTGTATATCGAGCCACAAGTGCAAATATATCGTCATAATATTCTCCCTCTTTTTGGGAGAATCCTCAGGCCACAAACCTTGCTTTATATTTCTCAATACTACCATCAACTCCATGATTGATCTTGAATAACCACTTTGAAGTCACCACATACTTCCCCTTTAGTCTCAGCACAACATCCCATACATCATTCTTCATAATTGATTTATATTCTTCAGCCATAGCATCCTTCCATTCTTGTTCTTTCATGACTTCTTCAAAGGTGGGAGGTTCGGCTTGAATCATAGTGCTCATAGCTGTAACATATCCTTGGTACCTGCATGGATTCTTACTTTCTCTTAATGATCTTTGAATGAGAACATGTCTCTTGTCATCCTGTAATATGTCACAAAAGCAAAGTGGTATCTTCTTGGTGGGAGGATCACATGGAGGAGGATTTAAGGGGTCCATGGGCTCCATGTGATCATCAACAATATCTCACTCAGATTTAGGTACGGAAGGACCATCTAGAATATCCATATCATCATTCTTCTTCTCACGATAAGGAGTCAGAGGAAGGCCCCTTTCTTTCCTAAGGGTATCATCTTCATCAAAAATTACATCCCTACTAATTTCAACCTTCCTTTGACCAGGAATATATATTCTAAATGCTTTAGAATTTCCACAATATCCAATGAACGCACCTTTTCTTCTTGTGGCTTCCAACTTGTTTCTTTTGTCCTTCAGCACATGATAATATACGGGGAAGCCAAAGATACAGAGATGGTCAACATCAGGCTTGACACTTGTGAACACTTTTTCAGGGATCTTGTTGTCCAATACTTGATGAGGTACCTTGTTTTGAACATATACGATAATATTAGTTGCTTCTCCCCAAAGAAACTTTGACAACTTTTGGTCATGGAGCATGGCATGTGCGGATTCTATAATAGACCTATTCTTTCTTTCATCTACTCCATTTTGTTTATGTGTATAGGGCACAATCGTCTCTTTCTTCATACCTTCCTTCTTACAAAAATCAATGAACTCCTTTGATATGTACTCTCCACCATTGTTAGACATTAATATCTTGATTTTCTTCCTTGTTTGATTTTTTACCAAAGCTTTGAACTACTTGAACATTTTGAAGGCTTAATCCTCGTGCTTCAAATAATATATCCATGTATTCCTTGAGAGATCATCAATGAAGGTTATGTAATAAATATGGCTACCAATAGAATGCATGGGAATCAGGCCACATATATCGGAATAAATGAGATGGAGGATGTCATTTTCCTTGTTCTCACTAGAGGAGAATGGTCCCTTTGTCTTATTTCCACTAGCACAACCTAGACATACTCCATCATGTTGGTCTTGAACATCAAGAATACCAGAGACCAATTTCTTCAATTTTGGAAGAGCATCATAATGTAGATGGGACAATCCTCGGTGCCATAGTTCACTTAGCTGATTTGTATCATGGACCAATGTTAGAAGAGGTATTTCAGTAACCCTGTAGAGTCCTTTAAATATTGATCCCAATGCAAACGCATCTCTCATAGGTGATCCAATAAGACAAGTAAGAACCCTTCCCCTAATGAAGGCGACCCTCATCCCTTTGTCTTCTAAAGCATATATTAAAACCAAATTCTTCTTTAATCATGGTACATACATCACATCATGGAGCACAACAGATTCCCCAGACTCCAAATGAAATTTGATGGACCCATAACCTTTCACGAAATGAGTGGAGTTGTCTCCAAGAATACTTTTCCATTACGGGAGAGGTCTAAAATGGGCCTCCTAAGAAAATTATAAAATAATATTGGAAATAATAAAATTATATTAGATTACATCATCAAATTTTAGAGGGAAAAGGAAAAAAATATTTCTTCAACTTGTATTTTCAACTTATCTCCCTATGGGTTTACTCAAATTTCGAGTGGAGACACTCATTAGGTGCAGAATTTGATTCATCATCGAAGGAGTACCCATATTGCATACTTTCGATGGACCTTTCTACGCGAAAAATGAGAAATACATTAAAAACGTGATTACAATTACATTTTTTCCTATATTTCTCATTTTCGTGTAGAATGGTCCATCAAAATTATGCAACATGGGTACTCCTTGGATGAGGAATTAAATTTTGCATCCAACGAGTATGCCTGCTCGAAATTTGAGTAAAACCTGAGGGAGATAAGTTGAAAATACGAGTTAAAAAAGTAGTTTTATTATTTTATTATTTTTTAATCTTTTTACTTTTTTACTCCAAAAATGGTGAATCATCCCCCATGGTTGACATCATCATCTTGAATCCTATTGATTCTTATAAAGTTTATTTTGGTTGTACATTTTTCTTAGCAGCCCCATTTTAGACCTCAAAATTCCCCTAATGAAATTTGACTCCCTCTCTACCAACTTAGAGAGAATTTATTTATACCTAGAGAAATGATGAGTGGCCCCACTATCAACCAACCAACTATCCCACAAATATGGAGGATAAGAACTAGTAAGAGCAAAAATAAGAATATATTCAGATTGTTTTCCAACATTACTTTCATACCTAGAGTATCTTGACTTCTTTTGAGGACGACGATATTCTTCATGGTCACTTGCAGTATCTCTTCTTCTTCTTTCATCTCTTCCATTGTGATCATTCCTTCGGTCATATCTTCTTCTTCAATCATTAAACTTGTTGTTGTTGCTTCTAGTGTTGTAGCATGGACCATTGTTCTTCTCAGGGAAATCTCAAGTATAATGACCCTTCTTGTGACAATTGTAGCATTCAATGTGAGATGATGTTCTATCATTCCTTCTCTTGGCATCTAGAGGTAGAGGCTTTCTTGAATTTGATGGACCTCCTTTTCCTTTCTTCTTCTTGTTTTGAGTGACGAATGTAATAATATATCCCTCTTCGTGCTTTTGAATCCTTCCTCTTGATATCATCCTTGATTCTTCTTAAGTGAGCTTTCCAGCAATATCATGAAATGACACGAAGACATTGTTGTTGCTTGTGGTAGTGATGAAGCTTTCCCAAATGGGAGGGAGACCTCTAAGAGTTATGATCACCAATTCCCTGTTAGCAACAATTTCCCAACTCTTTACAATTGATCTCTAAGACGAGATATCCTCATAATGTAGGATATCGCAGACTCTCCCTTGTTCATATTTGTGTCTTTGAGTTGATCTTTCAAGGAGATTATTTCATTAAAATTGTTGACTTCATACATGCCAACTATCTTATCATACATGTCCTTAGACTTCCTCAAATTTTCAACATATGCAAGTAAATTATCTTGTAAACCATCAGCTATAATTTTCTTTTCTTTTAACTCACCTTTCTTGTACTTGTTTTTGAAAGAAAAAGAAACATTCTCCGAAGGCTCAGGTACTTTTCCTTGAATGTATTCCAAAACATCATTGTTATTGGCTATGATATTCAACTTGATCTTCCATGCAACAAAGTTAGATGAGTCACCCAACTTCCCATGTTCCTTGAAGAAAGAGGAATACATCTTGACTTTGATTAGATAGGCTCCTTCAACTTTCTAAAGATGATTTCTTCAATGTTTGACTCCTTTTGGGATTGTCCTTCACCTTAGCTCTGATACCATGTTAATTTTTACATTGTTGTATGTTGTTTCAATTACTTTAGCCCAATTCAATTCTTCAATCAATAGTATTTCTACAATAATTAATATTGCCAATCATCAATAGTAATTGAAGATAGAACAATAAATGCAGTGACAAAGGAGACAATCAACACATCAATAAGAGACGCCATATTTTTGTTCAATGACCAAGGAAAAACACATTATGGGGAAAACCCTTTGAAATTCTTCTTCTTATTAGATTGTCAAAAAGTGTTCAAAAAAGAGTAAAATGAGCCCAATACAAAATAATATAGCAAAATTAACTCAATAATATTCAGAAATATGTTCCCAGCATCAATATATATCATAGAGAGCTTTTCTTGTCTTCAGTTAATTGCGGTCAGCTGCAGTTAAGTCTTAATTTTTTCCCCTAATCTTCAGTCGCATGGATGAAGAGACATGCTTGCAACTTAGAGATTTCATTCGCTACCTTGAGCATGTAATCCTGTGACTACAGTCAAAAATTTCCTTTGACAAGCTTGCGACTGTGACCCAAAATCCTATAAATACACGCGAGCTTCAGACTCTATAATCTCGGACTTGTGTGAACCAATTTCCTCGACCTCGCCTTAGACCTGTGAAAACTAATAAATGAAGAAGAGAAAAAGAATATTCTTGGTGATTTCCAAATGAGCTTGAGGTCACTTGTATTTATAGGATTCCAAGGGTGACCAATTTCTTGTTAGGGTCAACCTGTCCAAATGTGCATATGTCGGATTTTCTTCATAACTTCACTTTCCCTTATCCTATTTGAGTGCTTCAATAGTCAAAATTGGTCCTCTCAAAAAGAGAAATCTAGTCCCATTGTTGGAACTTGTCACTGAGCTTCCAAAAGTAACACCTCAGATGTGATCTCTATGAGAAAGATGCACTTTGGATGTGTGAAATTCCTCCCAACTCACCTTATATTTATACAAAACATAAGGGATTCATGTGGTTTTCTTCAACATGTCTTTTGTCTCTCTAATACACCAAGATGAATTTCTCTAGGTGCCACAAAACCCACCAACAACTTCAAAAATTAATATCTCATGATAGACAACTCAGATTTGAGTGATTTTCATTGCTCCTAGTGCTTTCGGGGTCCTCTATCATTTCAAATCATCACATGTCCAAAACTCCTCACATATTTACACCCAAAATCTTGAGTGAAAATCCCACATCTCGGGTTCTAAGCCCACAAATCCCTTTTTGTGGCACTCCAACCTCCAAACCCTAAACCCTATGGTTTGGAGTACCTCCCAAGTTACCAAAAATCAACACTTCCTCTTAGCAAGGGAGGTACTTCCAAGACTAGGAAGTAGATCGTCATATTACTATCAATGCTTGCAACACTCCCCCAACTCCTGGCACCCACAACTGCAACACTCCTTGAAGCATGGACTATGCCTCTCTCAGAAGTGTCACTATTACTGGAAGCCTCTTGCTTCTTCTTCTTCTTATGTATCGTTTTCCAATCCCTCCATGATTCTTTCTTGCCAGATGTAGAAGCACCCTTTCTCCCCACTGACGACATGCTTTTATTGGGTCGTAAAGTCTCCCTTTGAATCTGCAAGCTCCCTCTATAAATTGACCCCCTCTGGGCCTTTAGAACCTAGATCTTCATCTCTAGAACCTATACCTACTCCTCTAAAGCCTTCATCTGAACCTGCTTCTTTGGAACCTGTACCTGGTCCTCCTTCTTATTCTTCTCATGATCCATAGGCTTACCTGTTAGCCTGTATATACCATGCTCTCTAACTCCAATCACCACACCTGGGGAGCTAGAGCCTCTAGACCTGAGTCTCACCTTCCCACTCTCGAACAAGACCTTAAACCCCTTTTACTCAATCCTTGAGACAAACATCACACTATATCTGAGTCCTGGTACAAATAATACATCTTGGAATCACATCGCTTGTCCTGACTCCATCCTGAATTGCACGACCCCTAATCCTCTAATCTCCTTTTGAATCTTATTACCCAACACCATGTGAAACTTCGAGTCCCACTCAACTAGAGTCTCGAACACATCCTATGACCCAGTCATATGCTTCGATGCACCATTATCCATATGTCATACAACCTCGTCAATGGTACCTTGTGAGAAATGAGAGATCAAGGAAAATTCCTCCTTCACCAACCTCCTGGAGAGATCATCTATCTCGAAAGAAGTGGAAACCCCGATGACCTATTTCCCTTTATTCTTCTCATCATATCTTCTCTTCTTCTTCATCGGACATCTTGTCAAAAAATGATCCATATCACCACAGTCGAAACACTTGAATTTACTAAAGTCCTTCTTATGCTCGCCCTTCATTCATGATGTAAGTTCCACGTCATCATCTAAAGCCTTCTTCTTTGGATGAAGATCCTCATCTTGCAACTCTTCCTAAATGAAGTCATCCCACAACCTATCCTAGTCTGGAAACAATCCCCTTGATGAAGGGATTCCATTCCGTGGTGAACCCTTTCAAAGCAATCCTCACCATATCTGAATCTGAAATAGTCACACTGATGGCTGCAAGCTCATCTCGAACCTGAGGCAACCTCATCAGATATGAAGTCACTCCTTCACCCTGCATCATCTTGGTGGACTTTAACTTATCTTCCAATACCAATACCCAGTTCTCATTCTTATTCTAAAACAAATTCTGAAGAGCCATCCACATTTCATGTGCAGTGTTGTTCCCAGATGAATGAGGTATTAGGAGGTCCTTCACGCCATCTAAGATGATAAATCTTACCTTCGTATCCAATTCCTCGTACACTTCCAACTCCTTAGGGTTGGTCGGCTTCTTGATGTCTTTTACGACGAATTTCCAGATCCTGTTGACTTGCAAGATTAACTTGATCCTTTCCTTCCATGGACTATAGTTGGACAACCCTTCCAAGATGTTCTTGTACCATAGACCAACCTGCAACTTCAATATTGTAGTGAGCCCTTCACCTACAATGTGACAAACTCCTTCTTAAGTTGTAAATAATTGTGAACACTCTGATTCACTGTCTGTTCAAAGTAGCTTAGACACCCTATGATACCATGTTATTTTTCCATGATCCTGGTGTCTTGGATAGAATCTTAAATCATTGATGCTACCAAACCAAGAATCACAATGAAGTTACTTTGCACAATGGAATATAAACAACAATAAATCTACTAATGCACAAAATATACACAAATATGTACAATAACCAAATATTCATTATATTAATCCAACTAAATAATACAACAGTCTAGGGCTCTCGTACCAGGGATAATGGCCCTCAAATATCCACAAGTATAAGAATACAAAATACAAGATACTCTAACAATCTAGATGATGTAGCATGCAATCACCACTTGTTTGTCATATCTTGTACACCTGCAGGCTTCTTACTTCTGTTTTGTAGCACCTACCTCTATCAATGCTCCAAGTCCATCTAGCCACTAAAGCTTAGCCATCCAATCTTCCCTCTGGCTAATCATAAGTCCATCTATCATCAACATATAGGGTCTTCACGCTCACTAGCTACTCCTTCGTCCTTCAAGGCCACAACACTTGAGACTTCTTCCCAATGTCGCTCCTCAACTCTTTTGGGACATAACTTTCCACTATAGTGTTCATGTGTTGTTCCAATGAAGACTAACATAAGGTAGGAGGGTTTCCACCTATCATCATCGAATTTTGTTTCTCCAACAATGAACACGGGCTACAACAAATTGCTCTACTTGGCTAGCAAAACCTTGATCCTTTAACTTCCACTCCTAGTAGCCACATTTGTCCATCAAGGCGCTGCACTGGGCTCCTCTTGGTCCACTCTCAAGCTTCCCTCCAATAGTCCACAAGTGTCTAATAACAAAACCATCCACTAGCATCCAATCTCGACACAAACACATCAAATCATCCTGCGCCTATACTGGAAAAATTGTGTGACTCTGGCAGTTTTTATGGGAAAACCCACTTGACTCTCGCAGTTGTTCTAGGAAAACACACGCGACTTTCATGACTATTTAGAACAATCTCACGTGGCCCTCATACCTTTCTTGAACTCATGCAGCCCAAACCTAAAAATAAACTTCAATGCTCCACATCTAGTTGCGGCTTCCTCAGATGTGATCTCTATGAGAAAGATGCACTTTGGATGTCTAAAATGCCTCCCAACTCACCTTATATTTGTACAAAACATAAGGGCTTCATGTGGTGTGCTCCAACATGTCTTGTGGCTCTCTAATACACCAAGTTGACCTGCTCTAGGTGCAACAAAACCCACCAACAACTTCAAAAATTAATATCTCATGATTGACAACGCAGACTTGAGTGATTTATGTTGCTCCTGGATTCTCTTGGGGTCCTCTATCATCTCAAATCATCACATGTCCAAAAGTCCTCACGGATTTACACCCTTGGGGTGCAAAGCCCACATCTTTGGTTCCAAGCCCACAAAGCCCTTTTGTGGCGCTCCAACCTCCAAACCCTAAGGCTTGGAGTACCTCCCAAGCTACCAAAAATCAACATAAGAAGCATCAAAAGAAGAGGATATACAACAGGAATCAACCTTAGAGAAAGAATAAATGATTCTAACCATATCTTGTAATGCATTGGCATGAATTACCACTCCTCAAACTCTAAAGATAGAAGGACAAGAAAAAAATGTAATAGTGTTGATCGATTCTGGTAGTACCCATAATTTTATTCATTGCAAGGTAGCCAAGGAATTGAATTGCTTTCTATATCCAACACTAAAGTGTTAAGTGATTGTTGCAAATGGAAGAACTATAAATTGTTCAGGGAAGAGTCATAATATCAATCTAACCATGGGGGAATATGTATTGAATAGTCCAATGCATTCCATTCCAATGGGTGGTGTTGATGTTGTATTATGAGTCCAATGGTTACAATCTTTGAGGTCGATAGATTTTAATTTTCAAGATATTTTCTTTAAATATTCCTTGGGAAGGAATGTAAATTGAATTAAAGGGCATCGAAGGGAAACTGGGGAAGATAATCAACTCTAATGGCATGACAAAGCTTTTGAAGAAATAATATTGAGACATAATTGCACAATTATGCTCACTAGATGTTCAAACATCAAAATAATTTGTTTCTCTAGATCCAAAGAATTTTGGAAAGTCATTCCAAAGTATTTGAGACTCCCAAAGGCCTCCCACCCATTCGTCATCATGATCATGCTATTCACTTGATTCCAGAAATTGTTCCTCCAAACATCAAACCTTATAGATATCCCTATGCCCAAAAGAGTTATATTAAATGTATGGTTGTAGAAATGCTAGAGGCAGGTATAATTCAACCTAGCCAAAGTTCTTTCTCTGCTCCAGTAATATTGGTACACAAGAAGGATGGATCATGGCGTATGTGTTTGTATTATAGGGAGCTCAACAAACTCATTATTAAAGATAAATTTCTCATTCCTGTCATTGATGAATTGTGCGATGAATTGCATGGAGTAATTTACTTCACCAAGATGGATCTTCGTTCCATTAGAGTAAATTTCAGCGTAAAAGTGTCCTAAAGAAAAATAATAAAATAATAAAATAAGAATTATGAATTTTGGAGGGAAAAGCAGAAAACTACTTTTTTTCGATGTATTTCTGGATTATCTCCTTATAGGTTTACTAAAATTTCAAGTGTAGGAACTTGTTGGATGCATAATTAAATTTTGCATCTGATAAGTACCCATTATGCATATTTTTTATAAGACCCACGTTGATAAAAATTGAAGATACATTAAAAAGACAAGGTCTTTGGTTCAAGTCTAAGATAGCCCAGTTGCAACATGGAAAATCGTAGGAAGAAAAAGCAAAAGCATCTTATTTTTTTCTTGTATGCTCCACTTTGTCCAGGTATGGGGGATATAACTCAATTCCAAAAGTGTAGCTCTACCAACTATGATATATCCCCTGTACCCAGACCAAGTAGAGCATACATGAAAAAATAATATGCATTTGCTTTTTCTTCCGACGATTTTCCCTGGCACTCCTGAGCTATTCTAACTTGAACCAGAGACCTCACCCGTGAAGTAAATTCTTGCACTTCAACACACTTTTTTAATGTATCTTCAATTTTTATCAATGTGAATCTTCTCAAAAGTATGCATAATGGGTACTCATTGGATGGAAAATTTAATTTTGCATCTAATGAGTGCTTACATTTGAAATTTGAATAAACCTATAAGGATATAAACAAAAAATACAATTAAAAAAAGTAGTTTTTTTTTTTTATTTTCCCTCCAAAATACTTACATGTACCTCTTTTTAAATTTAAAGAATTTTGATTGGTTTACATATTATGTATGTGAAAATTTCATGGGCACTTTTAGGCTGAAATTTCCTCTAATGAAGATAGAAGACATTCCAAAAAAACAATTCATAACTCATGAAGGTCATTATAAATTTTTGGTCCTCCCTTTTGGCCTTACAAATTCACCTTCTGCATTTCAAGGTCATTTTATGTCCCTATAATATTAGTGTCGATCCCTTATGGTTATTATTAGTGTAACCCCTTTATTTTTATTGTTGTGTCAATGTAGCCCCCATATTGTTATTGTTGTGTCCCATAAAATCCCACTATTGTTATTGTTGTGCACTTACATTATTTTTGTTATGTAGGCTCTAATTATATTGTGACCTCTTAGACTCCTATGTATGCTAAGGAGGCCTTGTCATTTGTATTATCCAAGAATTGTTCATTTATGTGATGTAAAAGGAGGTTTACCCAAAAAACAGACTTATTTTGAAGTCGTTGATCTATTTCTCCTTCTATTTTTTGATGTGGCTACATAACACATTGATTGAGAAGATCTAGGAATATGGTCCTTGTCATTTAATGAAGATTCGCACTGTTGGTAATCAAGTCCACTTTTGTAGGGATTTTGGAGGGGAAAGTTGTCTCCTTTCAAGGAGGATGCTTCCCCATCAATTTGTATAAGTACCAATTAAAATTTTCCCCTAGAGACATGTATTTATTAGTCTTCTTTTGAAGAAAACTTTTTATTTAGCAGTTCTACTTTCATTTCCAACAGGGATGTACTTGGATTCATTCAAATAATGAATTTTGGTGTCATTTTTAGCTTCTAAAGCTTGGTATACTTCATAAGACTCTGATGGTATCATTTGGCTTAGCCATCCCATGAGCCTTAGAGCCTTAATGTACAATTCCATTATCTTCTTTGAATGATTTGTTCACTAGCGCCTCTTATTCTTGCTTTTCCTACTTTTGCATTTAGTATTCATGCTTTATTTGTTGTAAGTTAGATTGGTTAAATGATTGAATTAATTTGTTTTGCAGTCATTTATATAGGTATAATCATGATTAATTCTTACAATAACTTTGAAAAGTCATATTTATCATTAAGTTGCTTGGATTGGTTTACTAGTTCACAATCTTGGAATTTTTAGAAGTATCTTGTAGCAAAATAGTTGTAATTTTCTGCTAAATTTTAGCACATGTTAATGAGTTTATTTTGAGTTGATTCCACTTGTATTGAAGCTTAAAAACATCCAAATTAATAATAAAATTTACTCCATGGAATTTTCACTTGATTAGCCTAGGCATTTGGGTACTTAGATCAACTTACTAGTTCATTTCTCTAAAATGTCTGGTTTTTAGTAGTAATTTTCTACTGAATTTTAGCACATGTTAACGAACCTCTTTCGAGTTGATTCCACTTGTATTGAGTCCTAAAAACATTCTAATTAATAAAAAAAATCATCCCATAGAATTTGCACTTGATCAGGTTAGGCATTTGGTATGTTAACTAGCTCATTAATTCTGAATTTTTTTGTTTTTAGAGTAGTAATATTTTGCTAATTTTTAGCACATGTTAATAAGGGCATTTTTGAGTGGTTGCACCTAGATTGGAGTCCTAGTAAATCTTAATTAATAACAAATATCACCCCATATCATTTGAATTTGATTTGCTTGGTCATTCGATGAAGATAACTCAAAGGACAAACTAGCTAACAATCTTGTAGCGGTTTTTTTCGAGAACTTCCTTGCCCAGATTCACTCCAAATTGATGCTAGAAGTATATTTATAGCCTATAAATGATCTGAGACTACTTTCGTTGAACTGAGCCTTGGTTAGGTTGCCATTTAGCTTTTACATTGCTTGTTTCTTGAATGTTGATTTTTACAGTTAGTTTAGATTTCTTTTCTGCAATTTACTTTAAGCAAAGTGTGATTTCCTTCTTGCAAGAGTAATTTAGGACTCTCATTTCTTGCTAAATAAAATAGATTTCCTTGGTTGTCATTGTGCTTTATATTTTTGCAAATAGAACATATTTCCTTTATGTCATTTACTTTCCAACAAAACTAGAATAAATTTATTCATTGTTATTTGCTTTTTGCAACTTAGGATTGAAAGTTTACCTAGATCTTTACTCATTTGAAATTGTTTTAATTGTCTTCTTTCACTTGCATCGAAGGGAGACAAACTAGGAAGAGGAAGGTGTCTGTTGCACATACAATGTTGGCTCCTCTTAAGTTTGTAAGAACCCTGGGTTGATAATTTAAGTTGGTAACCTTGAGAGTTGCAACATTCTTGTTGCAATACTAGGGTTTATCAAAGTATACATAAGCCTTGTATAGTTTCCATCACTCACCAAAAATTTGATAAGGTAGTGAGATCCATATTTTCTCGAATGTATCACTACCACTATGAGTGCATCTCCATATTGGTATGTGATAGTCTTGCTTGTGAAAAATTCTAACACGAAATTCTATTGCAGTAACTGATTTATTTCTCCTACTTATTTTCCACAATAAGTTATTTACAAAACCCTTCAGTAAATGTCAAAAATAAATTTTAATGTAGTTGTCACATAATAGCATAGAGAAAATAACAGTGATATACAAACACAAGAATCAATCACATCAACACAGTTAATTTTGGACAATAGTCCCCTAGAAAACCCAATGCTAGAAAACCGGTGCAACAAATGAGGGTTTATTTATTATTCTTTAGCAACAACCTCTTTACAAGGAAAGATTTTATAGAATATAGAGACACCTCTGAGAGAAACACTTGATACAATTTTCCTCCTTGCTCTTGATAAGTTTTGACACCCCGGAGACCCTTCAGCCTTCACTGCGTCACCTCTGCATCACTTTTGCATGAGGTCTGCATGAGGACTGAGTCCCTTGCGACGTTGTCTCTCTGATCTTTCCTCTACGCTATCCCTCTGAAGCTCTATGTCACCTCCTCCTTAGTCTATGAATAATGATGATACCCTCCTCTTCCTTCACCTTGCAACTCTCCCTCTGAAATCAAACTCCTTCTCCTTGATAATCGATTTCCCTCAAGTTACTGAGTATTTGCCCGGTGTGTCTCCAAATGACTCTCAAGTCTTCTCTTATACTTTTCCTGTTGATGAATCAACAGCCGAGATTAAGTCCCTAATCAACAGCTAAGATTAAATTAGACTTGATCCTTGTCTCTTAGAAGCTTCTCACCCATACTCTCATTAATACTCATTAATATTTTTATTTTCCTAAGTTTAGACTTAGGAACCCCATTAAAAATATTAATTATTTTAATAAAATATAATCTAGGTGGAATTTCTCCAAACGATTTATGGGTCTTGGAGATCTCATGTGTTCTAGCCCCTCCACAAAATTTCAGAGCTAGAGAACGTCCGATGCTACCCAAAATCAACATTGCTAACTCTCATTGAGATAGATTCATGTTGGGCTTGGCCATGTTATTCCTTCTAAGCTAGCATGGGAGAGGATGGTGTTCCTTTTATTTGTGACAAATATGGTTGATCCACCCTATTGATGTGTAATCTAGGCAATGTTTTTACAAGCGAAGAAGAAATAAATATGTTATATGCTCATTTTCAAAGTTCCTTACCCCATGGGCAACTACAATAATTCATTGTGCATTTTATATCAAGGTTAGGTACAAACGATCTCCTTCCCACCTTCCTTTCATCAATCTTAACAATCCAAAATTTCATATATACTACTTAGCTTTGTCATACATTTCAGTTGAAGGCCTCTAAGGGCTATAATACCTCTCTATTGGTCTTTATTATAGGAGGAATACTCTATTCATAACCAAACAACTTAAGAAAATGATTAATAGATAAGATTGGCAACTATTGTTGTGTTTATAAATGATAGTTGGTCTAGGGGTAGCTCCAATAGCTTTTCAAAAGTTGCATACCCTCCAACTCCTCCCTTGAAAGAGAACATTGACACATAGGATTTGCTTGATGCAATAACTAACAAAGTTGTAATTTGCACCTCATAAACATATATCTCTTTGATGGGATAGACAAATCTTCTATAAGACATACTTACAAATTTGAGAACTACGAGAACCATTTAACATCTTTGTACATGACCATGTTGTTGCCAATGTTTTACATTGACTAAAATTCCTAAAAAAACATTATTTGTAAATAATATTATTAAAATCAAAATATCTTAGAATCATTAGTAACTTTACTTCTAATCACTTCTTTTTTTCAAGCTTATGATGTACAAGAATTGCAAGTGACAAAGGTTGCTTTGCCAATATGGTCCATGGCATCTTATTAATACTTTTTGGATTCCACAAACATTAAATTTCATGGTTGTACACATCATAAAATAATATTCCATATTGGTATTTCCTTTCAAATCTTCATTTCTTGTATCACTAGTTATGTCACCATTTTCCAAACAATGTCATCGAATTGAAAAAGGAAAGCATGCTTCACTACAGCATGAAATGAAAAAACAATGGACTCCATGTCATGCTTCTTTTAGAAGAGCAAGAGAGTACTAATAGTGGTCTCAGTTGTTGTGATGACAAATTGGGTGATTAGACATTTGTTCTAGAAATAAAAATAAATATTTATCAACCTTATAAGTGTAATAATACAAAATCTAACTATGGCCTGGGTGACAAAACCATACATTCACCAAAATTTCTAAGCTTTGCATACACAATAGAGTATTTATTCTTGCTTGGTTGGTCGATAATAGTAAAGAGCTCGATCTTGGTCCATTGATGACCAGCTTGGATCCATGGTAAACCTTCATGTCTATAGGAGGCACAAACATGTCAAGAACATGACCTATCACTTTTCCTACCGTCTGAGCATCTATTGAACAAGCCATGCTATTGGATTAATCCTAGTTTTTCCTGGTTACCTTTCTTCTTTTCAACAAGATACACACTTGAATTTATTCAAGTTAATTGACTAAGGTAGTGGAGATGTTTTATGGAATGAAAATAAATGGCATCAATGGTCGACACGTTGCCTACCATTGTGAAACAAGGAGGTGAATTTATGAAATGCCAAGTATATTGGAACTTCAAAGAATATGTGTCCATCTATCCACACCTATCCCTACTTCTTTCTTTTTATTTTGATAAATAAACTATATGACTATATATCGCTTTGACAAACAAACTATCTAAAGATATATTGTGAGCATGCATTTTTTTAATTCCTTGAATGTAGTGCATCCACAAAGTAATTCTAGATTGTTTGTATGATTTGAACATCAATGCCTAAAATAATTTCATGTTGTGTACTTTTAAATTTATAATATATATATTTTTATTTGATGTCACACTTACATACCAAGAAAATGATTCCATGTTGTGTACTTTTGAAAAATATATATAATTAATTTATTTGATATAATATATACCATAATAAAATATTATAAATAATAATTATTGAATTGAAAATATATATATATATATATATATATATATATATATATATATATATATATTAATTATTAAATAGTGTGGTGTGGAAAAATATTTTTTAGACGAATAAGCCCAGTTTCTTTCAATTTCCTTTCCTACATAGACCTATCACATATCTATTATTATTATTAAAGTTGTGTGTTTTTTTAATTTACAAAAATTTATATATATATTTTAGAATTTAATATATTTTGTTTATATATATATATATATATATATATATATATATATATATATATATAATTATAATTATAATTATAATTTATTTTTGTCTTATTTTACTATAAAATGTATGAGATTTAATTAAAAATTTCTAATATAATATTAAAAAATAAATTATTTTTAATATATTTTATATAACTTTTGATTTTCAAGCTTTGTTTCACCACTTTAAAATTAATCACATAGCGAAATTTAAAAAATAATTATTATTTTTTATTATATTATATTTTAATTTTTAAATATAATAATATTTTAAAATTATTATTATTATTATTTATTTTTAAGGTCACATTCAAGTCAGACACCAAATTTGTGTATAAGACTTTTTTGTTTGTGGGACAAGGGATCCCTTTACGACACCGAATTGGTGTATGAGACTTTTTTGTTTGTGGGACAAGGGATCCCTTTCCGACACCAAATTGGTGTATAAGACCTTTTTATTTGTGAGACAAGGGACCCACTTCCAAAACTAATCAACTATTAAGTTTACTAAGGCATACATACTCTACCCCTCTAGTTTGACCTCTTAGGAGGAAACACATGCTCTTAACCATTAAGCCCCTCAAATTGTATACTAACATACAACTTAATCTCCTTAAAAAAACATTCACGCTATCCAATATTACTTGATCTAGGCCTTTAGAACCATTTCCAAAAATGTATAAGTCTTGAAAGTTTCATTGACCTTTCTATTAGGGTATACTACTAGGGTAGTGAAGTCCAAACGTTTAGCTTGAGGGTCTTTGGCCCAATAAATTATCATTACCAAGTGTCGTGACATCAATGGTTAATTTATTGAATTGAATTAAATATTTTAATTTAAAAATATATTAATATTTGTAATTATAATTTGTAGGTTTAGTAAAACTATTATAAAATTGTAAAATAAAAAGGAAAAAAATAAGATAAAATAAAATAATTTTTTTTATAAAAAATATATTAAATGTTTTATTAGTTCCAAAACTCAAATATAATATTTTTACATGAAATTATTTAAATTATTCTCGGAGTATCTACAGTAGAAACCATATTTCTGTCAACATTTCAAATCCCAACAGAGATCCATCATCATGACCAATCTGAATGATGATAGAAGAAGAGCTTTGTGAAAGGATAAATAATTAAAGAAATATTTTTATTGAAAGTCAACTAATAACTTTATTTTAATTTTAATTTTTTATTTTTATTTTTCATTTTTATTATTAATAATTAATATTCTAAATAGTAAATAAATTATTACTATTATTAGTATTAGTATTTATAATTTATGATTATCATAATTAAATTATTCTTATCTATAGATTTTATTTTTATTTTTAAATAATACTAGTTTTAATTTATTTTTTTTTACCATTAATAATAATAGTTATTAATTTATTAAGAATAATCTCTATTTAATTTTTAATTTTTTTATTTTTTTTAAGAATTGAATTTAATTGATAATAATTTTTATCATAATTAAATTATTCTTATTTATAGATTTAATTGTTAAATAATACTAGTTTAAATTTTTTATTTAGTTTTTAATTATGAAAATAATTCATAATAATAATTATTAATTTATTTTATTTTATTTTAATTTTATTATATTTTTATATTATAATAAAATAACATAAATAGATTTTATTACTATTATTATAAGTAATAATAGTATTCAATATTGAATACTATTATTAATAAATTATTAATATATGAATAATATTCAGTATTAATTATTAATAAATTAATAATAATTATTCATAACAATAATTATTAATTTATTAAGAATAATAATTATTTTATTCTATTTTATTTTATTTTATTTTATTTTTATTATATTTTTATATTATAATAAAATAAGATAAGTAAATTTTATTCTTAGTTAGAAACTGATTATTATTATGATTGATTTGTTAATATTATTATTACTATTATTATAAGTATAAATAAAATAACCCTAAATTTTAATGATAATAATTATTATAAAACCTAATCCTAATATCTATTTTAATTCAAAAAAAAAAAGAAAAATGAAAAAAAAACCTACCTCATTACCTGGGAAGTTTTTGGAGGTTCTAACCTTTTGATTAAGGGGAGCCAACTACCATTGATCTTGATACCATTGTCCCGATTGAGATTCTGGGGGTGTTTTATAATCTCAAGAGCCTCCCTGATCTTCCTTCTTTGATGCTTCTCTTCCCTTGCGATGATTGAGGCGTTTTCCAAACAAACCTGATGTTTTATTTTTGAGGAATGCTCTGCAAGTGCTAAAGTATGAGATCTTCCATTCTTGATATCAGCGCCATGCTCTTTCAGTCTTTTCTGCAAAGAACGACCTGTTTCACCAATGTAACTTTTGCCACAGGAACAGTCAATTTTGTAAACTCCCTTGAGCTGTTGTCTATCAATATCATCTTTGACAGACCTCATACCCTGCTTAATTGTTCCAGGTGCTGAGAACTGAGTGACTATGTCTTTCCTTCTTAGGATTTTGGCAATCTTATCTATTACTCCTTGGATATATGGTAGGAAAACTCTACCACATTGGTTAAGGTCTTGGGCCTTAGGTATTTTAGATAACACCCCCCTTTCTGCTCTCTCTGAGGCTATCTTAATTTCCTTATCTTTGTAGCCTATACTCTTAAACATCGAAGATAAATGTTCCTTCTCTTCCCTAATATGTTCATAGTCAGAGATTCGAAAGGCCCTAATGGCAAGAGTGTTAAGCACACCGAACTTTTGGGATGGATGGTGGTAGGAGTCAGCGTGGAGGTAGCTTTCTGTGTGAGTGGATTTCCTAAAGACCTTATGTCCTAAAGAGCCATCCATTTTTCTAATGATAAGAACGTCCAAGAATGGGATGCTATTGTTTTCCTCCAGCTCCATAGTAAATTTTATTTCGGGAGAAATAGAGTTCAGATGTGTGAAAAACTTGTTAAGTTCTTCCCTACCGTGGGTCCATTTTAGGTTGGTATCATCCACGAATCGTTTCCACCAAGCTGGCTTCAAAGGGTATGATTCAAGGGCCTTCTTTTCAAAGTATTCCATGTATAAGTTGGCCACAATTGGCGAGAGGGGAGATCCCATTGCCACCCCAGATGTCTGCTCATAGTATCCTCCTTGGAATGTGAAAACGGTTGATCGTAAGAAAATCTCAGCAAGTTTTGCAGTTTCTGGGTCAACAGCTTCCTTTATAACCTAAATAGCTTCATCAAGAGGAATTTTGGTGAATAATGAAACCACGTCAAAACTTACCAAGATGTCATCATGGTTTACCCTTTCATTTTTGATAAGTTTCACAAAATCATGAGAGTCCTTGATAAAAGAATCAGTATTCCCAACTAGAGGTCTAAGGATTTTGGAAACATACTTTGCGAGTTCATAGGTTGGGGAGCCAATAGTATTAACTATTGGTCTAAGAGGAACCCCTTTCTTATGGATCTTGGGTAACCCATAGATTCTTGGGATGGTTTCGCAGGAAGGAGTTAATTTCTTTTTTAATCTTTCTTCAAGGTTGGAGTCTAAAATTGCCTTCTTGACCTCCCTCATAATCTTAGGAATTGGATTAGTGCTAAGCTTCTTATAACTGCCACAATTGAGGTGTTCATTCATTTTACAAATGTAGTCTTCTTTATCTAGGATTACAGCTGCCCCTCCCTTGTCTGCTTTAAGAACCACAATTTTGTCATTATCTCGTAGGGACCTAAAGGCAGTTTGCTCTACCTTACTTAAATTACTCTTGGGAATTCTAGCCTTCCTCATTATGAGAGCAAATTCTTGTCTCAATGCCTCCTTATCCTCTATAGAGAGGTTATTTATTCCATCTTCTATGCTAGAAATGATATCTTCAACACGTATGCTCTTAGGAGCAACTGCAAACCCTAGTCCTTTATTGAGCACACTAATAATTTCACGGCTTAGTTCTTGGGAGGACAAATTAACTACCTTTCTTTTGGGAAAAATTCCTGGGGATAAGTTAAAGCCTAAGATATTGTTTCCAATGGCCTGTCCTTCGCCTGGGTTGGAATCATGTTTAGTTAGTTTATCATTGCTATATTCAGTAGTTATGAATTCCTTAGTTTTTATTCCTCCCTCAACTACCACGGGATTCCCAAAACTCATGGTAATTGATGCGCTTAATTCTTTTGAGGTGCTAGGGGTAGCTTCATTAGATCGATCCTGCTCATAGTCAGAATTGTTCAAATTGCTGTCATGAGAGCCAGCGTTCTCTAATTTCTCAGATGTGATTTCTACTGGGATGTTAGCGCTCATGTTTTCAGTTTTTCTGGATTCGCAGGAGCTGAGAGCTGAATTGGGTCTGCTTCTTTCTACGCCTCCCATTATGTTGTTGTTTTGGATTTTAACTGCTTTATTTTGCCCACGTAGCATTCTTCTATGCTTTGACATATTGTTGCTGCTGCCCATTATGTTAGCGCCAACCGCTACATGTGATTTATATGTGCTTTCATCTTCAGTTCCGTCGTCCGTGTTTTTTAGGTTAATGCTGGGTCCGATGGTGTCCACACTCTCCATGTTTTCCCAACTGTTGCTGCTTTTAATGTCAATGTTATTATTACCTATCTGTTCATCAGTTTTTCTTATGAGATTTCTTATCCTACGCTCGCCTTCGATGGGACTACTTGCCTTTTCATTTATGTTTGTTGAACCAACGTTTATTAAAGTGGAACATTTTTCTTTTTTATTTGCTGTTTATCTACTTGACCTCCCTCATAATCTTAGGAATTGGATTAGTGCTAAGCTTTTTATAACTACCGCAATTGAGGTGTTCATTCATTTTACAAATGTAGTCTTCTTTATCTAGGATTATCGTTGCCTCTCCCTTGTCTGCTTTAAGAACCACAATTTTGTCATTATCTCGTAGGGACCTAAAAGCAGTTTGCTCTACCTTACTTAAATTACTCTTGGGAATTCTAGCCTTCCTCATTATGATAGAAAATTCTTGTCTCAATGCCTCCTTATCCTCTATAGAGAGGTTATTTATTCCATCATCTATGCTACAAATGATATCTTTAACAGGTATGCTCTTAGGAGCAACTGCAAACCCTAGTCCTTTATTGAGCACACTAATAATTTCAGGGCTTAGTTCTTGGGAGAACAAATTAACTACCTTTCTTTTGGGAAGAATTCCTGGGGATAAGCTGGAGCCTAAGATATTGTTTCCAATGGCCTGTCCTTCGCCTGGGTTGGAATCATGTTTAGTTAGTTTATCAGCGCTATATTCAGTAGTTATGAATTCCTTGGTTTTTCTTCCTCCCTTAACTACCACGAGATTCCCAAAACTCATGGTGATTGATGCGCTTAATTCTTCTGAGGTGATGGGGACAACTTCATTAGATCGATCCTGCTCAGAATTAGAATTGTTCAAACTGCTGTTAGGAGAGCCAACGTTCTCTAATTTCTCAGATGTGCTTTCTACCGAGATGTTGGGGCTCATGTTTTCAGTTTTTCTGGATTCGCATGAGCTGAGAGCTTAATTGGGTCTGCTTCTTTCTACGCCTCCCATTATGTTATTGTTTTGGATGTTAACTGCTTTATTCTGCCCACGTAGCATTCTTCTGTGCTTCGACATATTGTTGCTGCTGCCCATTATGTCAACGCCAACCGCTACATGTGATTTATATGTGCTTTCATCTTCAGTTCCGTGTTTTTTCGGTTAATGCTGGGTTTGATGGTGTCCACGCTCTCCATGTTTTCTCAAATGTTGCTGCTTTTAATGTCAATGTTATTATTACTGTCTGTTGTCTGTTCATTAGTATTTCTTATGAGATTTCTTATCCTACGCTCGCCTTCAATGGGACTACTTGCCTTTTCATTTATGTTTGTTGAACCAGCGTTTATTAAAATGGAACATTTTTCTTTTTTATTTTTTATTTACTGTTTATCTACTTGACCTCCCTCATAATCTTAGGAATTGGATTAGTGCTAAGCTTTTTATAACTGCCACAATTGAGGTGTTCATTCATTTTACAAATGTAGTCTTCTTTATCTAGGATTACAGCTGCCCCTCCCTTGTTTGCTTTAAGAACCACAATTTTATTATTATCTCTTAGGGATCTAAAGGCAGTTTTCTCTACCGTACTTAAATTACTCTTGGGAATTCTAGCCTTCCTCATTATGAGAGCAAATTCTTGTCTCAATGCCTCCTTATCCTCTATAGAGAGGTTATTTATTCCATCTTCTGTGCCACAAATGATATCTTCAATAGGTATGCTCTTAGGAGCAACTGCAAACCCTAGTCCTTTATTGAGCACACTAATAATTTCAGGGCTTAGTTCTTGGGAGGACAAATTTACTACCTTTCTTTTGGGAAGAATTCTTGGGGATAAGCTAGAGCCTAAGAAATTGTTTCCAATGGCCTGTCCTTCGCCTGGGTTGGAATCATGTTTAGTTAGTTTATCAGCGCTATATTCAATAGTTATGAATTCCTTAGTTTTTCTTCCTCCCTCAACTACCACGGGACTCCCAAAACTCATGGTGATTGATGCGCTTAATTCTTCTAAGGTGAAGGGGATAGCTTCATTAGATCGATCCTGCTCAGAATCAGAATTGTTCAAATTGTTGTCAGGAGAGCCAGCGTTCTCTAATTTCTCAGATGTGATTTCTACTGGGATGTTAGCGCTCATGTTTTCAGTTTTTCTGGATTCGCAGGAGCTGAGAGCTGAATTGGGTCTGCTTCTTTCTACGCCTCCCATTATGTTGTTGTTTTGGATGTTAACTGCTTTATTTTGCCCACGTAGCATTCTTCTATGCTTTGACATATTGTTGCTGCTGCCCATTATGTCAGCGCCAACGGCTACATGTGATTTATATGTGCTTTCATCTTCAGTTCCGTTGTCCGTGTTTTTTAGGTTAATGCTGGGTCCGATGGTGTCCACACTCTCCATGTTTTCCCAACTGTTGCTGCTTTTAATGTTAATGTTATTATTACCTATCTGTTCATCAGTTTTTCTTATGAGATTTCTTATCCTACGCTCGCCTTCAATGGGACTACTTGCCTTTTCATTTATGTTTGTTGAACCAACGTTTATTAAAGTGGAACATTTTTCTTTTTTATTTGCTGTTTATCTACTTGACCTCCCTCATAATCTTAGGAATTGGATTAGTGCTAAGCTTTTTATAACTACCGCAATTGAGGTGTTCATTCATTTTACAAATGTAGTCTTCTTTATCTAGGATTATCGTTGCCTCTCCCTTGTCTGCTTTAAGAACCACAATTTTGTCATTATCTCGTAGGGACCTAAAGGCAGTTTGCTCTACCTTACTTAAATTACTCTTGGGAATTCTAGCCTTCCTCATTATGATAGAAAATTCTTGTCTCAATGCCTCCTTATCCTCTATAGAGAGGTTATTTATTCCATCATCTATGCTACAAATGATATCTTTAACAGGTATGCTCTTAGGAGCAACTGCAAACCCTAGTCCTTTATTGAGCACACTAATAATTTCAGGGCTTAGTTCTTGGGAGAACAAATTAACTACCTTTCTTTTGGGAAGAATTCCTGGGGATAAGCTGGAGCCTAAGATATTGTTTCCAATGGCCTGTCCTTCGCCTGGGTTGGAATCATGTTTAGTTAGTTTATCAGCGCTATATTCAGTAGTTATGAATTCCTTGGTTTTTCTTCCTCCCTTAACTACCACGAGATTCCCAAAACTCATGGTGATTGATGCGCTTAATTCTTCTGAGGTGATGGGGACAGCTTCATTAGATCGATCCTGCTCAGAATTAGAATTGTTCAAACTGCTGTTAGGAGAGCCAACGTTCTCTAATTTCTCAGATGTGCTTTCTACCGAGATGTTGGGGCTCATGTTTTTAGTTTTTCTGGATTCGCATGAGCTGAGAGCTTAATTGGGTCTGCTTCTTTCTACGCCTCCCATTATGTTGTTGTTTTGGATGTTAACTGCTTTATTCTGCCCACGTAGCATTCTTCTGTGCTTCGACATATTGTTGCTGCTGCCCATTATGTCAACGCCAACCGCTACATGTGATTTATATGTGCTTTCATCTTCAGTTCCGTTGTCCGTGTTTTTTCGGTTAATGCTGGGTTTGATGGTGTCCACGCTCTCCATGTTTTATCAAATGTTGCTGCTTTTAATGTCAATGTTATTATTACCTGTCTGTTGTCTGTTCATTAGTATTTCTTATGAGATTTCTTATCCTACGCTGGCCTTCAATGGGACTACTTGCCTTTTCATTTATGTTTGTTGAACCAGCATTTATTAAAATGGAACATTTTTATTTTTTATTTTTTATTTACTGTTTATCTACTTGACCTCCCTCATAATCTTAGGAATTGGATTAGTGCTAAGCTTTTTATAACTGCCACAATTGAGGTGTTCATTCATTTTACAAATGTAGTCTTCTTTATCTAGGATTACAGTTGCCCCTCCCTTGTTTGCTTTAAGAACCACAATTTTATTATTATCTCGTAGGGACCTAAAGGCAGTTTTCTCTACCTTACTTAAATTACTCTTGGGAATTCTAGCCTTCCTCATTATGAGAGCAAATTCTTGTCTCAATGCCTCTTTATCCTCTATAGAGAGGTTATTTATTCCATCTTCTGTGCCACAAATGATATCTTCAATAGGTATGCTCTTAGGAGCAACTGCAAACCCTAGTCCTTTATTGAGCACACTAATAATTTCAGGGCTTAGTTCTTGGGAGGACAAATTTACTACCTTTCTTTTGGGAAGAATTCCTAGGGATAAGCTAGAGCCTAAGAAATTGTTTCCAATGGCCTGTCCTTCGCCTGGGTTGGAATCATGTTTAGTTAGTTTATCAGCGCTATATTCAGTAGTTATGAATTCCTTAGTTTTTCTTCCTCCCTCAACTACCACGAGACTCCCAAAACTCATGGTGATTGATGCGCTTAATTCTTCTAAGGTGAAGGGGATAGCTTCATTAGATCGATCCTGCTCAGAATCAGAATTGTTCAAACTGTTGTCAGGAGAGCCAGCGTTCTCTAATTTCTGAGATGTGCTTTCTACCAGGATGTTAGCGCTCATGTTTTTAGTTTTTTTGGATTCGCAAAAGCTGAGAGCTGAATTGGGTCTGCTTCTTTCTACGCCTCCCATTATGTTGTTGTTTTGGATGTTAACTGCTTTATTCTGCCCACGTAGCATTCATTTGTGCTTCGACATATTGTTGCTGCTGCCCATTATGTCAGCGTTAACCGCTACATGTGATTTATATGTGCTTTCATCTTCAGTTCTGTTGTCCGTGTTTTTTAGGTTAATGCTGGGTCCGATGGTGTCCACACTCTCCATGTTTTCCCAACTGTTGCTGCTTTTAATGTCAATGTTATTATTACCTATCTATTCATTAGTTTTTCTTATGAGATTTCTTATCCTGCGCTCGCCTTCGATGGGACTACTTGCCTTTTCATTTATGTTTGTTGAACCAACGTTTATTAAACTGGAACGTTTTTCTTTTTTATTTACTATTTATCTATTGTGGATACTCCGAGACTAAGCTCAAAAGAAATGAACCATAGATGCCTAAAATCCATAATTATTTAAATTAATTTGTTATTAAACAGAGAAGTATTAAGAAGTGATGTGAAAATTGTAAAATCAACCAAACATTTCTCTTTAGTTTACATCTTCATTATTTAAATTTAGTGATAAAACATTTATTGAGATTGAACTTTTAATTTTGGAAATTATTATTTATAATGAAAAAGGCATTTAACACTTTGAAATATATTTATCAATTCAACTTAAATAATAATAATAATAATATTTGTAAGATAAAATAAATTTTGTTATTAAATATATTAATTTGTTTTAATTTTGAATCTTAAATGATTTTTTTTGTTTTTTTGTCAAATGAAAATCCCATTTTCTTCTAGATGGGTGAGAAGGGACGTGTTGAGGGTGCAATTACCTCACTTAACAAGTAATGTTGATGTGCCACCTTGCAAACCAGAATGGAGAGAAGTAGTAAATTCTTCAGAGTATAGAGGAGCATTCTTTGTGGTAGTTAGTGCAATTACCTCATTTAACAAGTAATGTTGATGTGCCACCTTGCCAACCATAATGGAGAGAAGTAGTAAATTCTTCACAGTATAGAGGAGCATTCTTTGTGGTAGTTATAACTCCTCAGTGGGTTGTATATGAGATTTGTTGTTCACATGAATTCTTGACTAAATGGTGATGAATTCAACGTTTTTCTCATCCTATGGCATGTATTGCCATCATCCTTTCCCTTGACTTTAAGAATGTTGTACGGGTTGCATTCTAAGCTTATTTTTCCTTTGTTGTGTTTGTTTTAGTTATCTCTTTTCACAACTTAGTGGGTGTGGTTTCTCTATGCTTTCAACCTATTCCTTCAATTAATTTAGAGTCTAAATCCCCTCTCGTGGAGTTTGTATTCAAATTGTTTCCTTGTGCATAACGATGGTTATGAAAAGAGCTTGTTGCTAGCATGGTCATGGAGGTTGACAAGGTTAAGGTAGCTCTAGAGCCTACTTGTTGGTGGAGATCTTTGCCAAATTATACAAGGAACACATTCCAATGGAGATCTAGGATGAGCTTTAGTAATTTAAAGAGGTTATTGATGTGGATAGGAATTGTCTGTCACTCGCAATCATAAGGGATTGGGTGCCTCACACAAGGCATACTTGGGGCAAGCATAATCAATACCTTCTCAATGTAGATTTATGCTGGAGGACAAAGATGGGCAAGCATAATCAATACCTTCTCACTGTAGATTTATGCTAGAGGACGAAGATGTTGATAGGTCATGTTTTGATGGATTGAAATGATGTCAGTGAAGATATCTTGCTAGTGCTCAACCAGGTGGTGCTCCACTGAAGGAAATGGGTGCACATCCCAAATGGATTGAAGCCAATGTTGCTTCTGGCCTAGATTCTAGTGGTTGTAGCCTCTAGAATATCATTTCCATCAAGTGGATATCTCCACTTCCACTTAGTTTTTCTTATGAATTTTAATACTTTGTTTTGTTCTACTAGATCTTATGAGGTCGGCTTGTTCTTATTAATTTATATCTTTTTGGTAGTTACTTCTATGCATTAGTCTATATTCTTTTTTGTCAATCTAAATTCTCTCTAATAATAATTGGCTTCATAGTTTCTTTTTAGAATGATGCCTTGTTGTTTTGTATATGGTTTTCCATGTGTAGGCCAAGGACATATAAGGTGCTTGGATGTATATAATATTTGGTTGTTAATTGAAAAATTAGCTTTAAAAAAAAAAAATCTCACATTGAACTCGCAAAAATAACAATATTAAAATAGTGTATCCTAACTAATAGACAAATTGAATTTTTTCCACTACATTTTGACAAAATCTGGTAGAGATTTGTAAGAATCATAAGCTTAAGCTATGCATTTTTTCTACTTCATTTTGACAAAATCTGGTAGAGGTTTGTAAGAATCATAAGTTTAAGCTATTTAATTTACAAACTTCAAGTGCACCAAGAGTTTTTTTTGGTGCTGAAACCATTTATAGAATCAAACACACATTTTAAATATCAAGAAATCAAAATCTCACCCAAAATTGTATCCTTGTTAAAAATAATTTTTTGTTTAATAGTTAGACATTTTCTATTAAAATAAGCAAATGAAAATAAAATTTTTAAAAAATCATTTGCTATAATTCTTAATTTTCTAAATTTACTATATATATTTATTATAAATTTATAATTAAATTTCAAAAAAAATAAATGAGAAAGCAAGAATTTTTTATGTCAAAATTATTTAATTAATTAAAAAATATTTTTTTAAGTTATAATTATAGTGTGAATTATAATTTTATTTGCTATTTTGAAGCGATGTAGATTTATTGGAACCATAAATTTAATACAATAAGTTTAGCTCAAAATACTCAATTACCTTCGATGATCTTACAAGTTCATAACATCAATCTCAAATCAGTGAAATAATAAAACTTATGGGCTTACAAGTTAATAACATGAATGTCAAATCAGTGAAATAATAAAACTTATGTGCTTACAAGTTAATAACATGAATCTCAAATAATAAAACTTTGAAATTAAGGTAATGTGATATGATGGGGCAATTAACCTCAGCAATATTTATGGAAACTAGGATTTATCTATTATTCTCATCAAGCCGCCACCTTTTAAATGATGTTCATTATAAAAATATGTTAGCAATAGATCAATTGTATACAAATTTACAAGTTAATTAATTTATTTTTCAATTATTATTATCAGGTTACTCAGATAACTAATCTCACGACTTAATGTAAATTTGATACATAAATAAACTTAGATTCTATCAGCTGCAATAATCTCACGCCTAATGTAAATTTGATACATAAATAAACTTAGATTCCATTGGCTGCAATAATGGTCCAGCTGCAGTTGTAAACACAACATAAACTTTTCACCTTGCTCTATTGTGACGGATGGAATCTAAATCTTATAAATAGATTTAGATAGACTTGTTTTCATAAATAGACTTAAGAGTCCACCCCTGTCACAATTATGCAAGTTGAGAAGTTTATGTTGTGTTTACAACCGCAGCTGGACCATTATATCAACTACAACGCAACAATAAACTGGTGAGATGCACCACAACGTGAGTACAATAAGTATAAACAGAAATAATTTTGTTAACAATTTGTTGGAAGCATGTATTAATACACGCTTCTCAATCCTGAGAATATATTTTACCCAAACATAACCAATGCCAACTTATTTTGGAAGCTTTACCATTTCAACAAATGTTTATATATCTAAAAAAAGAAGAGTAACCAAATTTGTGTCTCGAGGTATAAACACGAGGTCATTATGTTAACAATTTGTTGGAAGCATTCAACAATACATGCTTCTGAATCCTGATATTATAATGTCACCCAAACATAACCCATGCAAACTTAGTTTGGACGCGTTTGCCATCTCAATAAATGTTTAACTATACGACAAGAGAAGAATCACCAACTTTGTTTCTCGAAGTATCAACTCAAGATCATCATGTTAACAATTTGTTGAAAGCATTCAAGAATACATACTGAATCCTGATGTTACAATGTTAAACAAAAACAATGCCAACTTAGTCTGGAAGCGTTCATCATCTTAATAAATGTTTAACTAGACGAGAAGAGAAGACTCACCAACTTTGTAAGAAGTGTCATGACTTCTTTATCACACTGCCAAATGGATGAAGTGAAAAGATAAACCTGTCATCCTTGTATGTATCCATAAGCATTTTCACTTGCCATCATAACCTTAATTATAAGGCATCACAAGCATTCATGAAAACATGACTTCTCTTTGAATTAGTCGTCAGCGAATCCCCATATAATGCCTCAAAATCAATGCAGATTTCAAGCTCACGGAGTTGAGTTTTACAACTAACTTTTACCAATTTAAATACTAACAAGAATCCAGAAAATAAAAATCCAAAATGCTGTGGAAAATTCACTCCATAAATCAATTTATATAACTAAACTCCAAAAGCTACAAATTGCGCGCCCAATCAATTCTATGGTTTTGTAATTAGTTCACAAGAAAATATTGCACAATTTATGGGGAACTTTGTCCCTGCAAATTATTATTTTTTCATTAATTTGAGTGATCAAGTGATATGCATTTTTGGTATTGGATTATGTTCTAAAATTGTTTTTTGCTTGCTAAGAGTTTTTTGACCCAAAGAAATAAGTTATCAACTCAAGAACTAAAAACATCCCGTAAAAGTGAAAATCTAAGTAAAAGCATCCCGTAAAAGTGAAAATCTAGCTTCTTATAGACCACCAAAACTGTTAGGACTAACTCTTACTTGTGTTTCCATTAAAAAAAAATGGAATAACTGAGTTTAACGGAATTCTTATAATTGCTTATAATTATATGAGAGGCTAGAGGTACACCACATGTAATATAAGGGGATGAAATAATTTAAAGAAGGGTACGACATACTTTAAAGAAATTCCTTTTGGCATATTGTTCCTTATGTTTTTTGCTTCTTATTTTTCATTTCTATTTGTATATTGCTTATAATTATATAAGAGGCTAGATGTACACCACATGTAATATAAGGGGATGACATAATTTAAAGAAGGGGACGACATACTTTAAAGAAATTCCTTTTGGCTTATTGTTCTTGTGTTTCTTGCTTCTTATTTTTCCTTGTGTTTCTTGCTTCTTATTTTTCATGTCTATTTGTATGTGTGTATGTTTTATGCGGTTAAAGCTAACAATTAGTATCAATGGTATCTAGTATTGGTGAGAGTTAGATGGTTGTGAACCTGTGAAGAGCTTGGTGCATGTTTGCTGTAAAAGGAGAATGAAACATGTAATTCAGTTTAAGGAAGAAGCATGACTACTTTCAGAATATTTGGATCTTGCATTCCACCTTCGTAGTGAAGAAATTATAATGGAGAAATAGTGTTGTAGAATAATAATAAAAAAACAATTTTTAATTTAATCCAACCAATTTTTTTTTATTAATCTTCAGCTAAAAAATAAATGTGGAATACGGGCAGGGTGATAAGAAAAATGTAGCAAATGAGTGGGTTTCAGAATTGAGCATCGGACAACACTGGGCAGTTGTTGGTTCAAATCAGTAGCAAGGAGAAGCTTCGTTCCTTGTGATGACAGCCTTGAATATGGTTGGAATGGGAGACGAGAAAGTCGTCTTCGCGAGACCATGATCGAGAACGAGAAAAGCACAGAGAGGATTTGGCCAAAGAACAATCGTAGCCTGTGTTCTTGGGTGAGCCTAAAATACGGAGAATAAGTTACTGCCAAAAGAGTCGCTGCAGAGAACAACTCACCCCAAAAATGATTAAAACATGAGATGAGAAAGTTTGACTGCAGTAAAAACAAATATGAAGGAAGAATGGTAGATCGTTGTCTGCTAGAGACCCTCAACGGAGATGATGAGGACGCAGCTACAAGGTAGAAATGGTTGGAAAACAAATCAAGAAATATATTTATTTTCTAATATTCTGAATTGGTTTTCTATCAAAGCATATAAAAGATGTTGGGTTTGTTGGAAAAATCGACCTTTTATGGTAAACTTAAAAATTTGAAGAGAGTTTAAAATAGTGAAAATTGAAAATGAAATAGAAGAAACATGTTATTGGCTGTGAGTGGGTAGAACCAGGAGTGTTTGGTAAAATTAGTTTGACATATGAAAAATAACTAATTATTGATGTAGCACTTATGTTTAGTTGCTGATGTCTTATGGAATAAAGAATGGTGGTGTTTTTTGGAATGGAAAAGATGACCCAATGAAAAAAGTCGAGCGTTTTTCACATAAAGTGGTCATTATTTTCTTTCCATCTTCACATAAGAGTACATGATCTACTTCTACTTTGAAATTATTTAAGCTTGTAGTTAAATGTGATAGACCTGCATCATGCATGAGATAAGAATATACAAAAGTTCAGATTATTCACTTCAAATGGAGGAAGAAATCATTTGAAGACTGAAGAGTTAAAGACAAGAGGTTAGGTTAGTATGGTCATGAGATGTAAATGAACATATGTGATTATCATGGAGTAATGGTCACATTGTGAGTTAGAGAAAACATTTTGCATGCTTGTTGTACCTTTTTTGAAATGATGTAATAAGGTGTGTTGTAAAGAGGTGCAAATGTTCAATTGTATCCCGATACTGTTCAAACTAGCAGGGTCTTAAAAGGGGATCTTTGAAGAGTTACTAGTAGGCTAAGGGCAACAATGGAGCGATAGCCCACTATCACCTCAACTAAGGCTCCATGATGCAGGAGCATCCGGTGGAGGGTATCATGGCTGGGGTATTTGGTCTCAGCTAAGAAGGACAGGTTCACATTAATCATTTAGCTTTCGTTTCCATTTGTTAGTTAAACAGCGTTTAGGGACTTGCATTTTTAACTTATTAGTCAAATGGCATTTAGGAACATTATGGTTAGTTGAAGGCTATTATAGCCACCTTTTGTTTCTTTTATTTTATTTAACGGTTGTCTTTCGTAAAATTCCAACAGAGTAAGAAAAAAACGAATAGTTATCATAACCATATAACTACATATGTAGCTGCGAGCAGTTATGAGAAACTGTCTCAAAATAGTTCAAAAGAAAATATACCACAATTGTAACAGATTCGATTACATGAGATAGAATAGAAGAAAAAAAGAAATTTTTTTTTCAAAACCTCTGAATCCATTTGCAGCTAGCTATTACTCTCTTTCCATTAAATTACTGTGTGCATTGAGAGACTAGAATAGTGCATTTTTCTTTCCAAAACATTTATTTCTTAACAATCATCTAGCAACAGAGTATCTCGACGACAGTTCTAGCAACAATCATAGACATCCTAATAACAGAGAGCGAATTCACAGTTCCAGCCAGTAACAAGTATCAAGCATATGAAGAGCAGACAAATGACATGGAGAAACCCTCGACAGATCAACCGTCTCAACATTTAAAGAAACTGCATTGCATGCACAGGTAACTCATAGCCATATGAAAATTTTCTTTCTTTTCCAAATAATAGTCTTACACGAAAATAAGTTACAAAATATCAAAACAACAATTGTCAAGATGGGACGAGTCTTATTATAGACAACCGACAACAGGCCCAGGGTTTGAATACCCAGAAAGACTCTATGACTGTTGCAACAAAATAAATTATACAGAAGGTGAAGTCGAAGATAACCCAATAGCAAATGAGGAGCCGAGGCTCTCAGAACCTAAGCAAACTGCCAGATAACCAGGATGTTGGAACCGTAACAAAAACAAAATGAGACATATATCAGAAACGAGGAGCGACCCTACCGGGTTCATCAGGCAGCAATAGGGGCGAAAGCAAGTGTCTAGAGCCACCACCCACCTGTAGACATAGCCAACAGGGAGGCGTTAGAGGTCTGACTACTCAAAATTGAACCAAAGGAGCGTGCAACAGCAAAGAAGAGGGTTCGAAGGCTTACCAGAGAAGTGGACGGCCCTAGGGGGAAGAACCCATAACTAGGTCACAGCCACAAGAGAGAGTCCCTGCTCACAAGAAACGACTGCCCTTAGTAAAGACGAAAACTATGAAAAGGAAATCAAGCAAGGACAGAGGGCTTACCTTGCCCAGTGACGAGCAGAGTCGAGGACCCGATCCCTTGTGACTGCAACCTGCAAAATATATAAACAGAGCAACCAGTTAACCAGAGAAACGACTATGCGAGCCAATAAACAATTAAACAGTGAAAGCACACAGAGAAAACTGAGATAACAGGACGAAGGAAACCCTCCACGATAATCGACGAAACAACTAGCATAACACCCAGGAGAAATCCAATAGTTAGCAGCTAAGGAGTTGTCGACAGAGATACCAGACTTCCAAGCAAAAGGGCCCGTGGCCAAGTGCAGGTTGGGCACCATTACAACAACCACAGCGAGCACAAAGTAACATTGATAAACCCTCACAGTGAACAACAAAACCACAATGTCAAAATGCCAAGGTGAACGAGGGTTTGGGGTATAAGCCAAGCGCGGGAGAGCGGAGTTCGAGGCTGGGACAGGTGTCCCTCACACCAACCACCGTACTCACTAATTGAATGTGCAATCAAAACCAAAATATCTATGTTTATTTTATTCTTAAATTAATCATACCATTAATTATTGATTAGCTGCGAGGTTAAGAGGGCTGGTCCCATCATATTGTGGTATCAGAGCAGGATTGAGTTTTTCATAAGAAATGGAAGTTGGAAGACAAGGTCATGGGAGAGGTATTCGAAGAGTAGCAGAGGAAGGATTATGGGAAGAGATTAGGATCCTGAATGCCCGTTTGGCGGCAGTAGAAGCAGGAAGGAGAAGGGATCCGGAGGTAGGAGATGATAGTGAAGAAGAAGCTGTAGTTACGACAGATGGATTGGATGAGGAAGGACCTGAAATCAGGTTATTGAGGTCAGTCTTGTTGGCTAGCAGTAAGCCAAAGCCTGAGATTCCGAATTACGATGGCAGTTTGTCCACAGAAGTGTTGTTGGACTGGATTAGCGAGTTGGACAAATATTTTGAATGTGAGGAGGTCAGCGAAGATAGGAGAGTTAAATTCGCTACTACCAAGCTGAAAGGACACACGGCCTTATGGTGGGACAGTGTCCAAGCAGAGAGAAGAAGGATGAATAAATTACCAATTAGAAAGTGGCCTAGAATGGTCGCCAAGATGAAGGGTAGATTTTTGCCCAAAGATTACCAGATTGCTCTGCATCAATAGGTACAAAATTTGAAGTAGAGAGGAATGATGGTGAAAGAATATACTGAAGAATTCTACCGGGTGAATTTGAACGCTGGTTACACGGAAGGCACCCTGGAAAAGACAACAAGGTTTGTGAATGGCCTAAGGCTGGAGATATTGGACGAGATAAGTATTCTTTCTTCGAGGAACATAGAAGAAGCATACCAGAGTGCCTTAAAGGCAGAAGAGAAGATCACAAGAAAGAAGAATGCCAGGAGAGGACGAGGAATTGGCAGAGGGAAAGGACAATCCTTTGGCAGAGGAAGAGCTGCCAACAACAGTGAAGAGGGTGGCAGTTCCAAGACTTCAAGGACAGTAGAAAAAGAAGGCAGCACTAGAGGAGGAAGGCCATATCAGAGAGGAAGGGGAAATGGTAGAGGCAAAGGAGCTGCCTACTAGTGCTACAAGTGCCACAAGTGGGGGCACAAATCCTTTGAGTGTCCTGAAGGAGAATAGGCTGGCCAAAGAGGAGTGTATGTTGCACAGCCCGAGGAAGCAGAGGCACCACCCCAGGAGGTAGAGAATGTGCCGGAGACAGGGGAGGCCTTAATTTTGAATAAAGTACTGCTAAAGCCAGCAAAGGAGATAGCTGACCAAACCCAAAGAAAGGCATTATTTTGGATAGTTTGTAAGTCACACGAAAAATGCTGCAAGATGATTATCGACAGTGGGAGCACGGATAATCTAGTTGCCACAGAGATGGTGGAGAAGTTGGGTTTGAAACGGTTGAAGCACCCCACTCCCTATAAGGTGTCGTGGTTGCAAAAAGGCCATCAACTGTTGGTTGATGAACAGTGTGAAGTTGAGTTCCATATTGGTAGATACAAGGACAAGGTTATTTGTGATATTATGCCTATGGACGTATGTCACATACTGCTAGGAAGACCATGGCAGTATGACAGAAAGGTAGTTCATGATGGAAAGACAAACTGTTACAAGTTTGTTAAGGATTGGATTAAATACACACGTGTACCCATCAAGGAGGAAGAAGCAACAGAAACTAGTGGAACCAAAGCATTGTTGGTAGGAGGAAAGGAATTTTTGAAACAGATCGAAGACAACGAGATAAAATATGTTGTTGTAAGGAGGCCAAGAGCAATGTTGTTACACACCGAAATTGCATATTTGCCTGAAGAAATTTAGAACATGTTGCAGGAGTTCAGTGACATTGTAGTGGACGATTTCCGGATAAATTGCCTCCTAAGAGAAGTATCAGTCATCACATAGACTTTATACCTAGAGCTAGTCTACCAAACAAGGCATCGTATCGAATGAGTCCTAAGGACAATGAGGAGATTAGGAAACAGGTACAGGAATTGTTGGATAAGGGGTTGATAAGGGAGAGTTTAAGTCCCTGTGTAGTTCCAACAGTTTTAGCTCCCAAGAAAGGAGGAGAGTGGCGAATGTGCACAGATTCGAGAGCCATCAATAAGATTACCATTAGGTACAGGTTCCCATTGCCATGGATGGATGACATGATGGACTGTTTGAGCAGGGCAGCATATTTCTCGAAAATCAATCTGAAGAGTGGATACCACCAGATCCGAATCAGAGAAGGGGACGAATGGAAGACAGCTTTCAAAACCAATGAAGGTCTGTATGAGTGGCTAGTGATGCCATTCAGGTTAAGCAATGCCCCTAGTACCTTTATGCACTTGATGAATGAGATGTTAAAAGAATTCATTGGAAAGTTTGTGATTGTATATCTTGATGATATACTGATTTTCAGTAAAACTAGAGAAGAACATTTTCGACACGTTCAAAGTGTGCTGGAGAAGTTACAACAAAACAAGTTGCTGATAAATATGAAAAAATGTTCTTTTCTTCAGAGGGAATTAGTTTATTTGGGTTTTGTGATTGCAGAAAATGAGCTGAAAATGGACCCAGAGAAAATTGCAACTATCATTAGCTGGCCATCCCTAAAGAGTCTGTTTGAGGTATGTAGTTTTCATGGGTTGGCAAGTTTTTACCGTAAGTTTATAAGGAATTTTAGTGAGATCTGTGCACCTATGTTCGACACTATTAAAAAGGCAAGTCAGCCTTTCCGTTGGACTGAGGCAACAGAGAAAACCTTCCAAATGTTGAAGAAGAAGATCACTAAAAGACCAATCCTGAGATTGCCAGATTTTAACAAGCTTTTCCAGGTCCGTTGTGATGCCAGTGGTATAGCCATTGGGGCCATACTCAGCCAGGAAGACAAACCTGTTGCTTATTTCAGTGAAAAATTGAACAAAAGCAGGCAGAAGTACTCGTCCTACGACAAGGAGTTTTATGCTGTCATCCAAGCATTGAAGCATTGGTAATGAATTTGTTTTGTTTTTTGATAATTCTGCATTGCAGTACGTTATGCAGCAACATAAGCTAAATCACAAGCATGCAAAGTGGGTTGAGTACTTGCAGAGTTTCACATTTGTCTTGAAGCATATCAGTGGACAGGCCAACAAGGTAGCAGATGCGTTGAGCAAGAGAGCTTTGCTCTTGTAAGAGAGCACGATACAAGTACTGTTTTCGAACACCTAACAGACTTGTATCAGATAGATGCGGATTTCGAGGATGCTTATGAAGCCTGCGAAAACCCTTTGTTGAGGAATAATAGTCCATGGCTGGACTATAACCTACAGGAGAAGCTGTTGTTTAAAGGAGGACAACTATGCATTCCCGACTGTTCAATGAGGGAGAACATCATCTGGGAGAAGCACAACGGAGGTCTAGCCGGACATTTCGGCATTGATAAGACCTTAGATCAGCTCAGCCACTTTTATTACTGGCCGAAGATGCGAAGGGATGTGTAGCGATTTGTAACCAGGTGTAAAGTGTGTCAGTTGGCGAAAGGATACAGTTGGAATACAGGACTCTACACACCGCTGCCTATTCCGAGTAGACCGTGGGGCTATGTCAGCTTGGACTTTGTCTTGGGTCTACCAAGAACGCAGTGAGGTTATGATTCTGTGATGGTGATAGTAGACCAGTTCTCAAAAATGGCACATTTCATCCCTTGTAAGAAAACCAATGATGCCACTCACGCAGTGCACTTGTTTTTCACAGAGATAGTCAGGCTGCACAGAGTCCATTGTTTTCGACAGGGACGTGAAATTTACAAACACTTCTGGCGCACCTTGTGGAAGAAGTTGGACACACAGTTGAATTTCAACTCCGCTTATCACCCACAGACCTATGGACAAACGGAGGTGGTAAACAGGAGCTTGGGAAACTTGCTATGAAGCTTGATTGGAGAAAATTCATGGATGTGGGATCGTGTACTTGCCCAGGCGGAGTTCGCTTACAACGATTCACCAAATCGCAACACGAGATATAGTCCTTTTCAGATCTTGTATGGCATGCATCCTTGCGGAGCGCATGAGTTACGGGATCTAGGATAGTTGGAAAGACGGAGTGCTAATGGGGAAGATTTCGCCAAAGCAATGAATGACCTACACGAGCAGGTAAAGTCGAAATTGTAGGACAGCAGTCAAAAGTATAAGCAGCAGGCAGATCTGAAACGGCGAGAGGTACAATTTAATGTGGGGGATGAAGTCCTCGCACATTTGCATAGAGAACGGTTCCCTAAGGGTGAATACAACAAACTGAAGTATAAAAAGATTGGCCCTTGCAAAATTCTGCGAAAATTCTCTGCCAATGCTTATGAATTACAGCTGCCTCCAGGGATAGGCATATCACCCATTTTCAATGTGGCAGACTTGTTTCCATACACTGCCAGTCCTGAAGACGACAGTTCGGCACGGCCAAAACAGGACACCCAGGAAGGAAGTAACACATGGATGAGGCAAATGCCTTCAGCTCAGCCCCTTGAGATCGAGAGAATCCTCGATACTCAGGTGGCCAGGCGGACTCGAAGGAAAGAGTACCTACAGTATCTTGTCAAGTGGAAGAACCGTCCCATCGAGGACAGTTCCTGGCTTGACGTAGGACAAATACAGCGTGCAGGGTATTCAGTCGAGGAGCTCATGGACCGGAGCCATGAATTTTTATTACCCCGGGAGCCTGATGCAGGAGCATCCAGCTGAGGGTATCATGGCTGGGGTATTTGGTCTCAGCTAAGAAGGACAAGTTCACATTAATCATTTAGTTTTCATTTCCATTTGTTAGTTAAACAACATTTAGGGACTTGCATTTTTAACTTATTAGTCAAATGGAATTTAGGAACATTATGGTTAGTTGAAGGTTGTTACAGCCACCTTTTGTTTCTTTTATTTTATTTAACAGTTGTCTTTCGTAAAATTCCAACAGAGTAAGAAAAAAAAGAACAGTTATCATAACCATGTAACTACATATGTAACTGCCAGCAGTTGTGAGAAACTGTCTCAAAATAGTTCAAAAGAAAATATACCACAATTGTAACAGATTCGATTACATGAGATAGAATAGAAGAAAAAAAGAAATTTTCTGTTCAAAACATCTGAATCCATTTGCAGCTAGCTATTACTCTCTTTCCATTAAATTACTGTGTGCATTGACAGACCAGAATAGTGCATTTTTCTTTCCAAAACATTTATTTCTTAACAGTCATCTAGCAACAGAGTGTCTCGAGGACAGTTCTAGCAGCAGTCGTAGGCATCCTAATAAGAGAGAGCGAATTCACAGTTCCAACTAGTAACAAGTATCAAGCATACGAAGAGACCACAAAAGACATAAAAAAACCCTCGACAGATCAACAGTCTCAACATTAAAATAACCGCATTGCATGCACAGGTAACACATAGCCATATGAAAATTTTCTTTCTTTTCCAAATAATAGTCTTGCACAAAAATAAGTTACAAAATATAAGAATAAGAACTGTCAAGATGGGACGAGTCTTATTATATACAACCGACAAAAGGCCTAGGGTTTGAATACCCAGAAAGACTCTATGACTATTGCAACAAAATAAATTATACAGAAGGGTGAAGCCGAAGATAACCCAACAACAAACGAGGCGCCGAGGCTCTCAGAACTTAAGCAAACTACCAGACACCCAGGATGCTAGAACCATAACAAAAACAAAATGAGACATATATCAGTAACAAGGAGCGACCCTACCGGGTTCACCAGGCAGTAACAGGTGCGGAAGCAAGCGTCCAGAGCCACCACCCACCTGTAGACATAGCCAACAGGGAGGCGTTAGAGGTTTGACTACTCGAAATCGAACCAAAGGAGTGTGCAAGAGCAAAGAAGAGGGTTTAAAGGCTTACCAGAGAAGTGGATGGCGCCGGGGGGAAGAACCCATAACCAAGTCACAGCCACAAGAGGGAGTCCCTGCTCACAAGGAGTGACTGCCCTTAGTAAAGACGAAAACTGCGAGAAGGAAATAAAGCAAGGACAGAGGGCTTACCTTGCCCAGTGACGAGCAGAGCCGAGGACCCGGTCCCTTGTGACCGCAACCTGCAAAATATACAAACAGAGCAACCAGTTAACCAGAGAAATGACTAAGCGAGCCAATAAACAATTAAACAACAAAAGCACACAGAGAAAACCGAGATAACAGGATGAAGGAAACCCTCCACGATAATCGACGAAACAACTAGCATAACGCCCAGGAGAAATCCAACAGTCAGCAGCTAAGGAGTTGTCGACGGAGATACCAGACTTCCAGGCAGAAGGGCCCGTGGCCAAGTGCAGGTCGGGCACCATTACAACAACCACAGCAAGCACAAAGTAACAGTGATAAACCCTCACAGCGAACAACAGAACCACAATGTCAAAATGCCAAGGTGAACGAGGGTTTGGGGTGTAAGCCAAGCGCGGGAGAGCGGAGTTCGAGGTCGGGACAGGTGTCCCTCACACCAACCACCGTACTCACTAATTGAATGTGCAATCAAAACCAAAATATTTATGTTTATTTTATTCTTAAATTAATCATACCATTAATTATTGATTAGCTGCGAGGTTAAGAGGGCTGGTCCCATCAATCCCTACTCTTTAAGGATTTTCACCGATGGGAGGAGACTTATTATTATAAGGATCACGAAATTGATGGACCAGTGATAGGGTGAGGGGCGATCCTGGAAGCCTATTCACAAGAGAGACTCAAATAAGCAACTTGTTTGCCTTGGAAGACAAAATCGAAGGCTCTCTAGGAAGGGCTTGGGGAAAATTTCTAGCGTTAGGTTTTGAGTATGTGTCTTATAAAGGAGATCCCTAAGTCCTAGAATTCTTGTAGAAACTTGGGTTCTAAATGATCTTTGAAGAATTAACTTTGATAGTGCATGGGACCACACAGGACCAACTGCACCTGAGGTTTGGTCAAGGGGATAAGATTTAGCAATCAATGATATGTTTGACCTAATTATGGAGGGGAAAGGGATCAAGGAATGAATTTTCAATAAAATGCAATGCAAGGATCCCGGTGAGGTTTCTAAGGGAAACCAAGGGCAAGAATTGGTTTTCGAGCTAGGGCTTGCGATATCTCAAGATCCCAACGTCAGAATCTCATGAAATTTTGAGGGCCCCTTGAGGACACGCCAGTGCAATTGTTGACAAAAAATTGAAGTATTTGGAGGATGGCTAGATTATGAGATAATTTATTCCCTAGGTGACATAGAGGACTAGACCTAGAGAAGAGGAAAGGGGAGAAGGAAAATAGGTTGAAGGTGATCACCTTTGGGTAGACAAGTGCCTAATCCTCTGGGGAGATTGGATTTAGGTAGAATTATGAATATGGACTTTTCAATTTTATAGGTCAAGGAGGCGTCAAAGACGACTTTGCTTGGCACTAGGGCAGCAACAAAAACAACTTCAAAGACTTTATACTTCGTGTTGCAAGGTAAATGGCTTGTCAAGATGAATTTCATAAATGAAACATCCCTAGGAACATTCGTTCATTATACATGGCCCATACATGAAGCATTCACTATCCAGAAACAAAATTTCCACAACTTTGCATAAGAGATATAGCAAATAAGCCCCAGTATAGCGAAATCCCAGCAACAATGTATGTGGAAAAATTAAGAAAGAAGAAATAACATTAAAATGTACCTACATGTATAAGAATATATCCAACCATCCAAAAACTTGCCATCAAGAGGCTCCAAGACATGAAAATTATCCAAACATCAAAATTCATTCGATGCTCCAAAAAATCATCCTCCGAGAAGGATAGCGAAAATATCTAAAGAGATACTAATTCCAAATCCAAGTGATGGTGCTAAAATGAATTCACATCACTTGTATTTATACACTTTTAATTAGTTCGATTTAGCTAATTAGTCCTACATTAGCCCCTAAAATAAGTTAATGTGCAAAATAACTAACTTTTGGTGACAAGCCCACCAAACTAGCTTATAAACAAAAGAACAAGCATCTCAAGAAGTCGAATGATCAATAATACATGTCGTTGGGCATTCTAAGAGACCTGATGAAGTCCAAATGTGCCATTAAAAGAGGATTGGTGTCCTCGCTTGTTCCTAATAAAATGCTTATTATTTATTTTCTGATTATAATTGTAAAGAATCTTAACTGGTAAATATAACAATTGAAAAAAAATATTGATTCACCTCCCTCTCAATATTTCCAACAATTGGAATCGAAGCTAGCTTCTTCATAATCAGTGTAACAACTGGAAGAAGGATTCTTAAGTCACAATGAAGAATCAGGATTAAGAAAAAATCCCCCAATTTGATGGAACAAATTATGGCTTTTGGAAGTGTAGGATGACATTCTATTTAATGTTTCTTGAATGGAAGGAAGGTTTATGTAGCAAATGCCAAAGCACTAAATTCCATAACAAGTGGAATTTCTTATTCAGAATTTATAAAAATTATGAACTGTGATTCTGCCAAGGAAATGTGGGACAAGCTTATTGCTATCTATGATAGATACTCCAAGGTCAAAAAGGAAAAACTCTAAACTCATAAGAAGACAATTTGAGAGTCTTAAGATGGATGATGAAGAAGATATTGCAACCTTTTTCCTCCGAGTGGATGAAGTTGTCAACTCACTCAAGGGTCTAGGTGAAAACATTGAAGAAAGCATAGTTGTCCAAAAAGTTTTGAGATCACTTCCATAACAAAGTAAGTGCCATAGAAGAAATAAAGGACTTGGATAATCTAAAGATGGACGAACTTCATGGGATTCTCATTGCATATGAAATGAGAAAAGGAATCCCAAATTCCAAGGAAGTTGCATTCAAGGCTTCAAAATCATCGAAGAAAGGGAAAAATTGTAATTATAACATTGATGATTCTGATATTGAAACAGAACTAGCACAATTCGCAAGGAAACTAAGGAAAGTGTCCAAGCTCAAAGGTAAGTATCCTCTCATTTGTTTTAAGTGTGCAAGAATAGGACATTATGTTTCAAAATGTCCTCATAAACATGATAGTGATGATGAAGACGAATATAAAAAAAGGATGTTAAAGGAAAAAGGGTCAAATAAGAATAATTTCTTCTCCAAACAAGATGACTTCAATGAAGAAGAATTCTTGATTACAAAGAAAAAATCAACTAAAAATACCTTTCTACTCAAAAGGGATAATGATGAGTCTGATGAAGAAGATGACTATGTTGGAAGCAGTGAAGTGTTGTTCATGGCATTTACAAATGATGATGATTCCGAAAAAGAAGATGAAGGAAATGTGGATGAATTACTAATGAGTGCTATTGAAGAAAATGAGAAATTAAGGAAGAAGGTCATTTCTCTCAAAATAGAAAAGGAAGAAGAAAAAAGGAAGGAAGAATTTTTGAACAACAAACTAAAAGAAAGAGAAGAAATATGCGAAAAATGTGAAGTTGAATTTGTCTCTGTAAAGAAAGAGTTGAATCAGGTTAATAAGAGTTGGCAAAGCTCTCAAACTCTTGATAACATCCTTAATTCTTAAAGACCTCAACATGATAAGACTGGAATTGGTTTCGAAGGAGAATCATCAAGTTCAAATAAGAATGCCAATGAAATAATCCAAAGAAGTTATGTTGACATCCTTTGCAATCATCCAAAAGAGGAGAAGCCAATCCACCAAGAACAAAGGTCCATCTACAACAAACCAAGGAATGAAGAAAAGCTATCTCCAAGGAAGAATATTACATCAAGTCAAGGCTATTCTAACATGTATCAAACTATCTTTCTTGGTTGTTGTTTCCATTGTAAAAACTTTGGTCATCAAGCTAAGCATTGCAAGGCTTATAAGGATAATAACTCAAGATATAGGACTAATTATCAAAGCAAGCCATGTAGCTCAAAAGAACAAGGTCAAATCACGACCTACAATTCATTTGATCCTTTGGCTAAGTATGATAGAATGTTCAAAGTGCAATGCTTTTGGTCATGATGCACAAAATTCTCCATATAATTCAAAAAGGGAAGAATTGAAAAAGGAGGAACCCACTACAAATAAATGTGGTCTACTTTTATGTGCACAAAGTGATGAAAATCAATGGTTTGTGGATAGTGGATGTTCAAGACACATGACAGGTGAACAAAAGAAGTTTATCTCATTAAACAAAAAGGATGGAAATGTATCCTTTGGAAGTGGATCTGCTAAAATTGTTGGAAAAGGGGCAGTTGCTCTTGTTAATGGAAAGGGAAAAGCACAAAATGCATTGCTAGTGGAAGGGCTCAAACACAATCTTCTAAGCATTAGCCAAATTTGTGACCAAGGACATAATGTTATCTTCAGTACTAAAGATTTTGAGATAAGAAAATCCTCATCATGAAAACTTGTGGGAAAAGGAGTAAGAACATAGGATAACGTATACATTTTGAGTAAGATTCAAGAAGAAAAATGCTATATGAGTCGAACAGATGAAATTTGGTTATGGCACAAACAATTGGGACATCTAAACTTTGACAACTTGGTTAATATTAGCAAAACAAGTGCAGTAAGGAACATTCCAAAAATTGTAAATCTGGAACAGGTTGTGTGTGGTCCCTGTCAACATGGAAAGAAAACTAGAACTTACTTCAAGACTAAGGAGTTCTCAACATCAAAACCTTTGGAGATCATACATGCAGATTTATGTGGACCAACCAAAACTCCAGCCCTACAAGGAGAAAGGTACTTTGCTCTATTTGTAGATGACTATACTAGAATGATGTTGGTATTCTTTGCAAAATTCAAATACGAAGCTTTTGAATGTTTTAAGAATTTCAAAGCTCTTGTAGAAAATGAAAAATAATAAAAAATCAAGTATCTTAGAACATATAGAGGAGGAGAATTCACTTCAAAGGAATTCGATGATTTTTGTAAAATACATGGAATCAAAAGAGAACTCTCTGTAGCTAGAACTCCTAAACAAAATGGAGTTGTAGAAAGAAGAAACAAAATTGTACAAGAAATGGCAAGAACGATGTTACTAGCAGTTGCTTTGCAGGTCAAGTTTTCGAGGGAAGCGGTCGGGACAACAATATATACCTTGAATAGAGCTCAACTAAGACGAAATAATGACACGTCTCCATATGAATTATGGAAAGGATGACATGCTTCAGTGAAATATTTTAGAATTTTTGGAAGCAAATTCTTTATGAAGATCAATGATGACTCACCAGGCAAGTTTGATTCTCGTGTTGATGAAGGAATATTTCTTGGATATTCTACAAGGAGCAAAGCATACAAATGCTACAATAATCGACTACGAAAGGTAGTAGAAAGCATTGATGTAAAGATTGATGAAATACTTCTAAAAAAGGGAATTGAAGTCCATGGAGAAGATTCTATTTTTGAAGAATTCGAAGAAGAGTCAACAAAGGAAGAAAAGGATCAAGAAAGTTAAAAGGAACCATCTCAAACTCCATCAAAGGGAAAATTTCTCCAAAAACACCATCTATAAGAACAAATTATTGGCAATGTAGATGATGGAATACAAATCTGAAGAAGGATGACAAATACACCAAGAAAAGATGATGTTTCCTTACTATCCATGGTAGAACCAGAAAACTTTGCTCAAGCTAGTAAGGACCCTCATTGGGTGGAAGCTATGGAAGAAGAAATGTTTCAAATTGAAAAGAATGAAACATGGGAACTTGTACCTCGTCCAAAAGATAAAAATATAATTGGAACCAAGTGGGTGTTCAAAAAAAAAATGAATGAAGATGGACAAATCATCATAAATAAGGCAAGGCTTGTTTGTAAAGGATATTCACAAATTGAAGGAATTGACTTTGAAGAAACATTTACCTCAGTAGCGCGTTTGGAAGCTATAAGAATGTTTTTGGCATTTGCTTGTTCAAAAGGATTCAAAGTTTATCAAATGGATGTGAAATCAACATTTCTAAATGGTGATCTAAAGGAAGAAGTTTACATGGAGCAACCAAAAGGGTTTGATCTAGTAGAAGTAAAATACTTTGTATGTAAGTTGAAAAAAGCATTATATGGATTAAAACAAGATCCTAGAGCTTGGTACGCTAGATTGGATCATTATCTACAATAACAAGGCTTCAAAATGGAGGTGGCAGGAAGTAATCTCTACACGAATATGGACAAAGATAAATTACTAATCACTCTTGTATATGTTGATGATCTGAGTTTTGCCAGCAACAATGATGAGATGAGTCATGAATTTGCTCAAAATATGTCTAAAGTGTTTGAAATGTCTATGATTTGTGAACTATCTTCTCTAGTCTACAAGTAACTCAAACTAAAACAAGTATGTTCATATCCCAAGAAAAATATCTTAAAGACATGCTCAAGAGATATGGGATGGAAGAATGTGCTCCTATGAGCACACCAATGACTACAAATTGCAGATTAAGCAAAAATGATGAATCCCCTTCGTTGGATGCAACTCTTTACAGGTCAATAATTGGAGCTCTTCTATAATTAACTGCTTCACGACCCAATATTATGCAAGAAATAGAAATGGTGGCAAGATTTCAATAATCTCCAAAGGAATCTCATTTGTTGGTTGTAAAAAGAATTCTCAGATATTTGAAAGGTACTCCTAAATTTGGCCTATAGTATCCCAAAAGAACAACTCTCACTATGACAACTTACACAGATGCTGATTGGGTTGGAAGCATAGACGATCGAAAAAGTACTAACGGAAATGCATTCTTTATGGGACATTGTCTTGTATATTGGCTCAGCAAAAAAAAAAAAAAAATCTATATCTCTCTCCACAAAGGAAGCCGAATATATAGATGTTGCAGATTGTTGTACACAAATATTGTGGATGAAAGGAAAAATTGAAAGATGTCAACATAGAGACCAATCAACCAATCATTATCTATTGACAACACCAGCGCTATCAGTCTTTCAAAGAATCCAGTAATGCACTCAAAGACGAAACATATTCCAATAAAATACCACTTTCTTCGAGAACAAGTTGCAGAATAGAATATTAGATTGGAATATGTCAATACAAAAGAACAAATTGCAGATATATTCACAAAACCCCTACCACGAGAGGCATTTGAATATCTTCACCAAAATATGGGGGTCATTGCTCTTTCATCTCATTAAGACAACACATCGACAAGGGTAAAATCACCTTGATAGAGGGAGTACTTGGACACATCGATGTCAAAGGGGGAGAAAATACTAGAAGAAGAGATAATATTTCCATCAATGACAAAGGTGGAGGCTGTTGGTCAATAATTGTCATTGATGTAAATATGAGCCCTATGAATATACCCTAACCCATATCCTAATCCCTAATGAAGATATCCTAATCCCAATGATTTTATGCACTACAAATTGCTACAACCCCAAGATCTGCAATAAAATTCTAAGAGTTGTCATAAAAGAAATATTTTTCTTTGACACTAGACATATCATCTTGAAACAAGTCCTACACCAACTTGTAGAGAACTTTCACCTCTTTATAATAAGTATTCACACATCTTCTAATTCCTTGTCATTATGAATGTTGATTTGTGTAGCTTGGGAGGTACTCCAGGCCCTAGGGTTCGGGGTTTGGAGGACAAACACCCACAAGAGTATCTTGTGGGCTTGGAACCCAAGTATGGGGTTTTGGCACCCATCATGTTTTGGGGCAAAACCATGATGGATTCATAGCATGTGATAGATGAGGATGATAGTGCTCGGAAAGACAATTCCAACACATTGAAAATCGACTGAATCCGAGTTGTCGTTAGAGAGATGTGAATTTTTTAAGTTGACATAATAAATATTGGATTTTCAAGTAGGTCGACTGGAAGAAAATTCCAAGTAGACGTGTCTTTTCATGTGAACTCGTTGGAGGTAGTAAAACCTATATATTGAGGATGAGTTGGATCATTTAAGGCATCCATTTTTGTGAAATACATCTCTAAGTATCCTCTGAAATTTTCGGTGAAGCAAGAGAAGAAAAGGACAGCGTGGAGATGCCCTAGGAGCAGTGTGGAAGATTTCAGGTGGTTGTAGGTACAGTGTGGAAGTTTTAGGGCTGCTTGGGTGTGAATTTTGGTGTTGTTCTTGGGTGTTCTTACAGGGTAGAAAGGCTGAGATTGTTGGGGGTGTTTGCAGATCTGTTTGGGGGCAGAAAAGAGGTGAGAAGTGATTGTTTTGGAGGGTTGTTAGGGTGCCACAGAAACTGAGGTAGGCCGCAGGCCTAGCCTCTCCAAAACAGGCCAGCGTTGGGGTGTTAAGGGCTGCCATTTGCCCAGAACAACAACCCACAAGGAGGCCATCTCACCTTGCCTAGGCCGCAGCAAAAAGGAGGTTGTTAGGGTGAATTTTGAAGGGTTGTTGCAACATGCACTTGCCCTAACCAGAGACAGCAGAACAACAGTATGCAAGCAAATTTGGAGCAGCGTTTGGAGGTGTATTGGGTCAAGAAGTGACCAGTTTGGATCAGATAATAGTGCAGCCTGTTGGAGCCAATTGGAGGACATTCTGAGGTGGTGTAATATCTTCCTAGGTGCAGATCCGGCAGTGACGATATTGGGTGTCATAGAGCTGGTTGGAGGGCAGCGTGTTGGCTACCCAAAGTAGCCCTAGACGAGCTATCTTGAAGGACGAAGAGCAACTGAAGGTTGGGTGAAAGACGGTGCTAAAGTGCAACACTTTGATGGACTAAAGTTGTTTCTAGCCTGGCAGATTGGAGCTCGGGAATTAGGCCTACCTAGAGAGAAGTTGATGAGCCCATGTTCATTGTAGCAAACGTGACTTGCAGCAATGATAAGAGGCAGCCCTCTTGGAATCTCAATGTGTAGAGGCCTTGATGGACTAAGGCACTACTAGGGAGCAGTATGGGTGCGACGGACCGACATGACAATATACGACATAGAAGTGTTTCAGCCAAGTTTGTCATTGTATCTTGTAACCATAGATTTTCATATTTATCAGATTTGGATTAATATAACGAAGATTGGTGATTGTACATTATTGTACAATTTTGTTTAAAATTGTATATATCGTGCGTATATGATTTACTGCTTTATATTTCCATTGTGCAAAGTAGTTTATGGTTGAGATTCTTGGTTTGGTAGCGTCAGTGATTTTAAGACTCTAACCTAGACCCAAGGTTGTGGAAATTCAACAAGGAAGATATTAATTTTTGAAATCAAAATATATTTTAAAGTCTACTAGCTGACATTATCCTATGCAACAAGTCGACTTCATGGTCAAGGGATGTGTCCCTTCATTTGAAAGTCAATATTCATATAAATACAAGTTCGTACTGTTCATTTTTCATCATCAATTCGGTGCAGAGATCACAGAGACATAGCATAGTTCACAACTCGTGAAATTAGAAGCACCGAGGAGGGTTTTGATGGAATATTTGCTTGGGATGAAATCTGAATTGATCAACTACTCCCTCAGACTAGTAGTTGTCTCGGACCTATGATAAGAAGTGTTCTTGGATCATTTGCTGGAGAACAAAGATATAACCTACCATATATACAACTCGGACTGTGGAGTTAAGGATCAAAACCTTAGACTTGTTTGGGTTTCCAGATTGCAGTCTCGGATAAGCTACAAGAATTTTTTGTGGTGAACATCTATCAAATCTCGAACTTGTACCCTCAGAACAGTGCCTCAGACCTCTTCACATCTGTGACAAAGGGATGTGCCCTCGGATTTTTGACATAAAACTATAACTCTTAGACATTTGACAAATCATTTGCTGGAGGAATAAAAATATACCATAGAGTTTGGACTTGTTGTCTCTGATTGCAATCCTATTTCAAACCTGTGGTCAAATACACTAGTGCAGATCCCAGAATTGTTACACCTTGACCTTGGATTGAAGGCATGAAAGCTAGGACTACAACTTGTGGACAAGTTACTACAACAAACTATTAAGGCATAGACTTGACCACCTTTATAGCTCAGACTTGATCACCAATCTTGCCCAGACTTGTAGCGTGAACCTAACATTAATGTGGAGAACTCGGACCTCTATTTTTTATTGTAGACCGGTTACTTTTCCTTGGAGTTCATATAGAACAATGGAGCATTGATGAAGGCTTGGTCAAGGTTGACACAAAGAGGTTCAGTTATATTTCCTTGGAGGCTCAAGCAGTTAAGGCCTAAAGCCTTAAGATCAAACCTATGATCATTTTGAATCCAGTCACTTGTGGAAGGATAGTAGCTCCGCTTTGAAGAATTGAACAGTCCAACGTTTGGAGCCTTGGACAGTAACATACTTGGAAGCATTTGGAAACCTTAGATAGAGAAGTATTTGGAGTTTTTGGACAAGTGAAGCTTTCGACAGTGAAGAGTACTAAGTGGACAAATTGATGTACGTCACTTATTCATTCTATTTATTACAAAATAGAAGGGTTGGAGCCTCTAAAACAAGGTTGGAACCTTGAGAAAAATAGGGTTGGAGCCTCAAAAAGCCCAAGTTGGAGCTTGGCAATAGGTTGGAGCTTGGTAGATTGAAGGGTTGGAGCCCTCAACATCATTGTACTCAAACTTTTTGTAAAAAGATGATTGGTGTCCTCACTTGTTCCTAATAAAATTCTTATTATTTATTTTCTGATTATAGTTGGGAAGAATCTTAACTGGTATATATAACAATTGAAAATAAATATTGATTCACCCCCCTCTCAGTATTTCCAACAGGAATCCCAAAATTAATGGACAAGGAGTTGGCCACTTGTTCTCCAAATAATAAACTTGTGGTGCTCCCAATGGGTGTGAGGGCACACAAGTAACCTTATGGGTCTCCAAGTAGATCGAAAATGCTTGTAGACCATCTGTAAGGGCTCAGATGATGGTGTAATTGGTGCCACATCAGCATACAAGTCCTGGGTCAACTTCCAAGTGCATGGTACAACTGTGGGGTGGGTTGGGCATGGTGAACCAAGTGCATCTTCATCGTCTGATAGGTGAATCTTATGCAACCTCTAAACATCTCTGGGGCTCCATGGAGTGTTTTCTACTACTGTGGAGGGCCATGGCTCTCTACACACACCCCACATGTGCCAATGTAGCCCTCTGGAGGTTTAGGACCCTGTATAAGGAGACAAAACCCAAAATGGAGACCATCTGTAATCCTGCATAAGATTTAATGCGTCCCCTAGCCTTCTAGTACTAGTCATCAAAGGAAATTGAGTTAAAGAGCTTACAAACCATGGACAACAGGGGGGCACTTCATAATGGCATGTGCTAATGTCTCCAGGATCCAAATATGGTTAACCAAGTATCCTATTAGGTGGTTTATTCTCTTAAAGGGGATAATATGTCCAAGGTATATCATTCAAAGGGTGGTGGCATGTGATGACGAGATGAATAGAGTAGGGAATGAAAGGGTCGGCCCTAGGCCACACACTGGGGTACAAGGGTAGCTAATTAAAGGGAAGCCCGCACTTGGGTATATAATGTATAAGAGGGAGAAATCATGGTGCATAAGGTGCCCTGACCTTGATGTTTCCACCCTTCTTTATATGCCTTTTTCCTTTTATGATTTTTCTTTGATTAACTGCTCAAGGCTCAAGGGATAAGAGCATGATGTGGAAGGTATAACAATGGATACAGCTTTAAGGTATGGCGGTTCATTCCCACCAGGGGTTGAGACAATCATGGGTTCCTTAATGAAAAGGGAGGCTCATCTAGAACCTATAGGAACCAAGGTGACGACCATGATGTTGGGGTAGAACTCATGCCTTGGCTTTTGCCCACGTGCTAAATGTGTTTGTCTTGGCCATCTTTTGCATTTTGTAGTACATTTTCTTGTTGAATGTGGTCAATTATGCTTTTACTTTTCTTTTCAATTGCATGAACCTTCGGGGCATCGTTCCAGGCCCGACTCAAGGTGTGGGAATGGGTAAGGGGAAGGTTAACCCTATGTGTAACCAATGGAGGAATATGGACCCAGGAGGAAGGAATGATGAATGGGGTTATAATGAGTGGAAGGTGAGTGATATATGTGGATGACAGGGCAGGACCACGCAACCAAAATCAGAGTTTCCCATGAAGTACCATCTCTAAAGCCAAAAGTGTTGATTTTTGGTAGCATCGGATGTGCTCTAGCCATGAAAATTAGTGGAGAGGCTAAAGCACATGAGATTTCCAAGACCAGAAATGGTTTGGACAAATTGTACCTGGTTTGGGAGATACTAAAATAATCAATATTTTTAATGGAATTCCTAAGTTTAAACTTAGGAAAAATAAAATATTAATGGGTATTAAATAAAACTGAGTTAGAAAGTTCCAAAAGTCATGGATCAAGCCAAATCTAATCTTAGCCGTTGATTAGAGAGTTGTTGAAGGACCAATGAGAAAAGTATAAGAAGAGGCTTGAGGGTCAGTTGGAGAATACACCAGAGTGATCAGTCATTCGATTTGCTAGAGCGGGGTTGCTAAGAAAAGTCGGATCAGTGATCATCAGCGAGGAGCAGTGAGTATTGGGCAGAGAGGCAAAGACAGTGCCAAGAGACCAGTGCAGAGGCGAGAGGGACTACGTCGTCCATGCAGAGGCTACAGGAGTGATGCAGAGGGTCCCAGAGGCTACACAATGCCTCAAAGGGCTGACACAAAGAGGTTTGAGGTTGACGCAGGGTAGCAGGAGGTTGACACAGAGGCCAGAAGGGCCAGCGCAAAGCTTCAGAGACGCTAGAGAGGGTTTCGTGGGACAAGTTTTCTGAATAGAGAGCTATTGCTGCCGTGTATTTTTTCTCTGTAAGGTGAGGCGGTTAGGCACCCAGTTGTACTGAAGGAAATACTGCATAATAATATACCCTCAGAATAGCTACACAGGTTTTCCCGCATTGGGTTTTTCTGGGAACATTTGTCCAATATCAACGGTGTCACTTGTGTGTTTGTTTTCTTTCAGCTATTGATCTGTAGATGTTGTCACTGTATTGTTTTTATTTCGGTATTTAAATGTGTTAAATAACTTGTTCGAATTTAAACAAGCAGAAGAAATAAACCAGCAGAATACAGATTAATTTTCTAACGGATACACTTAGAAAATTCAAGACAAAGGTCAGTAAAATAGATCCCACTGCACTAGGGTCCAAGGTTAACATCCAAAAGAGGTATAGGGGACAAGAGCTCAGACCTAGTCCACTCTTTCCGCCAAATGCCCCCAATAATCCATGCCCAAAAGTTTCCATGACAAGTAAACTACAATACTCAATGACCAAATGACAAGCCATACCTTTAGGTTTGGGAGGCCCACCTTCAAACATACAATCATGATAGATGGGTGAGGGATCACATGGTTGGCTCAGGTGGCGGAGAAGTGGCACAATGAACTAGTTGGTGGCTATAAGGGGGCTACTGGCTGTCGCTGAGGACCATCTTCTAGAAAAAAAAATCTAGGGAAGTACAAGTGACTGGATGTTTGGGCTCCAGACTGAAAGGAAGAAGGGGTTGTCTTACAGTCTTCCATGTGAAAGTGGCGTAGAAGATCATAGGCATACATGGACTGGGAAAGGGAAATGCCTTCCTTGGATTGCAAGACTTGAAGACCAAGAAAATAATGCAAGTGTCCTAAGTCTGTCATTTCAAACTTCGTTTTAAGGCTGGACTTCATGTGGTTTATAAGATTCGGATCATTACCAGTAAGGATAAGATCATCAACATAAATAACAAGGATGATAAGAGACTTACCCACTTTCTTGGTGTAGACATTATTGTCAGAATGACACCTAGAAAAGCCAGTATCTAAAAGAAAGCTATCCATTTTGGCATACCAAGCCCGCGGGGCTTGCTTGAGACCATAAAGGGATTTCTTAATCCGACATACAAGGTTGGAGTCTGTTTGTATAAAGCTAGTAGGTTGTTCCATATAGATTTCTTCATGCAAGTCCCCATGCAAGAAGGCAGATTTAACATCCATCTGATGGACTTCCCATTTGAAAGAGGTAGCAAGGGAAAGAACAAGGTCGATAGAGTTCATTTTGGCAACAGGGGAGAAAGTTTCAGTATATTCAATGCCTTCAACTTGTGAGAAAATATTAGCAACAAGACGAGCTTTAAGCTTATCAACTTTTCCATCTAGTCCATACTTGGTTCTGTAAACCCATTTGCATCTAACAAGTTTTTGTCCCTTTGGAAGAGGAACAAGATCCCATGTATCATTTGCCAATAATGAACGATATTCTTCATTCATAGCTACGTCCCAATCTAGATGGCCTGAAGCTTCTACAAAGGTGTCAGGATCATAATTCCCTAAAGCTTGAGCCAATAAAGAAGAGGCTCTATCGAACTAAGAACGAGTACATCATTGATTTGTAGAATCACCTGCAAGCACCTGCTACATTTCGAGTAGCATGGACCCATTTTGGAAGTTGAGGAGCTAAAGGAGGATCCTGAGAAGGTGGGGGAGGATTGTCATTCTCGCTGTCATCATCTGAAGAAGAAATATTTTCAGAAGTAGAAGGGAGGTGGCACATCCGTCGAACTAGGATCGTATGCCGATATATTTTCAGCAAACTTTACATCTCTTCTAATGATAACATTTTTGGACTTAAGTGGAATAAGTCTATATCCTTTGACATCTTCAAAATATCCAACAAAAATACATTTTTCACTCTTAGGTTCTAAAGCTTTATGTTTCTCATCCGGAATATGGGCCCATGCTTCACTTCCAAAAACACGAAAGTGATTTACATCTGGTTTAATTGAGCTCCATGCTTCTTCTGGAGTGATATTCTTTAAAACCTTAGTAGGAGTGTGATTTACTATGCAATTTGCACAGTTAATTGCTTCTGCCCAAAAATTAAGACTAAGTCCTTTAGATTGAAGCATACAATTAGCCATTTCCTTTAAGGTGTGATTCTTCCTTTCAGCTACACCATTTTGTTGTGGAGTATATGGAACAATATGTTGCATTTGAATTGCATTCTTAGTGCAAAAGTTGATGAATTTTTTGTTAACGTATTCTCCGCCATTATCAGATCTTAGCTTAAGAATTTGATTTCCAGATTGTTTTTCAATAAAAGCCTTAAAGGCCATGAACATGTTAAATACATCACTCTTGAGTTTTAAGAAGTATACCCAAGTGCATCTGGAGAAATCATCAATGAAAGTTAAGAAATACTTGTAGCCAGAGAATGAAACAACTAGAAGTGGACCAATAATCACTATGCACAAGCTGTAAAGGGGCTGAGGCGTGCCAAGAGGCACGTTTTTTAGAACTATCCCAATGATGTTTTCTGAGTACACATCTGGAACAAACACCATCTCTGCAAGATACAATAGGAAGACCTGTCACCATATTTTCTTTACATAGATTTTGTAGGGAGCGATAGTTTAAGTGACCAAATCGCTCATGCCAAAGTTTGCTCACTTCATCATTATGAGCAACAAATACCAAGGGAAGAGTTGATGACCCAAAGTTGTTAAACTTATACAACCTTGTAGAATCATCAGCAATGCCAATAGCTAAAATCTGTTTAGGATCTCTTAGGTCCTTAATTACAACATTGTGAGGTGAAAATTCAACGGTTTTACCTTCACCTAAATGAGTTATCTAATATACAGATAGAAGTTCGCAGGATAAGGTTGGAACACATAATACATCATTAAATTGACCATTGTCTAGATGAACAGTTCAAGTCCCTACAACACTAAGAGATCTATCATCACCAACATATATATTTTTGGTGTTACAATCATTTAAAGGAGAAAACATGGCTTTGTTTTTGGCCATGTGATAAGAAGCTCCGGAATCAATGAGCCACTCATGAGAATGAGAAGAACAAGACACATTTAGTGCATAACTAGACCGAGATGGTTGACAACCACATGCAGAAAGTGTTATTCCTGAAAATGAAGTTGAAGTTGAAGAGTGCTCCAAATGGATGTTATGCTTCTTCATTACTGCTTCCAAGGCTTCCATCTTCTTAAAGCATTTGGATTCTAAGTGGCCATCTAGATTACAAAAGTGGCAATGTCTATCAATCTTCTTCCCTTTGTTTCTATTTGCCTTATCATTTTGTTGAAATGATTTTTCATTTTGAGACTGAAATTGTTTAGGACCCTTGTTTGGTTTAGGACCATTCTTTTTAGGATACTGCTTCTTAGGATTCTTTGAATTTGGTTGTTGTTGGGTGGCCAAGGCTTTCTTAGAAGAGTTTCCAAGATTAAGAAGACCAAGATGTAAGAGTTTTTCTTGTTCTCTTATTAAAGAATCACAAAAGGCATCAAAAAAGGGGGACTTGTAGTCTTGTCCTTGAGAAATAAAGGCTTCTTTAATAGAATGGAAGGTGAAAACAAATATAGAGTAGGCTGATCCCAACTTAGTAAGAATGGAATAGATAAGGCTACCATCTTCTTTCTTAACCTTAACACCTTCCAAGAGAAATATAAGGGTCTTGAACTTGGACAAAAAATCTTCAATGGAAGAAAAATTATTGGGTTCCAACGTAAGCAACTCATTTTCAAGTTGATGGGCTCTAATTTCATTTTTAATTCCAAAAACTTTAGTGAGTTGTTTCATTGCTTCATTAGGGGTATCAAGTTCTGCAATATGGAATCTAAGGTTTGGAGAAATAGACATCCCTATCAACCCACGTGCTTGATCTTGCCTATTTTCCCATTTGGCTGCTTTATCTTCATCTTTAGGTTTAGTTTCTTGACCTGAGGCTATTCTGTAAAGACCTTTACTTCTAAGTAAATCCACAATGTAGGACCACCATTGGAAGTAGTTGGTGTTGTCAAGAATATCTTGGCATGGACTTTCTATTTTAACAAAAACTGAAGCTTTAGATGTTGAAACTAAGTGTTCCAATGGAAAGATTTCGAAAAAGTAAGCTGATTAAAAAAAAAAGGCTCTGAAAACAGCTTCTGGATGAAGAAGTTATGGCTTTGTGAAAAAATGTTGTTAAAGATACTGACGAAGTGCGTGAATGTGCGGAAGTGAATTATAATGTTATATTTTAGAAAAAAAATCCCCCTCCGTTCCAAACTTAATCTAAATAACTCAATTTAAAAAAAGATTTTATGTGACCCGCTTTTATAAATAAGTGAAAGTCACTTTTACAATGGTACTTTATGAGCTACTCACTAAATTGTAACTTAAACAAAAGATAAAGAGACTTTAGAATTATAAGTGACTTACTTTTTATAATGGGTGAGAACACTTTTACATAAAGTAACTTCAAAACCTAAGTTACATGCGCTTTTCGAAAAAGTAACTCAACAAAAGAAAAGACTTGAACCCAAGACCTCTATTCTCATAAAGTAACTTTGGACCAAGTGAGCTAGTTTAAAAGGTTAGTAATTTTTGGAAAAGATGAAGGGTTTCTTTTTTTTTTAGTCACTGAAACTTTGGGGTGCGTGCTTACTTGAAAAAGCTCTTTTTGCCTACAAAACAAAAAATCACACAACCCAACACAAACATGCAAAGAAAACCAAACCTTATGTCTTGAAGTTAGCTTTCACCAAAAACTATATATTTTTCTCAATGTTTTTGATTTTCTGAGATCACACTAAGGCGTGGCGGAAAAGAGCATACGCATGAGAAAAAATCTTCTTTTCTGTTTCTGATTTACCCAGATCGCACAGAGTCACGGGGCAAAGAGCATACGCAAAAATGAAAGCTATAGATCTGGTTATAAAAAACAGAGAGCTAAATAAACCGAAATAAATAGAGAGATGAATAACTAAAACTGCAAATAAACATTGTATACCTCCAGATCTTAAAAATGACGTAGCTAGGGCTACCAGAAACCTTTTCGTGTGAAACGAAAGGGGTTCCTCACTGGAACAGATGCTCCTAACACAATAGAGCAGTCCTCTCAACCCTAAAGCCATCAGAAACAGTAGATCTAAGAAACAACAGTCGGATGTAATTGTACCGGCTTCGGATTTGGATCACCAACGGATGCGGCCCTCAAATGGCTCTGATACCATGTAGGAATTTACAGAGTAAGTTACTCAGATAGAACACCAAAGGACACCACTCACAAATAGATCAGAGATTAATACACCAGTATTCTTGACGTGGTTAAAATCCTCAGAGAGGGAAACAATCCATAGCCTGAGCCAACGCGGCCACTTCAGACAATTTATTAATAAAAGAAAGAAAATTTACATAAGCTTCTCTCATGAACAGTCACGCTACAAATGACCCTCCATGCTCTTTAAATAGAGATCATGGACCAATCGGGTGTTAAGCCACGGATCAAGTGTCGGTAATACCGAGGAGAAAATGAACTGTTGGATCACTTCATGTCTAGAACATATCGTGACCGTCGGATTGTAAGTTACAAAAGTACATAGTAAAGAAACATACTTTACCTAACTCTACACTAAACCAAGTTATACTTAACTTTTTCCTATGTGTCGAAATATCCTAACATAACAGTCTTACTTAATTTGAATTTAATGTACCTAGGTCAATGTTAATGTAAGCATGATGAGATATGCATTCTCCCAAATTCTATTATGTTGAAACGTTTGTGGTACTCTTAAAACCACTTTGTAAAAAGCTCATTGTAAAGTAAGATTTGTGGTCAAAACCACTAATGGTTGTGGTCAACAAAAACTACACAATGTAAAGAGTTGATAGTGGTACGTAGAAACTACTTGTAATGGTTTAGGGTAAGCCTATGCAAAAACCCATGATGATGATTAGGGAGAGTGAAATTGTTTGTCTTCACAGGTAAATAAAGATAGAATAATGAGCATAACATATCACAAGTATTTGTTAAGGGGGATTATGTTGGATAACTCCTATTTGTGATTCGATAAATCGAATTAGTTAGAGATGACTTATTAGGATGTACGGTTATGTGGTTGGTTAAAACAGAGTAATTGATTTTAACTAAACTCTTATGATTGCCTATATATAAGAGGCATGATGTGTGAAAACTTCTTTGAAAAACAACAATTGGAATTTATTCTTCTAACTTATTAATTAAGTAGTTTATTTTCTTATGACATAACGAATAAATCACACTACACTTTCTTCAACATAAAAATACTAAGGAAAATATAAATAGAACTGAGAAAATAGAGCACTCACACAATAAAATTGGCACTATTATTTTTAGAAAAATGTCCCCGGAAAAACCCAATGTGGGAAAATCGGTGTAGTAGATGAGGGTTTTATTATTATTCTTCAACAACAAAAATTCTGAGTACAAATCTAGATGCCATATTGACAATCCTCTCTAAAGAAATATGATACAGGCCCAATTATGAGCCTACTTAAAGTCCTGATTTCAAAACCCACAATGCCCAAATTTATCTGAAAAGGTGCTTCCTTCAACCCTATTTCAATCACCTTACGAGATAATAATCCCTTTTATAAATAATATAGTGGTAGGATTTAAATAAACCATGGGAGGAGCTGAAAGGGTTACACATATTAATCCCTTTCTAATTCCCAAACCGTTGATGCACCCCATTAACATATGTCCTTACTATGAAATTATTACTCGGCCCCCTACCTTTCCATTTGTAGTTATGAATTTACCAAAAGAATGGCCCATTCGAATTTAATACACCCGCAACCAGAATTTAAATATATAATAATGGATGGAGCTCACCTTTGTTGTAGCCCGTAATCGCTTATAATGTCACGACCTCTTCCCAACTCCTTTTTCTTCTGCCACTTCCTTGGAACCTCGCCTTATAAGAAAGTGCTTAAAAGGCCTGGGCCAATCGAGAAAGGGTTTTGAAGGTCTCTGACCCTTTCACAGTAGCCCAGCTTGATGGACAAATGAATTATAAAAACCTATGGCTTAAAACCTCTAGGTGGGCCCCACTAATCCACTTGGCTTGTTCTTATTGCCTTCTCATGCTTGACATGGCCCAAATGCCACAAGTCCAGTTCTTCTCGTTGTGTTTTCCTCTTATCCTTTCGGGCTAAAGCCTTCAACCCAACGCCCATCAGTTTCTTGATCCTTATCAAATGTGCGCAAGCCTTTTCCACTAGAATAAAGTCAATATTTACTCATGGCCCCACTCGTGCTTCATGTGATCCCAGTTGTTCTTGATTGGTTGGATCCGTTATACGTAAGCTTGAGGTCCACTCAGCCCGACTCAATGTATAAACGAAATTTGTAGGATCGTTGGGTATAAAACCTCCATCCCAGCTCTTATCAAATGACAACTTTCTCCTGACAGAACTCAAGTTCTATTACCTGACATTGTTAACTAACGAACTCCTATTGAACTAAAGAAACTAAGTCTTGCACGACCGCCTGTAAACTTTGTCACAACCTTCTATCTTCAAGCTTCCCTTATGCTTGTAATCAATTCTCGGTACTCTAAAAAGGCTCTTGCGACCTCTGGTTAATGGATCGTTGATACTTTGTTGATCAACGGTTAACGTCTAACTCTCCTGAGCTTATTCTTCCACCACGTTTTCGTTGCGACTTTGATTCTTCTTTTGTTCAATTCCTCTACATTCTTTAATGCACCCTCTTTCTTCTAATGCTGTGTGTTCCTCTTGATCTCGGCTACTATATTTTGATCCATTTCCTTACTGTTGCACACTTCTAATACCGGAATTGGTCCACTTTCCTTGGTCTATTGTGCTTCCACTACGCAAATCTCTTATGAGCTTGATTACGCTTACAACACACCAGTATACATAAATACTTTACAATGGCCCTCTTGGCTTGATTTACATTAAAACCCCTCTTGGCCTCGTGGCCCTTATTCAGCCCTCAATTCCTCTCAAATTTTCTTTTACAAACCACACCATCCTTTATTCATTTACATTGTTAAATACAAGGGATTTTGAACTAATTCAGTTCATATCCGCAAAATTCCCACCTAAACCTCTAATGTAGAATTCTTAAATCCACAAATCCTTCAAGGAAGCCAACTACCCTCAAATCTCTCCAACTTGCTTAAATATTCTCGAGATCTATCCTGAAGAATAGATCTAGTTACAATTGCTTTCCTTATTACATATTCTTCTAGAAATCCTTGAAAACATAGGAAAATATAAATAATTAATCAATTACATTTAATTACAGAACCAACTCCCTTGGTAAAGAAATGACCCCTAGTCTAGTCAAAATACAATTTTGACTTGGAAGTAAAATGATCCTGCATCAAACTCCCAAGGTTGAAAATAATCATGGTTTCTTGACAATGTGCTTCCGTATGCTGAAGAAAAATCCTCCTGGGTCCCAAACTTTTGTTTACAGCTGATCTTCCTCCTTCTTGTGTTATTTCTATCTTACTACTTTCAAATCTCCAGGTCTCCATACTTTATTTTTGTTTCCCTTTTGCTTTGTTGATACATACTTCTTCAGTCAACTGCAATTCTTTGTTGGTTGTCCTCCTCCTTTTGGTGTACCTTCTTCTAGATGTCTTCCTCATCAGCATCCACATTTCCTTTATCACCTCATCAATCTCCAATTTTGGCTGAACTCCATTGTTGTCATTGTTCTTAGGTTGTTGCATATCCTCTTCTTCCACAAGAGTTATAAAACAATGTTTAAATTATAGCTTGCACATCCCTTTATTAGTCTATTGTCCACATTTTGCAGTTTTCTCCTCATCACTTCTAAACATTATTTCCTCTTCCTCTAACTCTACTTTTGTAGTTTGAATCTGCAGTTTTTGGCTCTCCATCCTCTTCTCCAAGAAGTTTAATTCCTCTTATAATTTGAAATTACTTTGAATTGTATCCATATCCTCCATTCTTAGGTCTGATTTCACTTCTTTCAGCCACTCTTTCAAAAGTTTAACCTCATCTTCACTTGTATTTTCTTCCACATGCGTGAGACTTTTAGTTGAAATCTCCTCGAGCATATCTTCCTGAAATATTTCTTCTTCTTCAATTGTTGCTTCATCCTCTGAGGTTGCTCCATATTCTACACTTGCATCATATTCCTGAAATGATGTTGCTTCATCCTCCTCTAGATCAAAAATAAAGGATAGTACTCCCTTGATTTCCTATGGCATATCAACTTCCTTGTTAACTTTTACTTCTTCAAAATTATTAAGCACATGCTCACAAACTTTTTCCATTTCACCCATTTCCTCGAGAAATTTCATTCCTTCACTAGCCTGCATAAATACATCAGGCAAATACTGATCACCACGTGCCAAACTTGCAAACACACACAAAATTTCAAATTCAAAAAACTAAGTATATTCTTCCTTCAAGGCTTCAGTTGCCTCTTCTTCCTTCTGCAGTTTGTCTATAAATTCTTCCTCAACATCTCAGGCTTCTTCTACACCAAAGAACACACTTCTTTCCAACTCATTTGCTCTAAGTTCCTCCTTCAGCCTTTCATACTTCCTATGTCTCACACTCTGTCTGTAAAGAAGGCCACTTTACTTTCTTCCTCTGCAATGTCCAACCATAACACGGTTTCCTTTTGCTTTCCCACTCTGCAAACTACTACTTAAGCTGATTAAAATCTTCTCTTAACTCAACCAATTCCTTTTCTCTCTTTTCCTCACTCATCTTCCTCTCCTTTATGCCAACTTCTCTGGCATGCTCTTCTCTTTCATTGTGACTTCCTCTTAGACCCTCTACATGACTATCAATAGCCATTTTTTCCTTCCTCCCTCGTGAACTCTCCTCATGTTGAAACATGTAACTAGGTTCGGTCTTCATAAAATGTATTTGTCAAAAGGATTTTTTATTATCATTACAATGACTTATTGAAGCATGGGTTTCATGCTTGGGTCATCATTTTATTAGTTGAAGTCCCCATCGTGGACTCCTAAGAATAATAAAGATTCATTAGAGTCATTGTATATTTTATGAGTCCCTTCTTGGCCTTTCGAACGATGTAAAAAGAATTATTTTTGAGTCAAAAATGAATTATGTAACCTCCACACCAAGTCGGCATCAAGAAGATCAAGTCGGCCTCAAGGAAGGAAATTTGACCTCATTGGAAGGTTATATATAGAAGGAAATTCGACTTCATTTAGCCATCTCATCTCTCTCTCATATAGTTCGATATCTGGAAGTTGGGAAAAAGTGTGAAGTTGAATGAAGAGTCTAAAAGGAGTGTGAGTTTGTCAAGGAGGAAGGGAAGAAGAAAATCAAAGGTTTGGTGTCTCTCTCTTGTGTGGGCTAGTTTAGGAGATCGAAATATCCTTGTCAAAGTCAAAGCTGTTGTTGATACCGAATGCTGCCAAGTCGAAGCTGCTACCGATGCCAGAAGATGCAAAGTCTAAGCTGCTGCTGATGCCATAAGTTACAAAGTCGAAGCTGCTGTTGATGCCGGAAGCTGCTAAGTCAAAGCTGTTGCTGATGTCAGAAGTTTCCAAACTGAAGTTGCTAGGGTCGAAGTACTGCTACTAGGTTGAAGGTTGGATCGAAGGAGGAGAGGTTGTCTTGGTGTGGAGGAGGTATTTTTCTAGGTTGAAGAGTTTCAAGGAAAAATATTGAAGGAAGATATTTTCACTGGGTTTTCCCCTAGATAGGTGTTTTGCCCTGGCAGAGTGCCTACATCTTGTGTCTTGTGTTTTTGTGATCTTCATGCACACATAGTTTGGTAATTGCTTGATGAAAGATAATATAAAAACTAACTAAAATAAGCCAATATAATTCACAAGTAATTATCAAGAAAGAGAAATATAATCCTAATCCTACTAGAATTGATTCAGAGAAAAGGTCAAAGAAGATTGAAGATCACTTCGTTGGCCTGAAGGAAAATGGTTACTCCCTCTATGATAAGAATGGGATTCAATACTACAAGAATTTGTATCAAAAAGATCTTCCACTACTTATTCAACAAAGTCAAAAGTCAAGGGCTCTTGGCTGAACTTATAGTGGAATTAGGAGACAACAAAAGATATACTATTAGAGGACTCGGATCAACATCATTAAAGCTAGAGAATGGAGCTTGTTAGTTTTTGTAGCATCGGATGTGTTTTAGCTACGAAATTTTGTGGAGAGCCTAAAATACAAGAGATCTCCATAACCTTGAAATCATTTTGGAAATTCCACCTAGAAATGACTTAATTAAATTATTAGTTGGTTTTTAAATATTTCCTAAGTCTAAACTTAGGGAATATGACTAATTAATCAGAACTAATTAAGTTAAGGTGTGAATGTTCTAGAAACTCACACAGATTGACTTCAAGTTAATCCTCGCCATTGATTAAGATCTAATCTTGGTCGTTGAAGTCTCAACAAAGGATTATAAGAAGAAGTCGGTGGGCACTTGGAGAAGACACTTGAGTAGTTCGATTTCATGAGAAGATCAATTTCCAGAGTAGAAGCAGTCAGTTGTTGGAGAGAGAGCTAGTGAGATGAAAGTAGTGAGAGAGGGGAAGAGACAGTGAAGTCGGAGGAAGATTTCCAAATCTAGTGAGTGCATTTGCAGAGAGGTAGAAGAGCCACAAAGAAGATGATGCTAGGGAAGCGCAGAAGCCTCTAGAATTAGTTTCGATTCTGCTGGGGAAAGACAAGTTTCAATGCCAAAGTTGGATAGAGGTTCAGGAACCTAGGAGAGACATTTTCCCAGATAGCAGCAGACCAAACGGCTTGAGGAGAATTTGGTTCAAACTGAGTGCAAAAGGGACTGCGCTAGTGTGACGCAATAGCTACAGAGAGCCAGTTTGGACAGCGCACCTGTAGTTGAGGTCAAAGCCCGGATTTGCCTGTGGAGTGAGGAAATTTCCTCACTAGATTTTTTGCCATTATTTATTTGTAGAATTGCCAGTTTCGGCATCCAGTTGTACTCAAATTATTTCACTGTTGCTTAATAATAAAACCCTCAACTGCTGCACTAGTTTCCCAAGTTGGGTTTTTCCGGGGACATTTGTCCAAAAATAATTGTGTTATTTTATGTGTGTGTGCTAGCAATTCTTCCAGCGTTTATTCTTCCACAGTTTTATATGTGTAGGTTGTAGTGTGATTTATTTAGTATTTGTTGTAGCAAACAGTAAATAAGTCGTTAAATTAAATTAACAATTAGGAGAATAATTTCCAGTTATTGCAATAGGATTCCGGTTTGGAATTTTCACATGGTATCAGAGCGTAGTTGATCAACAGGAGATAAGATAAGATAAGATAAGGTAATTATATTTATGTCCAACTAATGACCACAAAGTAGGTTAAAGGGACTATTGAGTACACTGATGTATATACAAAGTGGGAGAACCAAACGGTCTCCTATAAAAGATACAATGCATGAAGTAAATCAACATCTAGCTCTAGCGGAGAAGATCCAGGACCTAATAGGTCTGAGGATCAGACCCATCTCTCCTAACATCTGAGGTTGAATGAATAACGCTGAAGAAACTCAATAATGTCTATTGGCCCGATGAAGAGCTGATGGCAAGTGCAGACTGTCCACTAAATCGTGTCCTGGGGGGGTTCACACGCTGCTGAATGCTAGAGGACCTAGTCTGTCTCCCAGGAACGGATTTGAGACAGAACTGTTGATGAGATCTCGTGTAGCAAGGTGAGGTCCCATGGATCCTCACTGATCTGGAGTCTGGATACGTACTGTTATCAATTGATTTCTTGGTGCCCCCGTTTGAAGGTAGTACCTTGAAAAATGTCGTGATTCTCTGTGTGGGGTCTGGTCTTGTGGGAGGTTGAAGAATATGTGCTTGGAACCTAAGAGCCTGCTGCATATATAGGGCCAAATATCTCTGATCGAGATCTGCAGAGCTCAAAGGTGAAGAGAGAAGGAGTTTCGCTATTTTGTGTGGGCAGCAAATCGAAATTCCTAAGGGTAGCGCAGTCACTTTGCCAAGAGGCAGAGTTACTTGAGGAGATTCAATTTTTCTAAGTGGGGCAGAAAAATTTGATCTCTCCAGATTGAGTGACTCCGAAGTCAGAGGGAACGACTTAGTATTTGCAGATCTCTAGCTAGATGCAGTGGTTTTGCAGCAGTTTGCTAGAGTAGAGCCAGCGTCGGGTGGAAGGAAGAAGACCACACACTAAGGGAAAATTTTCCTCAGGGAACTTCTAGTCTCAAGAAGTTTGATTTCCCTTGCAGATCAACAATCGTTGTGTGCAGAGTTTCTCACTCCAGAAGGGAGTGTGAATAGATGAGCAGCAGCTGAGTAGAAGGGAAGAGGATATTTTCGACATTGTTTGAGATGGCCACTGTTAGACTTCAAGATCATGACAGGTTGGATGGTGCTTCCAACTATATCATCTAGAAGGCAAGGATGTCCTTCCTTCTAGATGAATATGCCTTGAAGCCATTCATAGATGGAGTGGTAGCTATCCCCATAGATGCAGATCAGCTGAAGGGTACAAACAAGAGATGGCATGGGCGAAGAGGTTGATCCTTGATGGTGTTCAGGATCACATTGTTTCACACATAGCTGGCAAAGGGACTATCAAAGAGATGAGGGAGAGTCTCACCACGTTGTACCAGGGCACTTCCGAGCAGCGGAAGATGTACTTAGAGGAGAAGCTGAGATGCACCAGGATGTAGATGGGGGAAGGAATAGACCCCTTCCTCACTAGGATTCAGGAGATCCGGGATCAGCTTGTAGTTGTTGGGGCAACGCCTCAACCCACAGAGCTAGTGCAAATGGTACTCAACAGTTTCTCAGAGGAGTAGCAGGTGTTCATCCAAAGTATCTTCGGCAAAGACACCTTGCCAAGGTGGGACAAGATGTGGGATGATTTGCAACAGGAGTAGTTGAGACGAGCTCTAGTAAAGAGGTCCATTAGTGGCAGCGGTAGTGGATCGAAGCAAGTGAAGGAGGAGGAGAATGTGGCCCTCGCATTGAAGGGTCCCAGTAAGGGACATGGGGAGAAATGAAAGAAGAAGGACCTATCAATGGTCAAGTGCTTCAAATGTGGTGAGCTTGGTCACTACAACACCCAATGTCCTCTCAAGAAGAAAGACAAAGAGGAGAATCAGGACCAGCAGGAAACATCCACAAAGATTGATAGGCTTTCCTCCAGGCTGGAGGAAGACTTTGCCATGTTTGCTGACATACCCCCAGGAGAGAAATGGGGTGATTTGGTGTTATAGCCCCATAGTGCTATAGATGGGTAAGATGCTTGAGGGGGTCCAGCTCTTGAATCAGTACCTTGCTATAGGAGCCAGTAATATTCAGTAGTAGGATGGATCAATGACAATGGATGCAGTCAGATGCCAGAGTCACAGATGCAGAGTCTAGTTATAGTGACATGCTGGGGAGCATAGTGCAGAGTTCGTAGCAGTGGAGGTCGAACAGTGAAGAATCAGTAGCAACGCAGATGCCTCATTGACATCATAGATACTAGCAGCATTCAGAGACACGGAGGCAGATGCATCATATTGATCACAATTGATTCAGTATTTAGGATGCTTCTCAGTTACAATTGTTGCAATTGTAGCAACAACAGATGAGAGGGAGTTGCAGAGCAAATGTAGTGTTGGCAACAATACAACAAGGTCAACAACAACATAGACATAGCAGATATCAGAGTTGTGCAGTAGTCGGTGGGCAACAATAGCCAGACATCAGCAGTGGCAACAACAACCAGACATCAACAGTGTGACAGGAGATGATGCAAAGACAGTGTGATGTCACAGATGTGCAGTAGAGCACTAAAACACATTCCTCACTAAGAGGGAGTGTTAGTTTTTGTAGCATTGGATGTATTCTAGACATGAAATTTTGTGGAGAGGCTAGAATACAAGAGATCTATAGTTTCCCAGAGATCCTTTCTGGAAATTCTGTTTAGAAATGACTTAATTAGATTATTAGTTAGTTTTTAAATATTTCCTAAGTCTAAACTTTAGGGAATATGACTAATTAATTAGAATTAATTAAGGTGTGAATATTTTAGAAACGCACACAAATCGACTTCAAGTTAATCCTAGCCATCAATTAAGATCAAATCTTGTTTGTTAAAGTCTCAACAAGGGATTATAAAAACAAGTCAATGGGCACTTTGAGAAGACACTTGAGCAATTTAATTTCATGAGCAGATCGATTTCTAGAGTAGCAACATTCAGTTGCTGGAGAGAGAGCTAGTGAGATCCAAGCAGTGATAGAGGGGCAGAGACAGTGAATCTGAAGGAATATTTCCAGATCCGGTGAGTGCATTTGCAGAGAGGCAGAAGAGCCACAAAGAGGTTCACGCTGGGTAGTGCAGAAGCCTCTAGAGGAAGTTTCGATTCTGCTGGGGAAAGACAGGTTTTAGTGCCAGAAGCTGGACAGTGGTTTTGGAGGCCAAGAGAGACATTTTCCCAAATAGCAGCGGACCAGACGACTTGAGGAGAAGCTAGTTCGAACTAAGTGCAAAAGGGACTACGCTGGTGTGACACAGTCACTGCACAAAGCCAGTTTGGAAGGCTCACCTAGAGCTGAGGTCAGAGCCCAAATTTTCCTGTGGAGCAAGGAAATTTCCTCACTAGATTTTTGCCAGTGTTTCATTGTAGGATTGCCAGTTTTGGCATCCAGTTGTACTCATATTATTTCACTGTTGCTTAATAATAAAACCCTTGGTTGTTGCACCAGTTTTCCCAAGTTGGGTTTTCCTGGGACATTTGTCCAAAAATAACTATGTTGTTGAGAATGCAACAAGATGATGGAGCTTAGTGGAAAGAAGTCGCCTTCACTAAGTGGGCCCGCAGGCTATTTTTGGCGCAAAGTCTATTTTTAGACATATGGATCATGGTCTATGAGTTGCAAGATGCTATTTGTGGATGATTGGTCATGTTGGTAAAAATAGATGGACTTCTATTTTTAGACATATGGGCGGTTTCTATTTTTAGATTGCCAGGCTAAAAATAGAACAGTCAAATATTATTAGCTCATAATAATATTTGGACTATAAACATTATCTTATCCTCTTGGAGCACTTTAGTTTGAGCTACAGATGTGGCACATGCAGTTGTCAGAAGGAAATACGCTTTTCTTATGGGTCAGTTGAGCTCTTGCATGCAGGAATTCAGTTAGAACTCATGTGGTTGAGTTTGGTGGAGTTGATTGTGGAGTTAATGGAGTTGTGTTCAGTTTGACTTGGTTGAAATAGTTGTATTTTAGTCTAACTAAAGAATACACTAGTGATGAGTTGTGTGAATTAATTATTAATTAATTCACTAATTATTAACTCATAAAGCAACTAAAGAATACATCAGTTAACTCAGTGCATGTACAGTTCAGTGGAGACAGGTGTTAGAGGTTGAGATTGCTATCAGTTGTGACTATAGTTGTGCATGAGATTTGCACATGCATGGATGGAGATTTCCAATGAGGCTTGCGTAGTATAACCAAGGGAATTCGAATTCACATAGTGATTGATTCTCATGCAGGATTGCGCAGTGGAGGCAGGCAAACAGTGGAGGAGATTTGAGGCATCAGATCTGAGCTAGTTTGTGTGTAACAAGTGGAGATAGTACTGAGTACTTGTGAGGAGTATTGTACTATGTATTGTTACATGTTCTCTATCATTATAATATACAGATAGTGTGGGGTTTTCAGCTGTATGCTTTCCTCGGGTTACATACTGTGTTAATGTGCACATGCGATTGATGTTTCATTGTTTTTAATGCTGCTAAATTGATGATCAACGTAGAGGAGGTTATGTATTATGCATGTATTCCACAATAGTGTATAATTGGGATAATCTCTGTGAATAAGTGTCATATTATTCAAAATTTCTACATGGTATCAGAGCAGTTGATCATCAGATCTATTATTCAGAAAGTGTTTACATTTTATTTCTTCAGGGAGAGTCTATAATCGGGCCAGGTAGCCTCTGGATTCATCCTTCCTTTGGAAGGTGAGATATCTGGTAAAAGCCCATACAGTCAATCTCTGTACGAGAAATACCTTGTTCTCACGAATTCTAGATCGGAGGCGATTGAGTTTTGAGCTAGTGGAATTCGAATTTGCAGCAGTGTTTTCTTGGTGTCAACGTTGCAATGTCTTTCAACGGATTGCGATTGGAGTATGCTCTTGAGGGTAGCTCGAATTATATTGCATGGAAAGACAGGATGGAGGCGATGTTAGATGACAATGGGCTGAAGGAGTTCATAAAGGCTGAGGTCCGAAGCCTACTGATACTGCGCAAGTTGATGCTTGGCAAAAGAAGACAACAAAGTGTCGAAGGATTCTGTTGAAGGGCGTGAAGGATCACATTGTGTCCAGCCTGCATGGAAAGGCTTCTCCATACTTGATGTGGAAAGCATTGACAGATCTATTCCAAAGCAAGAGTGACTAGAGGAAGTTGGTGCTCAAGGATAAACTCAGAAACATTAAGTGCGAGAAGGGAGACAGTATGCCCAAGTATCTCACGAAGTTCACTCAGTGCAGGGATGAGCTGGGAAGTGTGGGGGTGACTGTCGATGATGAGGACTTGGTGAGCTTGGCTCTCCTTGGTCTTCCGAATAGTTGGCATTCCTATCAGGACTCTGTCAATGGTCGGGAGAAATTTCCAGGATGGGAGAGACTATGGTCAGATCTTGTGCAAGAGGAGATCAAGCGGAATACCAGGGACGGATCTTCATCAAAGGCAACTGATGAAGAAAATTGCGCTTTGGCTGCCAAAGCAAAGAAGGGGAAGAACAAGAAAGCTTCTCATTCCAGTGCGAAAGGCAAGAAGCGGGACATGTCCAAGGTGAAGTGCTTTCAATGTCACCAGCATGGACACTATGCCATAAATTGTCCGCAGAAGAAGAAAAATAAGCAAGCTGCTAGATCTGCAGCAGGAGAGGCCTTAGCCTCGCAGTTTGAGCTTGATTTTTGTTGATCGCATGCTTGGTATCAAGTGTGATGGGATCGGTATGGTTCTTGGACAGTGGTGCGTATTTTCACATGACAGGAGATCGAGATTTGTTTTCTGATCTAGAGGAGAAAGATCTTGGAGTGCACATCGAGATGGGCGATGATGGTAGATACAGTGCGACCGGTATCGGTACCATTTCCTTTGAGAGGGATTCTGGTAAACCCTTCGTATTGAAGGAAGTGATGCATGTTCCAGGATTGAAGAAGAATCTTATCTCTGTGGCGATGTTAGAAGACAAGGGATATGATGTTGTTTTCAGCGAGGGAAAGGCTTTCCTGCGTAGTAAGACAACTAGAGAAACCCATAAGATAGGGGTTCGAGTCAGGAACCTTTATCAGTTTCATGTAGATGACTGCACAACAATGGCATGCAAAGCAGAAGGATTGGTGAGCCGAGATGATGGCGAGCTGTGGCACAGAGATTGGGTCACCTTCACCATGGAGCCTTGAAGATACTGCAGCAGATTACTACAGGGCTTCCTAAAGGCACTCTTGCGCGGTCAGATCAGTGCAAGGGGTGTACTTTGGGAAAATTTGTGAAAGCGACCTTTCACGAGAAGGATAGTCGCGCCACGACGATCCTTGAGAGAATTCACATAGACGTGTGTGGACCTTTCTCAGTAGCTTCGACATCAAAACACAGGTATTATGTGATCTTTGTTGATGATTTCTCTTGAAAGTGCTGGATCTTCTTCATGCAGAGGAAGAGCGAGACATACTCAAAGTTCTGTGAGTTCAAAGAATTGGTCGAGAAGGAGCCGGGGAAGAAGGTGAAGGCTCTTAGGAGCGACAATGGTGGTGAATTCATCTCTGGCGAGTTCAAGGACTTCTGCATCGTAGAAGGGATTCGAAGAGAGCTCATAGCTCCCCATAACCCACATCAGAACGGGGTTGCTGAGCGGAAGAACAGAACGATCGTGGGTGTTGCACGGGCGATGTTGCATGATCAGAGCCTACCCCTTCACTTGTGGGCGGAAGCATGCAATACTGCAGTATATGTGCAGAACCGTTGTCCTCACAGGATATCTGAAATGAGTACACCCGAGGAGGCTTATTCTGGTAAGAGGCCTGATATTTCTCATTTGAGGATTTTTGGTTTTAATGTTTACATGCATGTGACAAAGGATGCTAGGAAGAAGCTGGAGCTGACAGCAGAGGTTGGGATATTTGTGGGGTACACTGATACGCCCCACAACTATCGTGTGTATTTGCTAGACAGTGGCAAGACTATTGTGCGACGGGATATAAAATTTCAGGAGGAGAAAGCCATGAAGTGTTCGCTTGAGGGGAGCCACACTTGCATGCAAATGAGGAGCTATTAGTTCCTAAGGATGAGCTTCAGGACGTGGATCAGCCACAGGACGAAGTTCATGGAGTGGAAGAAACCACTCATGCAGCACCAACCATCAGAGGGTGAAAGCGCTTGATAGAAGCTGAGTGACTGGCTCAAGATGCAGAGAAGGTTGTAGGACCACCTACAGGTCAACATAGACAGAGACAGTGACCTGATCGGTACACTGGATACATGGCTCTTGTGAGCAAATGTGTTGTGACTAAGCCATCCTCCTTTGAGGAAGTTGTGGAGGATCCTGCATGGGTAGATGCCATGGTGGAAGAGTATGATTCGATTGTCAAAAATAGTGCATGGGAGATTGTTCCAAGACCGGAAGGGAAGTCAGTGGTGGGTTCGAGATGGATCTACAAAGTTAAGCAAGTAGCTGATGGGAGTGTGGAGAAGTACAAAGCAAGATTTGTTGCCTGAGGCTTTTCACAGATAGAGAGGATCGATTATGAGGAGACCTTTGCATCTGTCGCAAGGTATTCTTCCATACGGACGATTCTTTCTCTCTCAGCGCAGATGGGGTGGCACATTCATCAGATGGATGTGAAGACTGCGTTCCTCAACAGAGTCATTGAGGAGGAGGTGTACATAGAGCAGCCCGAAGGTTTCGAGATCTTCAGCAGCGAGTCGCATGTGTGCAGGCTCAAGAGAGCGTTGTATGGGTTGAAACAAGCACCACGTGCTTGGTACACACGAATAGACAGTTATTTCACAAGACTTGGATTCTCCAAGAGTGAGGCGGATCCTAACCTATACCAGATTGTGATGGAGGGTAAGTTGCTTATCATTGTACTTTATGTAGATGATTTGATTCTAACAAGTGATGAGCTGTTGATACTTTCATGCAAGGATGATCTTGCTAAGGAGTTTGAGATGAAGGACTTGGGCCTCCTTCATTATTTCCTGGGATTGGAAATTTAGCAGCGCAGTGATGGACTATTTGTTTCTCAGGGTAAGTATGCTTGGGAGATACTGAAGAAGTTCAACATGCATGGCTGCAAGCCTGTTGATACTCCTCTTCCTGGAGGTTGGAGGAAGGAGGATGCTACTTCAGCAGAAGTAGTGGATGCCACTGTTTATCGACAGTTGGTAGGGTCGCTCATGTATCTGGTCAATACACGACCCGATATATGCTATGCTGTTAACCAGCTTTCACAAGCTATGGTTAAGCCAACCAAGCTCTTCTGGAAGGCAGGCAAGCATGTATTGTGTTATCTCAGAGGCACATCGGGATATGGATTGTGGTACAGACAGGAGGATGAAGTGAAGCTATGTGGCTTCACGGATGTAGATTGGGCAGGGAGCCCAACGGACAGAATGAGCACATCTGGAGGGGTCTTCAGTATCGGGTCAACAACAGTTTCTTGGTACAGCAGGAAGCAGAGATCCGTGGCACTCAGTTCAGCAGAGGCCGAGTATATGGCAGCAAGTTTGGCTGCATGCGAGGCTATATGGATGAGGAAGATCCTGGTTGAGTTGTTCGGTTCATGCTTGGAGCCTACAGTGATTTATTGTGATAACCAGAGTTGCATTAAAATCTCGGCTAATCCAGTATTTCATGATAGATCTAAGCACATTGACATCAGGTACCATCATATCAGAGATTGTGTGCAGTGGAGAATCATGTTACTTTCATACATCCCAACGGAGGATCAGAATGCTGATATCTTGACGAAGGCGCTCACCAGGAGCAAGTTTGAATACCACCGAGGTAGGATAGGAGTTGCTGATAATCCATATCTTGTTGAGAGGGAGTGTTGAGAATGCAACAAGATGATGGAGCTTAGTGGAAAGAAGTCGCCTTCATTAAGTGGGCCTGCAGGCTATTTTTGGCGTAAAGTCTATTTTTAGACATATGGATCATGGTCTATGAGTTGCAGGATGCTATTTGTGGATGATTGGTCATGTTGGTAAAAATAGATGGATTTCTATTTTTAGACATATGGGCGGTTTCTATTTTTAGACTGCCAGGCTAAAAATAGAACAGTCGAATATTATTAGCTCATAATAATATTTGGACTATAAACATTATCTTATCCTCTTGGAGCACTTCAGTTTGAGCTACAGATGTGGCACATGCAGCTGTCAGAAGGAAATACGTTTTTCTTGTGGGTCAGTTGAGCTATTGCATGCAGGACTTCAGTTAGAACTCATGTGGTTGAGTTTGGTGGAGTTGATTGTGGAGTTAATGGAGTTGTGTTCAGTTTGAATTGGTTGAACTAGTTGTATTTTAGTCTAACTAAATAATACACTAGTAATGAGTTGTGTGAATTAATTATTAATTAATTCACTAATTATTAACTCATAAAGCAACTAAAGAATACATCAGTTAACTCAATGCATGTACAGTTCAGTGGAGACAGATGTTAGAGATTGAGATTGCTATCAGTTGTGACTATAGTTGTGCATGAGATTTGCACATGCATGGATGGAGATTTCCAATGAGGCTTGCGTAGTATAACCAAGGGAATTTGAATTCACATTGTGATTGATTCTCATGCAGGATTGCGCAGTGGAGGCAAGCAAACAGTGGAGGAGATTTGAGGCATCAGATCTGAGCTAGTTTGTGTGTAACAGGTGGAGATAGTACTGAGTACTTGTGAGGAGTGTTGTACTATGTATTGTTACATGTTCTCTATCATTATAATATATAGATAGTGTGGGGTTTTCAGCTATATGCTTTCCCCGGGTTACATACTGTGTTAATGTGCGCATGCGATTGATGTTTCATTGTTTTTAATGCTGCTAAATTGATGATCAACTTAGAGGAGGTTATGTATTATGCATGTATTCCGCAATAGTGTATAATTAGGATAATCTTTGTGAATAAGTGTCATATTATTCAAAATTTCTACATATGTTATTTTTTTGTGTGTGCTAGTATTTCTTCTAGCGCTTATTCTTCCGGAATTTTATTTGTGTAGGTTGCAGTGTGATTTATTCAGTATTTGTTGTAGCAAACAGTAAATAAATTGTTAAATTAAATTAACAATTAGGAGAATAATTTCCAATTGCTGCAATAGGATTCTGGTTTAGAATTTTCACATGGTATTAAGCGCAGTTGATTAGTCGGAGAGCTCATAGGTGAAGAGAGAAGGAGTTTCGTTGTTCAGTGTGGGTAGCAGATCGAAATTCCCAGGGGCAGCGCAGTCACTTTGCCAAGAGGCCAAGTTACTTGAGGAGATTCAATTTTTCTGAGTGAGGGGCAGAAAAATTTGATCTCTCCAGATTGAGTGATTCCAGAGGCAGAGAGAGCAGCTTAGTATTTTTGTGGAGCAGATCTCTAGCTAGATGTAGTGGTTTTGCAGTAGTGTGCTAGAGTAGAGCCAACGTCGGGTGGAAGGAAGAGGAGCACACACTAAGGGAAAATTTTCCTCAAGGAACTTCTAGTCTCAAGAAGTTTGATTTCCCTTGCAGATTAGCAATTGTTGTGTGTAGAGTTTCTCACTCTGGAAGGGAGTGTTAATATCTGAGCAGCAATTGAAAGGAGGGGAAGAGGATATTTTCAACATTGTTTGAGATGGCCATTGCTGGACTTCGAGATCAGGACAGGTTGGATGGTGCTTCCATCTATGACATCTGGAAGGCAAGGATGTCCTTCCTTCTAGATGAATGTGGCCTGAAGTCGTTCATAGATTAGTGGTAGCTATCCCCACAGATGCAGATCAGCTGAAGGAGTACAAAAAGAAGATAGCACGGGTGAAGAGGTTGATCCTTGATGGTGTTTGAGATCACATTGTTTCACACATAGCTAGCAAAGGGACTGCCAGAGAGATGTGGGAGACGCTCACCACGTTGTACCAAGGTACTTCCAAGTAGCGAAATATGTACTTAGAGGAGAAGCTGAGATGTAGCAGGATGCAGAAGGGGGAAGGCATAGACCCCTTCCTCACCGGGATTCAGGAGATTTGGGATCAGCTTGCAGTGGTTGGGGAAGCATTTAAACCCATGGAGCTAGTGCGATTGGAACTCAACAGTGTCTCAGAGGAGTGGCATGTGTTTGTCCAAAGTATCTTGGGCAGAGATACCTTTCCAAGGTGGGACAGGATGTGGGTAGCAATAGTGGATCGAAGCAGGTGAAAGAGGAGGAGAATGTGGCCCTCGCATCGAAGGGTCCTAGTCAGGGACTGGGGGACCAACGAAAGAAGAAGAAGGCCCTGTCAAAGGTCAAGTGCTTCAGATGTGTTGAGCTTTGTCACTACAACACCCAGTGTCCTCTCAGGAAGAAGGATAAAGAGGAGAAGCAAGACCAGCAAGCAACATCAGCGAAGATTGACAGGGTTTCCTCCATGGTAGAGGAAGACTTCGCCATGTTTGTTGACATACCCCTAGGAATGAAATGGGGTGATTTGGTAATGTAGCCCTAGAGTGCTACAGATGGGCATGATTCTTGAGGAGGTCCACCTCTTGAATTAGTAGCTTGCTATGGGAGCCTGCATATTCAGTAGTAGGATGGATTAGTGACAGTAAATGTAGTCAAATGGCAGAGTGACAAATGCATAGTCCAATTGTAGTCAAATGTTGGGGAGCACAGTGCAGAGTTGGCAGCAGTGCAGGTGGCACAGTGTAGAGTCAGCAACAGTGCAAATGCCTCAGTGACAGCGCAGATACTAGCAGTAGTTAGAGACTTAAGAGTCAGATGCATCATACTGATCATTGTTGATTTAGTATTTAGGATGCTTCTCATTTGCAATTGTTGCAGTTGTAGCAACAACAAATGAGAGGGAGTTGCAATGCAGATGTAGTGTTGGAAGTAGTATAATAGGATCAGTAGTAGCATAGATGCAACAGATATTAGAGTTGCACAATAGTTGGTGGGAAAATATAGCCAGACATCAGCAGCGCAACAAGAGATGATGCAGAGACAGGGTGTTGCACAGGATGTGTATTAGAGCACTAAAACACATTCCTTGCTAAGAGAGAAAGTTAGTTTTTGTAGCATCGGATATGTTCTAGCCACAAAATTTTGTGGAGAGGCTAGAATACAGGAGATTTGCAAAACCCAAAAATTGTTTCTGGAAATTCTGCCTAGAAATGACTTAATTAGATTATTAGTCAGTTTTTAAATATTTCCTAAGTCTAAACTTAGGGAATATGACTAATTAATCAGAATTAATTAAGTTAAGGTTTGAATGTTCTAGAAACTCACACGGATTGACTTCAACTTAATCCTAGCCATCAATTAAGATCTAATCTTGGTTGTTGAAGTCTCAACAAAGGATTATAAGAAGAATTCGATGGGCACTTGGAGAAGACACTTGAGTAGTTTGATTTCATGAGCAAATCGATTTCCAAAGTAGTAGCAGTCAGTTGCTAGAGACAGAGCCAGTGAGATCAAAATAGTGAGAGAGAGGTAGAGATAGTGAAGCAAGAGGAAGATTTCCAGATTCGGTGAGTGCATTTGCAGAGTGGCAGAAGAGCCATAGAGAGGTTGACACTGGGGCAGCACAGAAGCCTCTATAGGCAGTTTCGATTCTGCTAGGGAAATATGTGTTTGTTGATTTTGGGTAGCATCGGATGTGCTCTAGCCTTGAAAATTGGTGGAGAGGCTAAGGCACATGAGATCTCCAAGACCGAAATTTTTTTTGAATAAATTCCACCTGAATGAGGAGTTATGAAAATAATTAATATTTTTAATGGGTTTCTACGCCTAAACTTAGGAAAATAAAAATATTAATGTGTATTAATATAAAATGGGTGAGAAAGCTCTAAGCGATGAGGATCAAGCCAGTTCTAATCTTAGTCATTGATTAGGGACTTATTCTCGGTCGTTGATTCGTTAACAGGAAAAGTATAAGAGGAGGCTTGAGGGTCAATTGGAGACACACCAAGAGAGATCAATCAGTTCGATTTTTTGGGGCGAGGTTTGCTGAGGAAATCAAGCACGTGATTAGTTGCAGTGAGGGAAAGTTTGGCAAGAGGCCGAAGAATACATAGTAGATAGGTAATGAAGTGTCGGGAGAGACAGCGCAGGCCCTAGAAGGGCTAACGTAGAGGCTGTAGGAGTTGACGCCGAGGGTCATAGAGGCTGACGCAAAAGTCGTAGAGGGCTTCAGAGGCAACGCTAGGAAGATTATGTGGGGCAGACTGGGAGTAGATCAGCAGATTCTGAGCTGGGATACGGTGATGTAGCTCATTGAGGAGTGATGCAGTTCCTAAGCAATGCTTGGAGTAGCTTTCATTGTCCAGCATAAGGAACAATCAGAGTCGCGTGGGGTTTGATCATTCGCTTGCTGATTTGCCAAAATATCTGTCTCCGGATACAGGTACTACTGCAGAGGAAATTCTCTGTTGCGTGAACCATTTTTGGCACCCTAGTTGTATTCACGAATTTTCTTAATAATACAAACCCTCTATATGCTGCACCGGTTTTCCTGAATTGGGTTTTTTTGGGGACTATTGTCCAAAGATAACGGTGTCCCTTGTGTTATTGTTTATGTTTACTTCAATGCATGATTTATATATCTTTGAAGGCTGCAATAGTGTTTACTTCGATGTTTATGCAATTAAATAACATGTTAATGTAAAGAACAAGTAGGATATTGTAAACCAATAATTGCGGTAGGGGTTTTTGATGTGTTAGATTCAGGAATTTTCACATGGTATCAGAGCGATTGCAGATCAGAGGCGAATGAAGACACCAGCCGAGAAAATATGATAAATTGCAACAGAGAAGCAGCTGTCTCGAGAGACAACATTGTTCCAGAGCTGAAGAGGCAAGAGGAGTGACACAATGAAGAGATTGTGACGTAGAGGCTCACATTGTGCATGCATCAACATTCTGAGTCAGGAGAGGAAGACGCAGTAGCTGGGAGGAGCCACATTGTGCCTGCATCAGCATTCTGAGCCAGGAGAGGAAGATGCAATAGCTGGGAGGAGCCCACGCAGTATTTGCGTTAGCCATTAGGGTCAAATCAGAGGCAGAGGAGGGCAGATCAAGCTCACGCACAGCCATGTCATCTTTCTGAGCCAGGAAGGGTTGACGTAGTTGGCTGAGAGGAGAAAATTGAGCCCACATAGAGATTGCGCAAAGCCTAAAGGGCTTAGATTCTTTCAGTTACCAGGGCTAAGGGAGCTGTGTAGATTTTGATTTGTGGAGTTGGTGGGATGCTATGTCTATCAGTGCAAAACAGTGTCTGAGGAGACTGAACCAAGGTAGAGGGAAGCACTCCTCGAAAGATTTCTAACCAAGAAATCTAGATCTGAGTTGCAGCAGCAAAGGAGGATTGGAGAGGAGTGATTCGACAGTTGGCCGGAGGATTTCCGAGAGGGAAATCAGGACTCAGAGGGAGTCTAGAGAAGAAGAATAGAGATGGCAGTGAATAGATTGAGGGATCAAGACAGAATGGACGAGGCTTCCAATTTTGTCATCTGGAAGGCCAAGATCTTGGAAATCCTGGATAAACATTGCATCAAGGACTATGCCTTGAAAACAGTAGTTGTCCTAGTTGACCCTAATGCAAATGAGAAGTATGAGGAGGCCGAGGCAAAGGAAAAATGCATGATCCTAGACGGGGTCAAGGATCATGTCATACCACATATTGTTGAGAAGAACATAGCAAGGGAAATGTGGCAGACGCTGACCACCTTATACCAAGGCTCTTCTGTGTAGTGAAAGATGTTATTGGAGAATCAGCGGATGTCATATTAGATGCAGAAAGGAGAGGAGATAGATTCATTCGTTCTTAGGTTGCAAGGAATTTGCGACCAACTTACTTCCGTGGGGTCTACACCGAATCCAGAGTTCATGGTCAGGACTGCCCTGAATGCAGTCTCAAGGAGTGGGAGACATTTGTCCAAAGAATTTTGGGTAGAGCGACTCTCCCCAGTTGGGAGGAGATGTCGAAATATCTTCGATAGGAAGAGCTCAGGAGATTGACCAAGGCAGGGAGTAGCGGTAAGGGAGTTTGAATCAAGAAAGAGGAGGAGGATACAACTCTCACATCGGCGGGACAGCAGGGAGTACAGAAGAGGAAGAAGAAAGACATCTCCAAGGTCAAGTGCTTCAACAGTGGGGAGCTGGAACATTATGCCTCTCAGTGCCCTAGGAGGAAAGGCAAGGGAGAAGCTTCTGACTCAAAGGTTGCTCCAGCAAAGGCGGAGACAGATTTCGAGACTGATGACAATTGTGCCATGAGTGCTCGTGCACCTCTAGAGAAGAGGTGGGGAGACATAGAACTGTAGTTAAGGGGACTACAGAACTAAGGGGTAGGATCCTTAAGGTGCCCAAAATCTTGGATCACATCCGGCTACAGGAGCCCTTATAGACAGTAGCATGATGACAGGTGTCGAGTGGAGCAAGGTGTGATGGAGCAGCAAGGCAGTGCTAGACCATAGAAGTCTGTAACAACGCAGTGGAGGTTGCAGTAGTATGAGAGGCACAGAAGAGGTTGCAGCAGCGCAGTGGCAGTAGAGGGAGCACAGGATAGTAGCAGAGGTAGCAGCATCACGAGGCTTCCAAACTAACCAGGATGTCACTGTTTGGATGAAGACAGTTACTTGCTCCTCAGTAAATGAGTTGTAGTGCAGCAGTTAGTAGTGGCAGTGCTATGGGAAGCATGTTGAGAGGGAGCTGCAGTACAGATGTAGCAGTGGCAGTGCTATGGGAAGCATGTTGAGAGGGAGCTGTAGTACAGATGTAGCAGTGGCAGTGGCAATGTCATGGGTAGGAGTACAGGAAGCAACAATGCGGTGGATGTGGTGCAGCAGGCCAAGCATCATCACAAAGGACCGATGCGGAGGATTAGTGTGATGCTTCTATGGTGAAGCATTGCTAGAGCACATTCCTCGCTAAGAGGGAGTGTTGATTTTGGGTAGCATCGAATCCGATCTAGTGTTGAAAATTGGTGGAGAGGCTAAGGCACAGGAGATCTCTAAGACCAAGAAATCATTTAGAGAAATTCCACCCAGATGAGGAGTTATTAAAATAATTAATATTTTTAATGGGTTCCTAAGTCTAAACTTAGGAAAATAAAAATATTAAAGTGTATTAATATAAAATGGGTGAGAAAGTTCTAAGTGACGAGGAACAAGCTAGTTCTAATCTTAGCCATTGATTAGAGACTTAATCTTGGTCATTGATTCGTTAATAGGAAAAGTATAAGATGAGGCTTGAGGGTCAGATGGAAACTCACCAAGAGAGATAAGTCAGTTCGATTTTATGGGGTGAGGTTTGCTGAGGAAATTGAGCAAGTGATCAGTTGCAGTGAGGGGTAGTGCGGCAGGAGGCCGAAGAAGACATAGCAGAGAGGCAGTAAAGTGCCGGGAGAGACAGCGCAGGCCCCAGAAGGGCTGACGTAGAGGTCGTAGGAGCTGACGCAGAGAAAGAAAAGGGGCGTAGAGGCTGACAAAGAAGCCGTAGGGGCTGACGCAGAAGTCGTAGAGGGCTTCAGAGGCAGCGATTAGGAGATTTTGTGGGGCAGACTGGGAGAATATCAACAAATTCTGAGCCGAGATAGGGTGACGCAGTTCCTGAGTAGTGCTTGGAGCATCTTTCATTGTCCCGTATAAGGAACAGTCAGAGTCGCTATGGGGTTTGATCATCTGATTGCTGATTTTCTGGAATATTGTCTCCAGATAGAGGTACTACTACCGAGGAAATTCTTTGTTGAGTGAGCCATTTCTAGCACTCTAGTTGTATTCACGAATCTGCTTAATAATACAAACCCTCTATATGCTGCACTGGTTTTCGCGAATTGGGTTTTTCCAGGGATGATTGTCCAAAAATAATGGTGTCCCTTGTGTTATTGTTTATGTTTACTTTAGTGCGTGATCTGTATATCTGTGAAGGCTGCAATAGTGTTTACTTCGATGTTTATGCAATTAAATAGCATGTTAATGTAAAGAGCAAGTAGGAGATTGTAAACCAGTAATTGCAGTAGGGGTTTCTGATGTGTTAGATTTAGGTATTTTCACAGAATTTTAGTGCCAGAAGCTAGATAGAGGTTCAGTACGCAAGGAGAGAAATTTTCCCAGGAAGCAACAGACCAGATGACTTGAGGAGAAGCTCATTCGAACTGAGTGCAAAAGGGATTGTGCTAGTGTGATGTATTAGCTGCTCATAGCAAGTTTGGACGGATCACCTAGAGCTGAGGTCAGAGCCTGGATTTTCTTGTGGAGTGAGGAAATTTCCTCACTAGATTTTTTCCAGTGTTTTTTTGTAGGATTGCCTATTTTGGCATCTAGTTGTACTCAGATTATTTCACTGCTACTTAATAATAAAACCCTCAGTCGTTGCATCGGTTTTCCCAAGTTGGGTTTTTCTGGGAACATTTGTCCAAAACTAACTGTGTTATTTTATGTGTGTGACAGCATTTCTTCTAGCATTTATTCTTCCGGAGTTTTATGTGTATTCTGTAGTGTGATTTATTCAGTATTTTTTGTAGAAAACAGTAAATAAATTATTAAATTAAATTAACAATTAGGAGAATAATTTTTAGTTGCTGCAATAGGATTCCGGTTTGGAATTTTCACATGGTATCAGAGCGTAGTTGATCAACTGAAGAGCTCAAAGGTGAAGAGAGGAGTTTCGTTATTCAGTGTGGGCAATAGATTGAAATTCCCAAGGGAAGCGCATTTACTTTGCCAAGAGGTCAAGTTACTTGAGGAGATTCAATTTTTCTAAGTGGGGCAAAGAAATTCAATCTCTCCAGATCGAGTGATTCCAAAGATAGAGGGAGCAGCTTAGTATTCTCGTGGAGCAGATCTCTAGCTGGATGAAGTGGTTTTGCAGCAATTTGCTAGAGCGGAGCCAACATCGGGTTGAAGGAAGAAGAGCACACATTGAGGGAAAATTTTCCTCAGGGAACTTCTAGTCTCAAGAAGTTTGGTTTCCCTTGCAGATCAACAGTCATTGTGTGTAGAGTTTCTCACTCCAGAAGGGAGTGTGAATAGCTTAGCAGCAGCTGAGATGAAGGGAAGAGGATATTTTCAACATTGTTTGAGATGGCCAGTACTGGACTTCGAGATCGTGACAGATTAGATGGTGCTTCCAACTATGTCATCTGGAAGGCAAGGATGTCCTTCCTTATGGATGAATAAGGACTAAATCGATTCATAAATGCAGTGGTATCTATCCCTACGTATGCAGATCAGATGAATGAGTACAGAAAGGAGATGGTGTAGGCGAAGAGGTTGATCCTTGATGGTGTTCGAGATCACATTGTTTCACACATAGCTGGCAAAGGGACTGCTAGAGAGATGTGGGAGACTCTCACCACACTGTACCAGGGCACTTCCAAGAAGTGGAAGATGTACTTAGAGGAGAAGTTGAGATGCACCAAGATGTAGAAGGGGGAAGGCATAAACCCCTTCCTCACCAGGATTCAGGATATCCAGGATCAGCGTGTAGTTGTTGGGTCGGTGCCTCAACCCATGGAGCTAGTGTGATTGGCACTCAATAGTGTTTCAAAGGAGTGGCAGGTGTTCATCCAAAGTATCTTGTGAAGAGACACCTTGCCAAGGTGAGACAGGATGTGGGTCGATTTGCAACACGAGGAGTTGAGACGAGCTTTAGTAAAGAGCTGCATCAGTGGTAGTAGTAGTGAATCAAAGCAGGTGAAGGAGGAGGAGAATGTGGCCCTCGCATCGAAGGGTCCCAGTTAGGGACAGGTGGAGCAACGAAAGAAGAAGGAATTATCAAAGGTCAAGTGCTTCATATGTGGTGAGCCTGGTCACTACAACACCCAGTGTCCTCTAAGGAGGAAGGACAAAGAGGAGAAGTAGGGAACATCAACAGAGATTGACAGGCTTTCCTCCAGGCTGGAGGAAGACTTCGCCATCTTTGGTGACATACCCCCAGGAGTGAAATGGGGTGATTTGGTGTTGTAGCCCCAGAGTGCTACCGATGGGCAGGATTATTGAGGAGGTCCACCTCTTGAATCAATACCTTGCTACGAGAGCCCACAGTATTCAGTAGTAGGATGGATCAATGATAGTAGATCCAGTCAGATGCCAGAGTGACAGATGCAGAGTCTAGTTGTAATGAGATGCTGGGGAGCAAAGTGCAGAGTTGGCAAAAGTGCAGGTGGCACTATGCAGAGTCAGTAACAGCACAGATATTACCAGAAGTCTGAGACTCTAGAGAAAGATGCATCATACGAATGATAGTTGATTCAGTATTTATGATGCTTCTCAGTTGCAGTTGTTGCAGCTGCAGAAACAACATATGAGAGGGAGTTGCAAGGCAAATGTAGTGTTGGCAGTAGTATAGCAGGGTCAACAGCAGCACAGATGCTGCAGATATTAGAGTTGCACAATAGTTGGTGGCAATAGCAGCCAGACATTAGCAGTGTGATAGAAGATGATGCAGAGGCAGGATGTTGTCACAGGATGTGCAGTAGAGCACTAGAACACATTCCTCGCTATGAGGGAGTGTTAGATTTTGTAGCATGGGATTTGTTCTAGCCACGAAATTTGTGGGGAGGCTAGAATACAGTAAATCTCCAAAACCTAGAAATCGTTTCTGGAAATTCCGCCTAGAAATGACTTAATTAGATTATTAGTCAGTGTTTAAATATTTCCTAAGTCTAAACTTAGGGAATATGACTAATTAATCAGAATTAATTAAGTTAAGGTGTGAATGTTCTAGAAACCCACATAAATCGACTTCAAGTTAATCCTAGCCATCGATTAAGATCTAATCTTGGTCATTGAAGTCTCAACAGAGGATTATAAAAAGAAGTTGATGGGCACTTGGAGAAGACACTTGAGTAGTTTGATTTCATGAGCAGGTCGATTTCCAAAGCAACAGTAGTCAATTGCCGGAGAGAGAGCCAGTGAGATCGAAGCAGTGAGAGAGGGGCAGAGATAGTGAAGCCAAAGGAATATTTCCAGATCCAGTGAGTGCATTTGCAGAGAGGAATAAGAGCCACAGAGATGCTGATGCTGGGGTAGCGCAAAAGCCTCTAGAGGCAATTTCGATTCTACTGGGGAAAGACGAGTTTCAGTGCTAGAATCTAGACACAGGTTTCGGAGGTCAGGAGATACATTTTCCCACACAGCAGCAGACCAGATGACTTAAGGAGAAGTTGGTTCGAACTGAGTACAAAAGGGACTGTGCTTGTGTGACACAATAGTTGTGCAAAGCCAGTTTGGAAAGTTCACCTGATGCTGAGGTCAGATCCCTGAATTTCTTGTGGAGTGAGGCAATTTCCTCACTAGATTTTTTCCAGTATTTCTCTGTAGGATTGCCAGTTTCAGCATCCAGTTGTACTCATATTATTTCACTATTGCTTAATAATAAAGCCTTCAGTTGTTGCATCGGTTTTCCCATGTAGGCTTTTTCTGGGAACATTTGTCCAAAAATAACTGTGTTATTTTATGTGTGTGTGCTAGCATTTCTTCCAACGTTTATTCTTCCGCAGTTTTATTTGTGTATTTTGCAGTGTGATTTATTCAGTATTTGTTGTAGCAAACAATAAATAAAATGTTAAATTAAATTTAAAAATTAGGAGAATAATTTCCAGTTGTTGCAATAGGATTTTGGTTTGAAATTTTCATAGAGCTAAGGTGAAGAAGGAAGAAAAAGATAGTTTAAGAATCTATTGAAAGGAATCTAAGGACCTCTAGAAGTTGATTAAAGGATCATAAAAGGAAACATTATAAGGAAAGAAGCTTACTATCTTCAAGGACAATGTCTAACACAATAAAGAGAGAGAACAAATTAGAAGGAGCATCCAATTACAATGCTTGGAGGAAGAGGATAGATCTTATCCCCAAAAAGAATAAAGTCTTGGATCTAGTAAAAGGAAAAGTGAAGAAGTTTACAAAGAAATCAAGAAGTCTAAAAGACCAAGAAAGAAGGGACATGGATCAAGCAAACTTTGCCAATGAAGTTTCACCAAAGAAGAACATGATGGAAGGACCTGAAGTCAAAGACCTATTTGCCAGGAACTCATCGGGACTTTATTCCTTGCATATCCTTCTACTATCCCTCAAACTTGGAAGGAGCCCTCACCAGCTTCCAAAGATAAGTATCTTACTCCTTGTATTGTCTTTTATATTTGGTTCCCTTACTCATCTAAGTTTGTTTATATTAGATACTAATCACATGTCTAGTCATATTTTTGTTTAGAAAATACTTGCTAAATACTTAAGGAACATGGAAGAAGGCTTCACAAGACAAAGCATTGGAATCAATGTTGCATGAAGCGGGAGCGAAGCGGAAGCGTTTTTTGGAAGCGGAAGCGCGGAAGCGTCATTTTCCAAAAATCTAGGAAGCGAAGCGTCCGCGGAAGCGTCTGCTATATATATATATTTTTATATTTTTTTGCATTTATACTCAAAACAAACATCCCAAATAGCAAATTAATTGTAGTAGACATGAAAACATGCATATTTTTGCATAAATCAAGATAGATATGGCATCCATGATTCCATTGTAGTTACGAGTATGTACAACAATCATCTATATTCTAGCTATTACAAACATACATCAAATTTTTAAGCATATTATAAAACATAAAACATTTAAGCATATTATAAAACATAAAACATAGAGCATATTATGATTTATCTAGCAAGTGAGCAACTGCCAACATTTGTCATGTCCAAAATTCAAATAATAATGTTTACAAAATATGTCACTTGGTCACCGCCAAGACAAAAAAGGTTCAAAATTCAAAATTCACAAGCCTACAAGTCTAATGAGTAATCTATGACAAAAAGTAGTAGACTGTGAATATATCTACTAATCTCTCCTCCTTCCACCACGAACAGAACGTGTCGGCGGGCAGGGGCCTCCACGTGGTGGCAATGAAGAAGATGGTGCCGGTGGAAGTTGTGGAAGTGGCACTGAAACTGATGAAGAAGAACCCCCTGCTGTTGGTGTTGAACCATGGAACCTAGGAACCAAGGGACCAGATGGGGGTGGGGGTGGCATATCAACACGATCATCATCATCCTATAATCGCTCAAAAAATTCATGCAAAAAAAAAAACACTAGTTAACAAAAAAATTAAAAACATGAATTAGAGAAATGCTTTATAAGGAAAAATTGGAAAATTCATACCACAATGAATGGACATACCTTGATAAGAGCATCCTCTAATTGCTCTAATCGCAACACTCCATCCTCCAAATTGGGCTCCTCTGGATTCTTGTCCCAAATCAACATGTCTTTATTAGACTTTGCATCTTCACAGTAATGGGACAACAATCGCAAGTTGTAATGAACATAAACCAAGCTCTCTGCCCGGTCTAAACTCAACCTGTTCCTTTTAACACTGTGGATGAAAGAATAAGAGCTCCAACACCTCTCTGCAGAAGAAGTGTTTACCACCTGTGACAGCACCCGCAATGCCAAAGGCTGTAGAAGTGGAGTACCCCCTCCATGCATGTTCCACCACTCGAGAGAAGAAAAAGTCTCTCGATCTTTAATTGCATGCATGCTCCCAAATGGACCAATGTTAAGCGTATAGTTGCTCACCTGTCTCTGTACCAATGCAGCGTCCTCCTCATCAGGGATTAATTTACTCAATGCAGCCATATATTTTTGGTGAACCTCTTGATCTTGGTGTGGTTTTCTCCTGCTTCCCCCCCCAAGTGCTGGTGTTGAAAGCCATGATGGATGATAGTATTTAGGTGTCAAAACATATGCTAATGCATGCAATGGAACATTTAGCATTTCCCATTGGTTTTGCACCTCTACACGAATATAATTGTACAAGGTGGTATCTCTAGGCTCAACAATGTCTTTAATCTGCCCCAACATGCTATCCATTTGCTCATACACCTCCCCAATTACTGGTCGATCTGAATCTGCAAACTTGATCATGTAATAAATTGGTTTGGTGAATTGCAAAACATATTTAACCTGTGATCAAAAGTAACTGTCAAGAATAGTGTCCTTGACTTCATTAGCACCATCTTTGTCAGTGTTAATTTCATCCCATGTTTCAGCACACACCAAATTAGTTAAAGCTTGTCTCACCTTCACTAGCCGCCTAAAGGTGAGGTAATAACTAGCAAATCTTGTCTTTGCAATTTTAAGCAACTGCAACTTGGAGTAAGTGCCATAGAAGTAGTTTACCCTTGTATGCCCTGTGATGAATTTAGTGAGCTGCTTCCCTCTCCTGTAAAGCTCAGTAATCCACCCACATTCTTTGTGCTTCACAATATCATGCATCAAAAGGTTCAATGTGTGAACCAGGCACCCAGACCAAAAGATGTGTGGATGAGTACGCTCAATAATTTTTCCTGCTGCCTTACAATTTGCTGCATTATCTGTGATCACTTGAACCACATTATTCGGACCAACATCTTTGATTGATTTAAATAGGAGATCTGCAATGTTTTGTGCAGATGCAGTGATGGAGGAGGAGTCATGACATGTAATAAATACTGCACCACTAGAAGAAACACCAAGAACATTTATCAAATGTTGGTTTCTAATATTTGTCCACCCATCTGATACAATGGATACCCCAGAATCTACCCACTCATTTGTAAAACGTGTCAAAGCTCTTTGAACCTTAGCTTTTTCTCTTTCTAATAACATTGTTCTAGCTTTCTCATAGTTTGGGGCCTTGTATCCTTTTGGGGCTTCATTGATGGCCTTTACCATTTCATGCCAATAGGGAGAGCGAAGCACATTGAATGGTACACCGCAAGCACAAAGAAAACGGACTATCTTTCCATCCACATCATTCCTCCCAGCAACATTAAGGAAATCCCCTATTGTTCTTCTACCTCCAGAGCTTGCAGAAGTACCATGAGGAGATGAGCAACTACCAAATTTAGAGGTTGCACTTGATTTAGAATGAGTTTTTTGTTTCTTGTTTTTTTGTTGTGCAGCCATCTCTATTTGGATCTATTTTCTTCTTTCTTCAGTTGAAATGTTTGGGCAAATTTGTACCCCGACAGAACCCTTTTTTTCATCACTGTCCAGCACCCCACAAAGATGCCTCCTCAGACGGGTATATGAACCACAATATGGTTTTCCTCCATGACAACCATGAGGGCACACAAATTTGTAAGATCCACCATCCTTTCCCCCATCAAGTTTGGTCACATAGTTCCACAAGGGTGTTGATGTAGCTTTCCCATCTTGTGTTTCAGTGTCCCCTTCAGGTTCATCCCCTTCCTCTTCAAACCCTTCTTCCTCATCATACATTGGGTCACTCCTATTAGGACCATCACCACTGTCCTCTTCTGTTTCTTCCCTTGTATTCCTCACCTTTGCCATCATTAAAACCAAGAGTGGAATGATACATAGAAGCCAAAAGAACACCATCTTGGAATATGGATATAGGTGGTGGACAACCTGTAAATAAAGGAGCAAGTAGAAACAATGGGAAAGAGTAGGAGAGGGAGGAGAAAAATACAAAAAAATTGTCAAAAAAACAAGGGAGTTTGGGGTTTGAACTTACCTCTTTAGCTCTTGTAGATGAAGTCCTCCAAGCTCTTGCTCCAAGCTCCTCCTCCTTCTCCTAGCTCCTCCTTCTTCACTCCTCCAAGCTCTCCTCTCTTCTCCTCTCCTTTCCTCTCTTCTCTTCTCCTCTCCTCTCTTCTCTTCTCCAACTCTCATAAACTCAAAGTGAGAAAATGAGGAATGAATGGGGGCTTTATTCTTTTCATTCCTCACCTTAACCTCACTCTAACCTTACTCTAACCCACCCCCTTAATGTTGAGTGAACATAACTTAAAATTTTTTTTTAAAAAAGAGTGTTTTTTTTCCCTTGGGCGCGCCCCTTTTCGCCGAAGCGTACGGAAGCGTGCGTGAAGCGGCTGCTTCCTGCTCCGAATCGCCGCGCTTCGGAGGCCCGAAGCACCGTACGAAGCGTGCTTCGGAGGCATGGAAGCGGCACTTCGAAAATTCCAGGAAGCGTCTTAAAATGCCGAAGCGCCGCTTCCGAATTCGGAAGCGCCGCTTCCGATGAAGCTTCCTAGGCGCTTGCGTACGGGACGCGCTTCGGAGCTTCGATCCGGGGGGGGCGCTTCGTGCAACACTGATTGGAATTACATGGTTTAAAAAAAAAAACAAAGGTATGTCTTAAACTATAATTTTTTGCTCTCTTCATACTTATTCTTGATAAACTATTACTAACATCATTGTGTCTAGCCTTCCTGAATCTTAAATATTCTTGATTGGGTCATTCATCATTAGATAAATCTACCCTCCTCATATCTTTGATTACTCTTGTGAAACACTAGAAAGGTTCTTTATGAAAAACCCTAACTTAAGAGTATGTCAATGATAATGTGTGGAATGCTAATCTACTTAGGGTTATTGTTGAAGTCAAAACAAAATGTCTAATACTTTGATAATGTCATGTTTGGGGTTTTGGTATCAGTATGGAAACCCTAACCTGTTAGGGTTGAATGGTAATGTTCGAAATCCCGAACCTATGAAGTATTGGTAATTTAGGGTTTTCTATGTTTTGTGTTGAAACCCTAGATCATTAGGGTTTGGTAGGGTGTATAAGCAAGACCCTTATGATGTCCTAGAAATGAAATCCTTGGCATGTGTGTGTTTGTTCAATCAAACCCTAGTCTGATCAAGTTTGTTATATGTCTAACTCTTATTGATATTTGTGTAGTTGGGTTTGACTAACACATGTTATGATATGCTTGTGCATGATGATGAAATCCTAGATGTATGAGTTGACCTAATTATTGATGGTCATGAGTCCTAGGGTTTGGAATGAAGCCCTAGTTGAAGTTTGATTCTCTACGATGATAGTATTTGTGAATTCTAGGGTTTTGTAATCAAACCTTAGCAGAAGTCCAAATCTCTGATATATGATGACTATGTGATAATTTGAGATTTTTGTAAGATTGTTGAAGTCTAAAGTTTTAGTTATGATTGATGTTTGATTGTTTGAGAAAATCTAGGGCTTGCATCAAACCCTAGTGGAAGCTAGTCATGTTGTTGATTAAGCTATGATTGGTTTCGTTTGTTTAAAACTCTTGAATGAAATCTAGGGTTTGTATGAAATCCTAGTAGGAAGTATAACATATGAATTTTGAAATTTGTTAGATACATCGTAGATCTATATTGTTGAAATGTTTCTAGGGTTTGTAATATGATATAGTAAGGTATGTCATACCTCTGAAGAAACATTGAAACCTTAGACGTAGTGAAAGTTGTATTGAAATGCTTAAGGTCTTGATGAAGTAGTCTAGGGTTTATGACAAAACCCTAGTAAGAAGTTGAAGAGTATGTGTCTCTTGTTTGAAATTAAGTTTAGGCATCCAATATATAAAGTTGATATGCTTCCGTGATTTTGATATAATTAATTTCATGCTTCTATAGATTTGGTTGCACATGCTATCTAAAGTTGTGCACGTACATGATCTTCAAGATGGTAAAGATGTTCGTAAAGAAAAGTCGATGTGATAAGCATGATGTGAATAATGATGGTAATAACTCTGATAAGAAGGATGGAATCCATGAAAGATTCTCTGATGTCATAAAAAAGAAGTAGAACTCCCTAAATTAAGAGGGAGACAAGATGAAATCTCCCTAGATTAAGAGGGAGCTTGAATGTAAGAAGTCTCCCTAGGTTAAGAGGGAGCTTGAATGAGAGAAATCTCCCTAGATTGAGAGGGAGCACGGATGAAAGAAATCTCCCTAGATTGAGAGGGAGTTCATATCATAGTCATAATGGACACCTTGATAGAAGAAATTGGAGAATGTATTTTGAAGGGCTATTGAAAAGCTGGATCAATTTGTGGAATATGTTGTTGAATGAGAAGTAAGAAAGGACGTTGTATGATTGGGCAATCTTCTGTCAAGATTCATTGGGAAAGCTCTAAGTTCTACTGTGGAAAGTTGAGAAGCAACATCAGGACCTCGGAGGTTTGTATTTATGTACATTTGAAAGTTTGTTACTGATTGGGGTTGTGTTTGTACAGGTAAATCTCTTGGAAGTTGATATCATATTTTTACATGCTTAGAGTTGTCGATTTGATTGATTGGGTGAGATTTGTTGCTGATCTATTTCATCGGGGAGGATTTGTTACTGATTGTGATAAACTAGAATTAAGGCTTGTGAGTAAGACATTTCCTAGAAGGAAATATGGCCGGAACTTTGTGTTGATGTCTAGTTCCCGAAGTAGGGAGAGTGGCCTTGGTCATGTTTCTTTGACCTCGGATACGCACCTAGAGCCTTGGGTTGATGTTTGGTAAGTAAGCCTAATGGTACCTAAAGAGGTTGAAAGCTTTATTCCATCTTAGTCCCACTTGGATAGATTCCCATGGTCAAGAATCTAGTATGTGGCATTGCGGTGCCTAAACTGTTGAGAGACCTTAGATAGATTTCCCTAGTCAGGAATCTAGTCTGTGGCATTGCAGTGCCTAACTTGTTGAGATACCTTGGATAGATTTCCCTGGTCAGGAATCTAGTCCATGGCATTGCGGTGCCTAAACTCTTCATAGTTCATATAGTTTGAGATCTTCTGTATGAATACCTCCCTAGCAAAGAGGGAGTGGTGAAAAATGTAACTAGGTTCGGTCTTCATAAAATGTATTTGTTAAAAGAAATTCTTATTATTGTTACAATGACTTATTAAAGCATGAGTTTCATGCTTGGGTCATCATTTTATTAGTTAAAGTCCCCAATGTGGACTCCTAGGATTAATTAAGAGTCATTAGTGTCATTGTATATTTTATGAGACCCTTCTTGGGCTTTCAAACAATGTAAAAAGAAATACTTTTGAGTCAAAAATGAATTGTGTAACCTCCACACCAAGTCGGCCTCAAGAAGATCAAGTCAGCCTCAAGGAAGGAAATTCGACCTTATTGGAAGATTGTATATACAAGGCAGTTCGAATTCATTTGGGCATCTCATCTCTCTCTCATATAGTTCGATATCTAGAAGTTGGAGGACGGAAGCTAGGAAAAAGTACGAAGTTGAAGGAAGAGTCTAAAAGGAGTGTGAGTTTGGTCAAGGAGGAAGGGAAGACGAAAATTGAAGTTTTGGTGTCTCTTTCTATCTCTCATTTCGGCTAGTTTAGGAGATCAAAGTCTCCTTGTCAAAGTCGAATTTGCTGCCAATGCTGGAAGTTGCCAAGTCAAGGCTGCTCCTAATGCCATAAGTTGCCAAGTCGAAGCTGTTGCTGATGTTGGAAGTTGCCAAACTGAAGTTGTTAGGGTCAAAGTACTGCTACTAGGTCGAAGGTTGGATCGAAGAAGGAGAGGTTGGCTTGGTGTGGAGGAGTTATTTGTCTAGGTTGAAGAGTCTCAAGGAAAACTATTGAAGGAAGAGATTTTGACTAGGCTTTCCCCTAGATAGGGGTCTTGCCCTAGAAGAGTGCCTACATCTTGTGTCTTGTGTTTTTGTGATCTTCATGCACACATAATTTGGTAATTTCTTGATGAAAGACAATATAAAAAATAAGTAAAAGAAGCCAACATAATTCACAAGTAATTATCAAGAAAGAGAAATCTAATCCTAATCCTACTAGCATTGATTTCTCAACACCTTGTCCACCTGTGAATTGCAAGAAACATATCTTCTTGTGTAACAAGTTTGTTGATTTCTACCGATACCAAGTTCTCATCTTAGTGCTTTCTTTCTTCTTCTAGACAGTTCTACCCACACTCACTGTGGAACTGTCTTTAGCAACTTCTACCCAACCTCTTCTTATTGGATGTTGACCCTCTTTTTTGGTTCCCTGCAGTAGAACTGCTTCTTCTTCTTCTGGAGCACATTTTCTCCTCAACTTCCAAAGTTGTTTGGCTTATGCATCTTCATTGACTCACTCCTCTTGAGAACTCTACTTTCCTCATCTCAACAATCTCACTTTCTTCTATTGGGTTCTGTCATAATCCTTGCTTGAATTATTTGGTTACTTCCCCTTTCTTGTTATGGTTTTGCTGCTATGATGGTTGCATCTTCTTTAATACTACTACTACTTGTTGTATAGTTATCACTTCCTACAAACACAACTCCTTATGACAAAAATTATCATCAAATTATCAATTTATTAAGATTTGTACCAAGATATTCTATCCCCTCTTGGTTCATTTTTCTAAGCTAATTCTCCTTCAAACACTTCTAATAGCACTTATGTTCACACTCTTCAATCAATTAGCTTTAAGATCACTTCATATTTCTGCAATCATCTTCAATTTATTAAATCCTCTATTGGGTCTGCCTTTACTGTTGCAGCTTTTCAATTTCTAGTTTACAAACAAAACTTCCTATTCTGGAACCTTAAAAGAACTTCAATGTTCTTCCTTCAAAGTCGTTCCTTCAACCAAATCTTCAAAAACAATTACCTTAATCCTGGTAGTTTGCAGCTTCTCTGATCTTCCCAAGGGCGGTCATCCTTTCATTTTCTTTTGTCTGCCAAGTCCTTAATCTTAGACCGTTGCCGCATTATCTTTGTCTTTCCTTTTAGACCTGCACTTTTGATCTTCATAATCCTCCATTGATTTGTCTTCATCACTATCATGCTTCAATATTCTTTCAACTCTTATAACATTCCCACAATTTCTTCAAACACTATCCTATGATCATCAATCCTCATCTTTCATACAAATTAAAAACAAAAGCATTTTACCTTGTGGGACTTCTTTAATCCTTCTATTGACCACTACGTGTCAACAACCCATAGCAGTACACCCCCTTTTTTCGCAAAAGGGATAGCGCTTGATCAACATGTCCGTGTCGTTCGACTAATCATCATCAGCCTGATCATGTTATATTGTAAACCCAATCTGCATGTGTAAATTGTAAATAATTTAAGCAGATCTGTGTCATGTATGTAATTGCCTAGGTAAGCCTGATTTTCTAGCAATGATCTACATTCCGAAAGGTTTTTTGTCTCACCGATCTATGATCGCCAGAGTTTTCCTTCAGCCTTACCCCAAAGCCGGAATGGATTTTGTCATTAGGATCTTAGGGGGATCCTAGTGTGTTAAATCGAGTCTATGTAAAAGTGATTTGGGAATAATCCTAACTATTTGGTTAGGTTATTTTATTACAAAGTGCTTGATCTGCTAGATTATGTTTGTGTTGCAGAACTGGGTAGTCTATGAGGGTCTATGTCAAATGGGTTTTCCCCCTTGAGATGTAAAAATGTAAAAATCATGATGTAAAATGTCTTGAGGGTTAGAAAAATAATTTATCCTCTCGTAAGTCCTAAGTCCTAGGTAATTTTAAATTTTCCAAAGGCTAAATTCGAGGGTCCTAAAAAAAAAAAAAAAATCTTAACTTGTCCAGGGACTAAAGTTAGTTGATTATTTTTTTTAAATTTCATATTAGGTCCTTGGGGTTAAGTCAAAGTCAAAGTTTTGAGGAAATAAATGCAAAATTTTACTTTTTTAATATATTAAAATGCATTTAATTTAAAAATGTGAAATTTCCTCAATATTTAAAATTTCGATGGATGAGATTAAAAGAAATTTTGATCCTCATTGACGGTCGAGATCACTTTGACAAGCATCACTCGAACTAGCTATTGGGAAATTTATCTTTAAATAGGGGGTCAATTGTCAATTGAGATCATTCGATCTTGGATTCGTGTGCTAAGTGAAAGCTCTCTTGTAATCATTTTTCATGTGCAATAAAGAAAGACTTTGGGGTTAATTTCTGCTGGTGTTACTCTTCGTGGAAATGTCGTAAGATGTTTTATTTTCATACATAGGTTTAAATTTTAACCATTGATGATAGCCTTATGAAGAGTGATTTTAAACACAGGTATCTTGTTTGGTCACTAGGGTTTGAATAGTAGTTTAAATTCTATATATAATGGCAGGTATCTCCATTAGATCTGAATTTTATGGTATTTTTTTCTCTTTATCTTAATGGTTGAATTAAGTTGTGCAAGAAAATCTTGATTTTGAGATCATCGAGCGTTTGGGGAAGTTTTCAGTTGGACTAGCCAACTCCCGAATAGCTTTTCTGAAGAGCCCAGCTGGTTTTGATCCCAGGCTTATCATTAGAACTTTCGTTGTGGATGCATGAAGGGTTTTCTGAAGCACCTCATTTTAAATCATAAATTTTAAAAATGTGTGTGCCATAATGACAAATCTGGCTATTTAGAGCTTTCAGCTTGTAATTCCTATAATTATTTAGCTAGGGTTTTTAAGGTTTCATCATTGTATATTTTGTTTCTGGGAGTTTTCTTTTTTTGCCATTTGCAGGTTGCAGATCTGAAGGGGAGATTTTGCGTGAACCTAGATCTAGGCCCTGGAGGGTAAGATCTGCCCTTAGAACTAGCTTTTGCAAGGGTATTGTTTCTACGATCCAAAGATTTTAAAATATTTTAAATTTGAAAGCAGTTTCACAGGCGTTTCAATTTCTCTGAAAAATTTTGAAATTTTTTAGGGCTGGAATCCTCACTCGCTCCTTACTCTGCATGCACAACCTCTTTTCCGTATCCACGCAGCTGCCATAACCCACAACGGCTGCCATAACTTGCCATGGCTCCATTCCAGCTCCACACTGCTTCAAAACCTGCAAAACAAACCCTCATGCAACTTGCCTCGCCCTCCTATCGACCTGCACACACCGAACAATAATAAAATTTGACTTTGGCATACGTATGAGTAGGGTTATTATAGGTATGTAGTTTTTTTTTTATGCGTTGTTTTAGCTTTGGGTAGGGTGCATATTTTTTTAAAATTAGATTTAAGTTAAGATTCATCAAAAACTTAAAAAAAAAAAATTCACGTTAGTCCTCCGTTTTTATTTTCAATTTCATTTAGTCTAAGGTTTTAGATAGATTTTAAATTTTTAGTTAGGTTTTATACATAATTCTCTTAGGTTTATGAATTTAGTTTTGATAAATAAATCATTTACAATCTATAAAAAATAAAAAATAAAAAAATAAAAGTTCAATTTTTGGTTTCATTTATTTTTTTTAACTTTGATAAAAATTATAAAATTAAAAATCTAAAAAATTCCTAAAAAAATAAAAAAATCGATTTAGATTTTTTTAGTCTTGCTTAACCAAGGAAAAGTTAAGTGTCAAGTTTAAATTTTCTCCTTGGTGTTTTATTTTTTGCTAAGGCTAAAGATTTTAAAGGGACCTTTGTGGTATTAATATTTGTCATTTTTCTATAGTTAAATGTGCTTAAATTTCTTTATTTGAGGATTAACTATTTAAAAGTGTCAAATAGTTCTAGGACCTGAACTGGTTAGCTTTAAAGAATTTCATGGTTGATCAAGATATTTGCATCTCTCGAATTTTAATTGCTGAAGCATTGTGCATATGTTGAATATCTTTCATCTATCTATCGTCATTACTTGGAATTTTTAATGTTCATTATATGCTAGCCATTTTGGGAAAAAATTTCAAGCAATTGTTAAAGATTTTTTTTTATATTTCTATTTCCTAAGCAGTAGTAGAAAACCAATTACTTGGTTTTCATTTCATCTAGCAAGATAATTAACTCCGTAAGGCACTGGTATTAATCATTTTTAATCAAATTATAAATTTTGCTAAGCCTTAATCAAGTATTTGATTGCCTCACTGTGTCTACCAAACCCGTTGATTCCCAGCTGGTTCTCCTTATCCTATAGGGTCTACCCCCCTTAGCCTGCTATAGGGAGGTGGCTTAAACTGAGAGATCGGGGATCAAGGTGACAGCCCCTGATCTGAGCGTTGTTCCGGTGCCTAGACACTCTGTGCGACAACATTTTTTGGCGTCGTTGCCGAGGATAGAGTTTTTCTGTCCTTGGTTTCTTTGACATTCATCTCATTTCTTTCCTCTCATCCCTTTTGCCTCTCACCAGAATAAGTTCCTTGTCCTTGGCTCCTTGCTTTCTGGTTATTCCGTGTTAGACTTTTTGTCCGGGTGGCGACTCCACTTCATCTACCTTCCGCAAGGGTGTATACTAGAAGACATCCAAGTAGTTTGGTTAATCCTACTCCTGATCCTGAAAGGGCTCTCAGAGTACGATTACACAAACTCTCTTCTCGTACACTTCTTGTTAATCTCGGACAAGAAGCCCTCTCTGATATCCGCTTTCTTTTTACTGGCCCGCTCAAGCACGACATCATGGACATATTTTCCCCTTGTGATTTTTCTAACATTCAAGGTTATCCCAATGATATTCCAAAGCATGGGATGGATAAATTGCCTATCTTTCAGGGAAATAATGCAATTAGTGCTAACTCGCATCTGAAATCTTTTAGTTCATGGCTGCGTAAATATGCAAGGGCTGCTAATTTTAATTATGAAGACGTAAAAATGACCCTTTTTGTTCTTACTTTGGAGGGGGATGCTTTAGATTGGTTTACGGAAAAGCCTCAACATTCATTTGACTCTTTGCAATCAATTGTTAATGCCTTTAAGGAAAAGTATGGAGATAAGAGAGAAGGAAGGCATCTCATAAAAGCTATCAGTATCATTAAAAAGAGAGAGAATGAGACCGGAATATTATTAAGGAATTACCTCAAGATTATAAACCTACCAACAAATCTCTTCGAAACTTTTATATTGATGCCTTTAGCCCTAAGCCCTCTTACGAGCTAAGACGTGCTAAACTTCCTGATTATAGGAATTGTCAAGCTTTAGCAGTAGAGCTTGAAAAGGATAAGGCAGCATCTGGGAAGTCTGAAATCCCAGGTCTTGATAGGCATTCAACGAAATTGAAAGAACCTAAAGGAAAAGAGGTTCAAGAGCCTGATAACGACCTTGTTCAGAAATTGCTACAAAATATTGAAAGCATGGAGATTAACCAAGCGAAATTAACCTCTAACCATGCTAAGGAAATGGCTACTTTGCAGAATAGGTTGGTCCAAATGGAAAGAAATCAAACACAAAATTTCCAACCTTGAAATAATAATAATAATTAGCAAAAGAAGGGTCAATCTAGTGAGCAGAGACCTCCTAATCCGCTTGAACATACTAATTTGGTCGATGACACTCCACCTTACTATTGGGCTTGTGATGCTCTTCATGAGTTGGCAACTTTCCCCATAGTTAGAAGAATTGTGGATAATGGAATGTTTGGGACAGTTAATCAAATAAATTGTGTGGGTAAAGAGTTTTCTTTGTCTATGGAAGACTGGATGGAAGTTAAGGAAAATAGTCGAGATGTTATGCCCTCCACGTTAGCTTTTAGTATAACTAATTTCGAGAATAAAGATGATATCATGGTTAAATTATATGGTGAAAAACCTTCTCCAGAGCAAATCATGGAAATTGCTAAATATAAGGGTTTGACTTATCAAAGAAGGAATAAAGATCAAAGCGAGAATCAGATTCCCCCTCGAATTTTTAACCCTGGTTCGATCTCTGGATTAGATGTCGATTTGGGAAGTTGGTTTAATAATGCAAAAATCTGGGTTCCTGTCTCTGAGATTGTGAAAATGCCTTCCCAAAGGGCTAAGTTACTAAAAGCTATTGAAGGTCTCCAAGTAAATGTTTTTCAACCGAAAGCCCTAGAGGTTGATTATCAGGATGCTCCTATATATTTGCAAAGTTTATATTCAGATAACAAGGATCATCAGCCTTTCTTTATTACTTTGAAGGTCAATGGGTATAAATTGAATAATTGCATGTTGGATTCTAGTGCATCAGCTTGTGTCATGACCAAGGTGGTCATGGAACAACTTAATTTAAGAGTTTCTAGGCATTACTACAATATATGTGCCATGGATTCTAAGAGGATTGAGGTTCACGGTCTAATCAAGGATTTACAAGTTCATTTATCAGTGTACCCTGACATTATGATTGTTATGAACATAGTTGTTGTTGATGTGCCCGATGCTTGGGGTATGCTCTTATCTAGAAAATGGGCCTCTGATCTAGGAGGGAGTATTCAAATGAATTGGTCATATGCTATGGTTCCTTCTCCTAGAGGTGATGGATTCGTAAGACTTAATAGAGAGCCCGATAGAAAATTCCATGTTGAAGACCCTAAGAGACTTCATAATGAGATAATTAAAGAACAATCTGACATTGGGAATTATGCTATCATGTCTAATTTCATAGTTCTTCCCGATGATAAGGTTGATAAAAAGATTAGGGATCTCAAGGATAAAGTTTGGTACATGTATTTTGATGGTGCATCATCTAGGCATGGTAAAGGTGCAAGAATAGTATTAAAATCTCCCCTTGGTCATATTTTCAAGTTTGCCTATCGATTGGAATTCGAAGCAACCAACAACGCCGTCGAGTATGAAGCTTTGTTGTTGGGTCTTGAGTTGGCAAAGGCTTTAAGAATTAAGTTGCTTAGCATCAAGGGGGATTCTAACTTAATTATCATGCAAATTCAAAATAAATTTACATGCAAAAATCAAAGGTTAAAGAACTATCAAAATGTTGTATGAGATACTATGGAATACTTTGATGCCCTTGACCTTGAGGCAATCCCAAGAGAGCATAATAGTTTGGTGGATGAGCTTGCTTGTAGCTGCTTCTACTTTGCAGTTATCTGATGGGTTGATTAAGGATAAGATAAAAATGGAAGTTATATTTAGGCCTTCTGTTCCAAACAACTCAGAGCATTGGCAAGTTTTTGATGACAAGAAACAGGTGGTTCGTTTTCTTGATAATTTAGATGAGTTTGAAAATTTTCTGATAGATTTTGAGGATGGATTTGATGATCATGAGGATATCATAAATCCTACTCCTAGGAATGTGGTTTCTTTAGGGCAACACTTTGATCGGCATGATGCCACAAAGTTGAGAGAGGAAAATAAAATGGATCTAGGTGAATACATCGAGGTAAACATTGGTACTTCTAGGGATCCAAAGATTGTTAAAATTGGTAAGGGTACTAATGTTGAAGAAAGAAAAAAGTTAACCAATTTACTTCATGAATATCGGGATGTTTTAGCATTTTCTTATGATGAATTGAAAGGTTATATGGAAGATATCATGGAACACACTATCCCCTTGAAAGATGAAAATGCTAAACCTTTTCGTCAAAAGCTTAAGCAGATAAATCCTAAGTTAGCCTCTCTGGTTCAAAAGGAGCTTTCAAAGATGCTTGCAGTAGGAATTATTGCTCAAATGAGGCATTCAACATGGTGTTCCAACCTAGTGATTGTTAGGAAAAAGAATGGTACAATAAGACTTTGTGTTGATTTTCGAAATCTTAATCTAGCATGTAAGAAAGATAACTACCCTTTTCCAAACATGGAGACTATGTTGCAAAGAGTAACTTATTCTAGAATGATGTCATTGCTAGATGGTTTTTCTAGGTATAATCAAGTATGGGTTAAAAAAGAGGATCGTCACAAAACTACATTCACCACACCATGGGGTACTTTCGAATATATTAGAATGCCATTTGGATTAACCAATGCTGGGGCTACGTTTCAAAGGGCTATGGATTATGCCTTCAAAGGTTTAATTGGGAAATTTATTGAAATCTATCAGGATGATCTTACTGTTTTTTCTAAGGATGGTATTAGTCATACAAGTCATCTTCGGCAAGTTTTTGATAGATGTAGAGAGTATGGGATTTCTTTAAATCCGGCTAAGTCTGTTTTTGGAGTAACTGAAGGGAAATTACTTGGTCACATCATTTCTAAAGATGAAATCAAGATTGATCCTAAAAGTGTTGAGGCAATCCAAAAGATTCCTCTTCCCCATACTCTTAAATCCCTTCAGTATTTCCTTGGAAAATCAAATTTTCTTAGAAGATTTATTCCAAATTACATGGAAGTAGCTAAGCCTATCCAAAGTATTCTGAAGAAAGATGTAAAATTTGTTTGGAAAGAAGATGGCAAAAGGGCTTTTCAGAAAATCAAAGGCGCTATTGCAAGAGCCCCTGTTTTAGTTAGTCCCGATTACTCTAAGGATTTCATGATTTTCTCTTTCGCTTCTGAAGATACCATTGATGGTGTATTATTATAGAAAAACAAGGATGGTCATGAGCAACCTATTGCTTTCATGAGTAGAGCGCTTCAAAATGTTGAATTAAAGTACAATACGATGGAAAAGCAAGCCTATGCCTTAGTCAAATCTCTTAAGCATTTCAAAACTTATGTGGGTTATTCCAAAATCATTGCTTTTGTCCCTCATTCTGCTGTTAAGGATATATTAACTCAAACTGATTACTTAGGGACTCATGCTAGGTGGGTTACTAAAATACAAGAATATGACTTAGAGATTAGACCCAACAAGTTAGTCAAAGGCCACGGCTTGGCTCAAATTATGACCAAAGGTAATGAAAAAGCTCTTGGTTTGATTTGCTTAACGATCTATCTTCACCTGAGCTACAGAGATTGAGAGAGCATGAGTGGTACAAGGACATTATTTATTACTTGATAACTCTTACATGTCCTAACCATTTAATCGCTCATAAGAGAAGGGATCTTAGATTAAAAGCCACTAAGTATTGCCTCATCAAAGATGGCCTTGGATGGAGAAATCCTGAGGGCATTGTACTTAGGTGTGTTGATGAAATTGAGTCCAAGAAGTTATTTTCTGAGTTTCATCCAAGATTTTGTCGTGGTCATTATGCTGCTAGAATGAGCGTTGGTTATTATTGGCCTTCAATTTTTTCTAATGTGCATAAGTTTGTTAGAAATTGTCAAACCTGCCAACTGTTCACTGGAAAACAGAAGCTTGCTGCCCTGTCCTTACAACCTGTCGTTGTGGAGGCACCTTTTCAACATTGGGGTCTAGACTTCATCGGGATGTTTCGTAAAATTCTAGTAATGGCTACTCATGGATTTTGACTGCTACCGATTATTTCACTAAATGGGTTGAAGCCATCCCTGCTAAGAATGCCACTGAAAAGGTCATTATGGATTTCATTGAAAATAATATCATTATTAGATTTGGTGTCCCTGCTAAGATCACTACTAATAATGCTAAGGCTTTTAGTTCTTCAGAATTTTCATCTTTTTGTTTCAGGTATGGCATTGTCTTATTTCATTCATAAAATTACTATCCTCAGGGTAATGATCTTGCTGAATCAAGTAATAAAATTCTCATAACCATTATCAAGAAGATAGTAGGAGATAATAAGTGATCTTGGGATAGAAAAATCAACTATGCTTTATGGGCAGATAGGATCACTAAAAAGAAAGCTACTGGTAAAAGTCCCTTTGAATTAGTTTATGGCTTGGATGTAACCTTACCTGTGCACCTGAAATTTGTTGGCATTATGATTCAGGTTTGGCGCTATGGCACAAGTGTCATACTTGATGGCAACTCACTCAAGTGGCTAATCTCTGTTCAGGCTCTCAAAATGATGGAAAATAAGAGGTTCACAGGTGCAATGTTCAAAAGGTGCGGACCCACAAGTTCGCTGACCAAGAAGTGCGGACATACCCGCAGGTTCTTTGTTCAGAAGGTGCGGACCCCAGTTCACTCTCTCCAATGCACAGAAGCGCGCTCACATGGGGTTTCTTATGTTTGGCTCTTGGTATTTAGCCCGTCGTTCATGATCTTATGGTTTTGGCCCGTGGTATAGGATCTAAATTATTGAACCCTGGTTTGGATCCCTTGTATTGGTTTTCGATGGTTTTGTCCCATGGTGTGAATAAGGGCTTGACTATAAAAAGGAAAGGAGATCACTTGGCTAGACACTTGTGAAATTTGAATATCTTAAGATCTGAAATTTTGAGTAATCGGTTTAAAAGCTAGATCTAAATCAAGGTGAAATCTGTAAAGTGTAAGGTGGATCTGTTGATAGGTCGTGATCTCTTGCGCGCGTGATCAGATCTGTGGATCTGACAGTCGGTGGTACATTGGAGGACTGTTAATTTGGCTCTATTCAGAGGTCCGCAGGCGATCCATGACGCAGGTGCGGAGGTACGCAGCGCAGCAGAAGGAGCAGTTGCGGGGGTACGCAGGGAAGCAGAAGGCGCTAGTGTGAGGTATGCAGAGCAGCAGAAAGGCACAGTGCGGAGGTACGCAGAGAAACAGAAGGACCAGTGCGGGGGTACGCTGTCAGACAGACAGTGCAGGTGCGGATCTGAGCTGAGGTACGCAGTTCAGCGGAAGGTTAGGTGCGGAGGTACGCAGAGCAGCAGAAGGACTAGGTGCGGATCTGCGTTGTTCAGCCACAGAAGAGCTGCGGATATCCGCAGGTTTATATTGGTGAAGTTGTGGACTTTTCTTGAAATATTTGTTGGCTGTCTTTTATCTATCGCTGCAGAGTTCTGGGTTTAGATTACTGGTATTGGTTTTCTGTTTACAGCATTCTGAGAAGTTGGGTGGTTCATTGGTTTGATTGTATAAGGAGATTGGTTGATTCACATGTACTTGATGATTATTTGATGTTCTTGGATCCAATCTGAAAATTAATGAAATGTGGTCCTTAAAGAAGTAGAAGAGCAAAGGGGGTTGTAGCTCCCTTTTAGGAGAGACTGGAAAACGAGAGAGAGTTGTAGCTCTCTGCAGGTTGTAGCCTGTGTACTGGTAAAGGACTACACCAGTACAAAATCATTGTAAAAAGGAGTTTCTAATTGAAAGAAGATAGAGACATATTGCAGCAGGTGGTTTTCACCCACATTGGGTTTCCACCTTATATCTGGTGTTCTTTGGTGTGACTATCTATTTTTCCTTGTTCTTGTTCATTACTATATGGTACTGATATACAAGTTGATGATCAATATCTGAAGAATAAATTAAAATATAAATCTGGAAGGTATATTGAAAAGAATTTGATAATACTGATTCACCCCCCCTTCTCAGTATTATTTCCAACAATTGGTATCAGAGCAGGTCCTTCAGAAGAAGCTTGATCGCTTGAAGGAAGATCTTTCATCATGAGCAACTACGAGAGGGAAGCATCAATCAGGCCACCGGTTTTTGATGGGACAAACTTTGTATATTGGAAGGTAAGAGTTACTTCCTATCTTCAATCTCTTGGTATAGAAGTCTGGGATATCATAGATACAGGGTATACTTTTCCTTCAGCAACTCCTACAGATCCGGCTGAGAAGAAGAAATATGAAACAAATGCAAAGGCTGTCAATACTCTATTAGGATGTCTATCTTAATCAGAATTTGTCAAGGTTATGCAGTATAAATCCGCAAAAGAAATATGGGACAAGATTGTTCTAAGCTATGAAGGAGATGATCAGGTAAAACGAGAAAAACTTCAAACCCTCAGAATTCAGTATGAAAATCCCAGAATGTACAATGATGAAAGTGTGGCTAACTATTTTCTTCGTGTAGATGAGATTGTTAATTGTATGAAAAACTTGGGTGAAGAAATAAAAGAGGCTGTTGTGGTTGAAAAGTTCTAAGATCTTTGTCCCCTAGGTTTGAATCTAAAGTTTCTGCAATAGAAGAAAAAGAGAATCTACAAAACCTCAAAATGTCACAGTTGCACGGAATTCTAACTGCTTATGAAATGAGGAAAGGAGCTCCATCAGACAGGAGAGAAGCTGCCTTCAAGGCTTCAAGCAAAGGAGAGTACTATGAGTCAGGACACGTGTCAGAAGAAGAAGAAGAATCAAATTTTGTCAGAAATCTTCAACGCGGTGCTGGACGATTCCGAGGTAAGTAACCTTTCAAATGCTTTGCTTGTGGAAGAGTCAGACACTATGCTGCCAAATGTCCTCATAAGGATAAGATTGACAAGGGGAAGGAACTTGTTAGATGGAACAAGAAACAGAATGCAAATAAGAAAAGCTATTACACTCATGAAGATAGTGATGGACTTTCAAATAGTGACGAAGATGAACGAGGTAATGATTATAAACTTTTAATGGCTTTTGAATATAATGATTACATGGATGCTATAGATGAAGAAGGTCTTTATGAAGAGATTTCTAATCTCAAAATTTGTTTAGAAGAAAAAAATGTGATTATTGATTCTCTGCAATGTCAACTAGCTGAAAGGGAAAAACATCATGAAAAGTTGGAATGTGAAATTGTTGGTCTTAGAAAAGAGATTGAGAAGACAAAAGCTATTAATCTTAAATTTGTTAAAGGATCTGAAACTCTGGATGAGATTATCAATGTGCAGCGTTCTCCACTAATCAAGACAGGTCTGGGATATAATGGAGAAACTTCTCAAGCATCCACCTCCAAAAGTTATCTTGATGTAGCAAGGTGGAGCGAGCAAAGGCCTAATAGAAATCATCAGGTAAATCAGGGACAGTTTACCTCAAGAATGAACAAAGTCTATCAAGAAAATCAGGGGCAATCTACCTTAATGGCAAACAGAAGCTACAACCAGTCACAGGTAAAACCTTCCCAATTTTCCTCAAGAATGGATGTCAGTAGAAACTACAATCGGTTGGTTGATAGATTTGATAATCGCAGGTGTTACTTCAATGGACAATGTTTCTCTTGCCATAACTTTGGTCACAAGGCAGCTCAATGTGTTGCCTATATGACAATCATGACTAAAGAAGCTCAAAAACAAAGAAGCATGACTGGAATCACGAAAAAGACCTATAACAACTTTTCCGCCCTTGAAAGTGAAATTGCATGTTCTATTTGTAATAACTTCGGTCATGAAGATTCTGAATGCAGGAGCAGGTTTCGGCAGACAAAGGAACAAGCCTCTAGCACCAGAACATGGAGAATAAAGGAACCACAACCAGAAAGATGTGGGATAGCTTTTTATGCAGAAGGACAGGAAAATTTGTGGTACATCGACAACGGATGTTCGAAGCATATGATAGGTGATAAAGAAAAACTTGAATCATATACTGCTTTAGAAAAGGGAAAGAAAGTTTCTTTTGGAAATGATACCCCTGCAACCATAAAAGGAAAAGGCACTACTCAGTTGAAAGAAAAGGTCAAAGCTGGAAATGTTTTGTATGTTGATGGCTTGAAGCATAATCTACTGAGGGTTAGTCAGATGTGTGATCAAGGAACCGAGGTAATATTTCGATCAAATGGATGTAGTGTTCGTGATCTGGATACAGGGAAAACAGTGATCAAAGGCAGAAGAACTCCAAATAATCTATACATATTTGAAGAAGGACAACAACAATGCTATTTGAGCAAGGATGATGAACACTGGTTATGGCACCAGAGGTTTGGGCATTTAAGCTTTTCACAAATAAGGAAAGCATGCAAATACTAGGCAGTTCGTGGTCTTCCAGATATCAAAATTCCAGACAACACCATATGCAAATCATGTCAGTTTGGTAAGCAAACCAGAACTAACTTCCCTGAGAAGGAAGGATCAGCCAGCAGGCCTCTTGAACTAGTCCATACAAATGTATGTGGTCCATTTAGGACAAGGTCACCTCGAGGAGAAGAATACTTTATATTATTCATTGATGACTTCTCCATGATGGTTTGGTTGGGACTTATGAAACACAAGGACGAAGCATTCAAAAAATTCAAATCTTTCAAAGCCTTGGCTGAAAACGAATCAAATCACAAAATTAAGTGCCTCAGGTCTGACAGAGGTGGGGAGTTTACCTCAAATGAATTTTTTGATTTCTGTGAAGAACATGGAATAAGAAGGGAATTCTCTACAGCTAGGACTCCTCGACAAAATGGAGTGGTGGAAAGGATGAACAGAACGGTTCAACAAATGGCTCATGCTATGCTTGATGAGTTTGGAACTCCCGCAACCTTCTCGGGTGAAGCTGCATTTGCTGCGGTTGTTATTCTCAACAAAACAAATGTCCGAGTGAACAACACTCAAACTCCTCATGAGCTCTAATATGGTGAGACTCCTTCGGTAAAGCATTTCAAAACTTTTGGAAGCAAATGATATATTAAGAATAATGATGAACAACTTGGCAAACTTGAACCTAGAGCAGATGAAGGCATTCTCCTTGGTTATTCTCCCCATAGCAAAGCATATAAGTGTTACAATAAAAGACTTGGAAGAATTGTTGACAACATTGATGTAGTGGTTGATGAAAAAGGATACATCTCTAGGAAAGTAAATTATGAAAATATCGAAGAGGATGAAGACTACTCTCCAAATCAGACAAATGACGAAGAAGAACCTCAAGAGGCACCAGAGGAACAGATAAGGATAGAAGAGAAGACTCCATCCAGGTACGTTCAGAAGAATCATCCAGAATCTCAGATTTTGGGGCAAAAGGAGGCAGGCGTACAAACAAGAAGAACAATTGCAGAAGCTTCAAGCTATTTGGCATTACTCTCCTCCACTGAACCACAAAATGTAAGAGAGGCATGCAAAGATGAATGCTAGGTCAAGGCAATGGATGAAGAACTTGAGCAGATCGAAAAGAACAACACTTGGGAGTTGGTTCCTAGACCAAAAGATAAGAATATCATAGGGACAAAATGGATCTTCAAAAATAAGTTGAATGAAAATGGGGAAGTAATTAGAAACAAGGCCAGACTTGTTTGTAAAAGGTATGCTCAATAAGAAGGAATAGACTTTGAAGAAACTTTTGCTCCCGTTGCTAGACTTGAGGCCATCCGAATGTTCCTTGCTCTCTCAAGCTTTCAGAAGTTCAAAGTATTTCAAATGGACGTGAAATCAGCCTTTCTGAATGGAGACTTAGAAGAAGAAGTGTACATTGAACAACCAGATGGTTTCATCCTTGGGAATGATCCAAATCTTGTATGCAGACTAAAAAAGGCTTTCTATGGTCTTAAACAGGCTCCAAGGGCTTGGTACTACCGTTTGGACAAATATCTTCATCAACAAGGTTTTTCAAAGGGATCAGCAGATAGCAATCTTTATATAAAAATTGAAAATGACAAATTGCTAATACTTGTTGTGTATGTAGATGATATTATCTTTGGCAGCAATGAAGAAGCTATGAGTCAAAGCTTTTCCTTGGTGATGCAGAAAGAATTCGAAATGTCTTTGCTTGGAGAACTGACATATTTTCTTGGATTGCAAATCCAACAAAATGAAGGCGGGATCTTCTTGTCTCAAACCAAGTATCTCAAGCAGATTTTGAAGAAATATGGCATGGAAGATGCAAAACCAGTATGTACCCCCATGGTCACAGGATGCAGCGTCAGTGCAAATGATGAATCAGCAACAGTGCATCAACCAACCTACAGATCTATGATTGGAAGTCTACTTTATTTGACAAGTACCCGACCAGACATCATGCATGCAATGGGAATAGTTGGGAGATTTCAGGCAAATCCAAAGGAAACTCATCTTCAGGCAGTGAAGAGAATCTTCAAGTACCTTCAAGGAACTCAAAACTATGGCTTATGGTATCCTAGAGATACAGATCTCACACTTCATGCTTATACAGATGCATATTGGGCCAGAAGCGTGGATGACAGGAAGAGCACAAGTGGTGGTGCATTCTATATGGGTGCCAGATTAGTATCTTGGTTCAGCAAGAAACATAGTTCGATTGCTTTATCTACAACTGAAGCAGAATATGTGGCTGCTGCATCTTGCTGCGCTCAACTCCTTTGGATGATGCAGACCTTGCAGGATTTTCAAATCACTTGTACACCACCTATCTCCATCTTATGTGATAATACAAGTGCAATCAGCATTTCAAAGAACCCAGTCATGCATTCAAAGACCAAGCATATACCGATCAAGTATCACTTTCTCAGGGAACAAGTGCTTGAACAAAAGGTCAAGTTGGAGTATGTTCCTTCTAAGGAACAAGTTGTTGATATACTCACCAAACCATTGCCCAGGGAGACCTTTGAATACCTCAGGCAAAAGCTAGGGGTTTTTGATGCATCATCTTGTTGTGAATCTCATCTATTTCAGAGATTGTTGGTTGTACGCAAGTTTCATATGGGGTATACGCGTACATTTGTTGGGTTGCGGATTGGTCGAAGATCGAATGGCACGGGTTTAGGGGGAGCATATATTCTTCTAATAATGCATTGTTGGCATTATGGTAGAAGATCTTGGAGGAAGTACAGAAGGATATCATGGATGCTGATCTGAATATTGCTGCAATATGTCTCTATCTCTTTCACGGTCATTTTTGGTGTATGGTGGATTATGGTTCTTCTTGAATAATTTTTTTTTTCTTTTGCAAATCTAGTCTATAGTCAGGGGGAGCATGATCAGCAAAGCAAAGACTTAGGCATGTTCTCAGGGGGAGCATAACCCTTTGCCCTTGATGTCAAAGGGGGAGAATGACGTTGAGGATCTTGAGGTTGCCATCAAGTCCAAAGGGGGAGATTGTTGGCATTATGATTCAGGTTTGGTGCTATGGCACAAGTGTTGTACTTGATGGCAACTCACTCAAGTGGCAAATCTCTGTTCAGGCTCTCAAAATGATGGAAAATAAGAGGTTCGCAGATGCAACGTTCAAAAGGTGCGGACCCACAGGTTTGCCGACCAAGAAGTGCGGACATACCCGCAGGTTCTTTGTTCAGAAGGTGCGGACCCCAGTTCACTCTCTCCAATGCACAGAAGTGCGCTCACGTGGGGTTTCTTATGTTTGGCTCTTGGTATTTAGTCAGTCGTTCATGATCTTATGGTTTTGGCCCGTGGTATAGGATCTAAATTATTGAACCCCGGTTTGGATCCCTTGTATTGGTTTTCGATGGTTTTGTCCCATGGTGTGAATAAGGGCTTGACTATAAAAGGAAAAGGAGATCACTTGGCTAGACACTTGTAAAATTTGAATATCTTAAGATTTGAAATTTTGAGCAATCAGTTTAAAAGCTAGATCTAAATCAAGGTGAAATCTATAAAGTGTAAGGTGGATCTGTTGATAGGTCGTGATCTCTTGCGCGCGTGATCAGATCTGTGGATCTGACAGTCGGTCGTACATTGGAGGACTGTTAATTTGGCTCTATTCAGAGGTCCGCAGGCGATCCACGGTGCAGGTGCGGAGGTACGCAGCGCAACAGAAGGAGCAATTGTGGGGGTACGCAGGGAAGCAGAAGGCGCTAGTGCAAGGTACGCAAAGCAGCAGAAAGGCACAGTGCGGAGATACGCAGAGAAACAGAAGGACCAGTGCAGGGTACGCTTTCAGACAGACAGTGCAGGTGCGGATCTGAGATGAAGTATGCAGTTCAGCTGAATGATAGGTGCAGAGGTACGTAGAGCAGCAGAAGGACCAGGTGTGGATCTGCGCTATTCAGCCACAGAAGAGCTGCGGATATCTGCAGGTTTATATTGGTGAAGTTGCGGACTTTTCTTGAAATATTTGTTGGCTGCCTTTTATCTATTGCTGCAGAGTTCTGGGTTTAGATTACTGGTATTGGTTTTCTGTTTACAGCATTCTGAGAAGTTGGGTGGTTCATTGGTTTGATTGTATAAGGAGATTGGTTGATTCACATGTACTTGATGATTATTTGATGTTCTTGGATCCAGTCTGAAAATTAATGAAACGTGGTCCTTAAAGAAGTAGAAGAGCAAAGGGGGTTGTAGCTCCCTTCCAGGAGAGACTGGAAAACGAGAGAGAGTTGTAGCTCTTTGCAGGTTGCAGCCTGCGTACTGGTAAAGGATTGCACCAGTACAAAATCATTGTAAAAATAAGTTTCTAATTGAAAGAAGATAGAGACATATTGCAGCAGGTGGTTTTCACCCACATTGGGTTTCCACCTTATATCTGGTGTTCTTTGGTGTGACTATCTGTTTTTCCTTGTTCTTGTTCATTACTATATGGTATTGATATACAAGTTGATGATCAATATCTGAAGAATAAATTAAAGTATAAATCTGGAAGGTATATTGAAAAGAATTTGATAATACTGATTCACCCCCCCTCTCAATATTATTTCCAACAAAATTGCCAACTTATCAACTCCTTCAACATTTTTCCACTAATAAAGATGTTGTTCAAAATAGAATTGATCAAATTGTGGAGTTGGATGAAGCTCGTAGGACAACTTTTGATAATACACGTAAAAGTAAATCTAACATTAAGAAAAGCTTTGATAAATTATCTCAGTCTAGATCTTTGCAGGGTGGAGATATGGTGCTCCTTTGGGATCGCAAGAATGAAAAACCAGGAAAGCACAAGAAATTTGACAATTTGTGGCTGAGACCATACATTATCCGAGACATTGCTGGACCAAACTCATTCCACTTGAGAAGATTGGATGGCGAACCACTTGACTTACCTACAAATGGCCAAATGCTCAAGCTATTCTTCAAAGATGACATCTAATGCCATGGGGCATCCTCTGTATTATATTTCTAACCCTACACCTTGTCTTTTCAGCATTTCATTTCTGTTTTAGGATTAGATTTAATTTTCATGTTACTAGATAGTTAACAAATGAAGAGCTTATATCTTTTCTGTGCTTAATGTTATATGATGATTTTTGGATGAACGCTACTTATGTTTTGTTGTGTGTTGCGTGGATGCAGATTCTGGATTCTCACATTCCTACAGTGCAACAACGTGTCCCCAAGTAGAGCCAGATGTTGACCACTACGTGTCAACAACCCATAGCAGTACACCCCCTTTTTTCGCAAAAGAGATAACGCTTGATCAACATGTCTGTGTCATTCGACTAATCATCATCAGCCTGATCATGTTATATTGTAAACCCAGTCTGCATGTGTAAATTGTAAATAATCTATGCAGATCTGTGTCATGTATGTAATTGCCTAGGTAAGCCTAATTTTCTAGTGATGATCTACATTCCGGAAGGTTTTTTGTCTCACCGATCCATGATCGATAGAGTTTTCCTTTGGCCTTACCCCAAAGCCGGAATGGATTTTGTCATTAGAATCTTAGGGGAGTCCTAGTGTGTTAGATCGAGTCTATGTAAAAGTGATTTGGGAATAATCCTAACTATTTGGTTAGGTTATTTTATTACAAATTGCTTGATCTACTAGATTATGTTTGTGTCGCAGAACTGGGTAGTCTATGAGGGTCTATGTCAAATGGGTTTTCCCCCTTGAGATGTAAAAATGTAAAAATCATGATGTAAAATGTCTTGAGGGTTAGAAAAATAATTTATCCCCTCATAAGTCTTAGGTCCTAGGTAATTTTAAATTTTCCAAAGGCTAAATTCGAGGGTCCTAAGAAAAGAAAATAAATTAAATCTTAACTGGTCCAGGGACGAAGTTTAGTTGATTATTTTTGTTAAATTTTATCGTAAGTCCTTGGGGTTAAGTCAAAGTCAAAGTTTTGAGAAAATAAATGCAAAATTTTAATTTTTTAATATATTAAAATGCATTTAATTTAAAAATGTGAAATTTCCTCAATATTTAAAATGTCGACGGATGAGATTAAAAGAAATTTTGATCCTCATCGACGGTTGAGATCACTTTGACAAGGATCACTCGAACTAGCCGTTGGGAAATTTATCTTTAAATAGGGGGTTAGTTATTAGTTGAGATCATTCGATCTTGGAGTCATGTGCTTAGTGAAAGCTCTCTTGTAATCATTTTTCATGGGCAATAAAGAAAGGCTTTGGGGTTAATTTCTGCTGGTGTTACTCTTCGTGGAAATGTTGTAAGATGTTCTATTTTCATGCATAGGTTTAAATTTCAGCGATTGATGATAGCTTTATGAAGAGTGATTTTAAACACAGGTTTCTTGTTTGGTCACTAGGGTTTGAATGGTAGTTTAAATTCTGCATATAATGGTAGGTATCTCCATTAGATCTGAACTTTATTGTCTTTTTCTCTCTCTATGTTAATGGTTGAATTAAGTTGTGCTAGAAAATCTTGATTTTGAGATCATCGGGCGTTCGAGGAAGTTTTCAGTTGGACTAGCCAACTCCGAAATAGCATTTTCTGAAGAGCCCAACTGGTTTTGATCCCGAGCTTATTAATAGAACTTTCGTTGTGGATGCATGAAGGGTTTTCTGAAGCACCTCATCTTAAATCATAAATTTTAAAAATATGTGTGGCATAATGACAAATCTGGCTATTTAGAGCTTTCAGCTTGTAATCCTGTAATTATTTAGCTAGGGTTTTTAAGGTTTCAACATTGTATATTTTGTTTCTGGGAATTTTCTTTTTTTTCCATTTGCAGGTTGCAGATCTGAAGAGGAGATTTTGTGTGAAGCTAGATCTAGGCCTTGGAGGGTAAGATCTGGCCTCAGAACCAGCTTTTGCAAGGGTATTGTTTCTGCGATCCAAGAATTTTAAAATATTTTAAATTTGAAAGCAGTTTCACAGCGGTTTCAATTTCTCTAAAAAAATTTGAATTTTTTTTTTAAGGGCTAGAATCCTCACTCACTCCTTACTCTACATGCACAGCCTCCTTTCCTCATCCACGCAGCCACCATAACCCACAACGGCTACCATAACCTGTCGCGGCTCCATTCTAGCTCCATGTTGCTCCGAAACCTGCAAAACAAACCCTCACGCAACTTGTCTCACCCTCCAATTGACCTGCACACCCCAAACAATAATAAAATTTGACTTTGGCATACGTATGAGTAGGGTTATTATAGGTATGTAGTTTTGTTTTTATGCGTTGTTTTAGTTTTGGCTAGGGTGCATATTTTTTTAAAATTAGATTTAAGTTAAGATTTATCAAAACTTAAAAAATTTTGTTTTCACTTTAGTCCTCCATTTTTATTTTCAATTTCATTTAGTCTAAGGTTTTAGACAGATTTTAAATTTTTAGTTAGGTTTTATACATAATTCTCTTAGGTTTATGAATTTAGTTTTGATAAATAAATCATTTACAATCTATAAAAAAATAAAAAAATAAAAAAAATGAAAGTTCAATTTTGGGTTTCATTTAATTTTTTTTTAACTTTGATAAAAATTCTAAAATTAAAAATCTAAAAAATTCCTAAAAAAAAAAAAAAAAAAAACGATTTAGATTTTTTTAGTCTTGCTTAATCAAGGAAAAGTTAAGTGTTAAGTTTAAATTTTCTCCTTGGTGTTTTATTTTTTGCTAAGGCTAAAAATTTTAAAGGTGGACCTTTGTGGTATTAATATTTGTCATTTTTCTATAGTTAAATGTGCTTAAATTTCTATATTTGAGGATTAACTATTTAAAAGTGGTAAATAGTTCTAGGACCTAAACTAGTTAGCTTTAAAGAATTTCATGGTTAATCAAGATATTTGTATTTCTCGAATTTTAATTGTTGAAGCATTGTGCATCTGTTGAATATCTTTCATCTATCTACGTCATTACTTGGATTTTTTAATGTTCATTATATGCTAGACATTTTGGCAAATTTTTTCAAGCAATTGTTAAAGAGTTTTTTTATATTTCTATTTCCTAAGCAGTGGCAGAAAACCAATTACTTGGTTTTCATTTCATCTAGCAAGATAATTAAGTCCATAAGGCACTGGTATTAATCATTTTTAATCAAATTATAAATTTCGCTAAGCCTTAATCAAGTATTCGATTACCTTGTTGTGTCTCCCAAACCGGCTGATTCCCAACTAGTTCTCCTTATCCCAAAGGGTCTACCCCCCTTAGCTTGCTATACGGAGGCGGCTTAAACGGAGAGATCGGGGATCAAGATGACAACCCCCGATCTAAGCATTGTCGCGGTGCCTAGACACTCTGTGCAACAACACCTTCCATCTTCGATTTGCCTATATGCCTGCTTCGTTGATCATCTGCCTATTATTTTCCTTTACTGGTTTACTTTTGTGCAATCATGGTAACTGTCTCTTATGCATTCAAACGAGCAGGTTTAAAAACCCGCTCTAATACCAAATGATGCAGGCCCAATTATGAGTCCACTTAAAGTCTTGATTTCAAAACCCACAATGCCCAAATTTATCTGAAAAGGTGCTTCCTTCAACACTTTTTCAATCACCTTACGGGATAATAACCTGTTTTACAAATAATATAGTGGGAGGATTTAAATACACAGTGGGAGGAGCCAAAAGGGTTACACATATTAACCCCTTTCTAATTCCCAACTCATTGACACGCCCCATTCACATATGCCCTTAATATTAAACTATAACTTAGCTTCCTACCTTTCCATTTATAGTCACGACTTTACCAAAATCCTGACCCATTCGAATTTAATACACCCGCAGGGTGGATCTCACCTTTGTTGTAGCCCTTAGCCACTTATAATGTCATGGCCTCTTCCCAACTCCTTTCTCTTCTACCGCTACCTTGGAACCTCGCCTTATAACCAAGTGCTTAAAAGGCTTGGGACAATCGAGAAAGGGTTTTGAAGGTCTCCATCCTCCTCACAATAGCTCGGCTTAATGGGTGAATGAATTATAAAGTCCTCCAGCTTAAAACCTTTGAGTGGGACACATTAATCGACCTAGCTTGTTCTTATTGCCTTCCCGTCTTGACTTGGCCCCACACACACGTTTTCTTGGTCTCTAAAGTTCGATTCTTCTTGTTGCACATTCCTCTTATCCTTTAAGGCTAAAGCCTCTGCCTAGCGCTAGACAGTTACTTGATCATTATCAAATGTGCACAAGCCTTTTCCTCCAAAATAAAGTCAATATTTCCTCGTGGCCCCACTCGCACTCCACACGATCTTGACTCTTCCTTATTGGTTGGCTCATTTATACGTAAGCCCGACATACACTTAGCTATAAACAAAATTTGCGGGATTGACGGGTATAAAACATTCGGCCTGACTCTTGTCGAATGACGAATTTCTCCTAACAAAACTAAGTTCTGTTACCCAACATTGTTAACTAAAAAACTCTTGTTGAACTAAGAAAGCTAAGTCTTGCATGACCGCTTGTAAACTCTATCTTGGCCTTCTGTCTTCAAGCTTCCCTTTTGCTTGTACTCAATGCTTGGTACTCTAAAAAGGCTCCTGTGACCTATGGTTAAAAGGCTCCTATCTCTCATGAGCTTATTCTTGCACCATGCCTCTGTTGCAACTCTGATCTTGCTTCTATCTCAGTTCCACTTCATTCTTTAATGCACCTTCTTTCTTCTAAGGCTCTGTACTCCTCTTGATCTCGCCTCCTATATTTTGATCTTGATCCTTACTACCGCACCTTCTAATACCATAATTGGTCCACTTTCCTTGGTCTATTGCACTTCCACTGTGCAAATATATTATGAGCTTGATTATGCTTACAACACACATGTATCACACTCAAACTCAATATGAGTTCCAAAGGATAATCCCACATTATAACAGGATTCTTCAAATAGTGGACAAAGGCTCAACACATAGACTACTGAACACCCGAACAAATTTTTTCCTCAATTAATATGCACGCATAAATACTTTACAAAGGTCCTCTTGGATTGATTTACATTAAAAACCCACTTGTCCTTGTGGCCCTTAGTCAATTCCTCTCGAATTCTCTTTTACACACCACACTATTCTTTATTCATTTACATTATTAAAAACAAGTCATTCTAAACCAATTCAATTCAAATCCACAAAATTCTCACTTAAACCTCTAATCTAGAATTCTTAAATCCACAAATCCTTCAAGGAATCCAACTACCCTAAAATCTCTCGAACTTTCTCAAATATTCTCGAGATTTATCTTGAAGAATAGATCTGGTTACAATTTCTTTCCTAATTACATATTTTGCTAGAAATCCTTGAAAACATAGGAAAATATAAATAATTAATCAATTACAATTAATTAGGGAATCAACTCCCTTGGTAAATAAATGACCCCTAGTCCATTCAAAATACAATTTTGACTTGGAAGTTGAATTCTCCTACATCAAAATCACTCGAAAAATTATTAAAGGAAATTTTCCCTTCCCCACAAGTAATCCGAAAATAATCAACCACTCAAACTAGCACCAAGAACACCCCTACATAGGCCTCTATGCAACTTCTAACTCACATTGCTTGAAACTGCATCTGAATTAGACGTCTTGCCTATTGCTACCTCTGGAAGAAATTCTCCGGCCCTCTGGAAAATTATCCTGGTCCCTGGCAACTGAATCGACCTCTCCTCTGGCTGAATCGAATTGCCTTATTAAGGTTCTGCATAGGCCCCTGCGCAACCTCCTATTGAATAACTTTGACCTCCTCTGGCTAACTCTTCCAGTACTGGAAACCTCCATCGGAATCTCTGCTGCCACTGTTGTGTCCCTTCTGACTCAAACTTCTCTCCCTTGCTGGATCTCTACAACTAGGTAGCTTGATCTTCCAAGGAACTCTCTCTATTAGTGTGTCTATCTACAACACAACGTTCTTCCCTTATAATCTCTTTTCGGTGAACCAACGACCATGCTTAGATCCCCATCAACTGCTAAGATCATCTCAAACTCTATCTGTGTGAGTTTCGAGAGCATTCTCACCTTTCTCAATTAATTCCCTTTAATTAATTGATTTCCCTAAGGTAGACTTAGGAATTTTTTAATTATCGATCAACTAATTTAATTGAGCTATCACTGGATGTTTTCTCTCGAAACTTTTTCTAGGTTTTGGATATCTTGTGTTTCTTAGCCTCTCTGACCAAAGTTGACACTAGAACACCTATATGATGCTATAAAAACCAATAATCCCTCTTAGCAAAGAAGGTGTTATGTTGTCTTATAACATCTTCCCACACGTTGTTGATGTCTAACAACTGTGACAATATGCCATTATCCGCCAAGCCATTGCGCATACTTTGATTCATCTGACACTCCGTAGTTGAACCATACTGCATCTGCGCTGCTGTTGACACTTCACTATGCCTCCTGCATGTGAAAATTCCAATACCGGAACCCTATTGCAACAACTGATATTATTTCTCCTAATTGTTAATTAATTAACAATTTATCTACTACGAAAAATATCGAAATAAATACACTGCAACGTTCACAAATAAAATTCTGTGGAAAAATAATGTGCTGGAAACTGAGTAATGCTAGCATACACACATAAAATTAACATAATTATTTTTGGACAAATGTCCCCGGAAAACCCCAACTTGGGAAAATCGTTGCAGTAGTGAGAAAATTATGAGTACAGCTGGATGTACAAATCTAACAATCCTATAGAGAAAAATGCTGGCAAAAATCTAGTGAGGAATTTCCTCACCACACTGGCAAACCTCAGCACAACTTACCTTTAGAAACTTGGCCCTTTGACCCTTTGCGTCATCCTCTATGCAACTTGCTTGACGTCAAGCCTCTGACTGATCTCTGATGAAGCCATTATTCCCTATGTTGGCTAGAAAGATGCTTCTCCAACACTCTGGGATTCCTTCCCAACCTTTGGAACTGAAGACGTCTTTCCCTCTCAACAAATCGAACTTGCCTCTAGAAGCTGTTGCGCTGCCCCTATGTCAGCTTCTCTGTGGCTCTACTAGCACTTTGCAAATGCACTCACTAGATCTTGAATACTTCCCCCAGCCTCACTGTCTCTGCCCTCACTCACTGCTTCGATCTCTAACTCACTTCGACAACTGACTGCTGCTAATCTGGAAATTGATCTGCCGAGAAATTGAACTTTTCAAGTCTCTTGTGATTTCTACATCACCACATCAATCTCCTCTTATAATCCTCTGTTGGAGCACCAATGACCAAGATTAAAACTTAATAAATGGCTAGTATCATCTCTAAATCGATCCATGTGAGTTTCTAGATGATTCTCGCCTTGACTTAATTAATATTGATTAATTAACCATATTCCCCAAGTTTAGACTTAGGAAATATTTAAAAACTGGTTAATAATATAATTAAGTCATTTCTAGGCAGAATTTCAAGAAACTATTTATGGGTTTTGGAGATCTCATGTATTCTAGTCTCTCTACTAAATTTCCTTGCTAGAGCACATCCGATGCTGCAAAAAATAACACTCCCTCTTAGCGAGGAATGTGTTCTAGTGTTGTACACCCTGCCACAAGACTCTGTCTTTGTATCATCTCCTGTTACGCTACTGATGTATGGTTGTTGCTGCCCACCAACAACTGCGCAACTTTGATGTTGCATTTGTGCTATTGTTGACACTACCATACTACTGTCAACTCTGCATCTGCACTGCAACTACCTTTCATATGTTGTTGTTGCAACTGCAACATCTGTAACTGAAGAGCATCCAAAATATTGAATCAACTATGCTTAGTTTGATGCATCTGTCTCCCGAGTCTCTGACTGCTACTAGTTTCTACGTTGTCATTGAAGAATTTGCACTGTTGCTGACTCTGCACTGTGCCATCTGCAACTGCTGCCAACTCTACACTATGCTCCCAGCATCTGACTGCTACTAGTCTTTGCAACCGTCACTTGATCTCTCACTGCATCAACTGCCACTAATCCATCCTGCTACTAAATATTGTAGGCCCCCGTAGCCAGGTAATGATCCATGAGGTGGACTTCTCAACAATCTTGCCAATTGTAGCACTCTGGGGCTACAACACCAAGTCACCCCATCTCACTCTTGGAAGTATATCGACAAACATAGCGAAGTCTTCCTACAGCCTGGAGGAAAGCCTATCGATCTTTGTTGAAGTTTCCTGCTAGTCTTTCTTCTCCTCCTTGTCGTTCTTCCTAAGAGGACACTAGTATTGTAGTGATCGAGCTCACCACACCTGAAGCACTTGACCTTTGATATGCCCTTTCTTCTTCTTTCTTTGCTCCCCCTGTCCCTGACTCGGACCGATGCGAGGGCCATATTCTCCTCCACCTTCACCATCTTTGATCTGTGGTTGTTGCCACTGATGGAGCTCGTCTCAACTCCTCCTGTTGCAAATCGGCCCACATTTTATCCCAGTATGGTAGCCTATCTCTGCCCAATATGCTTTGGATAAAGTCCTGCCAAAATTCTGAGACGTTATTGAGTGCCAATCGCACTAGCTTCGTGGGTTGAGACGCTACCACAATCGCTGACATCTTGTCTCGGACCTCCTAAATCCTGGTAAGGAAGGGGTCTATGCCTTCCCCCATCTGCATCCGGAGGAGTCTCAACTTCTCCTCTAGGTACATCTTTTGTTGCTCAAAAGTACCCTGATATAACGTGGAGAGAGCATCCCAAATCTATTTGGGAGTATTGTTGCCAGCTATATGTGAGACAACATCATCCTTAACTCCATCTAGGATCAATCGCTTCACCCACGCCATCTCTTTCTTGTATTCTTTATTTTTATCTGCATCCTGGGGAACTGCCACTACAGCATCAATGTAGGATTTCAAGTCATATTCATCTAGAAGGAAGGACATCCTTGCCTTCTAGATGACGTAGTTGGAAGCTCCATCCAACCTGTCCTAATCACGATTCCCAGCAATGGCCATCTCAACAAACTGTCAAAAGCTTCCTCTCTCCTTCTACTCGGTTGCTGTTACACTACTCGCACTCCCTTCTAGAGTGAGAAGATCTACTTACAACTACTGTCGATCTGCAAGGAAAATCGAACTTCTTGAGACTAAAAGTTCCCTGAGGAAAATTTTCCCTTTGTGTGTGCTCTTCTCTCTTCCACCTTGATGTTGGTTCTCCTTTAGCGAACTGATGAAAAAACCTCTGCGTCCAGCTAGAGATCTTCTCAGTGAAATCACTGAGTTTCTCCCTCTGTCTTTGGAATCACTCGATCTGGAAAGATCTAATTTCTCTGCCTCTCTCATAAAAATCAGTCTTCCTCAAGCAAGTCAGCCTCCTGGAAAAAGACTCCACTGCCCTTGGGAATTTCGGCCTGGTGCCCTTGCTGAGTAGTGAAATTACTTTCCTTCGTTTTCTGAGCTCTCCTGCTGATCCACTGTGCTCTGATACCATGTGAAAATTCCAATACAGGAACCCTATTGCAGCAACTGATATTATTTCTCCTAATTGTTAATTAATTAACAATTTATCTGCTACGACAAATATCGAAATTTTACACAACAACCTTCATAAATAAAATTATGCGGAAAAATAAGGCGCTGGAAACTGAAAAATGCTAGCACACAAACACAAAATTAACGCAATTACTTTTGGACAAACGCCCCGGAAAATCCCAACTTGGGAAAACCAGTGCAGTAGTGAGGGTTCAATTATTATGCAGCAGTGAGAAAATTTTGAGTACAATTGGATGCCGAACTCTAGCATTCCTACAGAGAAAAATACTTGGAAAAATCTAATGAGGAATTTCCTCACCCCTCAGGCAAACCACGACACAACTTGGCTTCAGAAACTCGGTCCTCTAACCTTCTCCGTCATCCTCTGTGCTGCTCTGTGCAACCTGCTTTATGTCAAGCCTCTGATTGGTCTCTGATTAAGTCGTTATGCTCTCTTCTCACTGCAAAGATGCTTCTTCGGTACTCTGGGACTCCTTCCCGGCATCTGGAATTGAAGACGTCTTTCCCTCTCAGCAAATCGAACTTGCCTCTAGATGTTGTTGTGCTACCCCTCCGTCAGATTCTCTGTGGCTTTTCTGGCTCTCTGCAAATGCACTCATTGGATATGGAATACTTCCTCCAGCTTCAGTCTCTACCCCTCACTCACTGCTCCGATCTCTAGCTCTCTCCGACAACTTGTGAAAATTCCTAGATCTAACAATCTCAGGAATCCTACTGTAACCAGTTGAATCTACTTCTCCCAGATTGTAAATAACATTACAAGCTTATTTCATATTTCTTCATGAAACATTGAAGTAAATTACTGAAGCGGCCTACACCAATTAAATATGATTCTGAAACATAGAAACCGAGCAAGGAAAATAGAAACACATAGGACAGTTATTTTTGGACAATAGTCCTCAGAAAAACACAATGCGGGAAACTCTCAGTACAATTCTAGGATGCTCAACTAGCAACCCGATACAGAGAGAATACTGAACAAAACACTGGTGAAGTGATCTCACCCTGTCACTAGAGAATTAGTCACTGATCCTGCCGCTCTAGAGACTCTGAGTCACCCTCTGTGCAGAACTGCTTCACTCCAGGCAGTTTCTGCATCACCCCTCATGGGTATTACACTACCTCTCCTCTGGATCCTTTGCATGCTGATAAATTGACCTTTTACCTCCCAGACTCACACCCCGACTTCCGGCAACTGAATTTCGCTTCCCTCAGCAGGAAACGCGACTTCCCCTCAAGGATTGCATTGCCTCTATGTCAGCACTAGTTTCAGCCTTCCTCTGGATGTCTTTTTGTTCTCCCTATGCCTTGTACTCTCTGGAAATTTCTTCTTCCAAATTCCTACTGCCCCTCTACTGCAAGATTTCCTCAATCGATTTTCCTCCTAAGAACTTCTCACTCATAAAATCAATTTTCTCTATCTCTTTGTGTGTTTTCCAAATGATCCTCAAGCCCCTTCTTATATATTCCTGTTGGACAACGAATGGCCTAAATTAAAACATAATCAAAGGCTCAAATCATTTTGGCTTGATCTGTGGCTTTTCCTAAAAGTTTCACCATTGATTACATTAATACCCATTAATATTTTAATTTTCCTAAGTTTAGACTTAGGGTCCTCATTAAAAATATTATTTTTTTTAATAAAATCACTTCAGGGTGGAATTTCCCAAAACACTTTCTGGGTTCTTTGGAATACATGTACTCAAGCCTCCCTACAAAATATGAGGTTTAGAGCACATTCGATGCTACCCCAAATCAACACTCCCTCTTAGCGAAGAATGTGCTCTAGCAATACACTGCTACTGCACAGTGCTTTGACTCTGAAGCATCATCCTTGTGTTGTTGATTCCTGACATGTTGTCCATCAACCACTGCGCTGCTTCTGCTACTGTACTACTGCCTTTGACACTGCCACTGTCAATTCTACATTTGTATTGCAGGTCCCTCTTAAACGCTGCATCTGCTATGCTGCTAGCACTGCCATTGCTAACACTGCATTCGTATTACAACTCAGTTGCTGAGAGAAGCAACTGAAAACACCCAAAACTGGACAAGCATCCAGTGGATACACCTCGGTGCTGAAATCCTAACTGTTGCTAGTCCCACGCTTTCTTCTAAAGCAACTGCATTGGTGAAGCTTTGCACTGTGTCTCCTTCCATTGTTGCCTCTCTTCTTTGCACTACTCACATTCTAGTGCTACTAACCACTGCATCTGTCGAATCAACACTCCATGGCATCAACTAAAACTTCACCATCCCGCAACTACCGATCATGGGCTCCCGTAACAAGGTGATGATCCAAGAGGTGGGCTCCTCAAGGATCCTGCCCATCTGTAGCTATATTGTACTATAGCGTTATATCAACCCACCTCCCTCCTGGAGGTATATTGGCTGTCATGGCGAACCCCTCTTCATGATCGATCTTTTCGGCTGCAACCTTATGATCATGCTTCTCATCCTTGTCCTTTTTCTTCAGAGGATACTCAGGTGCATAGTGGCCCATCTCGCCACATCTGAAGCACTTCACCTTGGAGGCGTCATTCTTTCGTCTTTGTCAAATTTGGCAACTAGGGCCAAACATCAATTTGGACAACTCTTATGAGGCAATTGATATTTTTCTTGGATTCCTTTTTTCGAGAGGTATAGGATTGATCTAAAGATCATCCCATTCTGACATGTACAAATGAAGTTATGAATTTATTTTGATTATGGAAAACTTGTCAAGGTCAGTCAACGATCAAATTAGCCTCCTCCAGCGTTCAACGTTGCATATAAATACAAGGTGCCTCCTCCTCATTTTGGCATCACTCTCATTCATCTCTCTCTCTCTTCTTGATTGGGTACAGATTTATCGGCTTCTCTCTCTCTCCACACGTGTGAAGGAAGGTATGATTTTATAGCTGCTGCGTTGACAAGATTTCACCGAAATTTCAGGAGGCCAAAATTTCAAGTGACTGAAATTTCTGGAGGCCAAAATTTTAGGAGGCTGACTTTGACCAGCATTGAATTCAGTTTTGTGAGGGAGACTTCTATTTGGGTAGGCCGCAATTCTAGGCACGAAAACCAACACTGTTTGACCCCAGCTTTGACTGCCCTAGTTCTGGTTGTTGGGTTGACTTCTATTGACCAGGTTTGAATGGTTATTTTCGGACTGTTTTGGGCTGAATTATCTTGCTGTTGGAGGTCATGTTGACCAAGGTTGACCAAGCTATTTTGGAGGTCTATTTCAGCCCTGTTGACCAACATTGAGTTTCTGGTTGGGGCTTTTTATTTCTGCTGTTTTGACTTATCAGATTGGGCAAGTGAATATTATAAATTGTACTCTCTCTCTACTGAACTTTTGAAGAATTATACGAACTTGACCTACTATGCATAGAGCACTATCACCTCTAAGTTTGTACGAACCCTGGGTTGATAATTAACTCTGGTAGCCTTAGGACTCCTTAACATTCTCGTTGAGACACTGAGGCTCATCACCCCCATAGCCACTTGGGAACACCACACGTTGTTTGCTTGGATATCAAGGGACCAACCCCTTTATCACTATGTTTGGAGCTCATTCATTCACGTTGGCACACATTCGACTCCACTAGGCTTCCTCAATGGCCCTTCAACCTATTGAATCTATTATTTTTCCCTCTTGGGAGGTTTATTTTTGTATTATGGAGCTATCTTGGCGGGCTTGTCACCAAGGAATGTTATTTTGGCACATTGTTTTATTAGTTGGGGCATTATTATGCCTTATTAGGCAAATCAAACCCCTTAGGGAGGATATATATTGATGTGATGATCATTTCATTTGATCATCACTTGGATTTTGATTGGTTTCTCTTATTGAGAATTTCACATTAGCTATTGAGGACAAATTGGATTCTTGGATGCATTTTGATGTTTGGATTGATGTTATTCTATTTTGGAGCTTCTCTCTTGCAAATATAATGGATGGGTATACGTTTTGTGCCATGTAAGTTTCTCTCTTATGCAAAAATTTCATTTTATGTTTAATGTATGGAAGACTGCATCATTATCTTGCTTGGGCTCTAAACTTATGCGAAAATATTGAATCACTAAGTAGGCTTGATCTATTGCATGTGTTATTAAATGGGAATGAAAAGTGAATGTTCCTAGGGGAAATCATTGAAGGTTCAACCACAAAACTCCATTAATTTGTCAAATTGAAGTATAAATCCTTGTTGTAGATGGATAGTTTCTTCACTAGGGCGTGCAAAGTTGCATTTAAGCTCCTTGTTAGAGAAGAAACCCTGAATCAATCTCATCCTTGACTCCATTTCTCCCAATAGGCTAGGAACTGGTCTAGTCCTTGATGATCACCAAAAACGAAAATATTTTTCACCTCCCTTTCTCCTTTTTCTAAGCCCTAAACCTCAGTTCTCCTAGGGCATCACACGAAATTAGTTGTAGCCATAAAAAATTGATGAAATTTGGTTTAGAGCTGCGCTGGTGTAACCTTGAGATATCCTCCAATTTTGAAGCCATTTCGACGGTTGAATCTCAAGACCATTTCTCCCTAGGTTTCCTTTGGTTAGTGGCTTCATCAAGGATCATTGCATTAAAAATTCAAGTCAAATATTATCTCTTTGATCCTTTTTCTTCTCCCTCACTTGGTCAAGATCTTTTGTTTGAAGTTTCACCCCAAACCCTTGACCTCGTCTGGGTCCACTAGGGTTTCTTTGTGGTCCCGCAACCTTGTCACTCCAATTTCACAAGGATTGCTTAGAAAACCCTATTCCATTAGGATCCTTAGGTCTAGGGAATTTCATATCAAGAAATACTCCTCAACCCTAGGTCTAGGTCTCCCTCTAGCCCTTCTTGGAGAGCCATACACCTTGCTTCTTGAGCAAGTAACCTCTTTCATTCGAGTCTCTCCTTTGAATAGGCTTTTGAAATCACTGCTTTTAGATCATTGATATTCCATTCATAGTGGTTTCCTTATTACTGGACTCTTCCCATCAGTGAAGGTCTGTAAAGAGCAAGGGACATTGACTGAGGTGACTGTGGGTCTTTGTCAAATTGTTGCCTCTTGGTCTAGTAGTTTCCCCCTTGGAGCCCCTCGTAGGACCCCTGCTAGACTGAGCAGTAACAGGGCTCTCGTATCATAAACACATAGAGAGAGTTGGACTTCGGGACAGTCGCCTCTTGGCTTGCAAAACACTGAAAGTTGGACTTTCGGGGAAGTTTCCCTTTGCCTTGCAAAGCCAAAATATTGTCCACTGGGGATATTGTTATGCTGTATGTGAAAGTTTAGATTGGGAATTCCTTCAGCCATTGAGACCGACAAAGGCGAAACTATTTAAAATGCATACACACATGATTGACCAGATGTCGAGGAGCCACTAGAGAAAATGTTTTCCAAGGGAACCATGCCAAATGGCTCCCACACTAACCTTCGGCCATCAGTTTGTTGGTCCAGGGCCGAAACATAGCATATGTGTGCGAATAAGAAGAGAGTGTGATTGGGGTAGAACCCTAGTCACTAAAACTTTTCCATCGGGCCATCGAACCTTGGGGAAAACTGTAAGAACCAACCTATGGAGAGACCTAATGTTGATAGGCCTATATCAGTCTTCGGCCATTTACCAGAAAACAGTCTTGCACAAAGAGACTTATGGATCTAAGGCTGAGATGATCTATGGTTGGGCTGGAGTGACGTATGTGGGTGAGCCCTATCAAGCTCTCAGACCATTCGAGAGAGTTGAGAAATGAGAGGGTCGATGGACCCAATGCTGACATGTAGAGAGGACATGGCTTGGGAGAGGACTTATCGGGGTATCTGACCACTAGGCTACTAGCAGAGAACTGTGGAGAGCGCGTGATGACACCATGTGGGCTAGAATGGACCCCACTAGGACTTGGGACTTTGGACCTCGATCATTTTCAATTGAGGTTGGATCAGAAAGGAAGACGAGAGAACCCAATGTCAAGATGTCGAGATTGACATGGATTGTTGGGCTCCACCTTCGGTGACTGGTCTCGGTCATTGGTTTTTCATGTAAATAGTTAAAATTTGTATTACCAACTCACCATAAGGTGGTCACCAAATAGACCCACCCAATGGTGTGGTAGTGCCAAATAAGTAGGGAGGGTGCCCTGTAGAAGCCATGTGAACATATAATATCCCCAATTTTGTGAGCATGGGAGTCACTAAGGAATTTTGCCCAATCTTAGTAGTATTAATTAAAAAGGGGCAAATATTATTGGAGAAAGGTGGCTAGTATTATTTTATAGGGGAATAGCGCCAAATTATTATTTTATTAAATAGTGGCAAAAGTGACTTGGTGGAAAATGGCACCCGCCAATAAAATAATATTAAAAAAAGAGTCTAGAGGCACGAGGAGAAATTATAAAATGAGGATGGACTCATTTTGTGGATTATCTTTGGTCATTTTACAATTCCAAAATTAGTTCTCTTGAGCTGCTTAGCCAAGAAAACCGTGTTGTTCAACACAAGGAATTTCCGAGCGGGAATTCCATCTCTACCTCCAATGAACTTCGAATGTCACCCTAAGGTAGTAAGAAAGAGTCCACCTCAGAGCTTCTCTAGGACCTACATTGCAAACCATTTCCAGCTAGAGCGTGCTTCTCTTAGGGCGCAAAAGGAAATTCGTAGGAGCTGAGTGAAGCTAGAAAACAATGGAGTTTTAGCAAGAGAATTTCAAAGATTTATCGATAGCGAGGGCGAGTTTTTCCTTGGTGATTTGCAGGGCCAAGAGTGCTACATTTTGGAAATCCGAATTTACCTATTTCAGGGGTTTCTGCAACTATTGCATAGATATTTTGATAGGGAGATTTGGGGAGTTTGGGCTAAGGAGAAATAAAGAGGCTTGGAGGAGTGATTTGCAGGGGTTGGAAGAGATTTTTCCAATAATTGATTGGCCTTCTACAACAAAATTCTTTCTACAGAGCATTTTTCCAACTATTTAGAACCATACACATTTCTTGGGGTCACTGGGGCATGTTGGATTTAGCTCAAACCCTTTTTGGGTTTTTGTGAGTTTATTAACAGGAGTCTCCAATTAATTTTACAGAAATTTTCAGGAAATATTCAGGCTGTAATCCTCATTCTTATAGCAGGGCGAATTTCTAGTTAGCTGGGGAATCTACATCACTTGGTGGGCTCAGTTTTGGCTTGGAGTTGGGCCAAACCCTTTCTGGGTATTTCTGGGGTTTGGAGGGGAGTCTGTGGCTACAATTTCAAGGTGATCTGAGCATTCCTTAGGGCAGAATATTCAATCCCATTCTAGTAGCAGTAGTAGTAATTTTCTGGGTAGGGCATAGTACCGGTTTGGGCCAATATTTCCTACAGATCAGAGTTGTACTATATGGGTTTGCAATTGCATAGCTTGCATAACAAGCCTAGGTTCCAAAACTTCAACTCATTTTATGTACTCTTTTATTATAAAATTAATAAAATGGCTTAGATTGTGTTGTTGGACATTTTGGTGTTTTAATTATTGTGTATGAGTTCCAGTTTATTTACTGTTCCTAGTCCATTGCTTGGTATTATTTGTTAAATTCCAATTACAAATATTACAGTGGTATCAGAGCATGATCTTGGCTAGTTGTGGAGAAGCTAGTAAGATCATAGAGGTGTTAGACTCGCATGCACAGTGATTGGTGAGCTTATAAACACTCCAATGATGCAAAAAGGGAAGAGTACACAAGGGATCACGGAGGAGTTGATGAGGCAAAGCCAACAATTGGTGAGATAGCACCAACTTATTCTAGAGGGGATGCAACAAATGATACAAAACTAGCAAAGAAGCCAAGCATGTGCAAGCACAGCCCAACAGTACAACACCCATACGTATGGCCAGTTTGGCCGTCTTACCATGCCTCATTTTCTGGATGAACCGGAGAAGGAGAAGCATAGGTCAAGGATGAGATCATCATGTAGAGGAGCATAGTTAGAGGGTGAGACCAGGGAGCGTTTTTGCTGGTGGAGACCGAGCTTTAGATGTCACGAGCCTAAGGAGGAGTTGAGCATGAGAGCACGCAAGATGGTGAGGAGCACATCGATATACCCAGTGTGACACAAGAGTCACCATTGTTGGAGACCTCTTTGATAGCACCGATTGATACCTAGGTGGAGAGAGTAGAGCCTACACCCTTAAAGCCATATGTTGATGAGTTGTTGGCCCTAGATGAGGTGCTAGGAGACACAGAGGTACCCAGAGCCATGACTAAGTTCCCCGACCGTGGCCACCTACAGCAGCATGGAGAACACATAGAGGGATGTGAGCTAGTCATGGAGGGGAAGTATGTGACCAATATAGAGACCATGGTGGAGGAGGACGAATAGCCATCTTTTGGGTCAGCCACTGATTTAGAGCATACATATGTACAAATCGTCACCCAAGCCACAATACCTCCAGACGGTAGCTCTCTTCATGCTTATATAGATAGGACTTGCAGCATTGCTAGGCTACGTCTGCACAACAGAGAGGGAGGTGCAGAATTTTCCCAACCGATCTTATGTACGAACCATGTCAGTGTGATGAGGCGACATGGGCTACACACAGAGCAACATTCACAGGATGGGCGAATGGTTTTGTGTATGGTTGTTCGCACATTCGATCCCTCTCTCAAGGTTGGATGGCGAGAGATATTGAGTTGGTATCCATTGGAGCTAGTTAGGAGGTTAAATGCATCCATGGCCACAGTTCAACAGAGGTTGTGGATTACCAAAGGGGCCAGAGGGCCAGACTGTTGTTGGGATCCAGGTGGGATTCTCCATCACATCGTGGAGTTGATAGGTGATGGTAGTAGCTGCATGATGGACTTGGTGGCTGGGCACAAACACCGTTTCATATCCCCTACAGAGTTCCTAACAACACTAATGACAGGATGGATTGATAGGGGAGTAGACAGATTTCATGAGTTGTCATGGCTTGTTGGCCATACATGGGATTGTAGGATGATTAGCCCACTCTGGCAGGAGTTGGTAGGAGAAGGTGGCATTGACAGGCCAGCAGACAGGGTATTATATGGAGACGGTGTTCTCTCACTGGCATATTGGACACATGAGCTAATGAGGATAGACTCAGTAGTGGTATTCACATTAGCATGTGAGGAGTTTGGTCACTTGGTCTATCTGGGCAGATGAGGAGATACAACTCACATCATGGAGGGCTTACCAGTAGAGTGGTAGTAGAGATAGCAACCCTAACAAGATGCGAGACGATGCCTATGGACTAAGTCTTAGACCTTGATATCCAGGAGTGTATAGGGGTATGCAACAGTGCACAACAGTGTGCAGAGGAGCACAAAGGTGTGCAGTGGTGCGCAAGGTTGCATCGTGGTGTAGGAGGAGTAGTTCACATATTAGTGCATTACCTCATAGAGTGGCAGTAACATCGATACAGGAGGAATACCAGTTGATTTGGGATGATGCAGCAGCATGTAGCAGGGTCCGGTGGTGCACAAAGATGTGTGATTGGGTGCAGTTGTATGCTAGGAGACATGAAGATAAATGGTTATATGCAGTAGTGTGCAGGGTTGCATTGCACACTGAGGGAGTGCTACTAGCAGGGATATTCCTTAATGAGGATGCCAGGTATGTCATTGGGGTGGACATACACAGGTTGGGAGAGTGGATCAATCATGGGACGGGCCAAGAGCATCCACACGAGTTCTTGATCATACCCATTAAAACCCATGGATATTCCACTTGTTGGCACCACGTGCAGTTGAGGGGAGCCTTATAGGCTTATTGTGTTCGATCCAGACCCACACTGTGGATAGTAGGACTTGGGAGATTTTCCTGAGATGATGCTATGAGATTCAGTGCCTTAGGGGCAGAATAGATATTCTCCACTAGAAGAGCAGGGTCGTTGCACGATGTGAAAATTTTTTAATCCAACAAATCAGAAATCCTACTGCAGTAAACTGATTTGTGTCACCTACTTGTGTTCTTCATTTTAACAAGTTATTTTTAGAATTATTTAGAAAATATTAATGCAAATACACTGCAACCTACACCAATATATAGATCAAGTACTGAAAAATAAATAAGACATCCACACAAAGGACACACTTATTTTTGGACTAAACGTCCCCGGAAAAACCCAGTGTGGGAAAACCGGTGCAGTAGATATGAGGGTTTTATTATTATGAAGATTTATGAATACAACTAGGGTGCCAAATCCGGCTCACCCAACAAAGAATAAACTCGGCAGAAGTACCTCTATCCGGAGACAAATATTTTGGTGGATCTAACAATTGGATGAACAAACCCCACAAGTGACTGCATTTTCCTCAGTGTTGTGCAAAGATGGTTGTTCCCAACTCTGCGTTGGAACAATGTCACCTCCTTTAGGAGCTGTGTCACCCTCCCAGTGAGCCTTCCCAGCACAGAAATCGATCTATTGAATTGATACCCAATCTGCCTCACAGAAACCCCGGCGCTGCCTCTACATGACTACGTCAGCCCTCCAGCCTCTGTGTAACCCTCCTGGAGCTGTGTTGTCTCTCCCTAGTGCTGTGCTGCCTCTTTGCTATGTATTCTTGCCCTTGGAAAAAGTTTCGCTGCCAAAATTCCCCTCTCTGCACTAGAAGCTTACTCCAAAATTCTTAGCAAACCACACCCCAGAATTTTGATCTAGCTCAAGTGCTGCTCTCCTTGTGTGTGTTCTCCAATAGAGCCCAAGCCTTCCTTTATACTTTTCCTATTGAGAAATCAACGGTCATGATCTAATCTCTAATCAACGACTAAGATTAAATTAGACTTGATCCTCGTCACTTAGAAGCTTCTCACCCATATTTACATTAATTCACTTTAATTATTTTAATTTCCTAAGTTTTAACTTAGGCACCATTAAAAATAATTAATTATTTGAATAACATGCACTCCGAGTGGAATTTCTCCAAACGATTTTTGGATCTTGGAGATCTCATGTGTTCTAGCCCCTCCACAAAATTTTGGAGCTAGAGCACATCCGATGCTACCCAAAAATCAACACTACCTCTTAGTGAGGAATGTGCTCTAGCAATACTTACTAGCAGAAGTATCACACTGATCCACGGCATCGGTCCTCTACGTCGTTGATGCTCGGCCTGCTGCCCTTCATCCACTACACTGCTGCAATCTGTACTACTGCCCATGACACTGCCACTACCACTGTTGCATCTGTACTACAACTCCCTCTCAATATGTTGCATCATGCTACCCATAGCACTACGACTTCTAACTGATGCACTGCAAATCAGTTGTTGAGAAGTAAGCAACTAAAAAGTCACCCAAAAGCTGACATGCTGGTCAGTCTGGATGCCCCTTGACGTTGAAGCTACCTCTGTTGCTAATCTATGCTGACCCTCTGATGCTACTACTCTGCTACTGTATCTGCTTTGTGCCTTCCGCACTGCCACAACACTCCACTGCGCTACTTCAGACTTTGGTGCTCTAGCTATGCCACTGTTGTTCCATCATCCCTCGCACCAACTAACTCTCATCATTCTGCTACTATCATTAAGGGCTCTTGTAGTCGTATGTGATCCAAGAGTTTGGGCACCTCAAGGATCCTGCCCACTTACTTCACTGTAGCTCCAACTATAGTTCTATATCGCCCCACTTCTTTTCTAGAGATGCATGAGCACTCATGGCGCAATCATCATCATCCTCTTTGTCAGCTTGTGCTGGAGCAGCCTTTGAGTAAAACTTCTCTTCTTTTCCCTTCTTCTTTTGAGGGCACTACGTGGCGAAGTGACCCATTTCTCCATATCTAAAGCATCTGACTTTGGATATGTCCTTCTTCTTTTGTTTTTGCTTCCCTTGTTGTCCTGCTGATGCGAGAACTGCATCCTCCTCTTCCTCCTTCTTGATTCTAATCCCTTTGCTGCTACTTCCTGTCTTGGTCCATTGTCTGATCTCTTCCTATCGAAGAGCTGCCCACATCTCCTCCCAATTGGGAAGAGAAGCCCTACCCAAGATGATTTAGACAAAGGTTTTCCAGTCTTCAGTGACTGTATTCAATGCAGTCTTGACCATAAATTCAGCATTTGGTGTAGCCCATACAGAAACTAGCTGGTCACGGATCCTTTGCAACCTGAGAAGGAAGGGATCGATTTCTTCTCCCTTCTACATCTAAAACTATCTTAGCTGACCCTCAAGCAACATCTTCCGCTGAATGGAAGTTCCCTCGTACAATGTGGTCAAGGCCTCCCACATTTCCCTTGTTGTGTCCTTCTCAACAATATGTGGGATCACATGATCCTTGACCCCATCCAAGATCATGCACTTTGCTTTTGCCTAAGCCTCCTCGTACTTTTTGAGAGGATCAACATCAACCGGAACAACAACTGTCTTCAAGGCATAATCCTTGATGTGATGTTTATCCAAAACTGTCAGGATCTTGGCCTTCCAGATGACGAAGTTGGATGCTCCATCCAACCTGTCCTGATCCCTTAGTCTGTTAATAGCCATCTCTACTCAAACAAATGTCGAACAAGTTCTCTTCTCCCTGTTTCGTTGCTGCCCCAGAAAAACTCGAATCTAGATTTCTTTGGCACTAGAAATCGTCTAAGGAACAAACTCCCTCTGAATTTTGATTTCCTTCACGGAAATCCTTCTGCCAACCATTGTCGAACCACCCCTCTGATCTCCCTTTGCTACTGCTCAGCACTGGATCTAGAATTCTTGGCAAGAAATCTTCTGAAGAACTGATTCCCTCTACTTTGCTTCTGCCCCAGTAGGTACTATTTTGCACCAACAGAATTAGCACCCCACCAACAACTTCAAATAAACTCTACGTTGCACCCCCAGCAATTAGAAAACCAAGACTCAATAGTCTTTGCAGTAGCCCAGTAACCACTGCGCTGCCCTCTGCAGCAACAACGTCACCCAATCAGGCTGACGCAGGCTCTGCGTAAGTCTCTCTTGGTGACTGCATCACCCCTCCTCTGCTCTCTTGGCCTAAAATTGTGCTCTCTCTCAAGACGGTTGTCTTCATGCACAAATTTTTCCTTTGTCCTTTCATTGATGGCTTCAGTCCTCCTTGATCTGCAATCGCTCTAATACCATGTGAAAAGTTTTTAATCCAACTAATCAGAAATCCTATTGTAGTACATTGATTTGCATCACCTATTTGTATTCTTCATTTTAACAAGTTATTTTTAGAATTATTCAGAAAATATTAATGCAAATACGCTGAAACCTACACCAATATACAGATCAAGTACTGGAAAATAAATGAGACAACCACACAAAGGACACACTTATTTTTGGAGTAAATATCCCCAGAAAAACCCAGTGTGGGAAAACCGGTGCAGCAAATATGAGGGTTTTATTATAATGCAGATTTTTTAATACAACTAGGGTGCCAAATCTGGCTCACCCAACAAAGAATCAACCCAGCAGAAGTACCTCTATCTGGAAACAAATATTTTGGCGGATCCAGCAACTGGATGAACAAACCCCACAAGTGACTACGCTATCCTCAATGTTGTGCAACGATGGCTGCTCCCAGCTCTACGTTGGGACTGCGTCACCTCCTCTAGGAGCTGCGTCACCCTCCTAGTGAGCCTCTTTGACACAGAAATCAACCTGCTGAATTGATGCCCAATATGCCTCACATAAACCTGGTGCTGCCTCTGCGTCAACCTCTTGGAGTTGCATTGTCTCTCCCTAGTGTTGCATTGCCTCTTTGCTATGTATTCTCGGCCTTGGACGAAAGTCTCGCTACTGAACTGCCCCTCTCTGCACTAGAAGCTTACTCCGAAATTCTCAGCAAACCACACCCCAAAATTTCAATCTATCTCAAGTGTTGCTCTCCCTATGTGTGTTCTCCAACTGACCCTAACCATTCCTTTATAATTTTCCTGATGAAAAATCAATGGTCGTGATCTAATCTCTAATCAATGGCTAAGATTAGGTTAGACTTGATCCTCGTCACTTAGAAGCTTCTCACCCATATTTACATTAATTCACTTTAATTATTTTAATTTCCTAAGTTTTAACTTAGGCCACATTAAAAATAATTAATTATTTGAATAACATGCACTCCAGGTGGAATTTCTCCAAACGATTTCTGGGTCTTGGAGATCTCATGTGTTCTAGCCCCTCCATAAAATTTCGGAGCTAGAGCACATCCGATCGCGAGTTGACAACCATAGGTATGGAGATCAAGTGATCTTCTGCAAGGGTGGCATATTGTTCATCACAGAGCCTACACCTGGGGAGCTAGTCATGGGGGAGACATGTGCCACTTTTTCCACAGGGCATGTCGGGATCCTGCATGAGCAAAGCATACCATGTATGATTGAGACAATTTTCCAGTGGGTGTCCGGGCTCCAGACATTGTATTGGCAGATTATCGAGAGGGTGGATGGCAGACTTAGTGGTCATGGTTAGCAGGAGCAGGATGGATCCACATACATTAAGTCGATTGCGAGTATCGAAAACCCATTTATTGGTTGCATTCAAGGGGTATCAACTAGGCACATGCAGTTTTTAGCGGTCATCAGTACTATGCAATGGTAGACACAGGGTAGTTTAGCATGCATCAAATTAGTTCATGATATATGGAGCATATATATTGATTGCATGTAGGGACTAGATATGAGGCACAAATGGATTCCAACAACTGTCAGAGCTATGTTGCAGCAGATCTGGCTATGGGATCCGCGGATTCATTTGGTTGATAGATCACTCTATCTCATGATGAGCGGAGTCATGGCAGAGAGTGATATAGTTCACTCCTGGGTTGACACATGGGGGTTCACGGAGGCCTTCATCGTATGGCGAGGAAGGTTTTCCCTATTTCTACATAGGCTCAGGGTTAGCTTTGGATGGGTAGGGTTTAGCATTATGGAGATGCCTGGGTGGGATGTATTTAGCATTTGTTAGTATTTCACCACTGGGTTCCAAGAGAGGAGGATACAGTATGCGCATGATGGGTGGTAAATTATAATCAGAGTGGCGCAGCATTGACATGGTGGCATCTTTTATAGATTAGCATGGGACCTTGGTATCGAGGGATCCATTTATGATAGGATGGTGCAAGGATTCAGTGTGGCTCAATGGCACATTTGGGACCCCGGTATTGTTTGCAGTGGCAGTTTGGTCAGTAGAGAGAGAGCGTGCTTGTTCGATCATTGCTTGAGGACAAGCAATTTTTGGTGGGGAGGACTATAATATCCCCAATTTTGTAAGCATGGGAGTCACTAAGGAACTTTGCCCAATTTTAGTCATATTAATTAAAAAGGGGCAAATATTATTGGGGAAAGGTGGCTAGTATTATTTTATTGGAGAATAGCGACAAATTATTATTTTATTAAATAGTAGCAAAAGTGACTTAGTGGGAAATGGCCCCCACCAATAAAATAATATTAAGAAAAAGGAGACTAGAGGCATGAGGAGAAATTATAAAATGAGGATGGACTCATTTTGTGGATTACCTTTGGTCATTTTACAATTTCAACATTAGTTCTCTTGAGCTGCTTAGCCAAGACAACTGTGTTGTTCAGCATAAGGAATTTCTGAGTTGGAATTCCACCTCCACCTCCACTGAACTTCGAGTGTCACCCTAGGGGTGTAACAAAGAGTCCATCTCAGAGCTTCTCTAGGAGCTACATCATAGACCATTTCCAGCTGGAGCGCGCTTCTCTTACGACGTAAAAGCAAATTCGTAGGGACTGAGAGAAGTTAGCAAAAAGTGGAGTTTTGGACACAAAATTTGCAGAGATTTATCCATAGGGAGGGCGAGTTTTTCCTTGGTGATTTGCAGGGCCAAGAGTGCTACATTTTGGAGGGCTGAATTTATTTATTTCGGGGGTTTTTGGACAGCTACTGCGCAAATATTTTGACAAGGAGATTTGGAGATATTGGGCTAAGGAGAAATAAAGAGGCTTGGAGGAGTGATTTGTAGGGGTTGGAAGAGATTTTTCCAGTAATTGATTGGCCTTCTAAAACAGAATTCTTTCTATAGGGCGTTTTTCCTGGGGTCACCATGGCATGTTGGATTTAGCCCAAACACTTTATGGGTTTTTGTGGGTTTACTGAGAGGAGTCTCCAGCTAATTTAAAGAAAAAAATCGATAAATATTCAGGCCGTAAATCCTCGTTCTTATAGCAAGGCGAATTGCTAGTTAGCTGGGGAATCTACATCACTTGGTGGGCTTAGTTTTGGCTTGGAGTTTGGCCAAACTCTTTTTGGGTATTTTTGGGGTTTTGGAGAGGAGTCTGTGCTTGCAATTTCAGGGTGATATTAGCATTCATCACAGCAGAATCTTTAGTCCCATTCCAGTAGCAGTACTAGTAATTTTCTGGGTAGGGAATAGTACTAGTTTGGGCCAATATTTCTCCAGATTAGAGTTGTACTACATGGGGTTTTCATAGCTTGCATAACAAGCCTAGGGTCCAAAACTTCAACTCATTTTATGTACTCTTTTATTATAAAATTAATAAAATGGCAAATGGCTCAGATTATGTTGCTCGACATTTTGGTGTTTTAATTATTATGTATGAGTTCCAGTTTATTTACTGTTCCTAGTCCATTGCTTTGTATTAGCTGTTAAATTCCAATTAGGAATATTACAGAACACCAGGGATGACTTGGCCCTTTTTCTGGGCCAACCTTCTAATGAGCATAACTTTTGATGCATGATTTTGATTGAGGTAAAGTTTATATCGCCAAAAGCTCTCGACAAATTGAGTTCAATGGTGGCGTTAGAATTAAATTACGTAGACTTTGAGATAGGATTATTTTGTAACCCCATATTAACTTTGGGGATAGGGTTCAAGAAAATAGGTAACACCTACCATGACCCGAGGTATCTTATGAGGGTGGGGGTTGGTTACAAAGTGATATCAGAGTGAAGGTTCAACATTAGACTTAAAGAGGATCACACACAAAGGGTGAAATTTAAACTGATACTTTAACTGTGATATATGTTGACTTTAGACTCATAGTTGATACGATTTCTATCTTGTGTAGAGTGTTGATATGATATTTCAATATATGTTGACTTTAGACTCAGTTGATACGATTGCTATCCTTTGTAGATTATGTTGACGGGATAAAATTTACTGCCAATAGCTAGGGGATCTCCCCAGTGTAGAATCACAATTAGACTCTACATCGTTTGGTTTATGGATCCCGTCCGGTATGTAGGCCTAGCTGTCGTATAGTTTATTGAAGTTTTCTTCGAACAAGAAAGGGAATATTGGCTAAACAGAATGTATAAACTTCAACAAACACAAGTGAGTAACTGATGAATTCTCCATAAAACAGATACCATAAATAGCAATATTAGAACTTCAAAGCATGAATCTTAAGTAAAGCATCGTTAGCAAGACTTCAAATAAGACCACGCATAGCTAAAGCATAAACTTAACAACCAAGAATGAGTTCAAGATGGTTAAGCATTAAAAAACACAAGTGAGTGCACAATCCACAATCATACTATAATACCAATATGAATAAAGCTATGTTGAAGGAAACGCTGGTCCTCAGGGCATTTCTAGGCCGAAACAAAACAGAAATGCATTTGGTACGGCTAGGAAACATGTTTCAGGCCATACTGTCACGTGGGGGAAACGTGGCCATACTATTTTTTTTTTCCCGCTTCGCTCCCTGCCAATTCAGGAGTGATAGAGGGAGGTATTGAAGATTGGAAACATTTTTTTTTTTGAGTGAGGCAGCCTAATGTTCAAGCCTATGGCCCTAATGTTGATTTCATGGTAATGTTAAATTCTTTAGTAATTTAAATCCTTTATCTTTCATTTTCATCCTCTTACTTAAATTTTTAATAGTACCATGAAATGACTCAGGATGTTTGAGAGTGGTTTCGACCTCATTTGATTTCATATGGAGAAAGTAGAATTTTAGATCTCACTCAAAATCCAGCAGGCTTATCTGTTTTTCAGGATTTCCAAATTGGGGGGATTGCAATGTTTTCATTGGATTTTGTCATGTACTAAGGTATGGAACTTGTATTTAATCAAGAGAACCAAGCCCTCTATGCAGAGGAGACTCCTAATAATCAAGAGAACCTAGGGTACTAGGGTATGGAACTTGTATTTAATCAAGAGCACTAAGGTCGTTCGACTATGCAATAGGAGACTCCCAGTCAAGCATGAGAGAAGAAATTAGAAATTTCTCGTGGCTGATTATTTTCATTTTGTGATCATTCATGAGTAAATGTGATGTAAATTTAGATACTTATCGCTTATGCATTGACATTGGGCAATTTAATCATAATGTAATAAATTATAATGTATCATGTATGCTTTATGATTGCACATATTTCTTAAATGTCCTAATATATATATATATATATATATATATATATATATATATATATATATATATATATATATATATATATATATATATATTGTATTCCCCATTTCCAAAATTTGGGGGGATCACATTTCGTATCCATACCCGATTCGGAAACTCGTACGCATTTCCTTGTATCGTGCAACTTAGAAATAAAGTAATTTATCAACATAAGCATAAGGTCAGCATATCATATACCATCCATGTGTTGCAAAGGAAACTCATAGCATCAAAAGATACATGAGGAGATAGTACACCAAAGCTCATAGGAACTTCCAATTCATCAAGCTAATAATATTCATGGCATCAAAGTACAAAGTCTTCATCCAATCCAACAATGGAAATCTACTATTACTCCTTGCATTTATTAAAAGAGCATAAGTTCTCAAAACAATATGCACCAGAATAAGTCCAAAGCTAAAAGTCCCTTTACAATATGCCATGAGGGTGTATTTATAGAAAAGAGGGTGACTTTTGGTCTACCCTTGACTCTTAGACTTCCTCATGACCTTTAGACTTCCTTATGACTCTTCAAATTCCTACTTTGTTCTACTCTATCCTATCTTGCTATTCTCAACAAAATAAGCTAATTCTACCCTATCAATTTAGTAATAGATAATTCTGGAACATCTATGTGCAGCTGCTCCACGAGGTAGGTGTGCCAGAGCTTGTATTCAACAACTATTGGAGCTATCTTTGGCTGATCTTCATCATGTCTATGTAGGCATTCAAGGGCGTCTGAAATGAGAGTGCTTCTTTTAACCTTGATATGATTGGCTAGAGTTACTAGCTTCATGTACATCCTCATCAGTTCCACCATGTACCGCGTAATGTTCTCCTTTGTGACCTGCAAGTCACTTGTGTTGGAAGCTTTCCTGAAAGTGTCGAGAAATGCTTGACTCCAATGGCCCCAATAGAAGGAGCCCCATGGTTCTTGATCACTGACTCCAATCCACTCAGAAGATTTTTGTAAGAAGCAAGAACCTTGTCAACATCTCTAGCTAGCTTATCTCGTGATTGGATCTTAACGTGTATAAGGACTTTATCGTTCTAGGTGGTGACCCAATCTTTCTTTGGCAGAACCACTGATGCCTCTGGACACTTGTTTGTCCACTCATGAATATTGTCCAAATCTATAACGGTGTCTTTCAGCATGGAGAATTTTTCTTTCGTGTTGCCTTGTATGGCTAGGACAGGGGCCACAGAATGATGCAGCTTCGACATCTCTTCATTAACCACAGCCATGGCTCCTCTCAGGGTTTCAGCCTCTTCCTTGATTGCGGTCTGCAATTCCTTCGTGCTTGAGTAAGCTAAGCGAACTTCAAAGTGTTGCATTCTCTTATTCAGGCCTCCTTCTATCTTCTTCCGCTCTGGCAACTCTTTGTTCAGATGCATAAAGCTTGCCTTAGAGTTTTGCAATTTGCTTGCTTGTTCTTCCAACGTTCAGCTCGATTTTGGACACAAAGAGGTCCTGGCGAAGGCGATCATTTTATGGTTTACCGTATCTAAGATGATTTTATTCCCGTGGTCACCGACAAAGGCTCCACAAGGTTCCTAGCATAATATTTCCTTCTTTCTTGCATGATCTTGCAATTGACTTGATCGAAGGTAAGCCTAGTTAGGTCTAGCACCTCCTCCTCAGCCTTGTCAGGAATTCCTAACTCCTTAAGAGGAAGATGCCCTCCGGTGATGGGAGTGGATGGGGGAACATCTAGCGGGGCAAGTTCAACTTGTTCGTTGAGTTGTTGTTGCTATTTGGATTCCTGTTGAGCTTTCTTATCAGCCTCTTCCTGTTGTTTTCTTAGTTCCTCTTCTTCCTCTCTTTTCTTTTCTTCCTCTGCCTTCCTCCTTTGTTCCTCCTCCAATCTCTCTTTTATTGCTCTTCATGTTCTTGTTTCTTCTTGAGCTCTTCTGCTTGTTTGTGTTTCTCCTCTTGCTCTTTTTGTTCTTGCCTTTTCTTCTCTTCTTCCTCTCGGGCCCTCTGCTCCTCTTGCTTTTTCAATCGTTCCTCCTCTTATTGTTTCTTCCTACTTTCTTCCTCCTGTCATTTCTTCTCAGGATGGTCTTCGAGCTGTTGGTCTCCTAATTTCTATGACCATCTTAGTTCTTCTTCTCTTTTCCTCTTGAGCTCTTGCTTTTGCCTTGCTAAGGTCGCATTTCTCTGCTCTAATGTTTTGTCATCTTCACCCTCATCTTGGTCGCTCAGGGGATCTTTTGTTTCTTTGCCTTTGTGCTTCTTTAGTTTCCCCGCTGCCTTTTGTTTCTCTTTCTTCCTCTTAAGTGAAGTTGACCTTTCTTGTAGGCTCACATTTTCTTGGGAATGCCCAGCTTGCTCGTCCTCCTTTTCTTGTTGTTCGCTTGGGCTAAACTCCCTAGCTGTGTTGTACCAATTTCTAACTTTGTCCTCGTGAGAATGCCTAGTGTGTAGGTATGACTAGTTGAAATTGGCCTTCTTGCAGTGAGCTGCTACTACTCTTTCGAGGTCATAGGTACGGTGATTCAAAGTCACAAAATGGAACCCCTTTATCTCCTCAGCTTCCGCCTCAACTTATTTGAAGTTTTCAACCATGTATGCCCCAATAGTGAGAGGGAAGGCGGGTTAGGGTTTCTTCTTCCCTTTACTCAGTGTCTTTGAAAAACCTTGGGTCATTTGATAACATACCTCCTGCAACAGTAATTTATCTATGGAAAATCTAGGAAGCGCGTGAGGGGTTTTGTATGAGCCAAAGACCCTAATGAATGTGCCCTCCTGGATAAGGAAGCAATTTTCCACTTTATCAAGAGTCTCCATGGCCCTCTTCGACATGCAAGGAGGATCTTCTCTGAAAATCAACTGATATAATGGAGCGATGAACATTTCAGAGGAGGACTCATGTACACTCTTATAGCCTGGGTCCCAAAAGATCTTATAGTGCTGGTGTACAGGCTCCGTTGTAGTTGTAGTCCAGTTGTAGCTCCAATGGTCGAAATGGACTCTCGCACAAACCGCATACAATAGGTACGAGGCCATGTAGAATTCTGACAGTTGGTCTGCCTCAGGATGTTTGGTTGCAACTATATTAGTCCTTAATGCGGAAACTAAGATACTGACCCAGTTGAAAACTGTACCTCTAGTGGCGATGACATACATGATAGGGACCCATGTCCCGAGGTATCAATGTCATCCCTGTTGTATAATCGATTCATCATGGTGGAAATGAGTTGGTAAACCTTCTTTAGACCCTCTGTCTTGTATACTTGATCATTCTTTACCTGGAACTTAGACAGGTCTTGCCACCAATTCCTCAGAATGTCCTTAGCTAGAATTACAAAACTTGACAACCATCAGGTATTGAATGATTCCTCCTTTTTCGGAAACCTGTAATAAGAAACAATGTTTGTTGCAGAGATAGTTGCGAAAGGTTCACTTGTGTGATTTATCACTACCCACTGATCTGGGTCTGTGCTCTATATAATCTAGTCGATGGTTTCTGTGCATGCAAAGATGGGACGATGCGAGGCCACTTTGTGGAGCCTAGACCTATTGACATTGATATACACCTGGAAATACTCCTGGTCTTCAGGGATGTCCTATTTAGGAAACTCTGCATAAATATCAAACCAGAAGAGCTTGGTGCTCTTATTGAGGTTGCATGCAGTGTCCCTATAAATAGGACGTGGTGGGCCCTGGTAGCTCTCCTGTATGCTGCTTTTAGAGCTCTTCCGAGAATGCTTGACTACTGGAGGTGTCATCTCTCCAGAGAAAGTGGTGATTGATATGCACTCAAGATCAAGTCGCCTGGCATGTCAAACAAACAATCCCACGATGGGAGAGACAACATGAATAATTAAACTTAGGATAAAAACACAAATCATAGCTTCAGAGTTCCAGGCAAGTTCTTGGAGAAGAATTCTACCTAAGAGACATTGCAATGTAGCAAAGGTTAGGGGGGTCGTAGAGTCGCGAATATGAACCATGCAACTTAGCGACTAGGGTAGGCTAGGCCGAAGATTAAGAGAGGTCGCAAGGTCACAGGTCACATGATAAGTTAGGCTGTGCAGGTCACAATTAAGGAAAGGTCGCGGGGGTTGCAGAGTCACATGGGTCGCAAGGTCGCTATGAAGGGAGGTCGCAAGGTCTCAAGGGTCACTAGGTCGTGTCTTTTTTCCTATCGCACCTTTTGGCTATGTACCTTGTTCCTCAAGGCAGCTCGGCGAAGGAAAAGAGGCTCAAAATGAGTCCCTAGGGACCTACTGGACTATACAACTTGATCACTAAGAGGGAAAGCTTGCTTAGGGAAGAGATGGGACTGAGTGACCGGGGAGAAATGAGTTTGGGAGGATGAATAGCTTGGCTAAGGGATCCAGGATTAAAATGGATTGTTAACCTTGGATAAACCCCCTAGGTTAGAAAGAAGCGGGGTTAGGGTAGAAGAAGGGGACAAATGGCAATAAGTAATGATAACTGGGAAGAGGAAGAGTCACTTACTTGGTAGGGTCACATGCTTCTACAAATCGCCAAGAACCTTTGTCCCACGAGTGACCAAAGCGAAATGACCAAATGACATGTCGGTTGGCTTATTTATAAGAAAAGTCGCACGTGCGAGGGGTCGTAGAGGTTGCCAGGTTGCATGGGGAGTGAATTTACCCTTTTGCGACTTAGCGACCCACGCAACCTAGCGACCTCTTGTATGAGGTCGTGAAGTCACAAGGTCGCACGATCGTTGGGTGGTCGTTTCGGGGATTTGCAACCCAACGAGCTCATCAAGCGCGAGGTCGCCAGGTCGCAAGAAGATTGAAAGGTCACAAATTTTTGTTTGCGACTTAGCGGTTTGACATAGCCAAAATGAAGTAGGTTGCATGGTCATAGGTTTTAGACTTAAGCAGAAAAATGAACTTTTGAACCTCCGAGAGTTAGACTTGTGACACTGTCCCAAGGGTTTTAGCTAACCAATGAGGCTTTGGAAGTAAGTGATGGACACAGACATAGTACAAGGTCTCCAAAATTTTGAAAATTCAGGAATTTTGGAGGGTTGTTGCAATGGCCACAATAGATTGTTGACATGATATTTCATTTTCTAGCATGTGTAAGTAACATGGAGTTTAATTTGTGAACAACTTCAAATCAGCATGCTTAGTGCTAACATGCCAAGGTGATGAGTTACTATATTTACACTTTATTGAGCTAACAATTGTGTGTGTGACAACATAAAGTGAGAGAGAGAGAGAGAGTGATAGCGAATGATAAGAAGACACAAATTACAACAAGAATTAGAGGAATGAGCAACAGAACGATATGGTACAACATGGACAGAAGCCATCATGATCAAGAAGAGGACTCAATTGGAAAGAAGTCAGAAGAAAAATCTCTTAATTGAATGGATACCCTTAGGATCTTAAGAGATGAATTGAGGAAGAGGCATAGACAGGCCAGTGAAGACACAACGAGAGGTGAAAATCCACTCGACACTCTGGAAAGGAAGACAAACAACCATGATCAACTATCTAGTATTGCAACGAGAAGGTACTACCAACAAAGGAGAAGTGAAAAGAGTTTAGGGCTAAAGAAGTTTCAAAAAGAAAAGCCTTCTACCTTCGATGGAGAAATTAAGAAGAATAAAGAGGCAGAAACCTGGTTGTTTGGCTTGAAGAAATATTTCAAAGTCGATGACTACTCTAAAATCATGAATGCCAAGGTAGCCATTTTCAACTTTAAGGGCAAAGTTCACGAGTAGATCATCAGGGCTCAGTGATCGAAATGGAAGGTATGGTTTCCAACCATCCTATTTCAATTTTAAACGATCCCAGTTCAAATTTCATTTATATCAGTCCAAAATTTGCATAGATATGTGCTTTGCAAAAGAAGATTCATGCAGAATCATGGCTAGTCTAGCTAGCCATAGGACCCAAAAAGAGGGTGATAGAATATGTCAAATTGCGCCCCATGGAGATGGTTGTCATCCCCACTATAGTTTCCATCAACGTGTTGTCGTCGGGCTCGTATGAAGTATTAATGGGCATGGCTTGGCTAGTGGCCCACTAAACTAAGGTGGACTGCTATAATAAGTCGTTGTAGTGTCTCAGTGATGGCAAAGAGAAAATAGTGTTACAAGGGAAGAGAGAACCAATTTTGGTCAAACAGATCTCAACACTGCAACTGAAGAAATGTAACCAAAAGGGTTGTACCCTTTATGTGGTTCAAGGTACCAGCATGCCAAAGAGAAGCAAGCTCGGAATGGAATCCTGTAATACTCCGAAAAATAATTTGACATTTTTTCCGAAATTTTGCTTAAAAAATTACACCATAAATTTATTTATTCAAACCCAATCAAATTGCACAATTTTCACCATGAAAGTATTAGAATTATAAACAAATTTTGCAATAGGAAAACCCAAAAATGCAGAAACTCAAAGTTAACAGGAGAAATAGTAGCAAACTTAACAAATTTCATCCATATTATATTAAATAGGATTATGTGAACCTGTTACAAACACCAACAAATATATGAATGGTTGACAATAGCTCCTCCACCGCTATTCCCCTACGAGAGATTTGATTGACCTTTCCTTGGAACCCTTATCTAGTACGGGCTCCAACCTGGTTTCTTGAGGACACCGATCCTCTATGGCACCCTATCCTTCAAGGTACCTACCTTGTTTGTTCGAGGCTCCAACCTTCAGGGCACCAACCTTCTGTACTCCAATCCACTACTATATTTTGTCTAGATATGTTTGATAGTAATTCTCTGCTCCCAAAATCTTCTTCACTGAATTCTGTCACTCTATAGTTTCATTGTAGCCTCCATGCTACATCATCAATGACAACCTTGTGATCCAGGTGGATGTTGGTGGCCACCCACCTATCCCACTTGGACCCCCACAACTATCTCATTCAGTTTTTCAGTTTCCTTAATTATAGCACAATTTACTATTTTTAGCAGTTTTTCGGGTCCTAAACTTCCGGAGCCGTTTTGAGGCCCTAAACGAAATTTTTTGGTAAAATTGGGAGCAACATGGGGCCATTAACTGATTTTGCTCTTCCCAAAATTGTAGTTCTCGAATAGATATTTCTAACGAGATATTGTGCACGTCAAACGAAGATCATATGCCAAAATTACGACCCCGGGACGTTGATGTACCAATTTACCCAAACGGGGCCCACAGTTGGCGTTTCATCTTCTAGGGTTAGGTTTTTGGATGTTTGGGGTTTTCCATTGTTTCTCAACAATAAATAGGCCTTCGAGCCTCATTGTAACACAGTTCAGAGGCATGTAGCCACCACATCTCTTCTCAGAGATAAGCTACCATAGCCCTAGCTGGTTTATTTCCATTTCTATTTGTAAACATATTTCAGTATTTTACAATAATGAAATGAAGTATTATTTCTGCTGCATATCTATATTTATGGCTATCTTTGTAATTTTTTGCGTTCCTGTTTAAATCCAGATCAGTGGTATCAGAGTGGTCTTCTCTTTCTTTGTTTTTCTTTGCATGTCCCCAATGAGGTCAGGGAATAAGGAGTTAGGGCTCGATCTAGTTGAACCTTTGCAAGATCAGCCTTGCAAACCATGACGGCCTCCCATGGCGAATGAAAAGAAAGATGAGGGGGCAGGAGATCCTATAAAAATCTTGCTCGAAGAAGCCCTCAAACGACAAAGCAATGCGATGATGCAAAACTTCGCCCAAATCCTTCAGCGGCTACCTAGAGGCGATGCATCGGATTCCAATAGCTACTCTAGAAATGCCACACCCTTTAAGGTACAAGCTAATTTTGAAATCCCCATATGCGAGGGTCAAATAGACGCAAATGCCATAGATAAATGGTTAAATCTGCTAGAAAGGTATTTTTTTGTTCATGATTTTTCCAATCCAGAAAAGATTATTTTTGCTCTTCTCAAAGAAGCCCCCAACGTCAAGGACTAGTGGGAAACCTACTGCGAGCAGAAGGATGAAAGTATGAACTCACTATTTTTAGCCACTCCCACTTGGAATTCATTCTGGGATGCCATCAAGGAGCAGTATTACCCTATCAAAAGCTATGAGGACAAATACATAAAGTGGACCACGCTGCGACAGGGAAGGGATCAAGATGTGCCAGAGTTCACAAACATTTTTCATACCCTTCGTAAACAGTTGGGTATCATGGATTCTGAGCTGCATTTGGTACTCAAATATCGCGGCTACTTACACAGATACATCTAGGATGAGATGGAATTCTTGAACATCTCCTCACTCGGCATGGCGTACCGATACGCTGTCAAAATCGAGCAGAAGTTTAAACAAAAGAAGCGAGACTTTGGATTTGTGAATCCGAAGAACAAAGGACAAAGCCAAGGCAGGGTGACCTAAGACAACCCGTTGAAGCCGCAAGAAAAGAACCACACAACGAAGTCAAAGAAGGACACAAGAAAGTGATGTGAGTTCCATAAGAGCCCCACTCACAACACAAGTGAGTGTCGGACCAAATAGTTGTTGGTGGTTGAGTTGAAGGCTTCAGAATCAAATGCATGTTCTGACCCTGAGTCAAAATCCGACAATGGGAATGGCAAAGGGAAGCAAGTCGTTGATGCGAAGCCCAGCGCCACTATTGCCACTGCCAAGATCCAGAGAAATGAGTCCGAAGATACAAAGGAGGGGGAACGTCTTTTCCACTCATAGATGTGGGTGAAGGGTTCACCGCTGCAATTCATTATTGACAGTGGGAGCCAAAAGAACCTCATTTCATCAGAGGTCGTGAAGCGGCTAGCACTACCAACCATACCACACCTGCAACCATATAGCATCGAGTGGCTTCACCAAGGATGAGATCTTCGATTTCGCCAGCAATGTCACCTTCCCTACAGCATCAAGCCCTTCACCGACGAGGTATTGTGTGATGTTGCACCTCTGGATGTTTGTGATGTATTATTAGGCCAGCCATACTTGTGGAGGCGACATGCTGTGTATGAGTCAAGGCCTCCTCTTTTATTATTTCCTTGTGTAATTCATTAGACAGGATACAGGAGGTAACCCCACCTACCGCGACCTCTTTCATCACTGCTAAGAAATGCAACAAGCTCATCTCCTAGACTAGGAAATTCATTTTCTATCTGGTTCGCTCCCAAAGCAAGGGGAAGATCGTCGCCACATCCATGACCCCCGTGAAGGGTTCCTCCACGTAGTAGCAACAACAGATGGACACTATCATGAAAGCAAACAGGAACATATTCTCCTCACCCACAGGGACACCGTTGCATTGTCAGGTCAAGGCTCAAGCACTCATTCAATCTGTCTCCTAGAGCATCTCTACCCAACGGGTCGATATATCACCACTCCATTTTGAAAAATGACAAGTACAAGAAGCGACATGGTCCTTACACAAGTACCAAGGCTATGGGGAATAACACTTTGGAGCATAGCATTCCCCAATTCCTTTGCTTGCACCAAGTGTTCAATGTGGACCGCCCTCTACCATGCTTCCCACCATTACTGGACACATCAGAGATTGCAGAATAGCTCACTAGGGACCAAGTTTAGCAGATGGAGGAACTCAACGCAATGGGGACCATTGCTTCCTAAGGGGGGAGGAATGATCCAGGTGGATGTTGGTGGCCACCCACCTATCCCACTTGGACCCCCACAACTGTCTCATTCAGTTTTTTAGTTTGCTTAATTATAGCACATTTTACTATTTTTAGTAGTTTTTCGGGTCCTGAACTTACAGAGCTATTTTGAGGCCCTAAACGATGATTTTTGGGAAAACTTGGAGCAACATGGATCCATGGATCGATGTTGCTCTTCCCAAAGTTGTAGTTCTCGGATAGATCTTTCTAACGAGATATTGTGCGCATCAAACGAAGATCATATGCCAAAGTTACAACCCCGGGAAGTTGATGTACCAATTTACCCAAACGAGGCCCACAGTTGGCATTTCATCTTCTAGGGTTAGGTTTTTGGATGTTTAGGGCTTTCCATTGTTTCTCAACAATACATAGGCCTTCGAGCCTCATTGTAACACAGTTCAGAGGCATGTAGCCACCACATCTCTTCTCAGAGATAAGCTACCATCGCCCTAGCTGGTTTATTTCCATTTCTAGTTGTAAGCATATTTCAGTATTTCACAGTAATGAAATGAAGTATTATTTCCGTTGCATATCTGTATTTATTGTTATCTCTGTAGTTTGTTGTGTCCCTGTTTAAATCTGTATCACCTTCTCTCATAGAAGGTGTCACTATTGCTCTTCATTACACCCAAGCAAAATCTCCAAGTCACATCATGATGACTAACACACCATGGTCTTCAATAGTCTTTACACAACTTCAATGTATCTTCAATGAACTGTACTAAGCTCTGCACACACACAACTCTCTGTTTCAATCCTCTGTTCTAACTGTTGCGGTAATTGCTTCAGGAGAGTGACTGTGCAGCCTCAGGTTGTGCGTACAATTATAAAAACAACCCTGTCTTATGCAGTCTCTTTAACAGATCATGGGCTGTGCTTCTACATATTCATTATAGGTCCGAACTTTCAATAATTAACACAGTCAACATAATGCTTTTACCTTCGGCTTTCGCTGGACCTTCGGCTTTCTTCCTTCTCGCACGATCTTTGACTTTCTTCCTTCTCGCTCGATCTTCGGCTTCCTCTGTTCCTTCAAGTTCACGAGTTGTCAACTGTTACTTTTTCTCTCTTTAATAGATGCCCGAATCACTTACCTCAAGTGAAGCATTCCAACTTATATATATATATATATATATATATGAGTTTTTCCAATAAACAAAACGACCCATTCATTGGTGGAGGGGCCGACTTGTGCATGAGATGATATATTAAAATATATCGAAGGGCCTTTTGTTAATATTCAATCAATTATATCTTAGCCTTTTTACAAAAATCGCATTATAGGAGAGGTTTTACCCACAGGATGATCCCACATGCCACATCACTACCTCAATCGCAATTGCAACTTTCGAAGGTCTTTTACAAGTCATGCCCATAACATAGCCAATGGCCAATTGCCCCTACTGGATGCGATATTATATTAAACCGTTTTGATAAACCCATTGGGTCCACCACTTTATCGCAATCGTAATTTTATAAGACTCCCGCAATGGCAACTTTATGAAAATCCACATTAATAGAGGTCCCCACACGCCACGTCATGGCTTTAATCCCACAATCGCAACATCACGAGAATCCCACAATCGCAACATTCAATATCATCGATATTCACATATCACCCCGTAGCAAATGCGATATTTAATTAAGTCATGCTATAATGATGCAGCGGGTCCGCAATGTTATTGTAATCAGCGGTTTTGGATATACATTCCTTATGACTTGCGATATGAACGTTCCAATAGGTGGATGTGATATTTCATTAAGGTGAACTGTAATAGTCTGGTGGGTCCGCAATGCACATATCGCAATCGGGGATTTTGAGCAGTGGCAAGGCTTTTAAAGTTCACGATGCAGTGGATGTGATATATTCCAAACAACAGTTAATAAATCTGTCGAGTCCATAGTTTCAAATCGCAATCACAAGTTTCAACGTGACAAGGCTTTAAAACTTGTGGTATGGCGAATGCAATATTTCTTTAGGGCGTGTTGTAATGGGACCATTGGGTCCACAACTCATATCGAAATCGAGGATATCAATGTGACACATAATACAGCTGTCGATAAAGTGTCGATATAATTTCTCCGATAAAGCACCGATATCTTAACTCCTCCTGATAAACTGCTTCTCTTCTCTTGCTAGCTTTCCATGACTTCTTCCTCTTACTCTTTGGCTTTCCTCGGCTTCCGATAGCTTTCCTCCTTTGGCTTATCTCCCTGTGACCTCCGATAACTCTTCCAATAGCTCTTATTTGACTGGCTTTCCTTCTTGGGTTTACTGCTTCTATTCTGTCTGTATATATATATATTCAATTCACTTGGCTCCTTCATCTCATCATATCATCATATATCAAACTTTCATCACTATGAGCATTATGATCAATGGGCATCAATGGGCAATCATGTATCAAAGAATTTTCCATCACAAACACTGCCGTATTGACATCATTAACAACTTAGATTAACAATCTCCCCCTTTGTCATTGATGGTGTTGCATTCACAGCTCACTCAATGTCTTGATGAGGATTAGAGGTCTAGGATGCAGGATAGCAGGGAAGAAAAGGCCATTTTTTGAGTCATGGAAGTCACCTGAGCTTGATGGAACCTTCCCCATTGCAAGGTGCTCAAAAAGTGCTTTCTAGTGGTATAAAGAAATCCAGAAAAGGGTCCCTGGATCAAAAGTTACACTCAGCTGAACTATCCCTTTGAAAAAAGCCCTGAAAGCATGAAAAGGGTAAAAATGGCTTAGTGTTCAAATAAAATCGCAATCAGGCATGGAGTAATTATCGCATCACATGAAGACAAAGATATTGGTCGATCAATGGGCCCGGGGAACATAGACATCGGCATCGGCGGGTCGCAGTGCATGTCCATATCGCAATCGGCAAAGGCGAAGGCCGATTGCAATATATATAGACCAAACTTGCCTGGGGAGGCGGGTTTCAGAAATACAAAGAAAAGCACTACAAAAAACGCCCAGATTGCTCCTTCTCTCTACTCCACATGGCGCTCCATTAGCGATATCGCAATCTCGGCCATTAGCGGAACAAAGGGCTTTGGTTTAAGACTTTTCGGCAGTACCAGGGGCCGGTTGTGATTTTGCGATATCGCATATCGCAATCAACGATCGCAAAATACAAAATATTAAAAGAGGCGAGACAACAAAGAAGCGTTGATTGCGATGTGAGGGCCCAAATGCGATCAATTATAAACTGCAACCTATAAAAATTTCAGGTTCAGAAAATCGGCTGATAGCAGGATTTATTGCGATATAAAGAAAATCCCTTCGCACGTTTATTTGAAAGCTCAAGCACTTTATAGATGGCTCCTTGGTCTCCGCCTGTGGTCCTATGCAGAAATTCATAAAAGGGGCTATGAAAGGGGGGCCTAAGAAATCCTCACCAATCCGCCTGTTTTAAAAGAATTAATCCCGCACCATAATGCGCTGATAAACATTGAACCGAGCTTTGACGGATTGAAAGGTCGGCATATGGGTAGTTTAATGGAGGTATTGGGGGCACTCAAAAAAGGACTCGGCCTACAGCACGCCTCCATAAGTCGGTGTCATACACATTCAAAGTAGAGTTGACAGAAGCTGGCCAATGCAGTAGTAAACTGCCTCAACAACAGAGAGAAGCATGACAACTGCAGGGTCGTGGCTCCACCCAAGGCTTCCACTAAAGTAGCAAGGAACACCTCCTCCTTCTCACTAGGATCCTTCTCTCTGCTCATTTACTCCAAAATTTCTAGATCGTGTTTAAGAGTTCGAAGTGCTAACAAAGCTTGGGAGGACACCCTTCCTCGGCTGAGAGGGAAATCTGATCTGACAACAGATGCCCTCGGCCCATGAATTCTCCTGTATTAATCATTAATGTCTTGGTCATCCCCTTCTTATAAATAGGGGGTCCTGATATTGTAAAAGGCTTCGAAAATCCGGAGAGAAAAGTGTCAATTTTGTACTTCCTGTGATAGCTTATAGATCATCATAATATCACCAGATTGGTGGTGATTCCTCCTTCTGAACTTTGCAGCTTGTTTGTCCTGTAAAATTACTTGTCTATTTGTTCTTCAGTCCTATTATTCATGCATCAATAAGCACTGTAATATCTTTAAATTCTCCTGCAGATTCATTTGTATTTCTTTAAATGCACATGCCTATGTGAGGGTTCGAAATTACATTTGCAGCATTGTAAAATGTGAAGTCATCTTTCTTTCATTGTCCATTCAACACTCCTTTTTAACTCAGAAAGTAGATCAGCTTTATGCTTCCAGACTCATGTTATGTGTATGAATTTCTTGGTGTTGTAAGCTCTGTAATTCTGAGTTGCTTTCCTCACTTTGTCTGTTATCATTTACTTTAAAACAATTTGACTAAACTGTGAAGTTCTGAAGGGCAAGGCCTCCACTGTCTTGTTTTATTTCTGAAATCTATTTCTGTGTATCAAGGCTCATATCATTGGCTTACATCTTTGTGAAGAAGAACCACTCTCTCGTGTTCATGTTTGAAACAATAGGTGATGTCTCTTGTTATTCAAAAAGTCATTTGAGGCACACTAATCTGGATGACCCTAGGCACTGGTCTTGTCAGCAATCTGAGGTTATCTCTAGGGGGATTTCTTTGTACTATGTTGCATTTGTGCTACATATGCAGGTTTTAGCCACAACATCTTCTGGTGTCGTTGTCGAGGAACTTATTGAATGAATTTCCCCTGGGATATGACAAGCTAAACACTCTCTAGACAGGTGAACAGAGATGTTTTTATTGCACTCACTTGACCTTGGCGACTCCACTTCAATCTACTCATTATTCATCATCCTCGCATCGAGAAGGCCTCACACTTAGTTGGACACCTCTCAGAAGAAGGCTCCATTTGTATCTGACCCTGAAAAGCTGATTTCTAAGAAAAATTGAAAAGAGAAAACCCCACCTGCCTCTGCTACAATCTCACCAGCCTTTGTAACTGCCCCTTCCATTTCTCAGTCTACTGTTGTTCATCGCTCAAGGTTGGCTCCCAGGATCTTGACATACCCAATTTCTTGCCCATCTACTCAAAACTCTGTGGCCTTGATCAAAGTCCCTCAAGCAAATCCCCATCCTCCTCCCTTATTTCAGATGGGTGTTCTAGGCTTTTTGTTGAATAAGTTTGCTCCTGTTGACTTACCACAGCCATTGAATCCTTTGGCACAAGACTATTTAAAGTTGTTACTAAGGTTCAATGGAGAATGTGAGAATCCTGCTCAAAACCACCTTGAAGCTTTTTGTGCCTTTGTTGAGAATTTCAACGTTGAACAGTTGGATGTAGTACTCTGACTTTTAGTACAGTATCTTGATGGAGAGGCCAAAAATTGGTTTGAAACCTTACCAAATGCTTCCATCACTACTTGGGAAGAGCTTGAAACCTCTTTTACACAAAACTGGGGTGAGAAAAGGGACCACGAATACCTCCTTACAAAGTTCAATGCTATCAGAAAGAGGCCTAAAGAAGACATATCTGAATTCAATAAGAGATTTAACAAGCAATACAATAACCTGCCTGCTGAAATAAAGACCCCTCCAGCCGCTGGTCATGTGACTTACTTAGGAGCTCTCGAGCCTGACTTTGGATTTGTTTTAAGAGAAAGGAAGTCCCTTACTTTGGATCGGCTTCAAGTCGATGTTCTCGAAGTGGAAGCCAATTTTGCCACAGCTGGAAAGATGGAAGTAAAGCAGGAAATCACTATGAGAAGAAGAGGTAAAGAAGAAGCTTCTCCCTCAGGACAAGAAAGAAAAGTATCAGGTTCCATGCTGGAAGAAATGGATAAACTCATCAGAATTTTGTCACAAAAGGTTGGAAAACTAGAAATCGAGAACATAAATCTCTCCAAGCAAAACCCTCAAGGAAATAATCGGGGGTATAACCCACAGTATAGGAGGCCTCCTTTACAGATGTTGCAAAGGGAGAGAAAAGAACATCCAGATCAAATCCCGCATCCCCTATATCTAGAAGAGGATCTAGATGAACAATGGTCAGATACACAAGATATACAAGGGAACTTATATTCTGCTTTCCCTGAGGAGGAACAAGAAGATATGGCTCACTAAGAGGCCAACCATAATGAAGAAACAAAAATAGAGGAGGAAGACATGGATTATTATTACAAAACGTTTGCTGACTTTATGCAAGCACAATTGCATCACAAGTATGATCTAAGGTCTTCCAGAAAGAGGTCCAGGGAACCAGAACAACAAGAAGCAAATGTTCCCCAAATTATTCCCCCATTGCCAGACAAAGGAAAGGGTAAATTGAACCCTGACCATGCCAGGATAAAAGTCCCTTTGAACAAGGAAAGAAATAGAGAAGAGGGACATGCAGCAAAGGAGGCACCTGTTTTGCATAAAAGTGTTGATGGTAATCAAGTTGAAGCAGAATCAAGGGGTATGGAGAAGACCCCATCTACATTTAATCTTCAAAGGGAGCTTGAAAAGGTGAATATTCTTGTCCCACTCACTGAGCTTCTCAGACAGCCTACCTATAAAGCTCAGGTATCTCAATTCATGCATCCATTAGTCTCCTCACCCACTCATGATTCTCTAAAACTTCAGGAGGAGAGGCCAATGGTAGTTTTTGGGCCACATGTGGAAGAGCTTGATCCTTCTACTGCGCCCTTTTGTGTGACCCTTGGGGTCCATGATCTTCTTCTGTAGAATTGCATGTTGGATTTTGGAGCCTCTCATAATCTCATGCCATTGGAAGTGATGGAATAGCTTGGGTTACAGATCACTAGGCCCTACAAGGATTTGTACTTTTTTGACTCCAAGAGGATCAAACGCTTGGGAATGATCAAAGATTTGGTGGTGAACTTGGCCCAAATTCCAAAAAAAAGTGTGGTAATGGATATAGTAGTGGTTGATATACCTCCTCGTTTTGGCATGCTACTATCAAGATCTTGGGGTTCTAAGGTGGGGGGCTCAATTAAGTTGGACCTGACTTATGCCACCATTCCAACCTTTGGAGGAGAACAAAGAAGGCTATATAGAGAATCCAGATTTGTGAAAATTGTCACCTCAGCTAAAGGCTCAAGGAACTCTCCAGTATATGGAAAAGAAAGTGATCTATCTTGCTTATTTTTAGAAGAAGATGAGGCTGTTACAGAGGAAATGTCAGTTCACTTAACCTAGCAGTTAGAACAACAACCTACAGGTGATAGCAAAGTCTGGAAATTGTATTTCGATGGAGCAAATTCGAAAGAAGGAAATGGGGTAGGAGTATTGTTGGTATCTCCTGAAGGTTGTATGATACCTCTTTCATTTAAACTGGAATTCGAGGCAACCAACAATGTAGCAGAATACGAAGCACTGCTCCTTGGGTTGCAGACTGCAAAAAATCTAAAAATCGATTGTCTGACAGTTTATGGAGATTCTGAGTTGATAGTAAAGAAGATTAAGGACCGATGCTAGGCTAAACACCCCAGGCTGAGGACATATCAAAATGAAGTATGGGACCTGATTGATAGCTCCTTCCTGGCCTTTAACATTCAGTTTCTACCCAAAGAAGAAAACAGGATGGTGGACTCTCTAGTTGTAGCTGCCAGTACCTTCAGGCCTCCCCAAAATCCTCTCCTCAGGTATGAAGTTGAGGTTAGGTGTAGACCCTCTATACCTAATAATATCAAGCACTAGAAAGTATTTGAAGATGGCAAACAGGTGAAACAATTCCTAGCTCATTGGAGAGTTTTCCAACTCCACCATTGATCAAGAAGAAGAAGAGGAAGAAGAACAAGCAAGTCAAGAAGCCACACCATGCAAAGATGCAATGGTTGGACACAAATTCTAACAGCTGAAAGGGAACACTATTCCCTGTGGACTAGTCCCACTAGAAAGGCTCTTTACTAAGGATGACATAGTTACTAAACAAATGGTTTCTGAAACTGATGATCAAGTGCAGGATTATAACATTGGTTCAGAAGAGGAGCCCCAAATGATTAAGTTGTCAAAGGGAATCCCATTGCAGTACCAGCAAAGGTATTTAGATCTCTTTAAAGCTTATAAAGATGTTTTTTCTTGGTCGTATGATGATTTGAAAGTTTTTGATACTAACATCATACAACATAAGATTCCTTTGAAAAGTGGGATGAAGCCCTATAAGCAGAAGCTCAGACAAATAAATCCTCTTACTCCCCTCCATTGAAAGGGAAATAAGAAATTTCCTACGGGCAAAGATTATTATCCCTTTAAGATATTCACAGTGGGTAGAAAATCTGGTCCCTGTTCAAAAGAAGAATGGGGAGATACGGCTGTGTGTGGATTTCTGCAACTTGAACAAGGCATCTTTAAAAGACAATTACCCCCTGCCCAAGATGGACAACATACTGCAGAAAGTGGTTGGTTCCGCTCGAATGTCAATGATGGACAGGTTCTCCAGGTATAATCAAGTTGCAGTCCACCCTGAAGATCATGAAAATATGGCTTTTACTACCCCGTGGGGAACATCTATGTATGCCTGCATGCCATTTGGATTGATAAATGCAGGGGCCACGTTCCAAAGAGCCATGGAGATTGCTTTTGTAGGGGATAAGGACAAATTCGTGGTGGTATACCTTGACGATATTACAGTCTTCTTGAAAAATGAAGAGGATCACCTTTTACATTTAAAACTGACTTTCGAGAAGTGCAGAAGGTACAGTCTCTCTCTAAATCCCAAGAAATCTCAATTTGTGCTAAGTGAAGGAAGGCTACTGGGACATATCATATCATGTGAGGGCGTGAAGATAGACCCGAAAAGAGTTGAAGCCATCAGCCGCATTCCACTTCCCAGAAATAAAAAGGAAGTCCAAGATTTCTTAGGAAGAATAAATTTCTTGAGAAGATTCATCCCAAATTACGTAGAGATAGTCAAAGGCATCACAGATATGCTCAGGAAGGACAATGAGGTAAAGTGGAATCTTGTTCCCCGTGATTCTTTCAACAGGATTAAGGAAGCTCTGGCCAAAGCCCTAGTGTTAGCTAGCCCAGATTATTCAGCTCCTTTTTTCATTTTCTCTTTCGCCTCTCCACTCACAATTGCAGCAGTACTATTACAGAAAAACAAAGCAGGTCATGAACAACCTATTTCCTTTTTCAGCCAAGTACTGAGGGATGCCGAATTGAAATATAATATACTGGAGAAGCAAGCTTATGCTCTGGTTAAAGCTTTAAAGGCTTTTCACACTTATGTACTACAGTCCAAGGTTACAACATTTGTTCCCACGGCAGTAAGGAAAGATATTCTGGTGCAGGGGCACAGTGACGGGAAGAGGGGCAGATGGATAACAAAAATATAGGAGTATGAGCTAGAAATAAAGCCCACCAAGCTCATTAAGGGACAAGGTCTGGCTCAAATCCTATCTGAAGCTAACTTCCAAGCACTTGGGATAATTTAATCATGGAAAACAGTGGATCTGAAGAGCACCAGAGCAGCATCAGAACATCTCAATAGAAAATTTATGACAAGTATGAGGGGTCTCAATGGTATAAAAATGTTGTCCACTACCTCCTGTTTTTAAGATGCCCATTGGGGCTGGATTCCTCCAAATATAGAAGCTTGAGATTACATGCTTATAAATACATCATATCAAATGGATTACTATATTGGAAGGACCTAGTGGGTGTATTTCTGTTGTGTTTAGTACAAACAGAGACCGATAGGGTGATGGAAGAATTTCATGAAGGAGCTTGTGGGGGGCACTATAGTTGGAAAACCACCGCACACAAAATCGTTAAGGCTAGATTTTACTGGCCTACACCATTCAAGGATGTTTATAACAGAGTCAGGAGCTGCCAGAAATGCAAGATGTTCGCTAAAAGATAGAATTTTTCTCCTCTCCCCTTGATTCCTGTGCAAGTGGAAGAGCCCTTCAGACAGTGGGGCTTGGATTTTATAGGAGAGATCAACCCACCATCTAGTGGCCAACACAGGTGGATATTGACAGCCACTGATTACTTCACCAAGTGGGTTGAGGCCATTCCAGCTAGGAATGTTACATATGTAGTGGTTATGAAATTCATGGAAGAGAACATATTGTCCCGCTTTGGCTGCCCTTCCAAAATCATCACTGATAATGCCCAAGTCTTTAAGTCTGCCAAGTTCACTGCTTTCTACAACAAATACAGAATCATTATCAGGCATTCCACCACATATTACCCTTAGGGTAATGGCTTGACTGAATCATCCAATAAGACAGTAGTGAGAATATTGAAGAAAATTATTGTTGAAAACAAAAGGAACTGGGATTCTCGGATGAAATTTGCTTTATGGGCCAACATGGTAACACCCAAGAGATCCACTGGGGTATCACCTTTTGAGTTGGTGTATGGTAAGGTTGATGTTTTCCCTATACAATTAGCAATGCCTATAGCAAATCTGCTACAAGAAGCTGAGGAGGAGCCAAGTGCACTTACAAGGAGAATAAATCAGCTGGTGGAACTTCAGGAGAGCAGAGAGCAGGTGGAAGCCAGATTGTCTAATTATCAGCAAAAGATGAAGTTGTTGTTTGATAAGAAAGCTAAGGATAGACCTCTGCAGCTAGGAGATTTAGTTCTTAGGTGGGATGTCAGGCAGGAAGACAAGGGCAAGCATGGGAAATTCGATCCATTATGGTTTGGTCCCTTCCGAATTGCAGAAGAAAAAGGGAACAATACCTTTCTGTTGGAAAATTTAGATGGTGAATTGTTGGAACTACTGGTAAATGGTCAGTCCCTTAAGTTTTATTTTCAAACTTAAAATTGTCGGCTCCACACTCATTGTAAATATCCGGTGTGTTTACTGCAAACTATTGAGTTAAGTTTTTCTTTAAATTTGTAAAGAATTTTTGGCTTTTTGGAAGTATCTTTTCTTCTAGAAATGACTTCATGCCCAGAGGAGTAGTTCGCAATGTGCAGGTTCTTAGCACCTTGCTGGCAAGGAACTGTCCCCAGATGGAGCCAATGTTGTATTTAGAGCTCACTAAATGTCTTGATGAGGGTCAGAGGTCCGGGATGCAGGATAGCAAGGAAGAAAATGCCATTTTCTGAGTCATGTAAGTCACCTGAGCTTAATGGAACCTTCCCCATTGCAAGGTGCTTGGAAAGAGCTTTCTAGTGGTATCAAGAAATCCCAAAAAGGGTCCCTAGATCAAAAGTTACACTTAGTTGAACTATCCCTTTGAAAAAAGCCCCAAAAGCATGAAAAGGGTAAAAATGGCTACGTGTTCAAATAAAATCGCAATCGAGCTTGGTGGAATTATCGCATCACATGAAGACAAAGATATCGGCCGATCGGCGGGCCTGGGGAACATATACATCGGCATCAGCGGGTCGCAGCGCACGTCCATGTCACAATCGAGGAAGGCGAAGGCCGATTGCGATATATATAGACCAAATTTGTCGAGGGAGGCGAGTTTCCGAAATACAAAGAAAAGAACTGCAAAACAAGCCCCGGGCCACTCCTTCTCTCTCCTCCACATGGCACTCCATCAGCGATATAATCTCGGCCATCGGCGGAACAAAGGGCTTTGGTTTAAGACTTATCAGCAGTACCAGGGACCGATTGCGATTTACGATATCGCATATCACAATCAGCAATCGCAAAATACAAAAGATTGAAAGAGGCAAAACAACAAAGAAGCGCTGATGTGAGGTCCCAGATGCAATAAATTATAAACTACAACCTATAAAAAATTTGGGTACGGAAAATCGGTCAATAGGAGGATTTATTGTGATATAAAGAAAGGCCCTTCGCGCGTTTATCAAGCACTTTATATATGGTTCGTTGGTCTTCACCTACAGTCCTGTGCAAATATTCATAAAAGGGGCTATCAAAGGGGGGCTTAAGACCTAAATAAGAAATCCTTGTCGATCCACCTGTTTTAATTGAATTAATCTCGCGCCATAATGCATTGATAAACATCAAACCGAGCTTTGACGGATTGAAAGGTCGACACCTAGGTAGTTTAATGGAGGTATGGGGGCACCCCGAAAAGGACTCGGCCTACAGCACGCCTCCATAAGTCAGTGCCATATGCATTCAAAGTAGAGTTGACAGAAGTCGGCCAATGCAGCAGTAAACCACCTCAACAACAGAGAGAAGCATGACAACAGTAGGGACGTGGCTCCACCCAAGGCTTCCACTAAAGCAGCAAGGGACACCTCCTCCTTCTCACTGGGATCCTTCTCTCTGCTCATTTACTCCAAAATTTCTAGATCATGTTTAAGAGGTCAAAGAGGTAGCAAAGCTTTGGATGACACCCCTCCTCGGCTGAGAGGGCAATCTGATCTGACAATATATGCCCTCGAATAGATGCCCTCGACCCATGAATGCTCTTGTATTAATCATTAATGTCTTGGTCATCCCCTTCTTATAAAAAGGGGGTCCTGATATTGTAAAAGGGTTTGAAAATCCGAAGAGAAAAGGGCCAATTTTGTAACTCCTGTGATAGCTTATAGAATATCAGAATATCACTAGATTGGTGGTGATTCCTCCTTCTGAACTTTGCAGCTTGTTTTTCCTGTAAAATTACTTGTTTGTTTGTTCCTCAGTCCTACTATTCATGCATCAATAAGCACTGTAATGTCTTTAAATTCTCCTGTAGATTCATTTGTATTTCTTTAAATGCACATTCCTGTGTGAGGGTTTGAAATTACATTTGCAGCATTGTATGATGCGAAGTCATCTTTCTTCCATTGTCTGTTCAACACTCCTTTTTAACTCAGAAAGTAGATCAGCGTTATGGTTCCAGGCTCATGTTATGTGTATGAATTTCTTGGTGTTGTAAGCTCCGTAATTCTGAGTTGCTTTCCTCACTTTGTATATTATCATTTACTTTAAAACAATTTGATTAAACTGTGAAGTTCTGAAGGGCAAGGGTCTTGTTTTATTTTTGAAATCTATTTCTGTGTATCAAGGCTCATATCATTGGCTTACATCTTTGGGAAGAAGAACCACTCTCTCGTGTTCATGTTTGAAACAATAGGTAATGTCTCTTGTTATTCAAAATTTCATTTGAGGCACACTAATTTGGATTACCCTAGGCACTGGTCTTGTCAGCAATCCGAGGATGTCTCTAGGGGGCTTTCTCTGTACTATGCTACATTTGTGTTGCATATGCAGGTTTTAGCCAAAATAGATGGCAATATTTTTCTTCTCTCCCCCTTTGACATCAATGGAAAAGGAGTGCACAAGGACTCCCCTTCTCGAACTTCTCCCCCTGTCAAACTGCTCCTGTTCTTTATGAACAGTAGATCTTCATGTCTCAGAACTTCTTCATCATGGCTTCAACAGTGCTTAAAGAAACTCTGCTTCAATGCTTCAAAACAGACTCCAAATAGTCATACACCAAATGTCCAAGTCCAATTTTTTATGCCTCTACACCTGTTGTCTCCATAGTCAGAATTAAGAGGCCTTCACAGTCCGAATTAAGTGAAAATGCCACTGAACTTGTCATTCTCGCTATCTTTCTTCAAATCGGGATTCCTCTGTATCTCTATGCTTCTCCTTACGTTGTTGAGCTATATTTGACAACACAAAATTCTCCCCTTTTTTTCGATATCCAATCCATGACTGTCTCTTAAATTCTTTCTACAGGTTGACAATTTTTTGCAATGCTTCAATTATGTTAGATGCTATCAACTGCTCTTGCTTCAAGCTCCATTCCCAAATGTTTCATTTGTTTGAAGGTTGCCTTTATTACTGTCCTTGATTTACCTGTTCTCACATCATATCCCTGAGTTGAGACATTCAACTTTTGTAATACCAGCAACATAGTTATTTTCCCTATTTCTCTAGCATTAGATGGCCATTTCTGCTGCTCCAATTCTTGCTTAGTGATCAAGTGGAAAAACGTTTTCAACAACAATCCAATGGATAGATAGGAGATCATGTTCTTTCAAAGGAGTGTTCCTGAGAAATGATCTATCAATTGTTAATATAGCTCATTAAGGATTTCATAAGGATCCTTTCACGGATAGCTTCTACAATAATGATCAAGAATAACAAGCTCCCCCTAACTGTATGCATGGTCTCTTTTTGGCAGAATCGGAGAATCCCATCATCAAACACTCGAAATATCAAGGATATCTTCATCAATTCAACAACATATGTTGTTGGCTGGAGAGTTCAGGAGATTTTTAGATTGTATTTGCTTTCTTCTCCATACTTGTATAACTTTATTCTCTGGCATGGTTCTAGCATGTGTAGGAACCCAAGTTAAGTTACAATCACGTTCCATATGACCAATGTTGTGACACTTGAAGCATTCTATGTTGTTCATGAATAAGAATTCATGATTTCTTCCTGCAAAATTCCTTCTCGGAGATTGTCGGGGACCATAATGTCTATCTTTTTGATAAGCCCTACAATCTTTTGCCATGTGTCCAAATTTTGTACAAGAATAACAATAACCAAGAAATATACTTTGGTACCTAGGAGAAGAAGGTTTCCTTGATGTACTTCTGAAGTCTTTCTGCCCTGAAATCCTTTGATTATAACCATTGTTTCTTGCATCCTTGACATCATCTAATTTCTTCTTAGAACAGGACTTCCTTCATTGTTTCCTTGACTCTTATCCTTGCCTTTGCGGGAACTGGGAGTATAAATATTTCTTTCTAGCTTTCTCACATCTTTGTTGTTTGAAGCATTATCATTCTTGCTTGAGGATTCTCCTTCATAGCCAAGACCTAATTTATCAAATGGGGATCTTTGATGGCTGAGCATGTCATCCAAGGCTTGAGAGCTCTTCAAAAATTTGTCCATCCCTTCAGCCTTTTACCTGAGGGAGACAATCTCTTCTTCCAATCTTTCGCAATCATTATTTTTCTTACCAAGTTGTTTCTCAAGCTCTTCCTTGATACATATTTCTTCATTTGCTTCTATTTTAAGGGACATGATATATGATTTCATTTTGAAGATTTCTTCATCTTCCTTGGCTAGACTGCTCTCCATTTCTTCCATGATCCTTGTAGCTTGACATGTTTCGGCCTTGAGAAGGTTGAGGTCGGATTTAGTTCGAATATTTCTTCATCCTTTGCTTTTAGTTGGCATATCATGGTGTTTTTCTCCCTTTCTACTTCATCAAACTGTCCTTTTATGATTACCAATGCTTCCATCGTCTTCTTAGTTCCTTGTGCTTGTTTCCTTGCTTCTTCTAGTTGTGATTTAAGGGAGGAGATCTCTTCCTTGTATTGACCAATCTCTACTTCAAGTTTGTTCAAGATCTTGTGTCTTTGTTCAAGGTGTCTTGACAAGTTATCTTCTTGTTTCTTTGCCTTATTCAATTGATTTGTCATGGATATGACTTCTTCGTGATACTTTCTTTTGTTTTGATGAAATTCCTTCTTAAGCTTGACAATCTCTTCAGCTCTTTCTTGCACTTGAAGCTTGACAAGGTCAACTTCCTTCCTTGTTTGGTCTTGGTCACCAGCTAGTGATTTCTTCTTAAGTTCTTTGTTTTCCTTTTTCAAACTGATAATTTCTTCCATGGTAGCCATAAGTTTAGTGAGGAGATATTCTTCGAAATATTTTTCATTCTCTTTATCTTCTAGATCTTCTTTGTCCTTGATGTCATCATTCTCATTTTCAGTTTCCATGATGGGTTCTAGATTTCCTTCTTGCTTTCCATCATCTTCTTGACTAGTGGTCATGGTCAATGCTCCTCTTGAGTGAAGATCATGAAGTTTGTCCCATATACCCTTTGCTGATGAACACTTTTCTAAATTGTTCTTTATAGAATCTGGTAGCCCATTCAGGAAGGTCTTCCTTGCTTTTGTATTGTACTCCTTGGATTCTCCATCCATCATGCTATCAACAATCACTGATTTCCAGACTTCAATGCCTTGAGTCTTAAAGAAATTCCTCATTATTGCTTCCCATATATCAAATTTTCCATTGAACCATGGAGCCTTTACAAATTGATTGATTTCAACTTCGATGGTTGAGGGAGACACATCTTTATGAGGATTGGAGACTTTCTTCCCTGACTTTGCCATTTGTGTTCTAATTGATCAACCTTCAAGATGTTAGGCTTTGAGTGAAGGTGCTGGCTCTGAAACCCATTGTTGGAAATACTGAGAGCGGGGGTGAACCTGTATTTCTTTTCAATTGTTACTTTTACCAGTTAAAACAATTATATTTAGAACACAAAATGAGAAATAGGAATAAATTCTTTTATTAATATAATCTTTACAATAAATCAGGTACAATATATATAGGGCTCCAACCGTTGATGAACACACCGATCTTCAATCTCCCAGGCTCCAACTATTTCCAAGCACCAACTTGGTCTTTTGTGAGGCTCCAACCTCTAGGGCACCAACCTTTGTTTACAGGCTCCAACCCTTATCTAGTACAAGCTCTGACCTGGTTTCTTGAGGACACCGATCCTCTAGGGCTCCAACCCTATCCTTCAAGGTACCTACCTTGTTTGTTCGAGGCTCCAACCTTCAGGGTACCAACCCTCTGGGCTCCAACCCACTGCTATATTTTGTCTAGATATGTTTGATAGTAATTCTCTGCTTCCAAAATCTTCTTCACTGAATTTTGTCACTCTACAATTTCACTGTAGTCTCCATGCTACATAATCAATGACAACCTTGTCTCATAGAAGGTATCATCATTGCTCTTCATTACACCTAAGAAAAATCTCCAAGTCACATCGTGATGACTAACACACCATGGTCTTCAATAGTCTTTACACAACTTCAATGTATCTTCAATGAATTGTACTGAGCTCAGCACACATACAACTCAATGTTTCAACCCTCTGTTCTAACTATCCCGTTAACTGCTTCAAGAGAGTGACTATCACGGCTTCAGGTTGTGCGTACAATTATAAAGCAACCCTGTCTTATGCAGTCACTTTAACAAATCGCGAGTTGTGCTTCTACGAATTCATTATAGGTCCGAACTTTCAATAATTAACCCAGTCAACAAAATGCTTTTACCTTCGGCTCCCACTGGACCTTCGGCTTCTTCTTGTTGGACCTTTGGATTTCTTCCTTCTCGCTTGATCTTCGGCTTCCTCTATTCCTTCAAGTTCACGAGTTGTCAACTGTTACTTCTTCTCTTTGTAATAGATGCCCGAATCACTTACCTCAAGTGAAATGTTCCAACTTATATATATATATATATATATGAGTTTTGCCAATAAACGAAACGACCCATTCATTGGTGGAGGGGCCGAATTGTGCATGAGATGATATATTAAAATATATCGGAGAGCCTTTTCTTAATATTCAATCAATTATAACTTAGCCTTTTTACAGAAATCACATTATAAGAGAGGTTTTACCCACAGGATGGTCCCACATGCCACATCACTACCTCAATCGCAATTGCAACTTTCGGAGGTCTTTTACAAGTCGTGCCCATAACATAGCCGATGGTCGATTGCCCCTACTGGATGTGATATTATATTAAACTGTTTTGATAAACCCATTGGGTCCACCACTTTATCGCAATCGTAATTTTATAAGACTCCCGCAATTGCAACTTTATGAAAATCCACATTAATAGAGGTCCCCACACGCCAAGTCATGGCTTTAATCCCACAATCGCAACTTCACGAGAATCCCACAATCGCAACATTCAATATCACCGATATTCACATATCACCCCATAGCAAATGCGATATTTAATTAAGTCATGCTATAATGATGCAGCGGGTCCGCAATGTTATCGCAATCGGCAGTTTTGGATATACATTCCTTATGACTTGCGATATGAACGTTCCAATAGGTGGACGCGATATTTCATTAAGGTGAATTGTAATAGTCCGGTGGGTCCGCAATGCACATATCGCAATCGGGGATTTTGAGCAGTGGCAAGGCTTTTAAAGTTCGCAACGCAGCAAATGAGATATATTCCAAACAATAGTTAATAAATTTGTTAGGTCCACTGTTTCAAATCGCAATCGCAGGTTTTCAACGTGACAAGGCTTTAAAACTTACAGTATGGCAGATGTGATATTTATTTAGGGCGTGTTGTAATGGGACCATTGGGTTCGCAACTCATATCGCAATTGAGGATATCAATGTGACACATAATAAAGTTGCCGATAAAGTGCCGATATAATTTCTTCGATAAAGCGTCGATATCTTAACTCCTCATCATAAACTGCTTCTCTTCTCTTGCTGGCTTTCCATGACTTCTTCCTCTTACTCTTTGGCTTTCCTCCGCTTCCGATAGCTTTCCTCCTTTGGCTTATTTCTTTGTGACCTACGATAACTCTTCTGATAGCCCTTCTTTGACTAGCTTTCCTTCTTGGGTTTACTACTTTTATTCTGTCTGTATATATATATATATATATATATATATATATATATATATATATATATATATATATATATATATATATATATATAGATATATATATATATATATAGATATATTCAGTTCACTTGGCTCCTCCATCTCATCATATCATCATATATCAAACTTTCATCATTATGATCAATGGGCATCAATGGGAAATCATGTATCAAAGAATTTTCGATCACAAACACTGCCATATTGACATCAATGACAACTTAGATTAATAGATTCCTAGTTCAGTACCGAGTTTAAAAATTGCATATTGCATGAGCATGCTAGATTGGTGGAGTTAAAATTACAGCTAAAAGAAATCTTGGATAAGGGATATATCATACCTAGCATGTCACCCTGGGGAGCCCCAACATTGTTTGTGAAGAAAAAGGATGGCATGTTGCGGCTATGTATTGACTACCAATAGTTACATAAAGCCACTGTGAAGATAAATACCTGCTACCCAAAATTGATGATTTATTTGATCAATTGAGATGGGTTGCAGTGGTTTCCATAATATATCTAAGATCTTGTTATCATCAAGTTAGAATTAAAGATGAGGATATCCACAAGACAACATTCAGGACGAGATACGGGCATTATGAGTTTGTGGTGTTGCTATTTGGGCTCAAAAATGCCCCAACCACATTCATGTGCTTAATGAAAAATTTCCTCAACAAGTGTTTAGACAAATTTGTGTTGGTATTCATGGATGATATCCTGGTTTTACTCAAACCCAGAGAAGAACATGAGGACCACTTGAAGGTAGTATTATAGCTACTAAGGGAACATAATTTGCATGCCAAACTTAGCAAATGTAGCAAATGTGACTTCTTCCAATCACAAGTTCAATATTTGGGGAACATTAACTCAGAGGAAGGGGTGGTTGTGGATCCCGAGAAGATCAAGGCCACAATGGAATAGCATACTCACTAAAATGTCACAGAGGTTAGATCCTTTATGGGATTTGTCAGATATCATTAATGATTCGTTCTAGACTTTTCAAAGATCAAGCATCCAATCACAACTTTACAAAGGAAAGGAATCAAATTCCAGAGTACATCAAAGTGTGCATCTAGTTTTGAGTAGCTTAAGAAATTTCTCACACATGCACCCATTCTAAAAATAACAAACCTAGAGAAGAATTTCCTAGTATGTTTGCAAGGAAGGACTAGGTGGAGTTTTGATGCAATAAGGTCATGTACTTTTTTATGAATCGAGGAAATTAAATGAGGATTAGAATAACTGGGTTACTCATGACTTGGAGCTAGCAACAATAGTGCATGCATTAAAAATATGGAGACACTATCTGCTTGGGAGGAGATTTGTGTTGATTAGATCACAGAGGGTTGAGGTATTTTTTCGATCAACCCAAATTAATTGCTAGAAAATCAATATGGTTGGCTTTGATTAGTGAATTTGATTTCAAGATAAAACACATTAAAGGCAAGGAAAACAAGGTAGAAGATGTACTTAGTAGAATTCTACAAGTACCTTACTTGGAAGTCATGAGCACTTGTGAAATTGACACAAAACAAAGGGTAAAAGAAGCATTGCGACATGATGAACATTTCATCATGAGAAAAAAATGCTTAAAACAAGAACCAAAGGGAACCCTGAGAAAGAGTTACAAGCTCATTGATGATGGAATGCTAATGTTCAAAGATAGATGGTATGTGCCTTGTTTAATCAACTTGAGGAAGCTCATAATGGACAAGTTCCATAAAAGACCTTATTCATGTCATCTTGGATATGAGAAGATGATAACTATAAAGAAGATTTATTATTGGCCAAGAATGAAGAATAAATTTGTTGAATAAATTGCTAGGTGCCTGGAATGTCAAAATGTCAAAGTGGAATGTAGTCACCTAACAGGATTGCTACAACCAATCCCAATTCTTGAGTGGAAGTGGGAAGTCATATCTATATGTGAAAATTTCAACTATTGCAACAACTGGAAATTATTTTTCTAACCAGTTAACTGTTAAGCAGTTTATTTGCTATGAAAATAACAAATAAAATCACAACTGGAAATTTTCACCATAAAAATGTTGCGGAAAATAAACTAGAAACTGAAAAATAATATGCTCACACACAATAAAATTTTGACATGGTTATTTTTAGACAAATGTCCCCGGAAAAACCCAGTGCAGGAAAACCAGTGTAGCAGCTGAGGGTTTTTATTATTATGCAACAGTGAAATTTTCACTACAACTAGATTCCCAAAACTAACAATCCTCTACAAGATAAACAAGCCACAAAATTAGTGAGACAATTCTTGCCTCACCTGACACTAATCCAGCTCCAAATACTGGCACAAACTAGACTGCTTGAACCCCCTTTTGTCAGCCTTTTGTGCAGATGTTGTGCATACCCTCACATGCACTTCCTGGAAGCTGTTAGAGTCGATCTAGTAGCCCTCCATCAACGATCAAAGCTCTTTGCATTTGCATAAGTAGGTGTCTCATCAGTGTCATCTCATTGCATTCCATTAGGCATGCCATAACCCTGATGGAGGAGCTGGTGTCTTTATTCCCCTCTTGGCACTGCTGGATCAAGTTGTTTCAGTCAATAAACTCTTTCAAGGTTACTTGTCTTGTCTTGAGGTCAAAAGTCCTAGGTCTAGGGTTTAGGTCCAATTTGTCTTTGAGGTCATGTCTTTAAAAGTCAATAAATGCCCAGCAGGCCAGAGGGATGACTATCAAAGTATTTCTTCAAAAGATTTCATCTTGTACAGCTAATTTTTACCTTGGATTTTAAAAACCCTGTTTTTAAAGACAAGGTCATTTTCTCATTTTTGTAAAAAGTTGTAAAAATTCAAAATTCTTTGAAAGTCAGCATGCAGCCCTGGTCCCCTTTGCTAAGATTCCTTAGAAGCTATCCCTGCAAAAATTTTCGAGAAAAAGCATCAGTTCAACCAATTTCAGGACAAAAGGAAACCATAAAGTCAGCAGCATTTAAATTTTGAAAAAGTGTCATGTTATAAACATTAGAAAGAGGGTTTGAGGGGAAATTAATTTAAATCAAGCTTATAAAGCCCCTCTCTCCCTCCATTTGGTCATCATTTGCCTCAAAGCAAGAGTGAAAGGCGATTTGAAGAGAAACTGGGCGAAATTGCAGACAGAGCCCGCGCGCGACCCGTTCAGACCTGCACGCGACGTGTTGGGCAGGCGCGACGCGTCAAGGGAGTCATCACAGTTGGAAAAAAGCACTGGCGCGACGCGTTGGGCACGCGCGACCCGTCCAGACCCGCGCGCTACATGTTGGGGATTCATCCACAGAAAATTGCCTGTAAACTGCAAAACGACCCCAAATTTCTTCAAGGTTGCAGGTAGGCCTCCAATCATCAAAATGTATTGTTTGCTAAAGCTTGAAAGAGCATGAGAATGTATTTAAAAGCCATTATTTTCAAATGAGGAGTCCATGTGTATTTGCTTAAGAATGTCAAAGTGCTAGTAAAGCTAGGGTTTGTTTTGCTGTTTTCAAGGTCATCCTTTTCACCCCCACTTTTTCCCCACATCCCTTTACCACCTCCCATATCATTTCTACCTAATCTCCCTACCAAAAATACCAAAAGCCCTAAAACCCTACCCCTATTCCTAAAAATCAATAATATAACTCTAAACCCTACCTCCATAAAACCCTTGCAAATTATAATTGTGTGATGGTGTATATGTCATGATTCATTCCCTTAATTCCCTATTTCATATATTTTCCCTAATTTCCCTTAAAAGTCTCCCCTCCCTAACATCTCCCTTGTGTTATTTGTCCCCTTGAAACAACATTTCAACAATTAAAACAACAGATTTTTGAGCAGAAGCAGCGGTACATTTCAGCCACTTTGCTCTTGAAACCATGTCAGAAACCGAAACCGACTATGAGCAAAGTGATGACCGTGAGTCAACACTAGAGGTTGAGGTACAAAGGAGGCCTCACAGGGGTGGTAAGAGTGGTCACCATGTGAGAGAGGAGCCCACCTCTTTGACCTATTTCCAGACTTGTCCACTTGCAGTCACATGTTTTCACCACATGTCATGTTATGAGTTTTGCGAGAGGATCTCTCAAATTCAGCATCACAGGGAATTGGTCCGCTTGTTTGTTTTGCATTTGCATGACGGGCATGTGAACCTTACAGGGGTGGATTTTACATTGACACCTGAGATGGTTGCTCAAGCAACAGGGATACCTAATGTTGGAGAAGAGTGGAACAAGCGCAAACTATTGGACAGATTTCAGTATGAGCCCTACATTAAACCTGCATATATGAGGCACATCACTGGTGTATTTCCTTTCAGATTTTTGAGGGCTGAGTATGCTCCCTTGATGAGGCTCATCATGCGTTATTTCACCTATGAGGGCAGATTTTCATGTTTGTATTCGTACCATATTCTCTTGTTGATGCATTTCACACGGGTACGGATGATGAACATACCATTTTTCATGTGCCTTAATATTGAGAAGATGGTGCCCTTGATGCAGAGAAAGAGCCCAGCACAGCAACACAGGAGCATCTATCATTATGGTTTGATCCAGCTTGTGGTCATACATCAGTTGGCTCAGCAGGGTATCCCATGGGAGGATTTTATCTCTCGTGATTTTTTCACAGCGCCACCACCACCTCCTGAGGTTGTTCATGAGGAGGGAGGACCATCACAGCAGCATGATATCCCTGAGACCAGACATGTCAGCTCTCCTCCATTGGTCACATATCAGAGAGGCCACAGGGCCTTATTTGCATCAGCTCGGCGAGTATTTTCTCCACATCAGGTGGAAGGGGTCTCGCCTTCTTCATCAGCTCAGCGAGTGTTATCTCCACATCAGGTGGAAGGGGCCTCGCTTCCGACAGCAGCACAGGTATCAGAGAGGGGCAAGCAGCCCATGATTGAGGAGGGACCGTCAGGTGATCCAAATATCGACATCATTGATCTTGACATCCATTCTCCTAGCACGGAGCTTCACGAGATCATTCAGCAAAAGGAGACTGAGAACCACTTGTTGCAGCAAAAGTTAGAGATGGCACAATGGACAACTACATATTTGGAGTAGCGCAACAAGCAATTGGAAGATGAGCACACTCTTGATGAGTTGCGGAGGATTCATGAGGACCGCAACTTGGCTCGCAAGAGACCCGGTGATTTGGTACCCGTTGAGCGAGAGGCTATGCTTCTCCAGGTCAATGCTCATTTGGAGAGGTTGCTGGCCAAGGCCAACCAAGATAAGGACCTGCTCCGGAACATGAAGAACCACTATTGGGCCCGAATGCACGTATGCAAGGCAAGAATGAAGGTGCTCCAAAGACGGTTGGCCAAAGCACTAAAACGAAGGAAAAGGCCTGATCCCCTCCACATCTTGGCTGAGGCTTCCTTGAAGAAGCATGATGCTAAATGACTTAACTCTAGCACAAATTTCAAAAAAATTTGAGCATTTTTGGTCACTTGTGAATTTTTGGGCAAAAAAAAACAGGTTTTCTCCACCAACACGTCACGCGCTGCGCGCGACCCTTTCGATGGGCAACTCCTTTTCAGGAAAACTCAGCATTTTTGGATTTTTCATGCAAAGATATACTTGCTCAGCAATTTCCAAGAAATTTCACCAAGTTTTGGGCCTCCAGAAAGTCAAAAAACAAGCAGAAAATGACTTTCTGCCACCTTTTTGACACACAGGAAGCAGTGTTGGGAGATTGCAATTTTGGAGGGGAAAATGGCCACCAAATTCAGAAATTCCACTTGGGTTGGAAAGTAGATATCCAGACCTTTCCAACAAGCCCACTTTTGCCTCATTTGGACACCTGGAAGTGCCTCAAAAGCAGCTCCAAAGGTGCACAACGCGTTCAGGATCAGGGCGCGACGTGTTGGGCAGTTTTCACAGAAATTCACCTACAGCTCAGCAAAACGCAGTTTTGACTGGATTTGACTTTTTGGAGTAGATTTTGATCTTCCTTGTTGTAAATGATGTAATTTTATGATATTTTGACACTTATTTATCTCTTCTAGAAGATTCATTCATGAGATAGGCAAAATTTAATGAATGAATTGGTTTCCTAGCTTATAGAGGCAAGTTGTTTTCACTGCCTAGTTTTCAGTGCTCAGTTTAGAATTGGTTGAAACAGCTCCTAGGATAGTGAGCTCGACCCCTATAGGCAAGGAAAGATGTTAGATTGCCTATATTATGTACTTTCTTGGTCATTTTCATGGTTGGACTCTTGAGGGAGAAAGCTCTATTGTATTACTCATTGTATCTCTGCAATTTTGGCAAAGGAACAAAGACCAGGGTTTTGCAGTCCTTTTTGGGATTCCTGTGGTTACATGTATTGATAGTGTGTTTCTCTTTGTACTTGTAAGTTTGTTATGTGAATCATCTTCTTACTTTTTCTTCTGCAAATTAGGCAAATGAAGTGTTAAAGTAGAATTCATGATTGTCATGTTCTGCTTTTAAGTTTGCTTAATATTTATGTTTTCATCTGTCTAAAGAGAACTCTTGAAGGTTTCTTGCTCTCTTTAGCTCCTCACCGGTCATTCCTATCCATTCACTTAATTCAAAGGCATCAATACAGTCTCCTACCTTGCCCCAAAGAACCCCCTGCAAAAACTGTGTCCAATCCCCGCACCCAAAATTGCCTTTTCCCGATTTTCCACCAAAATCCTAAAAATCTCAAATCAAACCGTTTATCAATTTACTAGCCTAAAATCAGTGTTCTTTATTGGTTATCTCGCCCGTTGAAGATCTCTATCGAGATAGACCAGAGAGAGCCCTCTCCTGCCCCATAGGGCTAGCTACGAGGCCAAGTGGTTTGATGTTGCCTTGGAGTTTACCTTTCTCAGCCTGAGGTGAAATTTCAAGCGCTAACAGAAGCTACATTGATCAAATCGTCCTACCCAAAGTTGCATGAAGCGGGAATGTTTTTTGGAAGTAGATCCACGGAAGAATCATTTCCCAAAAATCTAGGAAGCGAAGCATCTCAGAAGCATCTATTTTATATATATATATATATATATATATATATATATATGTTTTGCATTTATATTAAAAAAAAACATCCAAAATACCAAATTAGTTGTAGAAGACATGAAAACATGCATATTTTTACATAAACCAATATAGATATGGCATCCATTGTACATCAATGATTAATTATTCTAGCATCAACCATCTAGAGTCTAGATTCCTCTTCTCTTGTCTAACTTTTGCCTCTACTTGGATTCTCTAGGGATATTAGTCAACATTTCCCAATTTTGATCAAATGGCCTAATCCAAGCTTTATAATATGGTAGAGAAAGCTTAACATGCCTGATCAATGATTTTGACTTTAGTGAAGGGTACATTTTTCTAAGGCTATGACAAAGGAGTTCAATAATCAACAACACCAACACTAGGGTACATATAGGGCTCGGTGCTCTTGATTAAATGCCAATCACATGCTTTCATACATGATATAATCCAATGAAACACCACAATCCCATTGATCTTGAAAAATATTAAGTCTATTCAAATTTGAATGGGATATGAAATTCTATTTTCTCCATATGAAGTATGATGAGGTTGGAACCACTCTCAAACATCCTGAGTCATTTCATGGTAATGTTAAAAATTTAAGTAAAAGTACAAAAATGAAAGATAAAGGAGAATGTCACTTTTATTTTAAGAATTTAACATTACCATTAGGGAGCATCTAGAAAGTGTCTAGGGAGCATCTAGGGTCACATTGGGAGTATTCAGAAAGCATAGGTCCTCACATAACAGTTCGAAATTTCCCAAACAAAAAAAATAGAAAAAGACCCGTGGAACCGTGTGAATCGTCCACCTTCTCTCGAATCCACTCACGATCCGCGATGGATACATGCCCCAAACCTCCACGGATCTACAGTTGGTCCTTTTCGGATCCGCAGATCGGGCAGCCAAAACCACGAATTAGGTCCCTGCGGAACCGATTTTCCAAGAATCACCAAAAAATGGTAGAACCGCAAATCCAAGATTCGTAGTTTTGTCAGAGGATCGGTGGCGAATCTGTATGGGACATGATTCTGCCTTCTGATACTTAGGGGTGGCGACGGTTCCTGCAACATTGGTCCTGCCCAACTCAGCCTCTAAGAATGACTCGCTAGCCCCTCTAGAAATTGTCCCAACCTCAAGCAACTGAATCAACCCTCACACCAGCTAAATTGAACTATACCTTTGAAGTTTCCTGCACAGTCCCTACATAGCCTCACTGAGGAAACTCGGCCTTCCTATAGCTGACTCTCTAGAATGGTAAAAATTCCATCGGACTCACTGTCTCTGTGTCCCCTCTTTAGCTCAAAATTATCTATGTTGAATCACTACAGCTGGGAAACTTGGTCACTACTAAGGAACTCAACCTCACAATTGTATCTTCTCCAACCCCATTGACCTCCTCTTATAATCTCCAATTGGAACACCAACGACCACGATTTGTTGATTTTTGGGTAGCATCGGATGTGCTCTAACTCCGAAATTTTGTGAAGGGGCTAGAACACATGAGATCTCCAAGACCCAGAAATCGTTTGGAGAAATTCCACCCAGAGTGCATGTTATTCAAATAATTAATTATTTTTAACGGTGCCTAAGTTAAAATTTAGGAAATTAAAATAATTAAAGTGAATTAATGTAAATATGGGAGAGAAGCTTCTAAGTGACGAGGATCAAGTCTAATTTAATCTTAGCCGTTGATTAGAGATTAGATCACAGCCATTGATTTCTCAAAAGGGAAAGTATAAAGGAAGGCTTGGGGTCAGTTGGAGAACACACACAAGGAGAGCAACACTTGAGCTAGATCGAAATTCTGGGGCGTGGTATGCTGAGAATTTCGAAGTAAGCTTCTAATCCAGAGAGGAGCAATTCAACAACGGAACTTTTGTCCATGGCCGAGAATATATAACAGAGAGGCAGAGAAGCACCAGGGAGAGACAACGCAGCTCCAGGAGGGTGACGCAGAGGCTAGAGGGCTAACGCAGTCACGTAGAGGCAGAGCTAGGATTTCTATTAGGCAGATTGCGCATCGATTCAGCAGATCGATTTCTGGGCCGGGAAGGCTCACCGAGAGGGTGACGCAGCTCCTAGTCACTGTGGGGTTTGTTAATCCAGTTGTTGGATCCACTAAAATATCTGTCTCCAGATAGAGGTACTTCTACCGGATTTATTCTCTGTTGGGTGAGCCGAATTTGGCACCCTAGTTCTATTCAGAAATCTGCATAATAATAAAACCCTCATATCTGCTACACCGATTTTCCGACACTAGGTTTTTCCGGGGACGTTTAGTCCAAAAATAAGTATGTCCTTTGTGTGGTTGTCGCATTTATTTTTTCAGTACTTGATCTGTAAACTGGTGTAGGTTGCAGTGTATTTGCATTAATATTTTGTGAATATTTATGAAAATAACTTGTTAAAATGAAGAACACAAGTAGTTAATGCAAATCAGTTTACTGCAGTAGGATTTCTGATTTGTTATATTCAGAAATTTTCACATGGTATCAGAGAAATTGCAGATCAAGGAGGGTTGAAGCCATCAACAAAAGGACAGAGGAAAAATATGTGCGTGAAGACAGCTGTCTCGAGAGACAGCGTAGTTTCAGGCCTAGAGAGCAAAGAAGGGGTGACACAGTCACCAAGGGAGGCTCACGCAAAGCCTGCATCAGCCTGATTGGGTGACGTTGTCATTGTAGAGGGCACCCGCAGTGGTTACTGGTCCAACACAGAGACTATTGAGTCTTAGTTTTCCAGTTGCTAGGGGTGTAGCGTAGATTTTATCTGGAGTTGTTGGTGGGGTGTTGATTCTGTTGGTGCAGAACAGTACTTAGTGGGGTAGAAGCAAAGTAGAGGGAATCAGTTCCTCAAAATATTTTGTGCTAAGAAATCTAGATCCAGTGTTGAGCAACAGCAAAGAGAGATCAGAGAGGGGTGGTTTGACAGTGTTTGGAAGAAGGATTTCCGTAAAGGAAATCAAAATTTAGAGGGAAATTGTTCTTTAGAGGATTTCTAGCACCAAAGAAATCGAGATCCAACTTTTTGTTGGGGTAGTAGCGAAAGAGGGAGAAGAGAACCACTTCGAGATTTTTTTTGGCAAAGATCGCAACCACATCCCCAAGAGGGAGATGGGGTGATCTAGAGATGTAGTTCGAAAGGACTACATTAGGGTAGGATCCTTGAGGTGCCCAAACTCTTGGATCACATATGGCTACGGGAGCCCTTAATGACAGTAGCAAAATGACGGGACTTAGTTGGTGCGAGGGATGATGGAGAAACATTGGCAGAGCTAGAGTTCCAAAGTCTAAAGCAGCGCAGTGGAGTGTTGCAGCAGAGCGGAAGGCACAGAACAAATGCAACATCAGCATAGTACCATCAGCAGGTCAGTACAGATTAGTAGCAGAGGTAGCTTCAATGTCAAGGGGCATCCATACTAACCAGCGTGTCAGCTTTTGGGTGGCTTTTCAGTTGCTTACTTCTTAGCAACTGAGTTGCAGTGCAGCAGTTAGCAGTGGCAGTGCTATGGAAAGCATGATGCAGCGTATTGAGAGGGAGTTGTAGTACAGATGCTGCAGTGACAGTGGCAGTGTCATGGGCAGCAGCGCAGAGGACCGATGTTGTGGATCAATGTGATACTTTTGTTGGGAAGTATTGCTAAAGCACATTCCTCGCTAAGAGGGAATGTTGATTTTTGGGTAGCGTCAGATGTGCTCTAGCTACAAAATTTTGAGGGGCTAGAACACATGAGATATCCAAGACCCAGAAAATCGTTTGGAGAAATTTCTCATGGAGTGCATGTTATTCAAATAGTTAATTATTTTTAATGGTGCATAAGTTAAAACTTAGGAAATTAAAATAATTAAAATGAATTAATTTAAATCTAGGTGAGAAGCTTCTAAGTGACGAGGATCAAGTCTAATTTGATCTTAGTCGTTGATTAGAGATTAGATCATGACTATTGATTTCTCAACAGGAAAAGTATAAAGGAAGTCTTGATGTCAGTTGGAGAACACACATAGGGAGAGCAACACTTGAGCTAGATCAAAATTATGGCGCGTGGTTTGCTAAGAATTTTGAAGTAAGCTTCTAGTGCAGAGAGGGGCAGTTCGGCAACCGAATGTTTGTTCAAGGTCGAGAACACATAACAGAGAGGTAGAGCAGCACCAAGGAGAGACAGTGCAGCTCAAGGAGGGTGACGCAAAGGTCAGAGGGCTGACGCAGTCACGCAAAGGTAGCACTGGGGTTTCTGTGAGGGAGATCAAGCATCATTTCAGTAGATCGATTTCTAAACCAGGAAGGCTCACCAGGAGGGTGACGCAGCTCCTAGAGGTGGTGATGCAATTCCAGCGCAGAGCTGGGAGTAGCCATCATTGCACAGCATTAAGGACAACGTAGTCACCTGTGGGATTTGTTCATCCAGTTGTTGGATCCGCCAAAATATCTATCTCCAAATAGAGGTACTTCTACCGGGTTTATTCTCTGTTGGGTGAGTCCGATTTGGCACCCTAGTTGTATTCAGAATTTGAATAATAATAAAACCTTCATATATGTTGCACCGGTTTTCCCACACTAGGTTTTTCCAGGGACGTTTAGTCCAAAAATAAGTGTGTCCTTTGTGCGGTTGTCTCATTTATTTTTTCAGTACTTGATCTGTATATGGGTGTAGGTTGTAGTGTATTTGCATTAATATTTCTAAAAATAACTTGTTAAAATGATGAACACAGGTAGGTAATGCAAATCAATTTAGTGCAATAGGATTTCTGATTTGTTAGATTCAGAAATTTTCACACGATTAATTCCTTATCAATGTCTGAGATCATCTCTAAGTCAATCCATGTGATTTTCTAGAGATTTCTCACCTTTGTCAATTAATTCCTATTAATTATTCGATTTCCCTAAGTTAGACTTAGGAATTTTTTAATTATCAATCAACTAATTTAATTAAGTTGTCTCTAGGTGGAATTTCCAGAAACAATTTATGGGTTCTGAAGATCTCATGTGTTTTAGCCTCTCCACAAAGTGTGAGACTAGAACACCATCCAATGCTACAAAAACTAACACTCCCTCTTAGCAAGGAAGGTGTTCTCTCCCATAACATCCTTCATACACATTGTTGATGTCTGACAACTATAGCGTCTTGCCATTGTCCATCAACTACTGTGCAACTCTGATTCATCTACCACTTTGTAGCTGAATCACCCTGCATTTGCACTGTTGCTAACATTGCACTATACAACTATTTTGCTGCCAACTCTGCCACTGCACTACAACTGATCTCATGTTGTTGTTGCTGCTTCAACTAATGGAACTGAAAATCCTAAATATTGAATATTGAATCAACTGTGTCCATCTGCTGCAGTTGTCTCCCAAGTCTTTGACTGCTAGTAGCCTTTGCGCTGCCTACTAGGCCTTTTTGCATTGCAACTGCACTGCGCTCCTCAACATCTGACTACAACTAGTACTGTAATAGTCCCTCGAGAATTCACTGTGCCATCCTACACTGACCCGTCTGCTACTGAATATTGTGGGCTCTTGTAGCAAGGGTAATGATTCATATCAAGAGTAACCTACAACTGTTGCTCCTCTATGGACCTTGTCCAACTCTGCGCAGTTCTAGATTCTAGAGCTTGATGTCTCCCCACCTCTCGCCTGGAGGTATAACTGCATACAAAGCGAAATCTTCCTCCAACCTAGAGGAAAATTGATCTATCTTTGCCGAAGCTACTTCATGCTCCTGCTTCTCCTTCTTGTCCTTCTTCCTCTGAGGACACTGAGTATTGTAGTGACCAAACTCACCACACCTGAAGCACTTGACCTTCAACAAGTCCTTCTTCTTCTCACCTCCCTATGAGCCCTATCCCTGACTAGGACCTTTCATTACCTTTCCCTTTGATGCAAGGGCTACATTCTCCTCCTTCACAATCTTCAATCCTCTGTCGCTACCACTGAGACTACTCTTAACTAGAGAAAGTCACATCTCCTCCTGCGTGAGATCTAACAACAAGCAATCCTATCCAGGTAGAGTATCTTGTCTAGTAATGCCTTGGACGAACGTTGTCCACTCATCGAAGAAACCATTAATGACTACACACACCAATTCATCTTCTTATGGTGTTTCACCTATGGAAAGCAACTCATTCCAGATATCTTGAATTCTAGTAAGGTATGAGGTAACTCCTTCTCCCTTCTGCATCCTAATGGTTCTAAGTTTCTCCTTCAAGAGCAACTTCTGATTCTTGGAAAGATTTTGATATAGTGTTGCGAGTACATCTCACATTTCTTTGGTTGTATTCTTGGTTTCTAGGTGTGAGACAACATGATTCTGAACGTCATCTAGGATCAACCTCTTCATCTTGGCCATTTCCTTTCTGTAATTCACTAGTTCCTATGGGTCTGTAGGCACAACTATAGCTCTTTATGCGTAATCCTTCAGACCATGCTCATCTAGAACAAAGGACATCCTAGCCTTCCAAACAATGTAGTTGGAAGCACCATCCAATCTATCCTAATCACGAAGTCCTGCTGAGACCATCTCTACAAACTCACAACTGGGTTATAAACAGGAATCACCTCTCTACTTCTTGGCTACCTACTCTGTAATTCGCACTCCCTACTGGAATTGGTAGTCCTGCTAGCTGGTTCCGCCTCTGCAACTGGAAATCACAAATTTCCTTGAACAAGAAACCCTATGAGAAAACCCCCAGTGTGTGCAATTTCTCTTCCGCTCGGCGTTGATTTTGCTATTGCAAAAACAATTGCGCCTAGAAAGGAATCTGTTTTGCGAGAAAATGAGAACAACTCACCTATGCTGCTATAATTAATTCTTGCACAAATCGACCCTTCTTGCACTTTGCAACTGGAAATTTTACCCCCTGTCTAGTGATTCGCACTGCCTGGCTAGGCGTTGTGCAAATCTGGAAACTGAGTTGCCAAACTGCATCCAAATCTAAGTGATTTCCTCCTTCCACCTCTAAACTTCCTGTCTAATCAAATTTTCTCTGATACCATGTGTCAATTTCAACTATTGCAACAACTGGAAATTATTCTTCTAACTAGTTAATTATTAAGCAGTTTATTTGCTATGGAAAATAACAAATAAAATCACAACTACAATTTTCAACATAAAAACGTTGCGGAAAATAAACTGGAAACTGAGAAATAATATGCACACACAATAAAACTTTGACAGTTATTTTTGGACAAATGTCCCTAATAAAACCCAATGTAAGAAAAGTGGTGCAGCATCTGAGGGTTTTTATTATTATGCAGCAATGAAATTTTGAGTACAACTGGATGCCCAAAACTAGATATCCTCTACAAAATAAATTGGTCAAAAAATTAGTGAGACAATTCTTGCCTCACTTGACACTGATCCAACTCCAAAAACTGGCACAAACTAGGTTCCTCGAACCCCTTGCATCAACCTTCTGTGAATATGCTACGCAGGCCCTCACATGCACTGCCTAGAAGTTGCTCTGATCAAGTTGTCCTACCCAAATCAGCCTCTAAGATGACTTGCTAGCCCCTTTGGAAATTCTCCCGGCCTCCAGTAACTGAATCGACCCTCACTCCAGCGAAATCAAACTTTGCCTCTAACACTGCCTACGAAGTTCCTACGCAGCCTCACTAAGGAAACTCGACTTTCCTATAGCTGACTCTCCGAAATTGGAAAACTTCCTCTGCACTCACTATCTTTGCCCTCACTATCTCTGCATCCACTTTCTGGCTAGGAAACTTGATTACTATCAAGGAACTCGACCTTACAAGTGTATCTTCTCCAACCCCATCAACCTCCTAGGCAATGGTTAACTAGTAAGTCAGATAGCGCTGCAGAGTAAGCTAAGTAGAGGTAAGCTTGGTAAGTTGAATGAGTGAGTTAGGGATTGAAAATTAGTTTAGGTTTTGATATTTGTTATGTATTTTTCTTTTTAGTTTTAATTTATTTTTTTCTTTTATTTTTTAATTTTTATTTCAAGGGCTATTAGACAAAATTGATGGGGACATGTCCCCCCTAAAAAGGGGTGATTTTGAGCTTGGCATTCTTGATTAAATGCTAGTTCTAGATCCTCATACTTGGTAGAATCCAGTGGAAACATTGCAATCCCCCCAATCCTGAAAACCTGAAAATGGTTAAGTCTATTGAATTTTGAATGGGATATGAAATTCTATTTTCTCCATATGAAATCCAATAAGGATGGAACCACTCTCAAACATCCTGAGACATTTCATGGTAATGTTAGAAATTTAAGTAAAAGTGGCATTCATAGAAATTCTATTTCTCCATATGAAATCCGATAAGGTTAGAACTACTCTCAAACGTCCCGAGTCATTTCATGGTAATGTTAAAAATTTAAGTAAAAGGATGAAAATGAAAGATAAAGGAGAATATCACTTTTACTTTAAGAATTTAACATTACCATTAATTACATAGCATTAGTAGGGCCTTAGGGTTGAATATTAAGCTTCCTCACTCATAAATTATTGTTTTCAAGCAAAATGAAGGGGGGATGCCTAGCCCTTTCAGAGGGGGGACGCCTAAAAGCACCTTTTTTGGGAAGTCGCTTCCCCCATTGCGTCTCCCAAAAAGGGGGACACGGGGAAATGTTTCCCTAATCATCCCCCTGTCCCAGAGGCATGGGGTGCAAGGGGTGCATGCACCTGACCCTGGGGGAGGCATCCCTATGGAACACTGATAAAAATCCAAGAAAATTACAGAAGACTGTTTATCCTTGATTTAGATGTGAATTGAATTATAAATAAAAAGCCAAAACAATCATAATTCTACAAAATGAATGTCACTTACCAAATATGAAATACAAACTAAATAAAAAACCACATAAAATGATTGGTACTACCCTCTTTAATTGCAAATTTTGTGCCAGCAAAGATTGATTTCCAAAAAAGGTAATTTCCAGCTCAAAAGAAAGGGAATCTACCATGAAATCTAGGGCTCCAAGAGCTGAATTTTGTATGTACAAGCAATAGAAATTTCCACATCTACAAAAGATGATGAAAATATGAATTTTATTTGTCTCAAAGAAGTGACTAGTTCCTGTTAACGCAAAATCTAACACTTCATAGCAAATCCCTCCCAAAGTGCTAGCACTAGTGGAACATTAGAAGTGTTGCCACTGTTGCCTAAGAAAAAAACTCCCACGTTTTAGTGAAGAACAATTCCAACACAATGGAGGCTTCACTAGTAGGACTTCGGGTTCCTAAGGCAAGACGCAATCAAGTCTAAGGTATCCTAAGTAGCTACCCAAATCACCACTAGTGAAATGCATCAAGAACATTAAATATTAGGTGGACAATCAAGAGGAATTTAAATTTTGGTTTAAAGTGTTATGCTGATCTAGGGAGTTTATCATATAACAATCTCATGTAAAACGACCGCCAAAACACTCAAAATCTGAAAATAACTAATGACTGTTGTAGAACTTGCATAAAAGACAGGAAATTACAGTAGTAAACAAGTTACAAAAGTAATTCAATTTAGGACTCAAAATGAGTTATAAACCAATAGAAAATAGGGATAAAATAATGAATAAAGATAGGGTTTGATTAAAATTTAAGATCTGAAAATTACAAAGCATATAACAACCAACCAAAACAAAACGGCTAGCCCATAAAATAATGAATAAAGCTAGGGTTTGATTAACAGTTAAGATCTCAAAATTACAAATCATATAACAACCAACTAAAACAAAATGTTTAGCCCTAGTTATGTTGCACAAGAATTTAGCAAGGCAAATTTCATGTAGTAAAACAATTTTAGATCAAACATGCAAAAAAATATTAGGATTTCAATTAGGAATATGCAAGAAAACCCTAAAATTTTAGGTAAAAATATGCATGAAAACCTTAGATGTCTAGGATTTTTTAATGGTTGAAAATTAAATGTATGCTGAACAAAACCCTATATTTATTCTAAAGCATTAAAAAAAAATGAAATTATAAAATATGATTGAATAGGTTGGGAAAATACTAATTCCTAATCTTTTTCATGGGCATATGGGGTCAATTAAGGACTCCCTTGAAAGGATGTGAGTAGATCTCAGGTGATATCTAAGGTTGTCCACTACAAACTCTAGAACTTACAAACTTCAAGACAATTCTCAAGGGAGGATACTCCACTATTAATCTTCCAATAATTTTAGAGAAGGGATTTGTCCAAGAACAATATGAAGAGAAAGAAAGGCTGCCACTAGAGAAGTACAATTATATCTATAATCATCCATAAACAAAAGCCAACAAGATTAAGTGAGACCACTTACTCAAGAAATTATTCTCATTCATAAACCCTAGTCATGAACATCCATAAAGTTGTACATCCTTCCACAAATCATCTCCATAAGAAGTTGATCTAGTTACCCATTCATAGCAAATATAGAAGAAACCAAGTAAATGTAGACAAGGAGTTGTTTTCCACAAGTTCTAGCAATAAGATACAAATGAGAAGCGCTTCTCTTATTTATATGAGATATCTAGCACCTCTCTCATTAAAACTATATTCTTCTCCTAACAAAATCCCTAAGCAAACCAAATAATGGCTTTATCTCTTACAATCCCTAAAGATAAAGTCACAACATATAAATATCCATGACACAAGAATGGATAGGTCTAAATACCACCAATGATGCTCCCAAAATGCCATATTTATGCTCATATGTGAAGACACCCTCTATACATGCATGCTCCAAGTCAAAGTGTGGCATATGTGGTCTCCTAGAGTGGATTTCTCACTCAAAATCATGTGTAGGCACTCTAAAAATGCATTACTTCCAAAGGATGCAATGTTTCATCCTCCAAGTGAAATATCATCCCCAAAAGGTCAATGTCCCATCAAGAATGTACCTTCTCATCACTACAAAGGTGCCATGTCATCAAGAATCCCAACATCCTCAAAAGGATGTAGAACGACCTCTCAAGAAAGGTGGGACAACCTCATCAAAGTGTGCAAAGAACCCCTTAATGTCCTCCAAAGGACCTATTACTCACCAAGAGTGGGTAATCCTTAGGAAAAAAAATTCACACCAAAGGTTAGTGAGCCAGCCAACAGTCCTATGATGATCCACATATAGCTTTACTTCAAATGTCTCCATCTATGCTCTAGCTAGTGCTCTCTATCCCATCTAGCATGCTTCTTGAAGGAAGGTGGGTCAGCTATCAAAAGGTATACTAAACATTCCTGTAATCATTTGTTTTTATTTAATGTTTGGGGCATACTTATATGGATTATAGGCCAAGTTGGATGATTGGCCGCTCTTGATTGTACTCTTGTTCTAGTGCTTCACTTGGGAAATTATCCTTTGCCCCTAGTCTAGTGTGACCTCCCCTGACGATGTTTCTTCCACTGTGAAAGGGGCACTAATAGGAGGCATTAATTAATATAGTGTGCCCAAGGTAATCCATACTTAGCACCTCCCATTTCTCCCTTATATTCACTTCCATTCTTTGGATTAATTGTCATTGGTCATTACAACTGGCACCCTATATGCTCATCATTAAGTTAGGGCTTGGAAAATTTTCCCTAAGAGGTTGATGTAGCTCAAAGAAAGCTAAAATTATATGAAGCCACAAATTAAAGAAAATAAAATATGCAAAAGATGGTTTGGACATATAATAATCATGTGGGCAAAAGCCTAGTAAGAGCTCTACCCCCTTATTGTCCATCACTTGGTTCCTAGGAATTCCATGCTCTATCTAAATAAAGGAACTTATGAATGCCCCAACCCCATTGAATGATATACAACTACATATTTAAGGGGTATTGGAAAAACATAAAGAAAGTTGCATCACCTAAGCTATGCAAAAAGTAAAGACAAATCATTAAAAAGGTGTACCAGAGGGGTGAAAAAAGGAAGGAAAGGAAAGGGGTGACTTATGTCTCCACAATTGCTCCCTCTTCTCATCCTTATACTGAAGATGTTGGACCTCCTTCAATTTATTTCATGGCTATGGCCATCTTCCTTGAAGTCTTTCCCATTCCATGACTACAATTATCACATGCATATATGGATTGATGGGCCTACATAAGAAATGTCCCTCCCCTTAGGGGATGGAAACACCTAATAGGGATAATTACATAATCATCCCTAATATAAGTGTAGTAACTTGATTACAAATCATCAGTTAGAAAGACATTTCAAGGCAAGGTTTGTGTGAAGTATTTTTCTACCCCTAACATTGAATATGGTCCACTATGATGCTTTAATGGATTTTGTCCCTAATGATGTTGATATCACTTGATCTTGAGTGTAACTTTTAGGTGGTTCATCATAGATACAACAAAGATCCCTTGAGGGATGACTTCCACCCTTCTAGCACAATGAAGAGGATGTCTCACCCAACTTTAAGAGCACATATGACACTGCAATCATAATGTTTCCCTTCCTGAGATGAGTGTTGGGCTTTGAGGAGCCTCCACATGGTTTTATGCCCCTTTGCCACATCTCCATATGCTAAAACATTGAGCCCGAAATCCTAGACATTGGTTTGATTGATGATATGACAAAAGTACCCAAGATGCCCCCAAGCTGGCCTTGAACTTGTTTGATGAACATTGCCCTATTCCAGAGCCCATATGATGATGGATACCACTTGAGATGGTTTGGAGGGCTAGCACACCCTATTTTAATCCCAATGATTGATCCTAGGGATGATACATCACTCATGCATGCCCTAGGAGGGTGATGTGAACCTTCTTGATGATGACGTCTAGGTGGAGGAGGTGTTACTTGGAGATGTATCCATGCACTTTGATGGTGTCCCTTGGAGTGAGGAGCACTCTTGGACACACTTTATCACTTGCTTGATAGAGATGCCCATTTTTTGAGGATGACATCATGTTGAAGGGCCTTTCCTCCCACACACGTTGAGGATGTATCATACTTTTATTATGATTTATCATTTGTAAAGCTATCTTTAGGTTATCTTGTGACTTATTAGCCTAGTTGAATGGTTCAAGGAAATTTGTAGGGCTTTTTTTCCATGTAAATTAATTAAAAATGACTTGGTTGAACTTATATAAATAGAGGAAAGTCATTTTCATTGGATCATCACAAGCACACATCTCTCGTCTTGAGTGAGTGCACACTAGCTCTTTTCTCTTTTTCTCTTGGATGAAATGGATGAACAGTGGTGTGAATTCTCTTGGAGAGGATATTTTTGCATGGAGAGCGTAATATCCCTTTTATTTATTTAATTAATTTTTCAGAAAATAACTGAAAAAATTGCACCATAATTTTTTTGCCACAGATATAAATGAAATGCAATTTAGAACCACAAAAATTGCAAATATGAATTACTGCAAGAAACCCCAATAATTTTATTAATAACTTTTGAGAGGAAATTACATTAATAATATGAGGATAAACCTGCAAGATACACTTAGCCCCTTGCTCTCTAAATTCTACAATTCAGCCCCTCCACAAGATGGCAATTCGGCTTCCTTGATTGATCAATTTGGCCCTCTTAAAAATTAACTCTCTAGAATATGCAATTTGGCCTTCTTTGTTCAACAATTATGCGTTCCCAAATTGCAATAATTCAACCCCTTTTCGTAAACCAATTCAACCTCTGTCTGTCACTGAAACTCAGCTTCCTTAAAATGACCAATTTGGCCTCGTCTCTGGAAGTGGACTCAGCCTCCCTAGATTAGCAATTCAACTTCCATCTAAATTTGGCAATTCAACATCCTTAAGTAAACAATTTGACCTCCTCCCCAAACTGATATTTCAGCCTCTCTAAGTAGGTAATTCAGTCTCCTCTCGTGACCAGAAATTTGACCTCCTTGTGAAATCAATTTGGCCTCCTAGAATTTTTGCTTCCCTAAATGGGTAATTCGGCCTCGTTGGATAGTCAATTTGCCCCCTTCCTAGACTGGGAAATCAACCTCCTTGAAAAACCAATTTGGCCTTATTACCCACCAAAAGTGGGGACCCCTAGGAGAGCTTCTTTCCTAGTCATCTTCTTTAGCCGGAAACCAAAATTTCCTAAGAGCCACCTCAGAGCCAATGTAATGTGCCACTTTATCTCCGCTCCTTGTATCAGTTATATGTTTTCTCACCCATCTATCAAGAGGATATGTTAGAAGGTGGGCAATCCAACCCAAATGGAATTTTTTTCATTATGCAATCAGGTGCTTATGCTTGTTTTCCATTGGGAATTTTGGGCATGGATCATTGGGTGACTTGGAAGAAGGAAGGGCTTTGACTGTGGATTTGTTCCCTCACCTTAAATAGGGGGCTAATCCTCAATCCGAGTCCCATGGAATCTCCCCTATTGTCCTATGGCTTTATGAAGGGCACTACTTGGTGTTGAAGAATGTAACTAGTGTCAGTCTTCATAATAGTATTTGAGGCATGATATAATTGTATTTGTCAAAAAGAAAAAAAAAATTATTATAACAGGAATTGACTTATTAAAGCATGGGTTTCAACTTCAAGCTTGGGTCAATGGTCAATAGGTCAAAGCACCCTTTGAATGCTCTAGGATTTTTGTATTGTGTTAAAGTCAAAGTCATAATGTAAAAGACCCTTCATGGACACCTTAAGTCAAAGAAAGAAAATTGTTTTGTGTCAAAAAAACTCCTCCACCAAGTCAGCTCCCCCTCCTATATGTCATCCTTCCCTACTCCTTCAAGTCGGCCTCAGAACAGTTGACAAGTCAGCCTAATATTGCAGAATCAAATCACTATATATACAAGTGCATTCGGCAAGTTGAAGGTGGGACATAACACAACTGATCTGAAGCTTAGAAGATGAGATGAAATACAAAAAAGAGCATTTCATATGCCAAGAAGAAACAAACAAAGAGAAATTCTAAAGTCTTGATCCTCTGCCACATGTGCAAATTCTTTCAAGTATTAGAGGGCCGAAAAAGTGCAGAATATTACAAGGTGTAGAAGAAATAAGAATGGGGTCAAAACCCTAGTTTTCATTTTATGGAAGGTTGACTTGGTGGAGTGAGGGGCTCATTTTTCTTGGAATTGGGTCCTAGTTGTCTCAATTTTGATTTGAATCTACTAGTGGAAGAGTTTGACTAGGTTTTCCCCTTCCTAGGGGTTTTGCCCTGGCTGAGCGCCTATATTTTGTGTTCTGTGTTGTGATCTTTATTGTTTGGCATTTGTATTTATCATAATAACCTAATAAATTGCAAAGTAGAATTAATGAACATCACAAGAAAGTGTCAAAGGAAGAGAAATCAAATTAAGTATATACCCTATCTAAACCTACCCTAAATTTCTCAATATGAGATCAAAGCTATGGTTAATTAATTAAGGCAGCTAGAAGATCTACGAAAGAAAGAAGGCAACTTGAATGTGTGAATAAAGAAGGCTTCCAAAGGAACTAATTAAGTCAAATTACCTAATCATGACACCAAGCTGAAAAATATACATTTCTAATCCAAAAATTCTGGGCATATCTCTGTAATTAGACCACAGGTCTGATCAAGTCAAGCAAGAGAGTTTAAAAGCATCACTCCTGAGGACTGAAAGGCTAGATCACTAGTATAGTCATGACCAAACTCTTTGTGAGTAAGATCGAACTCCTGTATACTATTATCAAGGTTTGAAATCACTACAAGGATCCAAATTTTGTATTGCCTCATAAATTTGATTTCAGAAATTATGAACATCTTTAATAAGAGTTTGAATCATTTGGAAGATCTACAAGCCTACTTTAAAGAATATGTTACCTAGATAAAGTCACTATACTTGAAAGAGTTGAGACTCCTGAGAAAGGACGAAGAACCTGAATATGTCTATACATATAGTCCAAGCTTGATCAAGTGAAATATAAACCGACCTTTGAAGGGTTAGTCAAGTAATTATCAGATGTTAATAGTCTCCTTCGAGTTGTGTACGATCATGTGCATATACATAAAGAAGAGCCGAATTGTTAAATTTTGTGATTGTATCACAAGCTATAGCTGTCACTAAATAAATACTTGTGTACAAAGGAATGCCAAGCCTACACATTATTACATTAATCAATAATGAATCTCAAGTACAAAATTCATTCAGCAAGCTTAGCGTCTTTGTTTCAAGACAAAAGAAATAGTCCACCATAGTACGAAGAACGTGTTCATTTTGACGTGCACGAGCTTGTGAAAGAACTCTTGAAGATCTCACCATAGTCAGTTAAGTATTATTTTTGTTCTTTTTATCTCAAATATCTACCAATATGTTTCCAATTTGCTAGAAAAAACATCTAGCTCTATGGTGCATCAATTCTTCATCATAAAAGAAAAAGGTATGTATAAATGGTTCATTTATTAAGAGTCAAGCATATAACATTTTTAGGGTTTTGTAAGGGCTGACTAGTTTTCATTATGATGAAGATTGAAATTGACAATCCTAGCTAGAACATTTGGAAACTCTTTATACTAATTCTCTTAGAAACACTATGTCTAGGGTTTGTAAGTAGTATGACAATTCTTGGCAAGAATGATACGCTTTTGTAACTCTAGGAATTCGTTCTTTAAAAGGATAATGGAAACCCTAGATGATCAAGCTATTGTACTTGTATATTTTTCGTAGCACTTGTCAAGTGAATTTTGTAGGTAGTTATAGAAATGTTGTCCTTCTAGGAGAAGCCTCCATATTCTCGCAAAAGATAAGTATATTTAGCTTTATTTTTGTTTGATTATTATCCTTCCTTAGAACTAAGTTTGCAGGTATAAGGATCGTGACTAAATTCAGAGGGAGACTTCAAAAGGAGACTTGTAAGAAGTTTCAAAGGGAGTCTTTCAATAAGAAAACCCTACTAGGTTTTCAAAAGGTAGCAACTCAAGGTATGTATAATAGAACAATATTTGTAGTAGGTCTCCTTCATTAAAAGGTACAATCATATTGAAATTTTCTTTGTATTACTAACTCTTTTCATATCTAAGGTTTTGTATCATTAAAATTCTTGTTTAAGCTGATTAATCTTTAGATTAAATCAAACTTTGTTATATTCTCTATCTTTTGTTTACTTTAGTAAAACCTTAACCTTTAGGATTCACTACAAAATCCTAGCCTTATGGTGCTTAGGGTATGTTAATAATGAAACCCTAGTCCTCTTAGGGTTTTGAACTCGTGATGAAATCCTACTCTCTTAATATTTAGGATTTTGGTAATCTTATGAAGAAACCCTAGCATATCTCGGTTACATAATAAAACCCTAGAAATTGTCATGTCCCCATTTTTATTTTCCTCTATGGTACAGCCAAGGTGGATTTCCAGCACACGGGATGGCTAGGTCATCAGAGCAAGTTTATGTCATCAAGCGTTTTAAGGGATTTTTGAGGAGTTTTTATGGGATCTGATGGCATTGCCTTGGCATATTCCATCATATGCACAACTTGCCTTTAATTTTGTTGCATTTTGACAACTTTCAAAAAATAGCATTATTATGGGGCCTAGCTTAATTAATTATGCTCGAGGTTGTATTTCGGGAGTATTATTTGATGGAACACCTCAGTGTAATAGCTCGTTGGAACCGGAATGAGAAGATCTACAGGATGGTATGTTGAGAAGTGACTTCTAGTGGTCGGAGAGAGTATGGTGGGTGATTTACCATTTTCTTTAATTAAACATGACTTTAATTAGTCATTTAATTAAGGAAAAATAATTAATTAGAGGAAAAGGCCCAAAAGTGACTTAAATGAAATAAAATAAAATTAAAAAGTCACTTAAGATAAAGTCAATTGAGGAGCTTCTAGAATAATAATAAAATAAGATGTTTCTAGAGGTTTGGAGATCTGTCCATCAAATCTATAAAAGAGGACGAGAAGGTCATTTGGAGACATCTTGGATTGGAGCATTTGTCTTTGATGTGGATTGGAGAACTCGGCTCTCTACCGTAGTATCCCTAGGACAAAAACCCTCGGGTGATTCAGTGAGAGTGGGTGAGTACCCAACTCTCCCCTTAGTGAATTCATCTAGAATTCACAGGTTGCAACTTATCAATTTTTAGTCTATTTTGGAGGTCAGTTGTGGCATTGTTGTAGATATTTGAGGCCATCACCTCAACCATTTCCATCTTCTTGTATTAACATATTGTATTACATATTAATAAAATAAGGCTGAGATTCTCTGCATATTGGCTCGCTTATTTTTCAATTGCGGAATCTATTTCCAATTTTGTTGATGATTTTTTGGTTCATAATGGTGCACATTATCTATTGAAATTAACAAAAAAATTTCTTAAGCAATTATTTGCAAATATTTTATTTGGGATATTACAGTGGTATCGAAGATGGTCTTCATGCTAGCTTGAGGGTTTTACTGCAGAGTAGCTTCAGAAAAAGTCGAGGGTTTACTATTCTTGCAAGCATTATTGGATCTGGACCAAGGTCAGATTATTATCTCCATCAAAGTTGCATATCAAGTGTTCAACTAATCTCCTCAAAGAAAATTTTCTAAAAGTTCATCATTGTCTTTGTGGAATGAAGATTTTGGTAGGATCAAAATTATTAGGCCAAAACTTTAATTCCTTAAATCTATTTTTTTAAGGACAAGTGAATATTATAAAGGCTACTTATTTATTCCGTATTCAAATATTTTGTGGGGGTTCTAAGCCAATTATTAAGAGGGGTCGTGAAAACATTGTTATTTTTAAAGGGGCCAAAGTTCTAATATTTAGCCAAAGTCTTTTGTGGGGCTGATTTCTTTGTTTCCGAAAGGGGCCACATAGATTATTCAGACAGAGGGGTCAAAGACTAATCAATCACATAAGAGCTGCCAAGTTTGCATCGTTGTAGTTGCGCGAGGATTCCATTTCCAAGACCAAATTTCTTAGGGAGTTGTCGCCATTTCAAGTTACAAAGGATTGCTATGCATGTGCCCAAGATTGGTGCGATTGGAAAAGTCCGCGAGTTCATTTATACTGCATGAAGGGTGCAAGACACCTCTGTTTGAAGGATACAGGAAGATGGCAATGTGGAACAAGGCAGTAGGTTATGGCAAAGGGCGTGGGGGTATCATGGTTTTAGTAAGGGAGAAAGAAGGTCGTCTCATTCAGGTAGAAAGAGAAGACTTAAATAAGCAATTCATTCGGTTTAAAATATTAGAAAATGGAAACCACATCAGAATTGCAGCATGCTATTTTGCGCCGCAGGTTTCAAAAATCTACAAAGGTAGAGGGCTTGACCATAAAGATCCATTTGCAGCCTTAAAAGAGGATATTGCAACATATTCGCAGCTAGGTGAAGTCCTTATAGTGGGTGATTTCAATCCTAGGACTGCAAGTGAGAAAGCTAGCATTCTTTGTTGTAAAGATGATTGTGACCCTATTTGGCTTACAGAAGAAAGTAATCATTAGTGGGAAAGAATTTCAGAGGACAAGAGTTGCAATCTCTTTGGTGAACAATTGCTTACTCTTTGTGGGGCCTTTGATTTAGTCATTTCTAATGGCTTGACTAGATGGGAAAAGTCTGGTAATTTCACTTGCAATACTTACAATGGAGCAAGTGTGGTAGATTATGTAATTTTCTTGCATGGTTTGTGTGAGAAAATGGAGGAAGTTTTGATTGGAGATCAGCTATGGGACTTGAAATCAGATCACAAGCCAATTTATTTATGTTTCTCTTGGATTGGAAAGAAACAATTCGAGTCAAAAATTCAGCATGTCCAACAAAATCTCCCACAGGGTAGAATTCTTTTGACCCCAAAAAATTGTAATACCTTCAAAATGACGCTAGAAAGGCTCTTCGAGAAGGAAAAAATTACAATTCACAGCCTTCATAGTCATGAATCAACACATTTAATTCAATGCACACTTGCAAAGTGCAAAAGAGCAAAAATTAAGAAGTCTGAAACAAATTGCTTTCTGGTTAATACTTGGTTTGACGAGGAATGCAAAAAGGCAAGGAGAATGTGGAAAGAGTCAAACAAAGATAACATAAAGCTCAAAGCTTACAAGTAGTTATTAAGCAAGAAAATGGTCGATTTCATGGTTTCGAGGAGGGAAGAACTAATCTTACTTGGGAAAAATAATCCCAAATTATTTTGGAAGGAGCTGCAACCGAAAAAAGATAAAAATTGGAAATAACATTACAACTTCTAAATGGTTTGACTATGCAAGACAACTCTATGAGCAGGTTCCCAAGGTTGACCCTCTCCCCTTGGTCAACACTGATACTGAACTCTTCACGGTACAAGAGGTAGAGATGGGTATCAAGAAGTTGGGTGTTGGAAAAGCAAAAGACTCAGCTGAACTCCAAGCAGAATATCTAAAGTAGGGCTCAAAGATTCTTGCACCTCACATTACTGTTAAAATTTGGGTACCAAAGGACAAGTGGTTCCCTAAGGCTTTGATCTTTGGCCTAGGGAAAAGTGTTCAAATTTATTTATACTTTTCTCCTAAAGTGACTTTATAAGTGGTAAAGTCAATTTAATTTAAAAGTGACTTTATAAGTGGTAAAGTCAATTTAATTTAAAAGTGACTTTATAAGTGGTAAAGTTACATTCTAATTTAAAAGTGACTTTATAAGTGGTAAAGTTACATTCTAATTTAAAGGTGACTTTATTAAACTCAATGAAGAATTAGAAAGTGAAAAAGTGACTATGGAAATAAAAGGCTAAGTGGGTCTTTATTTAAGTGGGTGAGTTAAAAAATAGAAAGTGAAAATTAAATGCACATTTATTCTCATCCCTAGATCTAAATGAATCTCAACCATTAGATCTTAGGGTAACCCAAAAGGTCATTTAGAGAATAAAAGGAGAAGAGAAGAGGAAAAGATCATTCATTCTTTCATGAGTATTTGAGAGAGAGAAGAGAGAGCAAGGAGAAAATTTCTAAGAAGTGAGGGAAGTGAAGGAGAGTAGCAAGAACACATTTCAGCAAATTTGGGCAACAACATTTATTGGCAGGCATCCCAAAGAAAAATCGTACAGCAAGAGAAAGACACAAAAATCGAGAAAGAAGGACAAAAAGTTTTGGGCACGTTTTTCAAGACTAGCCGTACAAAATTTAATGTTGTTTTATTGCTGTAAAATTTTTTGTTTTGGCTGTTTGCTAATTGGCAAAATTTCTGAGGTGGAGTTCAAGCACAGAAATCGAGATAAGTTGTAATTTGTGGTTGCTGGAATTTTTATTATGTATTTCAGTTTCTCTGTAAAAGCATTTTCAGAAATAAAGAAGAGCTTTCACACTGGTTTTCCCCAAGAGTTGTAGGGGGTTTTTCTAGGGACATGTTGACCAAAAATCACTGTGTTATTTTCCGTGCGTGGCTATCATAATTTTGCTGTGTTTTATTTCTGCAATTTCAATAGTTGTGAAATCTCTAAATTTGTGTTTTCAGAAAATTATTGTCATTTCCAAATTTTAGAATTTTTATCATGCTTGGATTTAAAACTAAATGCATGGAGTGATGAGGAAAACTGATAACCAGAGTGGGGGTTGAAATTTCTTCATGGTATCAGAGCTTGGTTAGCTGAAAAGTGAAATTTGGGGCAGCAAAGTGAAAATTACAGCAAGTTGATTTTTACACAAAAAATAGAAACCTTTACCACATATTTGAAAATTTTAGTTTGGTAGGACAGTGAAACATGTCTTTGGGTTTGAGAGTTGAGACAGGTTGGATGGGCAGAACAACTACAGTGCATGGAAGGAGAAAATCCAGAGCATCTTTGAGGAAGCAGAAGTCTCGAGCATTATGGTAAATACCACACAGAACCCAGTAGAAGTACCTGCTGACCCTGTACAGTTGGAAGAGTTGAACAAAAGGAATGCTAAGGCGAAAATATTGATTCTGGAAGGAATCAAAGACCATGTCATTCCTCATGTGAGAGGAAATACTTATGCACATTAGATGTAGATAGCCTTGACTAGTGTTTACCAGAGCTCAAATGAAAACATAAAAATGGTCCTAAAGGAGAAACTGAAGGCCATTAAAATGGCTAAGACTGACAATGCTACAACATACCTCACCAAGATCACTTTAGTGAGAGATGACTTGGCAGCCGTAGGTGAGATCATTGCACCCACTGAGTTGGTGAAAATTGCTTTGAATGGTCTTCCTAAGACTTGGGATAATTTTGTGGATGGCATTGTTGCATGGGAAAACCTTCCCAATTGGGAGAGGTTGTGGGATGATTGCATTCAAAATGAGCTCAGAAAGAACCATCTTGGGGCAGCCAAACAGGTGGAGGAGGATGACAATGTGGCATTGTTAGCAAGAGGCAAGAAGGGCAGAGCAAAGAAGCAAGCTTCCAATAGTGGAGGTAAAGGCAAAGGTAAAAGCAAGCAGCAGAACAAGGAGAAGGACTATTCCAAAGTCAAATGTTGGAATTGTCAAAAGTTGGGACACTATGTCGTTATGTGTTTAGAGAAGAACAACAAGAAAGGGAAAGACAAACCCATGGCAGCTTCTACAGAGATAGAGAGCTTCTCAGAGAGATTTGATCGAGAGTTTGGGTTCATAGCTTGTGAGGCCACTAGTGCAGGATCACCTACCATACAGGTTCAGAGGGAGTGTGCATTTCCTGCTACTAGCAGAGCATCTTCTAGCATTTGGTATGTTGACAGTGGCACTTCCCGCCACATGACAGGAGTCAGAGAGTACTTCTCAGAGCTTTCAGAGGGTGATACTGATATGGAGGTAGTACTTGGTGATGACAGCATTGTTAGAGTAGTCGGTGTGGGGACATTGACATTTGATAGGGGACCCAAACCTCCCTTAAAAGTGTTAGATATTCTATATGTGCCTGGAATGAAGAAGAACCTGATATCTGTCTCAGCACTTAAGGATAGAGGGTATGATGTGTTGTTCAGGAGAGGGCAGGTGCTTATATATCCTAGGGGAACTCTAGCTTCTTCAGCTAGAGCTATTGGTGTGCGCCATGCCAAGGTGTACAAGTTCTCATTCCAGCCCCTGATGGCATTGAGTAGTAGCACTTGAGATAGGACCGACAACAGATCTAGCAGTTCAGAGTTGTGTGAGATTTGGCACCGCAGGATGGGGCACATGTATCATGGGGCCTTGAGTACATTGTGCGAGATCACCACTAGTGTGCCAAATTTCAGTTCTGATCACCTTCATGTATGCAAAGGATGTGCTATGGGGAAGTTTGCCAGATCCCCTTTTCCCAATAGTGACAGCAGAGCGACTAGGATCCTTGACTTGATACATACTGATGTGAGTGGTCGGATGTCTCATGTATCATTGAGTGGCTATGAGTACTATGTTTTATTCATTGATGACCACTCTAGAAAGACCTAGATTTATTTCTTGAAGACCAGGAGTGAGGTCTTCAAGTGGTTTCAAGAGTTCAAAGCTCTTGTGGAGACCCAGACAGGTAGAAAGATCAAGGTCCTCAGGTCAGACAATGCAGGGGAGTATACCCTTGGTGAGTTTGTTGATTTTTGTGCTGAGGCAGGCATTAGAAGGGAGTTCACAGTTCCTTACAACCCCCAACAAAATGGGGTTGCAGAGAGGAAGAACAAATCCATTGCAGGGGCTACCAAAGCCATGCTTCATGATCAAGGGTTACCTTTATTTTTGTGGGCAGAGGCCTGCAACACTGCTATGTACTTGCAGAACAGGAGTCCACATCATGCCTTAGGGAATGTGACTCTGGAGGAGACTTTTTCTAGGAAGAAGCCTGATGTTGGGCACTTTTGTATCTTTGGGTGCCTTACACATTCTTATGTCCCCAAGGAGAACAAGACCAAGCTAGAGCCCACTGCAGACAAGGGCATCTTTGTGGGTTATAGCGAAACCTCAAAAGCTTATCGGATTTATATTCATGCGTAGAGGAAAGTGGTTATCAAGCGGGATGTGAAGTTCTAGGAGGAGAGAGCTTTCAGGAGGTCATGGAGTTAGAGTATCCAAAGTCACCAGATCCTCAGGAGCAGCTGAGTCAGTCACAGGGATCCAGTGGTCAGAGATCAGGAGGTACATCGATTACAGTGTTAGGTCCATCAGTGAGCAGTGGCTCTCAAAGTCAGGTGGGTGGTTCTTCGGGCAGCATGCAGGGCAGTCCGCGAAGCAGTTCACAGGGTAGTCCCCTAATGGACAGTTCACACAGTATTTCAGCATCTACAGGCACAGGTTCAGGCATGAGGTCAGTTGATAGGCCTTTAGGAGTTCAGGCTTCTGATGATGATGAGGATTCTTTCACTTCAGTGGGAGAAGTATGCTCAGGGAAGAGGAAGCCCAAGTGGTTTCAAGATACCTTGCGCGAGGCCACATCAGTTGTTGGGCCAAAGAGACAGGTTAGAGAGAGTAAACCACCTGAGTAGTTCTGTAGTTACATGGCATTGGTAACAAGCATTGTTGACTCTGAGCCATCTAGTTATGAGGAGGCAGCCAACCAGCAGGTCTAGAGAGAGGCCATGATGGAGGAGTATTCTTCTATTATGAAGAACAATGTTTGGGAGGTAGTGTCGAGGCCTAAAGGTAAATCAATTGTTACTTCTAGATGGCTCTACAAGATAAAGCATGTTGCAGATGGCAGCATCGAGAAGTTCAAGGCTCGATTTGTGGCAAGAGGATTCTCACAGGTAGAGGGAGTTGACTATGAGGAGACCTTTGCTCCCGTAGCTCGGTATACATCTATTCGCTCCATTGTATCGATTACAGCAGAGATGGGTTAGAAGATCCACCAAATGGATGTGAAGACTGCATTTCTTAATGGCTTCATTCAAGAGGAGGTTTATATTGAGCAGCCGCAGGGCTTTGAGGTGCATGGGAAGGAGTCCCATGTATGCAGATTGAAAAAGGCACTCTATGGCCTAAATCAAGCTCCTAGAGCTTAGTACTCGAGGATTGATACATACTTGTAACAGTTGGGTTTCACAAAGAGTGAGGCTGATCCGAACCTGTACTTCATTGTGGTGGGTGAGGAGCCTCTCATTCTGGTGTTGTATGTTGATGACTTGATTATCATTGCTGCAGAGAGACTCATTGAAGGCTACAAGAGAGATCTTGCTTCAGAGTTTAAGATGAAGGATATCAGCTTGATGCATTATTTTCTAGGATTGGAGGGGTGTCAGGAGGGGAATTTCTTCCTAGGACAAGGGAAGTACATTGTGGATATTCTTAGCAGATTTCACATGGAGGACTGCAAACCCATTTCTACACCTATGATCACTAACTCGAAGAAGCTTCATGCTTCTGATTCCGAGTTGGTGGATTCTACTCTATACAAACAGTTGATTGGTTGTTTGATGTATCTGGTCAACACTCGACCAGATATATGTTTTGCAGTTAACACTATGAGTCAGTTCATGTGTGAGCCCAGGAGAGTGCACTGGGTGCCTGCAAAACACATTCTTCGTTACTTGCAGGGGACTGTGGATTTTGGTCTGGATTATAGACAGGGTGATGGAGTGAGATTAGCAGGGTACACAGATTCAGATTGGGCAAGTTGTGCTTCAGATAGGAAGAGTACTTCCGGGTGTTTTTTTGGGTTGGGTTCGGCAGTTGTGTCGTGGATCAGCCGGAAACAACAATCAGTTGCATTGATTTCAAATAAGGCAGAGTGTATGGATGCTAGTTTGGCTAGTTGTGAGGCCATATGGCTTCGCAAGATGTTGTTTGGTCTATTTGGTCAGGCAGTGAGACCTTCAGTGATTTACTATGATGATCAGAGTTGCATAAAACTCACGGAGAATCTAGTTTTTCATGACAGGTCAAAGCATATTGAGATCAAGTATCAATTCATTAGAGACTATGTCCAAAAGGGAGCTGTCAAGCTTGAGTACATTTCCACAAATGAGCAGGTAGCGGACATTTTCACCAAAGCCTTACCACGGGGCAAGCATGTTTACTTCAGAGACAAGATGGGAGTGGTGAGGAACACTTTCCTCGGTAAAAGGGAGTGTTAAAATTTGGGTACCAGAGGACAAGTGGTTCCCTAAGGCTTTGATCTTTGGCTTAGGGAAAAGTGTCCAAATTTATTTGTACTTTCCTCCTAAAGTGACTTTATAAGTGGTAAAGTCAATTTAATTTAAAAGTGACTTTATAAGTGGTAAAGATACATTCTAACTTAAAAGTGACTTTATAAGTGGTAAAGTTACATTCTAATTTAAAAGTGACTTTAGAAGTGGTAAAGTTACATTTTAATTTAAAGGTGACTTTATTAAACTCAATGAAGAATTAGAAAGTGAAAAAGTGACTATGGAAATAAAAGCTAAGTGGGTCTTTATTTAAGTGGGTGAGTTAAAAAATAGAAAGTGAGAATTAAATGCATATTTATTCTCATCCCTAGATCTAAATGAATCTCAGCCATTAGATCTTAGGGTAACCCAAAAGGTCATTTAGAGAATAAAAGGAGAAGAGAAGAGGAAAAGATCGTTCATTCTTTCATGAGCATTTGAGAGAAAGAGAAAAGAGAGCAAGGAGAAAATTTCTGAGCAATGAGGAAGTGAAGGAGAGCAGCAAGAAGACATTTTAGCAAATCTGGGCAGCAACATTTATTGGCACACATCCCAAGGAAAAACCGTATCGCAGGAGAAAGGCACATAAATCGAGGAAGAGGGACAGCAAGTTCTGGGCACATTTTTTGAGGCTAGCCATACAACATTTAATGTTGTTTTATTGCTGTAAATTTCTTTTGTTTTGGCTGTTTGCTGATTGGCATGATTTTCGAGGTGGAGTTCAAGCACGGAAATTGAGATAAGTTGTAATTTGTGGTTGCTGAAATTTTTACAGTGTATTTCAGTTTCTCTATAAAAGCATTTTTAGAAATAAAGAAGAGCTCTCAAACTGGTTTTCCCCAAGAGTTGTAGGGGGTTTTTCCAGGGTCACATTGACCAAAAATCACGGTGTTATTTTTTGTGTGGCTATCATAATTTTGCTGTGTTTTATTTTTGCAATTTCAGCAGTTGTGAAATCTCTAAATTTGTGTTTTCAGAAAATTATTGTCATTTCCAGATTTTAGAATTTTTTTCATGCTTGGATTTAAAACTAAATGCATGGAATGATAAGGAAAACTGATAACCGGAGTGGGGTTTGAAATTTCTTCAATTACAAAAATCTTCAACAACATCATACAACCAGGGCTCCCCACAAATTGGAAAACTACTCTAGCAATACCTCTTTTCAAGAGCGATGATGTCAATAATCCCTCCAATTATAGGATCATCATGATAAACCCTTTGTTTGCAAAGCTATTTGGAAGCATGCTAGAAAACAAAATTAACAATTGCGCAGAAGAAAGAGATAAGCGTGCTAAAGGGCAAGCAAGTTTTAGACCTAAACATTCCACAGTTGATCATTGTATAACTTTAAGGTACATCATTGAAAAAGTTTGGAAGAAAAAGGAAGAAGTCTTTTGTTGCTTTATTGATTTTAGAAAAGCTTTTGACTTATTTCCCAGGGATAAGCTTTGGCACAGAATGGAGGAACTTGGGGTTCCTAAACATTTGAGAGCAGTTGTGCATAAGCTGTATGAAGAGGTGAAAGTCAAAATTATAACTTTAGCAGGCATTTCTAAAAGTTTTAGAAGCGATATCAGGGTCAAGCAAGGTTGCCCACTGTTTCCTACCCTTTTTGGTTTATATATCGATAAGCTTGAGAAGTGGTTAAATTCGCAAGGGGGTGATGGTATCTATTTGGGCAAGTTTGTTATAAGGCTTCTTTTGTATGTAGATGACCTTATTCTGATTGCTAAATCGGCTCTTGGTTTGCAAGAGAACTTACTATCCCTTGAGCATTTTTGTAGAAGTGTAGGGATGCAAGTCAATATCAACAAAACAAAAGTAGTGGTTTTCTCTTAGAAAAGAAAACATAACCAGCATAAGTTCTACTTTGAAGGCAACATTCTGGAAGAAGAAGCGGATTACAAATACCTTAGAATTGACTTCAACAAAAATCTAAGTTGGAATGGATGTAGAAAGAAAAGAATTTTGGGGGGTTGGAAAGCATTTTATGCTTTTCAAAATAGGTGTAGAGAGGCAGAGTTATGGGACTGGAAAACCACTCAAACTCTTTTTGGGCTTCTAGTGATTCTCTATGGTTGTGAACTATGGGCCAGCAGTCCATCCGACATGCAATGAAGACAAATTGAGAAAATTCAGAAACATTTGTTTACAAACAAATTTAAGATTGAAAGTTCAGTTCCTTATGCTATCTTGTTAAGTGAAATAGGGACTGCTCCTATTGAAGAAATTGCTATGGTGCGAGTCATAAGGTATTTAAAAAAAATTGAGCAAATGGAAGAGGGTAGATGGCCTAAGGTTGTCTTTAATGATAGATTGTGCAAGAGCAAAAAACTTGGATGCAACAAAATAGCAAATGGTTTAGTAAATGGGGTATTTGCTTGAATGCGTGTCCCATAAACAACAAAGAGATAAAAGCTTTTGTTATGGTAAAGTTCCACAAGCGTACTTGGGATAAGAAGCTAGGAAGAAAGAAAAATTATTATATTTAAGTGTTTAATCCCACTCATAGTCATCAACCAAAAGCATACATAGAGGCCAATATCTCTTGGAGAGCCAAAATTCTTATTGCTCAGTTAAGGACTAATTCTCATCAACTCCGTTGTGAAACAGAGCACTGGAAAAGGCCAAAGGAAGTGTGGGAGGAAAGAGTATGCATTTTTTGTTCTTCCGGAAAAGTGGAAACAGAAAAACATTTCATTTTAAAATGTGAGGCCTTCAAAGACAACAGGGAAAGTTATGTAGATATGCTGGCAGCTAACTCTTGGGATAATCTATTTAGCGAGGGGTTTGTCGAGAAGCTGGGAGCATTTATTTTGAAGCTTCACAGAAAAAGGGCCGAATACATCAAGCAAATGAAGAAGCAATCTGTCCCATAGGCTATCTTTAGCCTCGTGGACGTTAAAATAATTTCTTTCTTCTTTCTTTCTGTGTCAATAAAGGGGTTAATTCTCTCTATTCCATGTATAGAGTCTGCAATTGGACGAATGCATGTGCAATTTCTATAGAGATCAAGTTCTGCTCTTCATCGCAGGCACTGATCCTCTTGATAGCTCAAAGGTTGTGTTTGTTTACATTGACTGAGCGTGTATTTCCTTTACAAAAGACGTAGTCATCTGCTGCCCGGGCCATGTGCTTGGAGTTCGAATGTGTTATGTGTGATACCTGTAGCATCTCGATTCCATGAAGGTTAAAATATTGTGCGAAATAGAAGGGTTGAATACTTGTGTAGTTGGTCTAGAACTGATATTTCATTGTGCCTTATTAATTTTGATGAAGCAGATCAGTCCTTCCATTGGTGGTTCGAGCCATTTTTCCGTTCTCACATCTCTATCTATAATATAAAGGCAATCAAATCATTGTTGTCTTTCGAAATTGTTGAAGGGAAGGTCGATTGCCATGGAAAATTTTAGGGGCAAATTTTCGCCCTTGGGCTAAATTAAGGGGTTTTATATTTTTATTGGGCAAATATTTTGTATCATAGTACATTGTTACGAATCACCTCAAGTTTATTTTATAAAAAAATTAGGTATGGAGGTTAGCCCACCTTATTTTAAGGGAGAGGGTAAAAAAAGTAAATTTAGCCCTTGAAATTAAGAGTTACAATCTTCCATTCGCTCTCATGTATTTATGATAGTTCTAAATAAAAATATAAATACAGTGGAGGTATGGTAAATAAAAGCTCTTTTTATACTTACTCCAAAGGTATGGTAAATAAATAAAAATACAAATAAACTAGAGGTATGGTAAATAAATAAAACCTATTTTTATATTTAGTCCATAACCCTCTTTCTATTTAAGAATGCTCAAAAACTAGGTTTCATTTAAGTGAATCCTATGGGCCAAATACCATATTTATAAAAGAGGTATGGTAAATTAATAAAAATATGAATAAACGAGAGGTATGGTAAATAAATAAATAAATAAATAATTATATTTACTCCATATTTCACCTTATATTTATGAACATGCAAGCGTGTAAATAAATAAAAATAAAATAAAGTGAAGGTATGGTAAATAAATAAAACCTCTTTTTATACTTCAAAGGTATGGTAAATAAATAAAAATATAAATAAACTATAGGTATGGTAAATAAATAAAACCTCTTTCTATATTTAGTCCATAACCCTCTTTCTATTTAAGAAGGCTAAAAAAAGAGGTTTTATTTAATTGAACCCTATGGGCCAAATACCATATTTATAAAAAAAGATATGGTAAATTAATACAAATATAAATAAACAAGAGTTATGGTAAATAAATAAAACATTTTTTATATTTACTCCATAAGCCACCTTATATTTACGAACACTCAAAAAATGTGTTATATTTAGGTGAAGCCTATGGGCCAACTTATTATTAATACTATGCAAAAAAACATTATGAACCCTAATATTAGTAAAAATAAAGATGGCACATGATATTGACCCATGGTATTCACATGGAATGCAGCCTATTTAAAGGGGGGAATTAAACTAGCATAGATCCATCTTTACTCTGTATCAAATATCGTGATATGCAAACTAACATAGAGTGAAAAAATATTTGATCCCTCTCAGGGCTTGGTAGATCAAGAGTTAAAATGGATCTTGTAATTTAATGTCACTTAAACATTTTAACTTGGTTAAAAAAAAAAAAATCAATTATTAATTTTATTAATTTTTATAAATTCCTAATAGTAGTTTTTAAGCTCCAGGTTTATGATAACCCATGGTAATATCATGGTATTCATGTGAGCATAGACTATTTAAAGGGGAAATTCTATTAGCTTAGATCCATCTTAATTCCGGGTCTACCAAGTGTTGGGAGGGATAAATAGATTTCATCCCTCTAAGAGTGGTAGATGTGGAGTTAAGATGGATATAGGTTGGTTTTTATGATAATGAAGATATTAAATAGACTTAGGAAATTATATTGTAAAAAAAATCTTAAGGTGAATGGTTAAAGCTACATTTAGTCACTTCACAAAATTTAGTAAAAAATACCGATATCTCTATTAATATTGGTATTTCTCATTTAACAAGAAAAAATTCAAAACAATGAAATCTTAACTCTTTCCGCATCACCCTGGCAAAAGAGAGACTCTTTCCGCATCACCCTCGCAGAAGAGAGATAGTTGCTACCCAGATTTCCCACCATTTTTTAAACATTCTCAATATGATATCTTCATGAAAAAGTTAAGATACTGATCTTGGATTAGTTGTTTGAAAAATACGCTGGTTTGTACAACCTTTCATCTTCTCTGTTATTCTTAGTTTGTCGTAATGATTTGTAGGGGTTGGGTCACTGCACCATATTGTCCTAAAAGGTGGAGATTGTGCACCAAAAAGGAAATTAAGCCACATGTTACAATGCTGTTAAAAATGGTATGAAGGTAGTGAATTATGCTAATAAGAAATTTAGATTGGGAGAGACGTAATTAAATTTTATTATTTAATTCAAGATTTCCAATTAAAATAATAATAAATCTACATTTATATATTTATATATTGATTGGAAGGCTTCTGACAACAGTCACTTCTTTCCATTAGATCCCCTTCAGGCCTTTGGGATACCTACTACTTCATTATATTATACAGTTGGGGCTTGCTACTTGTTGGCATGTTGGGGTAAAGAAACTTGATGTGTTTTTTTAATCTCGCAGTTGGGGTCTATGGAATAAGAAAGAAATTTGATAGCTTGGAAAAAGTGGTAGCTTGACAAAAGTGGTAGAGAAAACATTAATCTCTTCTACCATGACAATCATGGCCACTAAAACTTGCAACATTGATTGTAGGAAGTGAAAATTATGTTTCTTTTTTCCAAACATGTATGTTAGTATATTACAGTTTAATGAATATGTTTTATTATTATTATATACGGTTTCATACTTTAACAAAACATTCGCAAACACTTCACAATGTTTTATTATTCAATGAAAGATTTTCCAAGGTCTTACAAGATTTTATAATTCAGTGAAAGATTCGTCATGACTTTACAAGATAATATAATCTGGTGAGAGATTCGCCAATATATATATATATATATATATATATATATATATATACATATTATATTAGTGATAAAATCGCCTCCCATTTTTCCTATGTATCATGGGGATTCACCCATTTATTATACATATAAATTTAGGGTGCTTCTTAAAATTTTCCTTGCCAATTGCTTGTGGAATTATTGTCATGCTTCACAAATTAACTCTTCAGTGGGCTGAAATTATCATCACTATAGTAGACATGTTCAGAAAGAGATCAAACCATTTTCCTTAGGAAGAAGGCCAACCCATTGGAGCCTACAACATGTTGATACCCAATTGTCTAACTAAATTGTTGATACCCAATTGTCTGACTAAATTCCCCAAAAATTAATGACAGAACAGGGGTATATTTGCTATATAGTGACCATCGTCCAAGAATATTTTGGAGAAATTGAGTTAAGTATGCACCATTTTAGTAACTACTTGTAGGAAGAGACAGAAGTGCGCATGGTTCCTATAGTTTAATGTGCAAAAAAGATGTGTGATGGCAGCTATTGGAAAGGTATTGTGTGACAGGGCGTGGCAGTTCGACGGCATCGTGGTGGTTTGAAGGTAGCGTGGTTGTACGCTGTGGAAGCCCAAAATAGTCTTATCTCAGAGAAATTGTGTAGTTGTTGTTTGGGTGAGAAATGCTGCTTATTGGACTTTGATGGTTTGTTGGTAAAGCAAAGGGACTGATAAGGAGAAAGATATTAATTAGAGCAGGGTTCGAGCTTGGTATCATCCACTATTTTTAGACTTGCGTGGATCAATCACACTGTGGAACAAGAGGCACAGTCCTAGGTTCTCTTTCTTCCATTAATACTTTATACATTTGTTTGGTGAATGAAAAATTACTACAACTATTTTCACTATCTACATGCAATCTATATAAACTCTGAAGCTAAATAAAATTTAGTTTAGACCCTTGAATACCTCATTTGAAATTCAAGTGGATTTCTATGCAACATAATGTGAAATTTCCTAGATCTAACAAGCTCAAGAATCCTACTGCAAATAGCTGAATCTACTTCTCCTAGATTGTAAATTAAGTTACAAACTTATTTCAGATTTCTTCATGAAATATCGAAGCAAATTACTGAAGCAGCCTACACCAATTTAAATATGATTCAGAAACATAGAAACTGAGCAAGGAAAATAGAAACACATAAGATAGTTAGTTTTGGACAAAAGCCCCCGGAAAAAACCAATGTGGGAAAACCGGTGCATCAGCTCTAAGGGTTTATTATTATTAAGCAGTAGCGAAATCTGAATACATCACTGAACACCTCACACGATTATTCAGTTACAGAGAGAAATACTGGCAAAATTCCTAGATCTAACAATCTCAGGAATCCTACTGCAAACAGCTGAATCTACTTCTCCTAGATTGTAAATTAAGTTACAAACTTATTTCAGATTTCTTCATGAAATATCGAAGCAAATTACTGAAGCAGCCTACACCAATTTAAATATGATTCTGAAACATAGAAACTGAGCAAGGAAAATAGAAACACATAAGATAGTTAATTTTGGACAAAAGCCCCCGGAAAAAACCAATGTGGGAAAACTGGTGCATTAGCTCTAAGGGTTTATTATTATTAAGCAGTAGTGAAATCTGAATACATCACTGAATACCTCACACGTTTATTCAGTTACAGAGAGAAATACTGGCAGAATCTTTGTGAGTTTTACCTCACACAATCACTGAGAAAAAGTCTTAGCTCATCCTACTGCTAGATGAAGTGCCCTTGGTAGACATTGCGCTATCTCTGTGTTGCCTTTACATTGTCCCAGTGTCAACCCTTCTAGGCACTGCGTCAGCCAACTGTGGATTCGATTAGTGACCTAGAGTCACTACTCTCAGCCTCCCGGTCTCACACTCCAGCTTTCGGTTGCTGATACTAACCCGCTGCTCTGATTTGCGACTTTCTCTCTCTCTGCCTCTACGTCACTTCTTCGTGGCCCTTCTGGCCCTGCGTCAGGCTCTAAATCAAGGCTTCTGGATCACTTACTGCCTCTCTCTGATGATGTATCTCCGGTTTAGAATCTCTCTCTCCAGAAGCTGCTATCCCTGCCCCTCAACTACAAGAGATTTCCTCAATCATTTTTTCCTCCTCAGAACTTCTCACTTCAAACAATCGAATATCTCTATCTCTCTGTGTGTGTTACAAATGACCCTCAAGCCAATTCTTATATCTTCTTGTTGGGCAACCAACGGCCTAGATTAAAACATAATCAAAGTCTCAGATTGTTTTGGCTTGATCCATGGCTTTTTCTAGAAGATTCACCCTTGATTAGATTAATAGCCATTAATATTTTAATTTTCCTAAGTTTAGACTTAGGAACCCCATTAAAAATATTAATTATTTTAATAAAATCACTTCTGGGTGGAATTTCCCAAAATGCTTTATTGGTTCTTTGGAATACTTGTGCCCAAGTCCCCCTGCAAAACTTGAGGCTTAGAGCACATCCAATGCTACCCCAAATCAACATTCCCTCTTAGCGAGGAATGTGCTCTAGCAATACATGCCTCTCTACATACTGCTCTGACTTTGAAGCATTGTCTCGGTGTAGTTAATGCCTGACATGCTATCCATCAACCACTGTGTTGTTGCTGCTACTATACTGCTACCTTTTACACTGCCATTGCCAATGCTACATCCGCACTGCAGCTCCCTCTCAAATGCTGCATCTGCTATGTTGCTAGCACTACCACTGCTAACACTACATCCGTACTGCAACTCAGTTGCTGAGAGAAGAAACTGAAGACACCAAAACTGGACAAGTATCCAGTGGATACTCCTCGGTGCTGACACCCTGACTATTGCTAGTCTCACTTTGCCTCTGAAGCCACTGTGTTGCTAAAGCTCTGCACTGTGCCTACTCGCACTGCTGCTTCTCTGCTCTGTGCTGCTCAATCTTTGGCTCTCCTAGCCACTGCATCTATCGAATCAACACTCAATGGCACCAACTAAAACTCCACCATCTTGCTACTCCTGATCATGGGCTCCCATAGCAAGGTGACGATCCAAGAGGTGGGCTCCTCAAGGATCCTGCCCATCTGCAGTCCTCCCGACTACAGCTCTATATTAGCCCACCTCCCTCCTGGAGGTATCTCAACTGTCATGGCAAACTCTTCCTCGTAAATCTTCGCGGCTGCAACCTTCGGATCATGCTTCTCATCCTTGTCCTTCTTCTTCAAAGGACATTGGGATGCATAGTGGCCCATCTCGCCACATCTGAAGCACTTCACCTTGGAGACGTCCTTCTTACGTCTCTATTGCTCTAGCTCTCCCTTCGATGCAAGGGCTATGTTATCCTCTTCGTCCACATTGGGCTTCGACCCACTACTGCTACTGCTCCCGTCAAGTTTCACCTTGAGCAGGTCTCTCCTCAGCTCTTCTTGTTTCAGAGCTGCCCACATCTCGTCCCAATTTGGCAACGCTGCCCTGCCCAGGATACTCTAGACAAAGATCTTCCAATCATCTGAGACGTAGTTTAGAGCTAGTCTCATTAACTCCGAGTCTTGAGGACTATGTCCCACAGCTAACAGCTCATCACAAGTCTCCTTCAATTTCGTAAAAAACAAATCCACTTGCTCCACCTTCTGTGTCTAAGCAGATCTCAACTTCTGCTCTAAGTACATCTTCCGCTGATCGAACATTCCTTGATATAATGTGGCCAAGGCATCCCACATTTTCTTAGTGGTCCCTTTTCTTGCAACCTGGCACACCACATGATCCTTGACCCTGTCCAAGATCATCCTCTTTGCCTTAGCCATCTCAGCCTTGTACTTTTTCAGTAGATCTGCATCCACAGGTTCAACCACCACATTGTTAACGTACATCTTGAGGGCATGCTCATCAAGAAGGAAGGTCATCCTAGCCTTCCAGATGGCATATTTGAAAGCCCCATCCAACCTATCCTGATCCCTCAAGCCACTAGTTACCATTTCCTCTGAAAAACTGTCAAACTACTCCTCTCTCCCTACTGTGTAGCTCCTGGGATAACTTACACACTCCCTGATGGAGCTAGGAAGCTGTTGCTCCTCTGCTACTCAGCAACTGAGAAATGCTAATTTCCTCAACAAGAAATCATTGAGGAAGTATTCCCTCACTATGCTCTGTTGCTTCCTTCTTCTGATGTCTTTTCCACCCAGCAAAACTACCCACTGAAAAATCTGCGTCTACCAACTACTCCTCACGTTGAGGCTCAGCACTGTTCCCTCTACCACTGTAAAAGTCGAACTGGAAGCTCTTTTCTCTCTATCAACTCACTCCGAAAGACACTCCCTCGGATTTTAAACACTTTGGCAGGAACTGCACAAACCCTCTGGGGTTTCGACTTGCTGCCTCCTGCAGCTTTTCGATTTTCCCTTCTGCTCAACACTGGGGTTTTTGGTTCTGCTCCTCTTGTTTCTCTGCACTAGCTCTAATACCATGTGAAAATTCCTAGATCTAACAATCTCAGGAATCCTACTGCAACCAACTGAATCTACTTCTCCTAGATTGTAAATTAAGTTACAAACTTATTTCAGACTTCTTCATGAAATATCGAAGCAAATTACTAAAGTAGCCTACACCAATTTAAATATGATTTTGAAACATACAAACTGAGCAAGGAAAATAGAAACACATAGGACACAATGATTTTTGGACAAAAGTCTCCGGAAAAACCCAATGCGAGAAAACCAGTGCAACAGCGCTGAAGGTTTATTATTATTAAGCATTAGCAAAATCTGAATATATCACTGAATACCTCACAGGGTTATTCAGTTACAGAGAGATACTGGAAGAAGCTTTGTGAGTTTTACCTCACACAATCAGTGAGAAAAGGTCCCAACTAATCTGGCTGTTGGCTGAAGTGCCCCTAGAAGGCACTACGCTATCTTTGCATTGCCTTTACGCTGTCTCAGCGTCAACCCTTCTAGGCACTGTGTCACCCAGTTGGGGATTTGGTCAGTAGCCCAGAGACCCTGCTTTGTGCCTCCCAGTCTCACACCCCGACTTCCCACTACTGATACTGACCCGCTGCTCTGATTTTCGACTTTCTCTCTCTGCCTCTAGGTCACTTTTGTGTGTCCCTTCTGGCCTTGCATTAGCCTCTGCATCAAGGCTTCTGGATCACTTCCTCTCTCTACTAATTTATCTCCAGTTGACAATCTCTCTCTCCGGAAGCTGTTATCCCTGCCCCTTAACTACAAGAGATTTCCTCAATTGATTTTCCTTCTAAGAACTTCTCACTATAGAAAATCAATTTTCTCTATCTCTGTGTGTGTTCCAAATGACCCTCAAGCCCCTTCTTATATCTTCCTGTTGGACAACCAACAGCCTAGATTAAAACATAATCAAAGGCTCACATCGTTTTGGCTTAATCCATGGCTTTTTCTAGAAGTTTCACCCCCGATTAGTTTAATACCCATTAATATTTTAATTTTCCTAAGTTTAGAGTTAGGAACCCCATAAAAATATTAATTATTTTAATAAAATCACTTCTGGGTGGAATTTCCCAAAACGCTTTTTGGGTTCTTTGGAATACCAGTGCTCAGGCCCCCCTGCAAAATGTGAGGCTTAAAGCACATCCGATGTTACCCCAAATCAACACTCCCTCTTAGCATGGAATGTGCTCTAGCAATACATTGCCTCTCTACATACTGCTCTGACTTTGAAGCATCGTCTCTTCATTGTTGATCCCTAACATGTTGTCCATCAACCATTGCACTACTGCTGATGCTTGACATGTTGCAGGAAATGCCCCCCCCTCCCCCCCCCCCAGATCAAAAGAGCGAAATGTGATCAGTACGGATCAGTGGGCAATCCACCCCCTGAAAAGCATTTCGGAAATTTTGAAACGCGGATCGGGCTGAAAAATACGGTTCCTGCCATTTCGGAACCGTACGGCCCGATCCACAATTCGGAATTTCCGAAATGTGTTTCATATGGCAGATCGGTCGTACAATCCGCAATGGTTCTGGGTCAGATACGTACAGATTGTAACCACTTCACCGAGCAGCCTACCGTTTCCGCCACGCAGGCCACAAAATGGCATTTTTTTTTTCATTTTTTTTTTGTTGGGGGTGAGTCCAACTTGGGTTAGAGTGAGGAGTGAAGGGATTAAGAGACCCTTTCATCTCTCATTTGCTCACTTTTATTTTATGAGAGCTTGAAGGAGTGAAGGAGGAGCTAGGAGAAGGAGGAGAAGCTTGGAAGAGTAAAGAAGGGCCTCCATCTACAAGACCTAAAGAGGTAAGTGCAAACCCCAAACTCCCTCATTTTTTTGTCATTGTTTTTTGTATTTTTCTCCTCCCTCTCCTACTCTTTCCCATTTTTTCTACTTGTTCATTTAATTGCAGGTTGTCCACCACCTATATCCATATTCCAAGATGGTGTTCTTTTGGCTTCTATGTATCATTCCACTTTTGGTTTTAATGATGGCAAGGGGGAGTAGGAATAGAAGGGAAGAAGAACAAGAGGATAGCGGTCCTCATATGAGTGACCCAATGTATGATGAGGAGGAAGGATTTGAAGAGGAAGGGGATGAACCTAAAGGGAACACTGAAACACTAGAGGGGAAGGCTACATTAACACCATTGTAGAACCATGTGACCAAACTTGAAGGGGAAAGGGTTGTGGAAGCTACAAATTTTTGTGCCCCCATCGTTGTCATGGAGGAAAACCATTTAGTGGTTCATATACCTGTATGAGGAGGCATCTTTGTGGGGTGATGGACAGTGATGATAAAACGGGTGATGTGGGGATACAAATTTGCCCAAACATTTCAGTTGAACAAAGAAGAAAATACATCCAAATAGAGGAGGTTGCACAACAAAAAAGCAAGAAACAAAAAACTCAGTCTAAATCAAGTGCAACCTCTAGATTTGGTAGCTCATCTACTCATGGTACTTCTGCAAGCTCTGGAGGTAAAAGAACAATAGGGGATTTCCTTAATGTCGTTGGGAGGGGTGATGCGGATGGAAAGATAGTCCGATTTCTTTGTGCTTGCGGTTTATCATTCAATGTGCTTCGCTCTCCCTACTGGCATGAAATGGTAAAGGGCATCAATGAAGCCCCAAAAGGATACAAGTCCCCCAACTATGAGAAAGCTAGAATGGTGTTATTAGAAAGAGAAAAAGCAAAGGTTCAAAGAGCTTTGACACATTTTACAAATGAGTGGGTAGATTGTGGAGCATCCATTGTATCATATGGGTGGACAAATATTAGAAACCAACATTTGATAAATGTTCTTGGTGTTTTTGCTAGTGGTGCAATATTTATTACATGTCATGACTCCTCCTCCATCAGTGCATCTTAACAAAATATTGCAGATCTATTGCAACCAATCAGAGATGTTAGACCAAATAATGTGGTTCAAATGATCACAGATAATGCAACAAATTGTAAGGCAACAAGAAAAGTTATTGAGTGTACTCATTCACACATCTTTTGGTCTGGGTGCCTGGTTCACACATTGAACCTTTTGATATATGATATTGTGAAGCATAAAGAATGCGTGTGGATTAATGAGCTTTACAGGAGAGGGAAGCAGCTAATTAAATTTATCACATGGCATACAAGGGTAAACTACTTCTATGGCACTTACTCCAAGTTGTAGTTGCTTAAACTTGCAAAAAACAGATTTGCAAGTTATTACCTCACATTTAGGCAGCTAGTGAAGGTGAGACAAGCTTTAACTAATATGGTGACCACTAAATCATGGGAGGAAATTAACACTGATAGAGATGGTGCCAATGTAGCCAAGAACACTATTCTTGACATGTACTTTTGGTCACAAGTTAAATATGTTTTGCAATTCACCAGACCAATTTATTACATGATCAAGTTTGGAGATTCAGATAGACAATAATTGGGGAGGTGTGTGAGCAAATGGATAGCATGTTGGGGCATATTAAAGACATTGTTGAGCCTAGAGATATCACCTTGTACAATTATATTCGTGCAGAGGTGGAAAATCAATGGGAATGCTAAATGTTCCATTACATGCATTAGCATATGTTTTGACACCTAAATACTATCATCCATCATGGCTTTCAACACCAGCACCTGGGGGGGAGCAAGAGAAAACCACACCTAGATCAAGAGGTTCACAAAAAATATATGATAACATTGACTAAATTAGTCCCAAATGAGGAGGAGACTTCCATGGTACGGAGACAGTTGAGCAACTATACACTTAGCACTGGTACATTTGAGATCATGCATGCAATTAGAGATCGAGAGACTTTTTCTTCCCTTAAGTGGTGGAACATGCATGGAGGTGCTACTCGAAAGTTTCCTGATATAATGTGTCCAAGGCATGCCACATTTCCTTAGCGGTCCCTTTGCTTGCAATGTGGCACACCATGTGATCCTTGACCCCGTCCAGGATCATCCTCTTTGCCTTAGCCATCTCAACCTTGTACTTTTTCAGCAGATTTGCATCTGCAAGTTCAGCCACCACATTATCAACGTACATCTTGAGGGCATTCTCATCAAGCAGAAAGGTCATCCTATCCTTCCAGATGGCATAGTTGAACGCCCCGTCCAACCTATCCTGATCCCTCAAGCCACTTGTTGCCATTTCTTCTAAAAATTGTCGAACTGCTCCCTCTCTCTCCCTACTACGTAGCTCCTGGGCTTACTTACGCATTCCCTGATGGAGCTATTAAGTTGTTGCTCCTTTGCTACTCAACAATTGAGAAATGTTGATTTCCTTGGCAAGAAATCAATGAGGAAGTATTCCCTCACTATGCTTCATTGCTTCCTTCTTCTAACGTCTTTTCAACCCGATAAAGCTTCCCACTGAAAAATTTGTGTCTACCAACTGCTCCTCACGCCGAGGCTCAGCATTGCTCCCTATACCACTGCAAAAATCGAACTAGAAGCTATTTTCTCTCCGTCAACTCACTCGAAGAGAGACTCCCTCGGATTTTCGACCCTCTGGCAGGAACTGCGCAAACCCTCTCGGGTTTCAACTTGCTGCCTCCTGCAGCGTTTTGATTTCCCCTTCTGCTCAGCGCTATAGTTTCTGGTTCTACTCCTCTTGTTTCTCCTATACTAGCTCTAATACCATGTGAAAATTCCTAGATCTAACCATCTCCGGAATCCCTTTGCAACCAGCTGAATCTACTTCTCCTAGATTGTAAATTAAGTTACAAACTTATTTCAAATTTCTTCATGAAATATCAAAGCAAATTACTGAAGAAGCCTACACCAATTTAAATATGATTATGAAACATAGAAATTGAGCAAGTAAAATAGAAACACATAGGACAATTATTTTTGGACAAAATTCCTCGGAAAAACCTAATGCGAGAAAACCGGTGCAGCAGCTCTGAGGTTTTATTATTATTAAGCAGTAGCAAAATTTGAATACATCACTGAAAACCTCACAGGGTTATTCAGTTACAAAGAGAAATATTGGTAGAAGCTTTGTGAGTTTTACCTCACACAATCACTAAGAAAAAGTCTCGGCTGATCCGGCTGCTGGATGAAGTGCCCCTGGCAGGCACTGTGTTATCTCTGCATTGCCTTTACACTGTCCCAGTGTCAACCCTTCTAGGCACTGCGTCACCTAGCTGGGGATTCGATTAGTAGCCCAGAGTCCCTGCTCTCAACCTCCCATTCTCACACCCCGGCTTCCAGCTACTGATACTGAGCCTCTACTCCAATTTTCGCCTCTCTCTCTGCCTCTGCATCACTTCTGTGTGGCCCTTCTGGCCCTCTGTCAACCTCTGCGTCAAGACTTTTGAATCACTTACTTCCTCTCTATGTTGATGTATCTCCGGCTTAGAATCTCTCTCTCCGGAAGTTTCTATCCCTGCCCCTCAAGTGCAAGAGATTTCCTCAATCAATTTTTCCTCTTGAGAACTTCTCACTTTAGAAAATCAATTTTCTTTCTCTCTGTGTGTGTTCCAAATGACCCTCAAGCCCCTTCTTATATCTTCCTATTGGACAACCAACAACCTAGATTAAAACATAATCAAAGGCTCAGATCATTTTGGCTTGATCCATGGCTTTTTCTAGAAGTTTCACCCCTGATTAGATTAATAGTCATTAACATTTTAAGTTTCCTAAGTTTAGACTTAGGAACCCCATTAAAAATATTAATTATTTTAATAAAATCACTTCTGGGTGGAATTGTCCAAAACACTTTCTGGGTTCTTTGGAATACCTGTGCCCAAGCCTCCCTACAAAATTTGAGGCTTAGAGCATATCCAATGCTACCCCAAATCAGCACACAATAAACTTCATTACAAGAAGATCATAAGGACGCAAGTATTCCAGTTTTATATATAAGTCTCGTCAATCTTCCAAGTATGAAATTTTCTTGAGTCTTGACCTATATCTTGTGTTGGGGATCTTAGTGAGAAGTTGCTAATTCAAGCCACTGCTGAGGAGTATGTACTTGTGTATATTGTCAGAATTCGTTGTCTTTCTTGCTGTACCCAAGGGTTGATATAATTGCAGAGTTGAGTGAGGGGTCTGTGTATTGTTTTCAATCAAAGCCTTGATTGATGTACTTGACCTCGTTAAACTAAATCATGGATCAAACCTTTATAAACTCCCTTCATAAACTAGCAGCAACAATCAACAAAACCTTTTCTAGGGAGATACTTTGTATGTTATAACAAGAGCATCCACAAGAAGAACATGAATTGGGGCCCAAAATTTATGCACTAGGAACAAATTTGAGATACATGGGGGTTACAACAAAAGCCCTTCTCAAACTACAAGAAATTGCTTCACTCCTCTCCAAGGTGCATCAATCACATGGGAAGAGCTTGATTTGGGCTCTAAAACCAACCATGCTTGCTCTCATACAACACTTTTGGAGCATCCTTGTATTGGAGTCAAACTTCCAGTTGCCTCTTGTCTAAGTAGTATCATGATGCTAACCGCATCTATATCTCTTTACAGTGATGACATTATGAGGAGAATCTTCAGAATGATAGTGGAGACCTTTCAAGATTTGGATAACAGTGAGGGCCCTACCTTTGGGAAGAGGTTAGAGATTCTAGAAGTCATGGCTTTGGTTAGATCTTATGACCGCATGTTTGAGCTGGACTGTAACGACTTGATCTTACAGATGTCCCAATGCTTCTTCAACATTAGGAAACATCATCCTAAAACAGTCACAACACACATGGAGTCCATTTTGTCTTCACGTATGGGAGGCCATGATGCCATTTGCAAGAGGTTGCAGTCTAGGTTGTTGCCCATTTCAAGGGAGGAATAGTTGGTTTTGTCTGCTGCTTATGAACTAGCCGAAAGGTTAATTGAGCAAAACGTTGAGATGTTTAGGAGACGATTGACCCATGAGGAGTTACAGTAGATTTGTGGTAACCAACCATGTAGAAGGAATGAGTTGAGGAAGGATATTTGCTTCATCTGCAAGGAACCTTGGGGACCTAACCACTCATGCTTGAGTGACACTAAGGAGATGACAGGGGTAGATTAGGAGGAGATTCCTTCTGACCTTCAGGATAAAGATTCTTCTTCTATGGTTGAGTCCATCGATTCTTATGAGGATACCTTTGAGGAACGTGAGAAATCATGGGGAGTTGATGAAAGCGGCCTGGATATGCATCCATTTGAGATGGAGGAGTATGATGAGCAACAAATTATCCACGGGGCAGACTTGCCAGATGAGTGACTGATGATTCAACATGGAGAGCACATAGAGGAGCATGGATCAATTGAGGAGGTTGATGTGCAAAGTGTGCATGAGGAGCCATTCTTGGAGAGCCAGTGGGAGGCTCATGTGGAGCCCATAAAGGAGGATGATGAGCATCCATCCTTGCGGCCAACCATTGATGAGGATGAGGAGTAGACAGATGTACAAACAGCCAATAGGGTGGCAGTATTTGCAGACACTTGTCATCAGGAGGTGCTAGAGTCTGACAAAATAGTTTTGCAGGAGATTTGTAGATTGGAGGAGCATGGAGTTTCCAATCAGATGACGGAGGATCTTTTTGAGATGGAGGTGCATCCATATTTGGGCCCACCCACTGATGAGGTGCAGGTAGATGCACAAGAAACTAGTAGAGTTGAAGTACTTTCAGGGAGCAACCCTCTCCAAGAATACATAGACAGGGCTTGCAACACAATTTGCTGAATTTTCCCATTACAGGGAGAGGAGCAAGATTTCTTGGATAGATCATGCTGATGGAATGGACAAAGTGGCATGAGTTGTGCATGGTGCAGCATAGGGGACTTGTGTTGGAAAATGTAACTAGGTTTGGTCTTCATAATGTCTAATGTAATCATGATTTTATGTATTTTATGTAAAGAGAAAGAAATTTTATTATTATTATTTTGAAGCATGGGTTTCATGCTCAAGGTTATTTTTATTTGTAGGTTAAGTACCCATTGAGTGCTTCTAGGTTTTTCCATTGAGTCTAGAATTCAAAAGAGTCATTGTCATATATGAAAGACCCTATTTGGTGTCAAAATAATTTTTGTGAGTCAAAAGACCCCTTCCAAGACAAGTCGCCATAACAATCAAACATGTTGGCCTACAGGCAGAAACAAGTCAACCCCCTAAGGGCTATTCAACATCCACATGAAGCCTATATATACAAGATAGTCGACCTCATTGGGAGGACATCCAATTAGCTCATTAAAGCACAAGAAAAAGATCAAAAACAAGAGCGAAGAAGGACAAGATTCCAAAGAAGAAGAAACTACATTTTTAAGGTATGTTTTGGAGCAGAATCACTCACACATTCGAAGAAGAGTTAAGGCATCAAGTTGTTGCAGTAAGGCTGAATTGTAGACCTAATTAAATAAGCCGAAATATGGAAGCCAAGGATCAAGGAAGGTAGTCGATTTATTCAACAAGATGCAGCTCACAAAGAAAAGAAGAAAGGACTATTTCACCATATTCTCACTCACAAGTATGGCCTAGGGTTTCTACAGTAACGCTGAGTTGCAGTCAAGAAGTTGGAGATCTAAAATATTGGTCAAAGGAGAAGTATTTGCTATGAGACAATTTTGAATTGAGTTGAAGGAATCTCATCAAGGAGCAATTTGACTTGGTCTTGGAGGGGTCTTTGTCAAGGGTCATAGATCTTGGAAATCGTCTTCTAAACATTCTATAAGAAGAGAAGAATTCTTGTGGGTTTTCCTCTCAAGAGGAGAGATTTTGGTCCTCTTGTATCATTGTTCTTCATTGTTTGGTAGTTATTTGATGATTAAAGAACACTATAATAATCAAGTAAATAAGAGCTAACTACAAGTACATCAAGTTAAGTAATCACAAGCAGTTATCGAAGTAAGAGAAATAACCTTATCTAGTTGCCCCTAGATTTCTCAAAATGGTATCAAAGCTAAGGCGATATCAACAAGACGAAGAGGCATCTTAAAGATCATCCAATGGAAGAAGTATTCATAAGGGCCAAGAATAAGAGGAGCATCAAGTCAAATTATAAAGGAGATCTAAAGGCATCAAGAAGAACCATCCATCACATCACAAGGACAAGGATCACATCATCTTGAAGGAAGGAACAACACTTTGAAAGAAAAGAAGACCTCAAATACCTACCCCCATTCAAAGAAAGACTCTACTCTTGAAGCACTCTTGAGAAGCTTACACATTTTTCATTCTACATCCAAAGGAAGGAAGAATAAGCACGCTATCATCATCAAAGAAATCAAGGCAACCTCCCTCTCTTGAAAAAGAAGCATTGTCATCTTTGAAGAAATCATCAAGGAAGCATCTTCAGTTGTCAACATCATCAATAAGGAATCAAGTTGAAGATATCATCTTCAAAAGAGCATCTTCACTTGACAAGTAAGTATTCTATATCTTTATGTCTCAATCTACAAATCAAATGACTTCATTCGACAAGGAAAACAACAAATTGATCGGGACCTCGAACTACCTTGAATGGAAGAAGAGAATCAATTTAATTCTCATGGAAAATGAAGTCATTGAATATGTAAAGGGCTCCATCACCAAGCCATCACAAGAGCAATCTCAAGCTCTATCAAAGTACATGAAAGGATAAATAAGGGCACAAAGGGTCCTCGTAGAAAGGATTCTCTCATCCCTTATGTTGCAAAGTTAAAGACAACAAAGGAAATCTATGACAAATTGGCGGAGTTATTTTCTGTGAGCACTCTAGGGGAAATCATATCTTTAAGAACCGAACTATACAAGATGAAAATCTCAAAAGGAAGAAGGGATGGCTTCATACTTCATGAAGGTATCTCAAATTAAAGACCAATTACAAGAACTTGGGAAGTAATGTCTGGTCGAGAGATGACCACCATTGTGCTCAATGCATTACTTGATGAATGGAACAACTTTGTGTCAAGTATTTATGGGAAGAAGGAAACCACTCCATTTAGTGATCTATGGTCATTATGCAAGATTGAAGAATCTAGATTAAAGGCAAAAGACGATGTTAGGAAAAATGAACGAACTCACGCATATGCAGTGTTGACAAGGAAGAAATGAAAATTTGGGAAATTTGAGCCTTGAAAGAAGTTTCACAAGAGAATTGATATGTCAAAGATCCAATGCTATGAGTGTAATGAATATTGGAATTTCAAAGTAAATTGTCCTAAACTCAAGAAGGACAACAAGAAGAGAAAGGAAAGAAATGAATCCCATGTCAAGGAAGAAGTAGAAGAACTTGAAAGTAAGAAGTCAAACAGGGAAGAAGTGATAGACCTCCACTATTAGAAGGTCCCTCAGTCACTTAGCCTATTATTCAAGTACACAAAAGTTAGCATGTCCAAGTGAGAATCATCTCTAGAATGATAGGATGCATTGTAGCAAAGAGAAGAAAATGATATCATCAAAGAATCATGGAAGGATAGCTGAAGTACAAGTCTACATGGTTGAAGTAGTCATCATGATAAAAAGGAAGTAGCTCATGGCATCTACATTAAAATAATATTAGGATAACCGAAGTAGCATTATATATGGTTGGAATAATTCATCTAGCAATATAGAAAGATAAAGATATCATCATACATCATCATTATTAGAAAGGAGCATTTGCAGAATGAGGATCATCAAGATCCTCCATTAGAATATTTATTAGAAGATTCAAATCTACTTAGAAGAAGCAAGTGTCTCGCAAATAGTCTACATTCCACCTTGTACGGGATCCATTGGTTAAGAAGGATGATGGTATGATGACAAAGATGTGCAGCATCTCAAGTTGGTTGAAAAACTCTCATCTTCAAGTAGTGAAAGGAAGTTGCCAAAGGAAGTCTAGATGACTAAAAGAAGGAAGAAGTATGTATATTTTTGGTAATATATAGATAAATTCATGTCATTGTATGGTTACATATAGTATTGGTTATAAATGCTCTATCTCATGAGCATCATGAAATAAGAAGCTCTTCCATTAGAACGATGCATGCAGGCATGTAATCAATGTGCCTTGAACTCTTCTATGTATTGATAACATGGATAATATGACCTCATGGAGAATATGAGGTGGTTAGAAACTATGGTACCTGTTGACCACTACGTGTCAACGACCCATAGTAGTACACCCCCTTTTTTTCGCAAAAGGGATAGCGCCTGATCGATGTGTCCGTGTTGTTCAACTATCATCATCAGCCTGATCATCATGTTATATTGTAAACCCTTTTTGCATGTGTAAATCGTAAATAATCTCAGCAGATCCGTGTCATGTATGTAATTGCCTAAGTAAATCTATTTTTCTAGTGACGATCTACATTCCGGGAGGTTTTTTGTCTCACTGATCCATTCTCGGATGGTCGGTAGAGTTTTCCTTCAGCCTTACCCCAAAGCCGGAGTGGATTTTGTCACTAGAATCTTAGGGGAGTGCTAGTGTTCTGGATCGAGTCCATGTAAAAGTGATTTGGGAATAATCCTAACTATTTGGTTAGGTTATTTTATTACAAATTGGTTGATCTGCTAGATTATATTTGTGTCGCGGAACTGGGTAGTCTGTGAGAATCCTTTTCAGATGGGTTTTTCCCCTTGTGATGTAAAAAAAGTGAAAATCATGATGTAAAGTGTCCTGAGGGTTGGAAAAATAATTTATCCCATCGTACGTTAATTAATTAAATTTTTTGGCCAAAATTAATTAAAATCTTAAACCAGAAATTTAATTAATTCTAGGTCCTAAGTAAATTTAAATTCTCCAAAGGCAAAATTCATTGGTCCTTAAAAAATTAAATTTTAAGAGGTCCACGGACTAAGGTAAATTAATTATTTAGATAAATTTTAAGCCCTTGGTCTCTGGGGTTAAATCAAAGTCAAAATTTTGAGGAAATTAATTCAACAATTAAATTTTTGAATTAATTAAAATACATTTAATTGAAAATTTCAAATTTCCTCAATTATTTCAAATTTCGATGGATGAAATTAAAAGAAATTTTGATCCTCATCAACGGTCGAGATTGCTTTGACATGGATCACTCGAACTAGCCATTGGAGGATTTATCTTTAAATAAAAGGTCATTTTGTCAGTCAGGATGATCCAATCTTTGGATCATGTACTAAGCTCTCAAGCTCTCTTGTATGCAATTTTGAATTAATGCAAAAGTCTTTGGGGTTTCAACGTGCTGTAGTGTTCCTCTTCATGAATTTATGGTAACATCATTTTAGTTTATGCGTAATATTATGTGAAAACTATCAATCAATAGCTCTCTTAAAAAATCTGAATACAAGCATCTTATTTAGTTTGTTGGATCTAGAGTAACATTTTTAATTTTGATTGAAGTAGTAGGTATCTCTATTTATTCATAATTTTATTGGTGTTCTACTTCTCTACTTGATTTGATGGTTGATCTAGTGTTTGGAGAAGATCTCTCAGGTTCTCATTGAGCATTTAGGGATAGTTCTCGGTTGGACTAGCCAACTCTCAACACATATTTTCTGAAAAGTCTACTTCATATAAACCTCAGGATTTATCTAACGATAATCTTTTTTCTACATGGTGTTTTTGAGCTAGTACCTCTCTAAAATTTCAAAAATTTTAAAATATTTTGTGGAAATTTTGATAGATCTGGCTATTAAGAGCCTTAGATTATCAAATCTAAGAGTGGAGTTGGACTCATACTCCTCAGATCTGATAGATCTGTAAATTATTTGTATAGATATATTATTTACTTGTGTAGATCTGAAATTTTGTGACATAATTTTGAATTTTAACACTTGGGTTTTTTGGATTTTCTCTATCTTTGTACATATTGGGTATTGGGTTTTTCTCTCTTCACTTGTGTAGAAATAGATTTGAGAAATCAGCCAAGAAAATCTTCAGATCTGAGCTAGATCTAGACCCTAGAGGGCAAGATCTGAGCTCAAAGATTGTTTGCAGGAATAGATCTGAGAAATCAACCAAGTAAATCTTCAGATCTGAGCTAGATCTAGACCCTAAAGGGCAAGATCTGGGCTCAAAGATTGTCTTCACGAATAGATCTAAGAAATCAACCAAGTAAATCTTCAAATTTGAGCTAGATCTAGACCCTAGAGGGCAAAATCTAAGCTCAAAGATTGTTTGCAAGAATAGATCTCAAAAATCAGCCAAGTAAATCTTCAGATCTGAGATTTTTCAAGCAGATCTAAGGATTTTGAGACAGATCTAGGCCCTAGAAGACAATATCTCATCCCAAATCTTTTTACAAGGTCAGCCATTAAAGATTTTGCAATAAATCTAAAGATCTGAAGCAAAATAATTTTTTTTAGAACTAGGGTTTCAAGTTTTGGGGCTCCTAAGCCTAGATCTGCCTTCTCCTAGCCCAACGATAGTTCTATTAGGCCTAGTGCTAGCTCTCATTGGCCTTATATTCCCTTGCTCCATTTCTGATTTGAATATTTGATTTTCTGAAGCTAATCATTTGTGAGTTTTTGCAGAAAATTTGGTAAAAATTTGTGTTTCAGATATTGAAATTTTTTTGGCAACTTGGGCAAGTGATCTTCAAGGCCTAAGGCCTAAGGGTTTGATCTCTAAACCATCTTTTTCTTCACTATTTGCTACAACAATCATGTACCTTTCTAATAGTGGTGAAAAACATATCTAAGTGGTTTGAAATTAACTAAAAATGTGTTAAATACATTAATAAGTCATTTATGTTTGATGTGTATCAAGAATCTGGCCTAGATCTACATTTTAGGTCACTGTTATCTCTGAATAATTTTATCCCTGAAGTCTGAAATATAACAGTGGAAAAATTTCATGTGGGTTAGCCTAAAATCAGTACCTATGTTGTCTAATAAATTAAGGAATTAATTTCTTGAGTTGGGCATTCATCATTAGGCTTATTTTATGTTTTAATTGTTAGCTGTAATATGTATATCATATCTGATATAATTATGGAAATCACATCACAACAAGCTGAAATTTTTTTGATAATTCATGTGGGCAAGTTTGGAAAAAATTCGGTAAATTTTTGGCATAAAAATATCATTGATAGCTCACTATTTTCATTGTCATATTGTTGTTGTCATAAAGCTTTTCTTACTGCTGTCCTAAAAATTAATTTCTAAAAATTAAATACTCTGTCATGGAATTGTGATAAAATGCATATCCTTTGTTTCATAAATTGAGTATTTTTTTTGAGCATCTGTTGACATTGATATCGAATTGCAAAGTTTTTTTTGTTCTCTTTGAGCGAAATTGTATCAAGAAGATTTGAAATAAGCTGGTGTTTTAACTAAAGTATCTTCAAGAGTTTATTTTCTAAGTCTTCATCTAAAAAAGGGCGAGCATTTCATTTGGGTAATTGAGGGCTTTTGCAGCATAAGCGTTTTCCCATTCTCGAGTCTAATTTCATTTCATCTTCCAATGCATTTGCATATAAGTTAATTTTGCGTAGATAAAATTTACTTCCAAGCATAAGCTTGGTCGATAGATAGATAGATCTCCATCCGTCTTTCCTTGAGAAACTTGTTTTAATAGTACTTAAAATGGTGACCTTGCAGTCGTCAGAGCCACAGTTCTCTGCAGCGCTAGACGCACCAGGTATGTTAGAATTTCAGGAGAGGTATCGTTAATCACACCTTAGTGTGCTTCTCCTGATCTTCTCTCTGCCAATTACTACGAAATCGGGCTCAATACAGAAAGGATTGAAGGGTTCACATTTAAATAGACATATAATTAAAATTAACCAAGATTCTTGCATCTCACATTAGTTTTAGGATCTGCCTTTCATATAAAATAGTCATTCATCTACGAAACAGTTGCTAATCGATTACTTGGTCTTAATTTTCCTAGTAAGATCGTTGACTCAATAAGGCACTGGTATCAATTGTTTAAAATTTAATCAAATCCTATAAGTCTTGCTAAATCTTAATCAAGTACTTGATCACTTCATTGTGTCTCCCAAACTGGTTGGTTCCCAACTAGTTCTTCTTCATTCCACTTTTCCATAGGGTCTAACCACCCTTAGCCTGCTGTAGGGAGACAGCTTAAACGGAGAGATTAGGGATCAAGGTGACAACCCCCGATCTGAGATGTTGTCACGGTGCCTAGACATTCTGTGCGACAACATTTTTGGCGCCACTGCTGCGGACCAGTTTATTGGGCCTGGGCTTTACAGCATTCATCTTTCATCTTTCTATCATTAATTTTAGCCGGCAATACCAAAATTTTTTGGCGCTGTTGTCGAGGACATTTTATTCTCAACGTTTCAACGACATTTCCTCATCATTCTTCTCATTTCTCATCTTTTCATTTCAGCTGGCAATGACAACATTTTTGGCGCCATTGCCGGGTATATTTTATTCTCGGCACTTCAACAACATTTTGTCTTCATTCTCCTCATATCATCTTTATCATTTTTATTGACAATGCCAACATTTTTGACGCCGTTGCCGGGGATATTTTATTCTCAGTGCTTCAATAACATTTTCTCTTCATTCTCCTCGTATCATCTTTCTTTATCATTTTTACCAGCAACGCCAACATTTTTGTCGTCGTTGCCGAGGACATTTTATTCTCGGCATTTCAACTACATTTCCTCATAATTCTTCTCATTTCTCATCTCTCAATCGAGGTGACAAAGCCATCACTTCTTGGCATTGCCACTGGGGACCGATTTATTGGGCCTTGGCTTTATGACATTCATCATTTCAATCATCTCATCTTTTCCGCCATTCATTATCCTGTCAGGCAGCACAACATTTCCTGGCATCATTTGATCTTTTTATCTCCCTATCTTTTGTCATCTTGTTAATTATTTCATCTACACCTTTAGCACCTTGACATTTCGGTTCATTTCGTGTTTGGGTGGCAACTCCACTCATTCATCCCATTATTTCTCAAACAAGAAACCCTCCCTTGTATCTAGTTGTTTGCCTTTTTGATCTTAGAGCTAGATTCATGTTCAAGTGGCGACTCCACTTCTTTCAATTTTTACAAGAATTTCTACTAGAAGCTCGCTTCTTGTGGATCTCTGGATTTTCTTGAATAGGGTTCTCTCTCTATCATCTATTTGGTCCCCCATTATTCCTTCAGGCAATTCATCATGGATGATTCGTTTACCCCGTGTCATTTTACTGATGTTCTCCATGATATTCCGGAAGTGGCCATTCATAAATTGTCTTTGTTCTCGGGTGGTGATTCAGTTGCTGTTAGAAAGCATCTATGCAGGTTTACTCTTACAATGCTCATATATTGTAGTTCTTCCCAGTGTGATCATGAAGATGTCAAAATGCATCTATTTGCCTTTTCTTTAGAGGGTGATGCTTTGAATTGGTTTAATAATTGTCCTGAAGATTCTTTCGCTTCTTTACAAGACATCGTCAATGCTTTTAAAGATAGATATGGTTATCAAGGTAGCTCGCCTTGTGCCCCTAAAATTATGCAATAGAATGAAAGTGATCTTGTGAAGGATCCAACTGTCGATGAAAGATTTCAAGACAATTCTCCATATCAGAATGTGCCATCCACTTGTACTATTGTAGATCAAATCCATGACAGTGGGAAAACAGGGACAAGTTGTCAAATCAGTCTAGACAATGAAAGGGAAAATGATAAGAAAATTATAGAAGAACTAATGCGGTTGGTAAAAAATATGGAGCTTAATCAAGAAAAAATTGTAACTGATTACGTCAAGGATATGAAAACTTTATACACCCACCTGGAAAAACGTGATAAGGAGATGGAAATCATGAAAATTAAACACTCTGATCACGTAACCGACATGCAAAGTCAGCATGCTAAGGAAATGGAAACCATGAAAGCTAATCATGACAGGGAAATTAATTCTATGCAAAACAAGTTATTAGCCCTAGAGGAAAATATGACGATCATGGAATTCAATCATTCAAATCAAGTGACTGCCATGGAAGCAAGTTATCAGGAAGAAATAAGTGCGATTCAGAACAAGTTGTCAACTATGGATGAAGAAATGACCATCATGAGATTCGATTATAATAATCAGCAGGGAAATCATAAGAAAGAGATAAACTATATGCAAAACTGTTTCATGGGCATGAAAGCAAAAAATTATAAAATTATAAAGGACATGGAAGTTGGTCAAATATCTCTTCAGAATAGATTATTGGCCATAGAAGAAAAGCAGGTACCATGTGTCATAAATACAGATGGAATACATATCATCGAAAACAAATTAAAAATAATGGAAGTTAATCATTCTAATCAGATGTCCATTATTCAGAATCAAATAAAGGCTATGCAAGCTAATCATGTCACTCTGCAAGAAAGATTCGTGAAAACTGAACTCAATCAAGCGAAGTTAATAGTAAGACATGCCAGAGAAATGGGTTCATTACATAAGAGCTTGGAAGAGAGGAAATCACAGGTCCCGTCTTGTTGCGAATATCTCAAGAAAGAGACTAACTCCATTAATGAAGATTTAACTAAGGATGACATGATCGAAGAAGAAATAAAAAAGGGTAAAGTTATAACTCATGATACCTATGCAACTGATCTATCTCCTTGACAAAGCAGATGTAGAATGACGAAAGACATGTCATGCATATCTTACATACTTCATCTGAGAGTTTTGAAGCAGAATGTTCCACGTCATTAGTGATACAGCCTCCTACAAAGAAAAAGCGCAAGAGAAAGAGAATGAGAAAGCGATTTGATGCATTCAGATGGTCGCGAACATCTTGATTTTCGGATAAAAAAAAGTCCTACCGTATAAAGAATTGGACATGGCACATCCGAGAAATAGCCGACAGATTTCCCTGAAAGCAGGCAAATGCTCAGTATGCACTATATTGAATGCATCTGATGCCATGGGCATCTTTGTATTGTATTTCTAACCTTATGCCCTGTTATTTCAGTATTTCATTTTGTAGTTAGATTTGTGTTTTTCATGTTATTAGACTAGTTAATAAATGAAGAGCTTATATATTTCCTGTGCTTAACGTTATATGATGATTTCTTGGATGGACGCTACTTATGTTATATTGTGTGTTGCGTGGATGCAGATTCTAGATTCTCACATTCCTCTGTTGTAGCAACGTGTCCCCAAGTAGAGCCAGATGTTGACCACTACGTGTCAACGACCCATAGCAGTACACCTCCTTTTTTCGCAAAAGGGATAGCGCCTGATTGACTTTTCTGTGCTGTTCAACTATCATCATCAGCGTGATTATTCTGTTATATTGTAAACCCTTTCTGCATGTGTAAATCGTAAATAATATCAGCAGATCCGTGTCGTGTATGTAATTGCCTAGGTAAACCTATTTTTCTGATGACGATCTACATTCCAAGAGGTTTTTTGTCTCACCGATCCATTCTCGAATAGTCGACAGAGTTTTCCTTCAGCCTTACTCCAAAGCCGGGGTGGATTTTGTCACTGGGATCTTAGGGGAGTGCTGGTGTTCTAGATTGAGTTTATTTAAAAGTGATTTGGGAATAATCCTAACTATTCGGTTAGGTTATTTTATTACAAATTGTTTGATCTACTAAATTATATTTGTGTCACAGAACTGGGTAGTCTTTGAGGATCCTTTTCAGATGGGTTTTCCCCCTTGTGATGTAAAATCTGTGAAAATCACAATGTAAAGTGTCCTGAGGGTTGGAAAAATAATTTATCCCCTCATAGGTTAATTAATTAAATTTTCTAGCCAAATTTAATTAAAATCCTAAGCCAGAAATTTAATTAATTCTAGGTCCTCAGTAAATATAAATTTTCCAAAGGCAAAATTTGTTGGTCCTTAAAAATTTAAATTTTAAGAGGTCTAGGGACTAAGGTAAATTAACTATTTTTCTAAATTTTAAGCCCTTGGTCCCTGGGGTTAAGTCAAAGTCAAAAATTTGATAAAATTAATTCAAAAATTAAATTTTTTAATTAATTAAAATACATTTAATTGAAAATTTCGAATTTCCTCAAAAATTTAAAATTTCAATGGATGAGATTAAAAGAGATTTTGATCGTCATCAACGGTCGAAATTGCTTTGATGTGGATCACTCGAACTAGCCATTGGAGGATTCATCTTTAAATAAGAGGTCATTTGGTCAGTCAGAATGATCCGATCTCTAGATCATGTACTAAGCTCTCAAGCTCTCTTATATGCTTTTTTGAATTAATGCAAAAGCCTTTGGAGTTTCAACGTGTTGTAGTGTTCCTCTTCATGAATTTATGGTAACATTGTTTTAGTTTATGATTAATATTATGTGAAAATTATCAATCAATAGCTCTCTTAGAATAATCTGAATACAGGTATCTTATTCAGTTTGTTGGATCTAGGGTAACATTTTTAATTTTGATTGAAGTAGAAGGGATCTCTATTTTTTCATAATTTTATTGTTGTTCTATTTCTCTACTTGATTTGATGGTTGATCTAGTGTTTGCAGAAGATCTCTCAGGTCCTCATTGAGCATTTGGGGATAGTTCTCATTTGGACCAGCCAACTCTCAACTCATATTTTCTGAAGAGCCTACTTCATATAAGCCTCAGGATTTATCTAACGATAATCTTTTTTCTGCAGGGTGTTTTTGGGCTAGTACCTCTCTAAAATTTCAAAAACTTTTAAATATTTTGTGGAAATTTTGATGGATCTGGCTATTAAGAGCCTTAGATTATCAGATCTAGGAGCGTAGTTGGACTTATACTCCTCAGATCTGATAGATCTGTAAATTATTTGTATAGATCTGTTATTTACTTGTGTAGATTTGAAATTCTGTAACATAATTTTGAATTTTAACACTTGAGTTTTTGGGATTTTCTCTATTTTTGTACATATTGGGTAGTGGGTTTTTCTCTTTCCACTTGTGCAGAAATAGATCTGAGAAATCAGCCAAGACAATCTTCAGATCTGAGCTAGATCTAGACCCTAGAGAGCAAGATCTAGGCTCAAAGATTGTTTGCAGGAATAGATCTGAGAAATCAGCCAAGTAAATCTTCAGATTTGAGCTAGATCTAGACCCTAGAGGGCAAGATTTGGGCTCAAAGATTGTTTGCAGGAATAGATCTGAGAAATCAGCCAAGTAAGTCTTCAGATTTGAGCTAGATCTAGACTCTAGAGGGCAAGATATGGGCTCAAAGATTGTTTGCAGGAATAGATCTGAGAAATCAGCTAAGTAAATCTTTAGATTTGAACTAGATCTAGACCCTAGAGGGCAAGATCTGGGCTCAAAGATTGTTTGCAGGAATAGATCTCAAAAATCAGCCAAGTAAATCTTTAGATCTTAGATTTTTCAAGCAAATCTGGGGGTTTTGAGACAGATCTAGGCCCTGGAGGACAATATTTTATCCCAAATATTTTTACAAAGCTAGCCATTAAAGATTTTGAAATAAATATGAAAATCTGAAGCAAAATAATTTCTTTTAAAACAAGGGTTTCAAGTTTTGGGGCTCCTAAACCTAGATCTGCCTTCTCCTAGCCCAACACTGGTTCTATTGGGCTTAGTGCTAGCTCTCATTGGCTCTAGATTCCCTTGCTCTATTTCTGATTTGAATATCTGATTTTTTGAAGCTAATCATTGGTGGGTTTTTGTAGAAAATTTGGTAAAAAATTTTGTTTTAGATATTGAAATTTTTTTGGCAACTTGGGCAAGTTATTTTCAAGGCCTAGGGCCTAAGGGTTTGATCTCTAAACTATCTATTTCCTCACTGTTTGCTACGGCAGTCACATACCTTTCTAATAGTGGTGAAAAATACATCTAAGTGGTTTGAAATTAACTAAAAATTTGTTAAATACATTAATAAATCATTTATGTTTGATGTGTATCAAGAATTTGGCCTAGATCTACATTTTGAGTCACTGTTATCTCTGAATAATTTTGTTTTTGAAGTCTGAAATATAACAGTGGAAACATTTCATGTGGGTTAGCCTAAAATCAATTCCTAAGTTGTCTAATACATTAAAGAATTAATTTCTTGAGTTGGGCATTCATTATTAGGCTTATTTCATGTCTTAATCGCTGGCTGTAATAAGTATATCAGATCTGATATAATTCTGGAAATCACATCACAACAGGCTGAAATTTTTTTGATAATTCATGTGAGTAAATTTGGAAAAATTTCGGTAAATTTTTGGCATAAAGATATCGTTAATAGCTCACTGTTTTCATTGTCATATTGCTGCTGTCATAAAGTTTTTTTTACTGCTGTCCTAAAAATTAATTTTTGAAAATTAAGTATTTTGTCATGGAATTGTGATAAAATGCATATCCTTTGTTTCATAAACTAAGTATTTTTTTTAGCATCTGTTGACATTGATATCTAATTGCAAAGTTGTTTTTGTTCTCTTTGAGCTAAATTGTATCAAGAAGATTTCAAATAAGTTGGTGTTCTAACTATAGTATCTTCAAGAGTTTATTTTCTAAGTCTTCATCTAAAAAAAGGCGAGCATTTCATTTGGGTAATTGAGGGCTTTTGCAGCATAAGTGTTTTCCCATTCTCGAGTTTCATTTCATTTCATCTTCCAATGCATTTGCATATAAATTAACTTTGCGTATATAAAATTTACTTCCAAGCATAAGTTTAGTCGATAGACAAATAGATCTCCATCTGTATTTTCTTGATAAGCCTGTTTTAATAGTACTTAAAACGGTGACCTTGCAGTCGTCAGAGCCACAGTTCTCTGCAGCGCCAAAGGCACCGGGTATGTTAGAATTTCAGGAGAGGTATCATTAATCACACCTTAGTGTGCTTCTCCTAATCTTCTCTTTGCCAATTACTACGAAATCAAGCTCAACACAAAAAGGATTGAAGAGTTCACATTTAAATAGACATTTAACTAAAATTAACCAAGATTCTTGCATTTCACATTAGTTTTGGGATCTGCATTTCATATAAAATAGTCATTCATCTAAGCAACAGTTGCTAATCGATTACTTGGTCTTAATTTTCATAGCAAAATCGTTGACTCCATAAAGCACTAGTATCAATCGTTTAAAATCTAATCAAATCCTATAAGTCTTGCTAAATCTTAATCAAGTACTTGATCGCTTCACTGTGTCTCCCGAACTGGTTGGTTCCCAACTAGTTCTTCTTCATTCCACTTTTCCATAAGGTCTACCCCCCTTAGCCTGTAGTAGGGAGACAACTTAAACGGAGAGATTGGGGATCAGGGTGACAGCCCCCGATCTGAGCCATTGTCGCGGTGCCTAGACATTCTGTGCGACAACAGTACCCATGATAAAGGAACTATGTATAAAGGATCATGAGGAAGCAATATGTGAAGAAGGTAAAAGAAAATTTCATGAGAAGATGCATCTATAGTCACGTAAGATAAGATAAGCAATCAACATCTGATATCAAGAAGGATTAAATATGACATCTCCACGAAGAATATATGAATACCTTGATATGTTAAAAGAGGAGAACCTATGGTAATGTATATCTTGGAGATGGATTCAAACAGTATGTGAAAGAATGTTGATGTTGTCGAAAACAGATGTCATGACGAAAGGCCATCATAAAGGGGTACTTTTTGATTTAATGTTCATTTTGACTTTTGAAAGCATCTGGTTGGGTTGTTACAGGGCTACCGAAATAGAATTATAGAAGTCACCTACAACTAGTACTCAAAAGATTGGATGGAAGATTCTAAGAAACATGACCTGGAAGAGGTAGTTGTATGAAGGATAGACAGATGTGGACTAGATGATCACTCCCCGTTGAAGAGAAGGATGAAATGACGACTAGTTCAACACGATTTTTCATTGAAAGGAAGTGATAGAGAAGATGGTCGATGCCCTAAGAAGAAGATGGCTCCATGATGAAAGAGTTGAAGTTCATGACATGATGCCGAAAAAAATGAGCCCTATAGGCAGCCAATAGTACCATGATCTTCACCAAATAGAGTTGTTATTGGTAACAAGTCCCTTATTTAGTGGGAGCTTGGGTATACTCCTTTTATAGGAATGAATTGATCCTTCCTAGTTGATAGGGAGAGATAGACACATCATTCTTTTCTTCATGTTATGAAGAAAGAATGGAGGATTGGGTAAGAATCTGAGATTGATTATGATACTCTTTCAGCATGAGATAGGGCATCCAATAGGTAAGAGTAGTCAAAGATGAAATTCCATGAGGATGTGTTAATCCAAGATGGGAATGATCCTAGAAGGACATACCTTTTGAACATCCAGATGGGGTGTGTGCCTTAAGGGACAATGATGAAGGTGTTTATAAATCATTGTCACCCCAACATTGTGCTCTTTTCTTGTGGAGAGATAGAGTTGTTAGTTAAGGCCTTGCTATATGGAAATGTTGGTTGATATGATGAGATGCACTGATATAAGTTGAATAAATAGCTTATGAGATGGTTTACCAATCCTACTCTTCTTATGAGACTTCTTCAATATGAGAATGTTCAAGTACCTTGTATGGATTATGAATACCTCCCTAGTTAAAAGGAAGTGTTGGAAAATGTAACTAGGTTTGTTCTTCATAATGTTTAATGTAATCATGAATTTATGTATTTGATGTAAAGAGAAAAATAATTTTTATTATTATTATTTTGAAGCATGGGTTTCATGCTCAAGGTTATTTTTATTTGTAGGTCAAGCACCCATTAAGTGCTTCTAGGTTTTGTCATTGTAACTAGAAGTCAAAAGAGTCATTGTCATATATGAAAGACCCTATTGGGTGTCAAAATATTTTTTGTGAGTCAAAAGACCCCTTCCAAGACAAGTCGTCCTACCAATCAAACATGTCAGCCTACAAGGAACAACAAGTTGGTCACCTAAAGGCTATTCGACATTGACATGAAGCCTATATATACAAGATAGTTGACCTCATTGTGAGGACATCCAATCAGCTCGTTAAAGCACAAGAAAAAGATCGAGAACAAGAGTGAAGAGGGAGGAGATTCCAAAGAAGAAGAAACCAAATTTTTAATGTATGTTTTGGAGCAGAAACACTCACACATGCGAAGAAGAGTCAAAGCATCAATATGTTGCAGGAAGGCCAAATTTCACACCTACTTAATGTTGATTTGGGGTAGCATCAGATGTGCTCTAGCCATAAAAATTGGTGGAGAGACTAAAGCACATGAGATCTCGAAGACCCATAAATGGTTTGGACGGATTGTACCCGGTTTGGGAGATATTAAAATAATTAATATTTTTAATGTTGTTCCTGAGTCTAAACTTAGGAGAAATAAAATATTAATGGGTATTAATATAAAACTAGGTTAGAAGGTTCCAAAAGTCATGGATCAAGCCAAATCTAATCTTAGTCGTTGATTAGAGATTTAATCTCGGCCGTTGAAGGACTAACAGGAAAATTATAAGAGGAGGTTGGAGGGTCAGTTGGAAGATACACCAGAGTGATCAGTCATTCGATTTGCTAGAGCAGAGTTGCTAAGCAAAGTCGAATCAGTGATCAGCAGAGAGGGGCAATGAGTACTGGACAGAGAGGCAGAGATAGTTCCGAGAGACCAACGCAGAGGCAGAGAACGAGAAGTAACAGCCAGAGCAGGCCACGCAGAGCTTAACAGAGATAGCGCAAAGGCCAGAGGGCCTACGTCATCCACGTAGAAGGTAGCAGGAGTGACGCAAAGGGTACTAGAGGCTGCACAGTACCTCAAGGGGCTCACGCAGAGGGTTCTAAGGCTGACGCAGAACAGCAGGAGGCTGACACAGTGCTTCAGAGTTGCTGAAGAGGGTTTTGTGGGAAAGGTTTCCTGAATAGATAGGTATTACTGTCGGTTGTTTTTCTCTGTCGGGTGAGCCAATTTGGCACCTAGTTGTACTCAAGGAAACACTGCATAATAATAAACCTCAAAATAGTTGCACCGGTTTTCTAACATTGGATTTTTCTAGGGACATTTGTCCAAAAATAACAGCGTCACTTGTGTGTTTGTTTTCTTTCAGCTGATGATCTATAGATGTTGAGACTGTATTGTGTTTATTTCGTTATTTATATGTTTTAAATAACTTGTTCGAATTTAACAAGTAGAAGAAATAAACTAGAAGAATACAGATTAAATTTCTAACAAATAGACTTAGAAATTTCAACACTTAAAGAATCTGAAATATGGAAGCCAAGGATAAAGGAAGGTAGTCAAGTTATTGAATAAGAAGTAGCTCACTAAGCGAAGTAGCTCATGTGTGGCCTATGGTTTATGCAGTAAGGTCGAGTTGCAATCAAGAAGTTGTTGGTCCGAAATATTGGTCAAAGGAGAAGTTGTATTTTCTATGAGGCAAGTTTGACTTGAGTTGAAAGAAGTTCATCAAGGAGCAGTTTGGCTTGGTCTTGGATGGGTCTTTGTCAAGGGTCATAGGTCTTGGAATTCATCCTCTGAACATTCTATAAAAAGAGAAGAATTCTTGTGGGTTTTCCTCTCAAGAGGAGAGGTTTTGGCCCTGGCTTGTAGCCTACATTTTGTGTCCTCTTGTCTCATTGTTTTTCATTGTTTGGTGGTTGTTTGATGATTAAATAACACTATAATAGCAAGTAAAGAAGAGTTAAATACAAGTACATCAAGTTAAGAAATCACAAGAAGTTATCAAAGTAAGAGAAATCACCTTATCTAACTACCCCTAGATTTCTCAACAACTTGTTCCATATATAATTTCCTACGCATTCGATCATTTTCATGGGATAGATTGGCAGGAGATCATGAGTTGGTATCCTATTTGATGGAGCAATCTTTTTATTCAGGGATGTAGTACAGCAAGAGCCCGTAGATGTAAGGGATATTGCATCTTTAAGCTTGTAGAGGGATGTAGGCCGATAGTTTATCAACATACCATTTACACTAAGCCTGCATCATCATAGAGGGGTTTACCTTGGTCTATGCCAAGGGTTGGACTAGTGAGAGGTGATGAGTTGGTTTTCTACTGGTGGAGTAGCATTTATTTCCAGAGACAGAGCAAAATCAAAGCCATGGGACATGGATGATGATTGGCCATGGTAGCATTGGGATCCAGGTAGATCTACTGGTAGTAGTTTGAGTCAGATGGGCTTGGGATCCAAGTATTGAGGGGTCCAGTCATGTTTGGATTTCCTAGAGGCATGATGTGGACTAGTGGTTCATATGGGATCCTAGTATCAGTTTGCAAATGTCTCTATAGTGGATAGGTGCAGATTGCTTGAGGGTAAGCACTTTTGGGGCGGGAGGATTTGTCATGTCCCCATTTTTATTTTCCTTTATATTACAGCCAAGGTGGATTTCCAAGGCATGGGATGCCCAAGTCGTCGAAGCAGGTTTATGTCATCAAGGGTTCCGGGGGAGTTTTGAGGAGTTTTAGCGGGATCCGATGGCATTCGCTTGGCATATTCCATCATCCGCATAGATTTCCTTTCATTCTCTTGCATTCCAACAACTTTAAAAAAATAGCATTATTATGGGGCCTAAATTAATTATGCTCGAGGTGGCATTCTAAGAAGACCATTTGATGGAACACCTCAGTGTAAAATATCATTGGAACTAAAACGAGAAGATCTATAGGATGGGATGCTGAGAAGTGACTTTTAGTGGCCGAAGAGAGTATGGTGGGTGATTTACCATTTTCCTTAATTAAAAATGACTTTAATTAGTCAATTAATTAAGGAAAGATAATTACTTGGAGGAAAAGGCCCAAAAGTGACTTAATTGAAATAAAGTCACTTAAAGATAAAGTTAATCGAGGAGCTTCTCAAATAATAATAAAATAAGATGCTTCTAGAGGCCTGGAGATCTATCCATCAGATCTATAAAAGAGGATGAGGAGGTCATTTGGAGACATCTTGGATTGGAGCATTTGTCTTTGATGTGGATTAGAGAATTCAGTTCTCTACCATAGTAGCCCTAGGACGAAAAACCTCGGGTGATTCAGTGAGAGTGTGTGAGTACCCAACTCTCCCCTAGGTGAATTCATCCAGAATTCACAGGTTGCAGCTTATTGATTTTCAATCTATTTTAGAGGTCATTTGTGGCATTGTTGTAGATCGTTTAGGCCATCACCTCAACCATTTCCATTTTCTTGTATCAGCGTATTACATATTAATAAAATAAGGCTGATATTCTCTGCTTATTTTCTCACTTATTTTTCAGTTGCAGAATCTATTTCCAATTTCGTTGTTGATTTTCTAGTTCATAATGGTGTGCATTATCTATTTAAATTAATGGCAAATTATTATGAAGAAATTATCTGCAAAAATTGTATTTGGGATATTAAAGCATTAGATTTTATGAAAAAACTTGCTATAGTCAATGTAAAATCTAGGAATGAAGCCCTAGGTGGATGAGCTTCTGCATATTGAAACCCTAGCCTGAACAAAATTTGTTGTATATCTAATTTTGGAGTTTGATGTTTGTATCTAGGGTTTACAATAAAATCTTAGTAAGAGATTGATATAAGAAAATATTAATGAAACCCTAGATATGGAATGCTAGTATGCTATCTTGATTATTGATATTCATGATTTAGTTTTATTAATGAAATCTAGGGTTTGTGACAAAACCCTAGTAGAGTTTGAGGACATAATATTGAATCCCTAGATGTAATGATTGCTAACTTGATTTAGTTGTTGATATCTAAGACTTTAAAAGTCTCATTGATGGAATCTAGGGTTTGTAACAAAACCCTAACAAATTGTTGAAATCTAATATGTAAAAGATGTAACCCTTGTTGACTATGAACCTAACTAGGTTTAGGTATTTGATGTCTAAAGCTTGATTGTTTTGATGCTTCATTTATAATGACATGATTTTGATATAGTTAACTTCATGTTTTTGTATACTTGTACTTGGTTGTACTTATTGTTGAAGATTTGCAGGTACATAATCTTCAAGATGTTGAAGATGTTCATAATTGAAGATGATTTGATAATAATGATGATGATGATAGATAAAGGAAGTTGCAAGAATGATGTATAGATGACCTTGTTGCCATAAGAAAGAATGATGTTACTGAAAGAATGAAACTTTGAAGTTTGTCTGATGATATGATGATACAAATAAAAGATATTATGTGGTTGGAAGAAAGAAATTTTTGTATATCTCTCTAGTTAAGAGGGAGGACATATTGTGTCAACTATAGTAAAAGGCTCTGAAGAAACAGTCAAATCAAAGAATAGCTAAAAGCACTATAGATGGTTGATTAAATAAAGACTTGGTTGTGTTGAGAAGTGCTAAGTTTGGTTTTGGTGTTGCTAAAGAAGTTAAAGAAGAAACCTTCCGACTGATGTGTTTAATATGATGATGGTCTAAGTAGCATTAGAATAATTAAGGACCCTGAATGTTTGTGTTAAATATGTATATGAAGTGAAATTTTATTACTAATTGGGGTTGTGCTTGTCCAGATCTCTCCATAAGAAGGTTGAACGTTTGAATCATGCTTGGATTGGTGGATATAACTGGTTTAGCTGATAAGGAGAGATGAAGCTTCTTGGGATGACAAGATGTTTGGGAGGATATTTGGACGGCCTGTGATGATATCTAGATACTGAAGTGGGGAGGGTGATGTTGGTCTTGGAGCTCTGATCTTGGATACACACTTAGATCCTTGGGTTGGTGTTAGAGTGGAAGCTTGATGGTACCTACAGTGGCTGAATCTTGGTATCCACCTTAGTACCGACTAGATTAGATACCTTGGTCAACTATCTAATCTATAGCATTGTGTGTGTTGTGACTCTTTGTAGAGAATATCACTTTGAGATATTCCATGTACCTTTGTATATGTGTAATTATGAATACCTCCCTAGCTAAGAGGGAGTGTTGAAGAATGTAACTAGTGTTGGTCTTCATAATTGTATATGAGTCATGATGTAATTGTATTGGTCAAAAAGAAAGAAAGAAAAAATTCATTATAAAAGAAATTGACTTATTAAATCATGGGTTTCATGCTTGCGTCATTGGTCAAAGGGTCAAAGCACCCATTGAGTGCTCTAGGAACTTCGTATTGTGTCAAAGTCAAAGTCATAATGTAAAAGACCCTTCATGGGCACCTTAAGTCAAAGAATGAAAATTGTTTTGTGTCAAAGAAATTTCTCCACTAATTCAGCTCCCCCCTCCTATATGTTGCCCTGCCCTAGTCCTTCAAGTCAGCCTCAGAATAGTTGACAAGTCGGCCTAATATTGGAGACTTGAACCACTATATATCCAAGTGCATTAGGCTAGTTGAAGGTGGTACATAACACATCTGATTTGAAGCTTAGAATATGAGATGAAATACGAAAAAGAGCATGTCCTATGCAAAGAAGAAACAAGAAAAGCGAAAGTCTGAAGTCGTGATCCTCTACCACATGTGTGATTTCTCTTAAGATGCAAGTTGCAGAAGAAAGATGAATGGGATCAAAACCCTAGTTTTGAATTTATGGAAGGCTGACTTGGTGGAGTGAGTGAATCATTTGTCTTGGTCTTGGGTCCTAGTTGTCTCAATTTTGATTTGAATCTACTAGTGGAAGAGTTTGACTGGGTTTTCCCCTTCATAGGGGATTTTCCCTGCTTGAGCACCTATATTTTGTGTTTTGTGTTGTGCAATGTGACCTTTATTGTTTGGCATTTGTCTTGATGACAATAACCTAATAAATTGCAAAGTAGAATTAATGAACATTGTTACCCACCACTTTGTGGGTGATATCCACAGGAGAAATTTTTCTCCATGATGAGCCTCAGCCGACAACCAGCAGTTCCTTGATGCTTCTACTAGCTCGTTGTGTCATTTCTCTACTACCTGAGCCAGCCATGTGGTCCCTCACCCACCTGTATTGATGGTATGTTTGAAGGCAGGCCTCCCGAATCTAAAGGTATGTCTTGTCATTTGGTAATTGAGTATTGGGTTTACTCATCATGGATACTTCTGGGTATGGATTGATGGGGGGATTTGGCGGAAAGAGTGGGATTAGTTTGCGCTCTTGTCCCCTTGATCTCTTTTGGTTATTACCGTTGGATCTTAGTCCCATGGGATCTCCTTTATTGACCATTCAGTTCTAGGGTGGTAATAATTGGGAAACGAGACTTTGGTTGCGTGGTCCCTGTTGATTTGGGGTAGCATCAGATGTGATCTACCCATGAAAATTGGTGGAGAGGCTAAAGCATATGAGATCTCTAAGACCCAGAAATCGTTTAGGAAAATTCCATCCGGATAAGGAGCTATTAAAATAATTAATATTTTTAATGAGTTCCTAAGTCTAAACTTAGGAAAATAAAAATATTAATGGTATTAATAAAGATAAGGATGAGAAGCTTCTAAAAGATAAGGATCAAGTCTATTTTAATCTTAGCCATTGATTAGGGACTTAATCTCGGTCGTTGATTCATCAACAGGAAAAGTATAAGAGGGGGCTTGATCCGGACTTAAACAGGAACGCAACAAATTACAGAAATAACCATAAACGCATATATGCAGCGGAAATAATACTTCATTTCATTAATGTAAAATACTGAAATATGCTTACAAACAGTAATGGAAATAAACTAGCTAGGGCGATGGTAGCTTATCTCTGAGAAAAGATGTGGTGGCTACATGCCTCTGAACTGTGTTACAATGAGGCTCGAAGGCCTATTTATTGTTGAGAAACAATGGAAAACCCTCAACATTCCAAAACCTAACCCTAGAAGATGAAACGCCAAACTGTGGGCCCCGTTTGGGTAAATTGGTACACCAACTTCCCGGGGTCGTAACTTTGGCATACGATCTCCGTTTGACGCGTACATTAGCTCGTTAGAAAGATCTATCCGAGCACTACCACTTTGGGAGGCAACATGGGTCATGGACCCATGTTGCCTCAAATTTCCCAAAAAACGTCGTTTAGGGCCCCAAAACGGCTCCGGAAGTTCAAGACCCAAAAAACTGCTAAAAATAGTAAGTTGTGCTACAATTAAAGAAACTAAAAATGCTAAGAGAAACAATGGTGGGGGTCTAGGTGGACTTGGCAGGCAGCCACCAATATCCACCTGGATCATTCCTCCCCCCTTAGGAAGCAATGGTCCCCATTGCGTTGAGTTCCTCCATGAGATGAGGAAACTTTGCTGAAATTGTTCCCTGGTGAGCCACTTGCCCTGGTGAAGGAGTTGGCCTGCTTTGACAACTCGATATAGTTGGATATTCTGTTGGCGAGTGTTCTTGATCTGTGTGTCCATGATCCGATCAGTTGCAGCTTGTTCCATGCAATCTGGATTTAATTCTGTGGGTGTGAGCTGTTCTGCAATGTCAGATGTGTCTAGCAATAGTGGAAAGTATGGCCGAAGGCGGTCCACATTGAACACTGGGTGCAGGCCAAGGAATGGGGGAATGCTGAGCTCAAATGCATTGTCTCCCATAGCCTTAGTAATGGTGTAAGGACCATATCGGAGTGGTCTCAGTTTCCGATAGGCTCCAGTAAGGCGTTCCTTATGCAAATGCAACCAGACTTTGTCGCCCACCTGAAACTTGTGTGGCACCCGATGTTGATCATGTCGCTGCTTGTACTTGGTATTTGATTTCTCCAGAATTTCATGGACCTGCTGGCGAATATGTTGGATGCGCTCAATGAAGCTAGTGGCCTTATCTGTTTCGGACTGGACATGAGCTAAATTTATGTGAGTAGCTGCAAGTGGCATGGCCACATCAATGGGGCATAGTGGCTGGAATCCCAAACCCACCTGAAAAGGGCTGTGGCCAGTGGAGCTATGAAGAGCTCGGTTGTAGCTGTGTTGAACATAGGGGAGGCTCTCGTCCCATGTGCGTGGATGCTTTGAGTTATACATGCGCAAAATGTGCACAATCATCCTATTGACAACCTCTGTCTGGCCATCAGTTTGAGGATGGAAGGCTGTGGACTTCATGAGTTTGGTGTCCAGCATTGACCAGAGACTCGACCAAAATGTGCTGAGGAATCGATTGTCCTGATCTGAGATGATAGACTGTGGGATCCCAAAGTGCACCCACACTCGTTCAAAGAAGAGTTTAGCAGTGACTTCTGCTGTGATACTCTTCTTGCAGGCCGCCATAATGGCCATCTTCGAGAACCTGTCGACGACCACAAAAACACAGTCATTTCCATGCTTAGTGGAAGGAAGGCCTGACATGTAATCCATGGAGATGGATTCCCAAGGTCGACTAGGGGTAGGCAACGGGGTATAGAGGTCGTGCTTCTTGATGGTCGGTTTGGCGATGGCACAAGCAGTACATGATCTGATGTACTTCCCAACATCCTGTCGAAGATTCGGCCAATAGAAATAATTTTGCATTACTGCCACTGTTTTCTCGACACCGAAATGCCCAACAGCCCGACTGTAGTCTGCTTCCCAAATAATCTTGGCACTCTCGCTTGAAGGAACACAAAGGTGACCCAGGTGGCATAACAGGGCATCCTGGAGGTGAAAATCTGGAACATGCCGACCCTCCAAGAGTGTCTGGTATGTGTGGCTGAATTCTTGGTCGCTTTTGTAGAGAAATGGCCAATCAGAAGTCTCGTGCCCACAAGAGTTGAGCACGGTGGTTAATGCCATGATTGGTGGTCCACTGAGGCAATCTGTAACATTATTGGTGCTGCCCTTCTTATACTTGATATTCAAGTGGAACTGTTGCAGGTATGTAGACCACTTCTGATGGTGATCATTCTGCAATTTCCCTTGGGTCTGTATGAACTGCAGGGGTCGGTGGTCGGTGTGGATGACCATTTCCTTTCCCAAAATGTAATGCTTCCATTTTCGGCAGGCCTGCACAATGGAATACATCTCTTTATCATAAGTGGGGTACTTCTGGACTGTGTCTGAAAGTGTTTCACTGTGATATGCGACTGGATGTCCATGTTGAGTAAGGACTGCCCCAATCGCATAGTCAGAGGCATCTGTCTCGACCTCAAATGGTTGTTGTAAATCTAGTAATGCGAGCACTAGTGCCGTGCAGAGGCGATCCTTCAACTCTATGAATGCCTTTTGTTGAGATTCAGACCAAAAGAATTTTGCTTTCGCTCCTCCCTTGGTGACTTGACTCAAGGGCCAAGTAATATGAGAAAACCCCAACACGAACCTGCGGTAGAACTTGGCAAGACCTAGAAAGTTGCGGAGCTCTGTTAGAGTAGTTGGAGATGGCCAATCCCGAATGACTTGGATCTTGGCTGGATCCACATGCACCCCCTGTTCATCAATGATGTATCCCAGATACTAAACCTGGGTCATGCCAAAAGTGCATTTTTCCAAATTGACACATAGCTTGTGTTGCCGCAGTGTTTGGAGAACCTATCAGATGTGGTGGAGGTGCTCTTCCCAACTCTGGCTGAAGATCAGAATGTCATCCAAGTATACTACTACAAATGAGTTGGTGAATGGCCGCAAGATGTCATCCATTAGCCTCATGAAGGTTGCAGGAGCATTCGTCAATCCGAAAGGCATAACCAACCATTCGAAAAGGCCCTCCTTGGATTTGAAGGCAGTCTTCCACACATCAGAGGGTTCGATTGGTACCTGGTGATATCCTAACTTCAGATCGATCTTGCTGAAATATTTCGCCCCCTTTAGTTGGTCCAGGAGGTCATCAATCCACGGGATCAAGTACCTATTACGGACAGTGATCTTGTTCAGTGCCCGATAGTCAATACAGAGTCTCCACGTCCCATCCTTCTTATGTACCAACACGATCGGGCTCCCACAAGGCGATTAACTTGGACGGATGTGACCTTTCTGCAGGAGCTCCTGAATCTGCCTCTTGATTTCATCGTTCTCTAGAACGGAGCGGCGATAAATTGGTCCATTGGGTAGCGGCGCACCTGGGGTCAGATCGATGGAGTGCTTGACCTGACAGTGCAGTGGAACCCCTGCGGGGGAGGTGAAGATGTCCTCGTACTCCTCCACGACCTTGTCCATCTGTAGTTGTCATGTGGAGGGGCCCTGTCTGGAGGCCGCAGCCACCGTCTTCTTCTTTCCTTGAGGGCGTATCATCAGGAAAACAAATTTCCCGATTTTGGAAATGATCTTACTACATTGTTTTGCAGTAATCAAAGAGATGGCGGTAGGTGGTGCTACCTCTAGTATCCTGTACAACTTATTTCCCAATGTAATAATAACAGCACAGGGGCCTTGATTCATACACAGCATGTCGCTTCCACAAGTGTGGTTGTCCTAGTAATACATCACAAACTTCAAGGGGAGCAATGTCACACAATACCTCATCCGTGAAGGGCTTGATGTTGTATGGAAGGCGACACTGCTGGCTTACGCGAAGATCTCGTCCTTGGTGAAGACACCTGATGGTGTACGGTTGTGGATGTGCTGTGGTCGGTAAGCCCAATTGCTTCACGACCTCTGCCAAAATGAGGTTCTTTTAGCTCCCGCTATCAACAATGAATTGCAATGTGGAGCCCTTTACCCACATCTAGGAGTGGAAGAGACGCTCCTCCTCCTCTAGATCTTCGGGTTCATTTTTCTGGATCTTGGCGGTAGCACCAGTGGCGTTGGGATCCGCATCAATGATTTGCTTCCCTTTGTCATTCCCCTTGTCGGGTTCTAACTCAGAGTCGGAACATGCATCTGATTCTGAAACCTTTAGCTCAACCACCAGTGACTGCTTGGCCCGACACTCACTTGTGTTGTGAGTGGAGCTCATATGGAACTCGCACCATTTTCCTGTGTCCTTTTTCGGCTTCGCGGTGTTGTTCTTTGCTTGCAGCTTCGACGGGTTGTCTTGGGCTGCCCCGCCTTGGCTTTGTCCTTTGTTCTGTGGTTTAGGGGCACCTTTCCCCTGCTTTGGATTCGCAGATCCAAAGTCTCGCTTCTTTTGTTTAAACTTCTGCTCGACCTTGATGGCATATCGGTATGCTGTGCTGAGCGAGGAGATGTTCAGGAATTGTATTTCTTCCTGGATGTACTTGTGCAGGCAGCCGCGGTATTTGAGTATCAAATGCTGCTCCGAATCCTTGATACCTAACTTTGTGCGAAGGGTATGGAAAAGGTTGGTGAACTCCGGCACGTCTTGGTCCCTTCCCTGCCGCAGCGTGGTCCACTTTATGTATTCATCCTCATAGCTTCCAACAGGGTAGTACTGCTCCTTGATGGAATCCTGGAATGAATTCCAGGTGGGTGCGGCTGAAAATAGTGAGCCAGTACTTTCATCCTTCTACTCGCAGTAGGTTTCCCACCAGTCCTTGACGTCGGGGGCTGCTTTGAGAAGAGCGAAAACAATCTTTTCCCGACTCAAAAATTCATGAACAGAAAAATAACCCTCTGGCAGATTTAACCATTTATCTACGACATCTGCGTCTATCTGACCCTCGAATATGGGGATTTCAAAATTAACTTGTACCTCAAAGGGTGTTGCATTTCCAGAGTAGCTGTTGGAAGACGATGCGTCGCTTCTGGGTAGCCGCTGAAGGATCTGGGCAAAGTTGTCCATCATCGCGTTCCGTTGTCGCTCGAGGGCTTCTTCGAGCAAGATTTTGATAGGATCTCCTGCCCCCTCGTCTTTCTTCTCATCCGCCATGGGAGGTCGTCGGGATTTGCGAGGCTGGTCTTACAAAGGTTCAACCAGTTCAAGCCCTAACTCCTTATATCCCGACCTTGTTGGGGACATGCAAAGAAAAACAGAGAAAAAGCAGACCGCTCTGATACCACTGATCCGGACTTAAACAGGAACGCAACAAATTACAGAGATAACCATAAACATAGATATGCAGCGGAAATAATACTTCATTTCATTAATGTAAAATACTGAAATATGCTTACAAACAGTAATGGAAATAAACTAGTTAGGGCAATGGTAGCTTATCTCTGAGAAGAGATGTGGTGGCTACATGCCTCTGAACTATGTTACAATGAGGCTCGAAAGCCTATTTATTGTTGAGAAACAATGGAAAACCCTCAACATTCCAAAACCTAACCCTAGAAGATGAAACGCCAAACTGTGGGCCCCGTTTGGGTAAATTGGTACACCAACTTCCCGGAGTCGTAACTTTGGCATACGATCTCTGTTTCATGCGTACAATAGCTCGTTAGAAAGATCTATCCGAGCATACCACCTTGGGAGGCAACATGGGTCATGGACCCAGATTTCCCAAAAAACGTCGTTTAGGGCCTCAAAACGGCTCCGGAAGTTCAGGACCCGAAAAACTGCTAAAAATAGTAAGTTGTGCTACAATTAAAGAAACTGAAAATTCTGAGAGAAACAATGGTGGGGGTCCAGGTGGACTTGGCAGGTGGCCACCAATATCCACCTGGATCAGGGCTTGAGGGTCAGTTGGAGACACACTGAGTCAGTTCGATTTCCAGAGCGGGGCTTGCTGAGAAATTCGAACTAGAAGACTGGATTGCAACATGAAGTAGCAAGTATAGAGCAAAGAGGCAGGGATAGTGTCGGAGGATCAGCACAGAGATCAGATAGGCAAACGCAGAGCCACTCAGGAAGACGCAGAGGCAGTAGGACTGTGGAGTCACTAGAGGGCCTACGTGGGTGACGCAGAAAGGCCCAGTGTTGACGCAGAGGGTATGGGAGTTGCGCTAAGGTTAGCTAGTATGATGCTGAGTCTAGGGGAGGTGTTAGAGAAATTATCTCTGTTGGGTGAGCCAGTTTGGCACCCTAGTTGTACTCAAGAAAAGTTGATTAATAAAAATCCTCCTTTGCTGCACCGGTTTTCCCAAGTTGGGTTTTTCCAGAGACAATTGTAAAAAAATATATGTGTTGATGTGTTTGATTCTTGTGCATGTATTTGTTTTTGTATTGTGGTGTAATATCTACAGTAGAATTTATTTTAATATTTACTCAAGGGATTTCGTAAATAACTTATTGGAAAATAAATAGGTAAAATAAATCAGTTGTTGCAGTAACAGAATTTTCACAGTCCCGCTCCTTTACCCACACATATTACTCCCTTTCCACTCACTATACACCCATTCATCTTTTCTCCCACTTGTGTCCACATTCCCATTGTGGGTCCACATAGGGCTAGCCTTCCCATCCCTTTTGCCCCCACCTTGGTTCAGACTTAGAATGATGCCTCGGAGGTTGAAGCAACTAAAAAAAGAAGAAAAAGCATAATTGGCCACATTTAAAAGGAAATTGTACCACAAAATGCAAAAGATGGTCAGGACAAAAATAATTAGCACATTGGAAAAAGCCAACACATGAGCTCTACCCCATCCATGGCCATCACCCTGGTTCCATAGGCCCTAGATGAGCCTCCTCTATCATTTAGGAACCCATGATTGTCCCAACTCCTGGAGGGCAATGAACTGCCCTACCTCAAAAGGGGTAATCACTGCTATATTAAACACATCATGCTCTTGTCCTTTGAGCCCCGAGCATTTAATTAAAGAAAAATCATATAAGGAAAGGGCATACAAAGAAGGGTGGAATAATCAAGGTCGGGGCACCTCATGTACCACGACTGCTCCCTCCTATACGTTATATACCCAGGTGTGGGCTTCCCCTTATCTAGCTACCACTATGCCCCATTATGTGGCTCAGGGGTGCCCCTCTCATTCCCTATTCCATCTCACCTATTTGTCACTTGCCACCCCCATTTGAAGGTTGTACCTTGGACATACTATCTCCTCTAAGGGTTGAAACCACTTAATAAGGTACTTGGCTAACCCCCTTTGGAGTTTGGAGATACTAGCATAGGCTAAAGCCCACTACGGAAGGGCATGCCATTATGAAGTGCCCACCTTGTTATCCATGGTTTGTAAGCTCCTTTACCCAATTATTCTAGTGACTGATTGTACTGGAAGCCTAGGGGACGCACTAGATCTTATGCAGGATTGCAAGTAGTTTCCATTTGGGTTTGGCTTCCCTATATGGGATCCTGACCCCTAGAGGTCCACATTAGCACATGTAGGGTGTGCATAGAGAGTCATGGGCCTCCACAACAATAGACAACACTCCACAGATCTTCATGGATGTTCAGAGACTACTAGCGATCCACTTTTGGGACAATGGTGACATGATTGGTACACTATGCCTAGTAGGCCCCGGTAGGAGCCCACACTCTTGGTAGGTGTCCCAACACTTGTACGATGTCATGGCAGCGTTCATTCCACCACCTGCACCATTGCAGAGGATCTACAGACATCTCAGATTCATATGGAGACCCATGGGCTCATTAATGTGCCCTCAGACCCACTGAAAGCACCATAGGTCTACTACTTGGAGAACAAGGGGCCACCCCCTTGTCCATCATATTCCAAAGAATTGATTCCTCAATATGGCACTTCAGAATGTTATTGAGCCTTTGGAGGGCCCTACGACATGCATACTCCATTATTTGGCCCCTAGCAAGGCTTGTTTTACATTATGAGCTTGTATGGTGGGCTTGTCACCATTAGGGGTACACTTCTACGATGTCATGGCAGCATTCATTCCACCACCTGCACCATTGCAGAGGATCTGCAGACATCTCAGATTCATATGGAGACCCATGGGCTCATTAATGTGCCCTCAGACCCACTGAAAGCACCACAGGTCTACTACTTGGAGAACAAGGGGCCACCCCCTTGTCCATCATATTCCAAGGAATTTATTCCTCAATATGGCACTTCAGAATGTTATTAATCCTTTGGAGGGCCCTACGACATGCATACTCCATTATTTGGCCCCTAGCGAGGCTTGTTGTACATTATGAGCTTGTATGGTGGGCTTGTCACCATTAGGGGTTATTATTTGCACATTATTTTATCATTAGGGGTCCATGGGCTAATATGAACTCCTTAGGAGGCTATATATTGATGTTAGATACGTTCATTTCTATCATCACTTGACTTGGAATCTCTCTAGTCTTAGAGAATTTTCGCACTTTTTCCTTGGAGGATATTTTTGGAGATGGATGAATTTTGATGTATCGATTTGGGCTATTTCTCCTATCTTGGAGTTCTGTTATGCAAATGAATTGCTGGTTGGATATACTCTATAGCGTTGTAATTGCTTTTTATCATTGTTATTCTTGTTGCTAGATACTGCGAAAATTAGGGCTAGTTGCTACATTATTGTGATGTGGAATTGAGCAATGTTTTAGTTATTAAGTGTATGGGCCAATGTTATATGAACCAAGATATCCTAGATATTATTTATCTTGAGAAGCTTGCATCATTTTCTTTAAAGTATAAATGCTTTAACGTTGCTTTTCTTTTCTTACTATCTACATTGGTTGAAGTTGACTTTCTGGGCCTCCTTGATCAAGAATCCAAGTTCTTACTCATTACCATTCTTGACTCCATATCCCAAAGTGAACTAGGCATTTGTTCCATAAAAGGGGTGATCATATTAACCTTCTATTCATTATTTTTCCCCTTTTTCACAAGTCTAGCCCTAGTGGGTCATCTAGGGCATCAATTTCCTGACAATTGGCCCAAGGATAACTTTTGATCTCCTCTAGGGTACTGCGATGGTTGGTCCCCTCTCTCTCCTCCAAATTTGGGGCCATTCCGATGATTGAATCTCCGGGAATCTCAAGCCCTAGCTCTAGGACCGAATTTTTCCTAGGCATCCGCAAGGCTAGACACTAATAGGATCAATTCAACCTTTTGAAATAAATATTATTGTTTGGTCCTCTCACCATACCTTGTCCAGGATAAGAACATCATTGGTTGCTACATTTCACCCCCGAACCTGGGTTGGGTTCTCTTGGCCCCGTGTGGTCCCACTTCTCAATAAAGACTATCTGTCAAGGACCATTTGGGAATCAAAGTTTCTCAAAGATTATAGGGATTGAGAAACTTGTTTATAAGCCTATCTTTTCTCCCTCAACCCTCTAATCCTCACCCCTTATCCCTGGTGGACCAAGTCTGTTGCTTAAAAAGCAAGCAAACTCCATTCTTCACTCCTTCCTTGGGAAAGGGTTTTCAAGGTCACTTCTCACCTATCCATTGACATATACTTTACAAGTGAATTTCTACATCACTGGGCCTCCTGCGTCACCAACGCTGACCCTCCAAACCTCTGCGTCAACTCTGGCTGCCTCTGCACTTTCTATGGCATTATCTCTAACTCTCTGCTATGTATTCTCGGCTTTTTGTCGAACTTCTCCTCGCTGCAACAGATCACTAACTCGATTTCTCAACAAACCCTACCCCAAAAAATCAAATTGACTGATCAACTTAGTGTATCTCCAACTGACCCTCAAGCCTCCTCTTACACTTTTCTTGTTGATGATTCAATAGCTGATATTAAGTCCCTAATCAATAGCTAAGATTAGACTTGGCTTGATCCTCGTTATTTAGAACTTTCTCACCCATATTATATTAATACACATTAATATTTTAATTTTCCTAAGTTTAGACTTAGGAACCCCATTAAAAATATTAATTATTTTAATATCTCTCCATCCGGGTGGAATTTCCCCAAATGATTTCTGGGTATTTGAGATTCCATGTGCCTTAGACCCTCCACCAATTTTCATGGCTAGAGCACATCCAATGCTACCAAAAATCAACACACCTCTTAGTGAGGAATGTGCGCTAGTAATGCTTCATCACAGAAACATCACACTGATCCTCCACATCGGTACCTGTGTTAATGCTTGGCCTGCTACCTCACATCCCTTGCATTGTTTCTTCCTGTACTGCTTCCCATTACACTGCCACTGCCACTGCTACATCTATACTGTAACTCCCTCTCAACATGCTACCCCGAGCACTGCCACTACTAACTGTTGAACTGCAACTCGGTTACCAAGAAGTAACTAACTAACTTCACCCAATTGTTACAAGGAAAAGTGTCTATATAGCACTACTCTATCCCACTAAGGTGTGACAGCTGCCTTAGAAACAAACAGAGTAAAGCTACTTTCGTTTTTCCTTTATGAATTATAAATAGAGAGGAACAAGAAGACCAACCTCTATCTTGCGCTAATCTCCTGATTTGATTCCTCTCTTCTTTGATAGTCTTTCGCTATCTGCTCCCTTGCACGCCCAGCTTCACAAAGTACCTGTAAGATCACAGTAGCATAGCACTATACAAAGACATGGATCTATAATCATAAACAATCTAGGATCAGATGTGAATTGACCATACAAATGCAACAAATATCAGTGACACAAGAGTATGGAGGAAAACTCGAATAGCTTTTATTGATAAACAAGAAAGAGCCAAGAGGAGTTACAACCAGTTGTTCTGACCCAACATCAACCTCTCAGCAAAGAAGCCCCTCTTCACCTCATACAAAGCTTAGATCACCCAACAATCTGATGTTTATCTCAAGAAACCAACAGCAATTCCTTACAATATGCAAAATTCCAGCCTCTGGATCTCTGGGATGAGGGATCCATATGTAGATATCTGTAATGGAGATGAGTCAGCTTATGATTTGATTAGTGTCTTCCCTCTGATAGTTCTTTCTTCCATTTGGAGATTGATGATCTCTTACTCATCCTTGGTCGAATTCAGTGAGACAAGTGTCACAGGAGAAGTTTCTGGAAGCTTCCATTGCCTCTCCACCTCGCGGAATGACACTGCCATTTGTCATTTCTCGCCCATCGCACCCCATAGAAGGGCTTTTTGAAATGCAACGCACCCACACAGTGTGTTTAGGTGAGATGCAACACACCTGGCCAGTGGAGCAGCTGAAATGATCCTGTTTTGACCAATTCTGAGCAGTTTTTCATGGAGAACTTTTGGGAGAAGCTGTAATCTGTTGACCTTGTTCCTTTAGGGGTTAGAACAACACTTTTAGGGACTTAGGAGCCCTTAGTTTATGGACATTTCATGCTTGGGGTTGTAGTGCCCAAAAATGTCTATAACAGTTGCCCCCTAAAGCATGAGGTCGTTAATCTTTTGATATCGGGTGAAATGCTTTATTATGAGGATCCGAAGTTCTTTCAATGCTGGGAGGAGACCTGTAATAAGATACAATACAATACATTATTTTCATAATATTTTCATGATCTAGCTGAGGCGGGCATTTCCATGCTCAGCTTTATAAATTCATTTTCATGTACATAGGACAGACAATCGTCTGAGTGAAGACTAATGATTCTGATAGAGCCATCATCCCTTTGATTGGATGATTATCTGTGCAGCCATGATGTACATTTGATGTTTTTATTTTCCTGAATGTATATCGCAACCCGGATGGATGAAACTAGATATGGGGTCTTCAATCTCGTTCGATCTTCACTCGAAGTACAAGCCGATCTATGTGAAGGATGTTCTGGAGTCAAACATGGAAAGACATCGCCTGATTACCAGCCAATGATGTAAGTTGTTAACAGGCGTGAGAGGAATCACCGATAATGATAATGACCCTCAAGGTACTGCAGTACAATTCACGTGGTGTGAATAAAGGACTTGGCCTCAAACACCACGCAAAATCTTTAGGTCGAAGGCCATTGATGTAAACCTGTCGCCGGAAGTGAGAAACTTGCCATTGAGGCATGCAAGCTTCAAAGTACTGAATGGGGTGTTCCTAGATCGACTTCTTGGATAATGAGCTGATGTCGACAAGAAGCGATCCGTCATAGGAGGGCCTTAATGAATCCCACATCAATGACACGGAACGGAGCAAATGATTTTAATGGAGGTGAAAACGATCTGGTGATATAAGGTTCAGGGTGGCGGTCATGAAAGAATGGAGTAGAAATGTATGGTAGTGGGTGAGACATAGGTCAATTCTCTGAATGACTTCTCTTGAACATATCGGCGACACTGATGTGATGGATCGGTAGCATTAACCCCAAATGTGGATGGTATGAAGGGACCATGGTGATGTGACCGGTGAATGAAACAACCCAACCCGACTCGGACGCGGAGTGGAAGTGTCATGTTCAAGAGCAACTTGCTACCAACAAAGTTTCTTCAAGTTTTCTTCCCAATTTTCCCCAGTCATTGCTGACCAGTACCTCTTTATTTTTGTCAAGCTTGAGGAGGATAACATATGCTTGCTCTATAATTTGCCCTTCGGGCAAACCCATCGCTATGTTTTAACGAGCCTAGCAATAGTGAAACTCGTTCTCGTCTATAGACAAGTTTGTTGCTATTAAAATTTTAGCGAGTTTAACGACAAAGATAACTCGGTCCTTTTCAATTTTAGAGAGTCTGAAAAGGAACGTAAAGGTAACTCCAAAATTCCTTTTTCGTCATCTAATCCCTTAAGTCCGAAAAAGTATAAAACAATACAGAAGGGATGAATTTTTGATACTTTTAACGAGCCGAACAAAACAAGCGCTCGATCTTTTTGTGTAATAATCTGTCAGGTCCAAAAAGATTAAAATTTAGAGGAGAGATAGCACTTCCGGTCCCTTTAACGAGCTGGAGAGGCCAATGGCTCGGCAATATTTTCATATTTTACGAGTCAGTTGAAAAGAGCTTAAAGGAGACTCGTCTTTTGAGGAACGAGTGATAAAATGGGTAGCAGCTGATTCCAGGTAAGGTTTGGAATTTTCCAATCACGGCAGTGTTACACGGATGGCTAGTGAGATCACTCTTCGCAGTTGTTCCTCAAAATGGGTAAACAATCAAATGGAGGTGAATGATCGGCCAATGCAAAAGTGGAGGTGATGGTGCAAACACGACCAAGGCTTCAAAGGCTGAAGTACTACATTCACGATGGTTATTTACCGGGGAATAGTTCATTTTTTAATGAGCTTAAACGGGGGGGAAACATTTGCTTATGTCTTATGTTTATTTTTTAACGAGCTTGAACTATGTGCTAAAACTGCTCGATTGAATGGTCTCTTTTTTACTTTACCATAAATAGCTTTGTTCTTTCAAAGATTGTACTGTATTTTCAAATGCTTCATCAAACTAGTTAGAAATGAACCATATGCTTGAAAAATGAGTTAGAACACTAATATTTTACTTCAAACTACGTAAAAAGTAATGAAAAGTGTTTTTACCTCTCATTTTACCATTTCATTTGAACTTTGGTTTGTTGGAGCTTTGGAGGTGCTTTCCCCCTTTGATTTTCATCAGCTGATTTCGGGAGATTCTGTGGACGATTCTCGGCACCGTCTGGACCAGGTAGGAGCTAAACCTAAGCTCTTTCATTTCATGCTTTCCATTTTGCATTCTGAGCTTGATTCCTGGTTTTTCTGGGCCTCTGGGGTTTGAAAAACTCGTTCTGCCTTCAGTGCACCCTCTGTGTATCGAAAGGTGCGTTGGATGTTGGCCTGTCTAATGGCCATCTGACATGCAACGCACCCAGAGCACTACTGTAGGTGCGATGGGCACAGAGAAGGAATTTTATGCACAGTTTTTTATGGAAATTTTGCCTGTTTCTTACCAAAATCAGGATCTAACTCTTCTCTTGTTTGTTTTTCAGAGATCTTTGGAGTAAGATGACCATTACATGGCGAGAACGTGAGCATGAAGAAGAGGACATGCTTGCCCTACATGATCCGGTTACAGTAAACGCACTGCGGAACTGTGGCTTGCTGAAGTTTTTCCGCATTTCTAGCATAAGACAACAGATCAATTTACTGCAGTGTTTGCTCGATGCTTGGGATCCTACCAACCAGGTGTTCCAGATCAGGGGCAAATCTATCCCCTTGACTGCGGTAGACATCTATTTCTTGACTGGCTTGTCGAGGCGGGGTGCCCCCATCTCTTTATTAGGTTCGGCCCGAGGAGGTGAATCTGTGAGAGATTATGTTCGCCGGTATTGCAGAGAGGGATCTCAGCCGAGTAAAGACGACAAGATCATTATCTGTGATGTCACTGACAAGTCCCTCAGGATTATTCTGTTTACCTTTGGTAGGATGGCTGGTGGTGCGGCTCTTCATGTAGCCAACCGATCTTATATGCAGTATGCCTTGGAATGCCTCCAACCGATGGTGTTCAACTGGTGCGACGCAGTACTTCTTGTGATGAAAGAACAGTTGACCAAGATATAGAGCGGGAGGTTGAAGAACTTTGGGTATGGTTCTATTTTGACCGCCTTTGCCATGGAGAAGATACCCCTGATGCAGCCGCAGTATATTGCACTCGATTTACCTTCACCTACTGAACCACGTATGCAGAGATGGGTTGACCATATGTCTAGGCACGCTGGTCAGTCTCAGATTTCATTTTCTGATACCTTCTTCAGGTGGTTTGATCATCAGGAGATGGTTTATTCCGAGTATCCATATGCTGGCATGGACTTCCGGGGTGATCCGGATTTAGTACTGCCGGATGGCGAACAGTGGGGCGCTATTGGTAAATTCTTTGACCATATTCCTGTTTATCGTTTTTCATTTATAATGTCCTTGTGCTTTATTCTATCAAGACTTTAATCAAACTCATGCGTTCATGCAGATGTTGGTCCTATTTGGCCAGTAGCACACCTGAGAGTGCTAGTTGCCGCCCCGGCAGGAGAGGCTGTTGGAGGGGCTATCCTTCGCGGCCTTGATGTGGCCGAGACTCTCACAGCATTACAGGATCAGGTTGAGGGCCTCACTCTTGGTATTCCAGATGTGAGGACTGACGAGCTACCCTTGAGGTTGCAGCGGCATACTACTGGTGTGCCAAGACGATGGACTCGTCTCTTACGCATGATCGCACAGGCTGTGACTTGCTATCACGAACATCATTAGACTAGGGTGCCCCCTAGCATTTTGAGCTTTTGGTCACTTGACCGATTTTGTCTTGGTTACAGAACATTATGTGTAAACCATAAACAGTTATATATATTTTTGATTTTCGGAGTTTTATTTTGGTTGAGTTACATGATCCAAATGCAAACATTGATGGTATGCTTATTTTTTATAAATGTTGCAAATGTCTATCTAACACATAATTTGCCAATGAGTCAGTTAATGTGTTTAAGTTTCTGGAAATATGATGATATTGAATAAGATCAAATCGTCTTTCCAAAATCTTAACCCTTAGGAACATGCGATAAATAGCTAGATTTCGGACAGAGTAGATACCAGTGAGTTGTAGTATGACGAGTTGTGAGTCTAGCCTGAAAATCAATCGGCGTATACCATGTGCGATGGCATCAGAGAGAAGTTCTATCAACACGCTATATTCAGCGATGTTATTTGTTGATCGACCAATACATACCCCTCTGAAACTTACTAACTCGCCACTCGGATCAAAAATGGCCCAGGCCGCGGAAGATAGGTTCCGCGAACTACGACTCGCTCCGTCGGCATATCCAACACATGACTCCAATAGGTTTGACATCTGCAATAAATGTAAAAAGTGGATTACTTGACCAAAATAAACACTTTAGCAAAAACAAAAACATAACAAAAGCATACAGGTTACCATTATGCATATCAACGCTTGAGGTACAACCCGTTACGAGGTTGCGCTAGTGGAATTCCGTCATAATCCATTAACTCGTAGGCTCCTTTTGCTAACACTAGTTTAACAATATAGGGGCCCATCCATAAGGACTTAAATTTACCTGCTCCCAATTTATCGGATTCTTGATCATAAAGCAAGACCAAGTCACCTTCTAAGAAGACACGGGGTTTGACATTTTTGTCGAACTGCGCTTTGACTCGTTTCTTATGGACTTCGTTAGCCAAAGCGGCATCACGACGGGTTTCATCCAATTGGATTAGTTCCAAGAAACAAGCTTCTTCTTCTGAAGTTCCGGGGAGGAGATCAATTTCGAGTTTGAGAGACGAGATTTCGCACTGGATTGGTAAGACTGCCTCCAGGCCATATACCAGTTGGAAAGGTGTAAACCCGGTTGCATTCCTTACCGATGTTCGGTAAGCCCACAAAGCTGAGTACAGGATTAGGTTCCATCTTCTTTTGTGCACTCCAATCATCCTTTGCAGCATGCGTTTCAGGACCTTGTTCATTGCTTCAACTTGTCCGTTGGCTTGCGGATAATACAGAGTAGAGCTGTCGTGAGACAACCCTAGTTTGGCAGCGAACTCGGTTATCATGTGATTGCGAAAATGTGATCCATGATCTGTGAGTATAGCTTGTGGTACGCCGAATCTGGCGACTACATGATTGAAAAAGAAGAGGGCAGCTGTTTCACCAGTATTATCTAATGTAGGCATCGCCTCGGCCCATTTGGTAAAATAGTCAACGGCGACTATGATATACCCATGCCCCCGGGTCGAGGTGGGGTTACATGTCATGAAATCGATGCCCCATTTGGCGAATGGCCCGATAGCAACTATTGGCTGCAGAGGTGCGGGTGGTCTTCTGGTTTTGTTATTGAAAATTTGACAAGCATGGCAACTTCTGACTGCGTTTATGCAATATTTAAACATTGTTGGTCAGAAGTATCCTGCTCGTAAGATTTTTTGCGCTGTAGCATAACCGGGTTGATGCCCCCCACACGTGCCTGAATGGCAATCATTCAGGACTTTTTCGGCTTCCTCATACGTGAGGCACCTTCTCAGAACTGTATCGATACCGCGACAGTAAAGTGTATCACCGACGATCATGTAGTCTTTTGCTTGGTATCGAATACGTTTTTGTTTGGAGCGAGAGGTATTTGGCCTATATTTTTGGGTTTGGAGATAAATTATTATATCTCCATACCACTCATTGCTTGAAGATATCAGAAACAACTTTCATCCATGATTGTTTCTTTGGATGTTTCATCGTTGGATGACGATGGGAGATCGCATAATAATTCTGCGAAAACCAGAGCTTTCTTTGACTTGGATTTTACAAATTCCATATCAAACTCTTGTAGGATTGCTATCCATTTTGAATATTTGCCCCCTAGCAACTGTCGCGACAATATATAATTCATGGGGTTGCAATCTGACAGAATGGTAGTTTTTCGAAATAGGACATAGTGTCGAAATCTCTGTATCGCTTGAACAGCTGCGAGCGCTAGCTTTTCAACATAAGAATATTTGTTTTCTGTATCATTTAAGTTTTTACTTAAATAATATATAGGATGTTCGATTCCGTCGTCTTCTTGAACTAAAACCATTGCTATGGTTGTATCCACTGCAGCCAGATACAAGTTAAAGTCCTTTTGATAATCAGGAGCGTACATTAATGATGCTTTCATTAGGGATTCTTTTAAAGCATCAAAGGAAGCTTGCGCAACCTGATCCCAGACAAAGGGTACTCCCTTTTTCAAAAGACGTGTATAACCTTTAGCAAGTTCGGCGTAATTTGGAATGAACCCCCTTATAAAGTTAGCTTTCCCTTGGAGTTTCTGAATCTGAAGCAAATTCGAAGGTGGAGGCAAATTTATGATTGCCTGAACCTTACATGGGTCAAGACGAATCCCGTCCTTTGTGACTACAAAGCCAAGTAAACGATCAAAACTAACACAAAATACACATTTGTGTGGATTGAGTGGATGATCCGATTACAGTAAACGCACTGCGGAACTGTGGCTTGCTGAAGTTTTTCCGCATTTCTAGCATGAGACAACAGATCAACTTACTGCAGTATTTGCTCGATGCTTGGGATCCTACCAACCAGGTGTTCCAGATCAGGGGCAAATCTATCCCCTTGACTGCAGTAGACATCTATTTCTTGACTGGCTTGTCGAGGCGGGGTGCCCCCATCTCTTTATCAGGTTCGGCCTGAGGAGGTGAATCTGTGAGAGATTATGTTCGCCGGTATTGCAGAGAGGGATCTCAGCCGAGTAAAGACGGCAAGATCATTATCTGTGATGTCACTGACAGGTCCCTCAGGACTATTCTGTTTACCTTTCGTAGGATGGCTGGTGGTGCGGCTCTTCATATAGCCAACCGATCTTATATGCAGTATGCCTTGGAATGCCTCCAACCGAAGGTGTTCAACTGGTGCGACGCAGTACTTCTTGTGATGAAAGAACAGTTGACCAAGATAAAGAGCGGGAGGTTGAAGAACTTTGGGTATGGTTCTATTTTGACCGCCTTTGCCTTGGAGAAGATACCACTGATGCAGCCACAGTATATTGCACTCGATTTACCTTCACCTACTGAACCACGTATGCAGAGATGGGTCGACCATATGTCTAGGCATGCTGGTCAGTCTCAGATTTCATTTTCTGATACCTTCTTCAGGTGGTTTGATCGTCAGGAGATGGTTTATTCCGAGTATCCATATGTTGGCATGGACTTCCGGGGTGATGCGGATTTAGTACTGCCGGATGGCGAACAGTGGGGCGCTATTGGTAAATTCTTTGACCATATTCCTGTTTATTGTTTTTCATTTATAATGTCCTTGTGCTTTATTCTATCAAGACTTTAATCAAACTCATGCATTCATGCAGATGTTGGTCCTGTTCGGCCAGTAGCACGCCTGAGAGTGCCAGTTGCCGTCCCGGCAGGAGAGGCTGTTGGAAGGGCTATCTTTCGCGACCTTGATGTGGCCGAGACTCTCACAGCATTACAGGAGCAGGTTGAGGGCCTCACTCTTGGTATTCCAGATGTGAGGACTGACGAGCTGCCCTTGAGGTTGCAGCGGCATACTACTGGTGTGCCAAGACGATGGACTCGTCTCTTACGCATGATCGCACAGGTTGTGACTTGCTATCACGAGCATCATTAGACTAGGGTGCCCCCTAGCATTGGACTTCCAGGGTGATCCGGATTTAGTACTGCTGGATGGCGAACAGTGGGGTGCTATTGGTAAATTCTTTGACCATATTCCTGTTTATCGTTTTTCATTTATAATGTCCTTGTGCTTTATTCTATCAAGACTTTAATCAAACTCATGTGTTCATGCAGATGTTGGTCCTGTTCAGCCAGTAGCACGCCTGAGAGTGCCAGTTGTCGCCCCGGCAGGAGAGGCTGTTGGAAGGGCTATCCTTCGCGACCTTGATGTGGCCGAGACTCTCACAGCATTACAGGAGCAGGTTGAGGGCCTCACTCTTTGTATTCCAGATGTGAGGACTGATGAGCTGCCCTTGAGGTTGCAGCGGCATACTACTGGTGTGCCAAGACGATGGACTCGTCTCTTACACATGATCGCACAGGTTGTGACTTGCTATCACGAGAATCATTAGACTAGGGTGCCCCCTAGCATTTTGAGTTTTTGGTTACTTGACCGATTTTGTCTTGGTTACAGAACATTATGTGTAAACCATAAACAGTTATATATATTTTTGATTTTCGGAGTTTTATTTTGGTTAAGTTACACGATCCAAATGCAAACATTGATGGTATGCTTCTTTTTTATAAATGTTGCAAATGTCTATCTAACACATAATTTTCCAATGAGTCAGTTAATGTGTTTAAGTTTCTAGAAATATGTTGATATTGAATAAAATCAAATTGTATTTCTAAAATCTTAACCCTTAGGAACATGAGATAAATAGCTGGATTTCGGACAGAGTAGATACCAGTGAGTTGTAGTATGACGAGTTGTGAATCTAGCCTGACAATCAGTCGGTGTATACCATGTGCAATGGCATCAGAGAGAAGTTCTATCAACGTGTTATATTCAGTGATGTTATTTGTTGATCGACCAATACATACCCCTCTGAAACTTACTAACTCGCCGCTCAGATCAAAAATGGCCCAGGCCGCGGAAGATAGGTTCCGCAAACTACGACTCGCTCCGTCGACATATCCAACACATGACTCCAATAGGTTTGACATCTGCTGTAGCCGTTGTCATACTGGTTTGACATCTGGATATATCTTAATTTCGTGTTCAACGATACTCGAGTCAATGCCTGGCATTTCACTATATGACCAAGCAAAGACATCTCTAAATTCGCGAAAAAGAGCGTCATATATTTCCAGTTCTGAAGAAGAACAACATTTGCCAACATAAATATTCTCTACAACATCTGTTTTGGTCAAGATATTTATGGCGATAGTCTCTTCAATGTTGGACAAGTTTCGCTCGGAATCCACCGTGTTTACAGTATTTGATAGAAAATCAAAAACTGAAGGATGATAAAGGTCATCAGGAGTATCTTCTCCACAATCCGGAAGAAGGGAACGATGGTGGGAATCATTCCATGGTGCCCCTTCAATTACCATTGATTGAACAATTCCTTCATCGGTGACATGCACTCGCGACCAAGGATCTGAAGGGGTACCATATTCCTCAGACCTATCTATCCAAACGCTTGATGAGCGTTGATTTGGGTTTGCCTCCCATGCTAGGAACATTGATTGCTACAATATTTCCGTTGGGCTTGGAGGCAAAACCATTGCATGATCCATGTCGATATCGTTTTCTGAGATCTTTTTAGAAGATATCATATTGCAGGTTCCTACTGACGCTACTTCCGCCAGATTGATTGGAGGTGGAAGGGCGAAAGTTCCCATTAATATAGGGTCTTTTAGTAGGCCTACTCCGATATTTTGAAGCGAATGGGGGCTTCCATGGATCATAGGAATGCTTCCTGTAACTTGAGAACCATTGGGGAGGAAGTTTTGTTGATCGACGATTGTAATCCCTCCTTGGAAGGGAAATGCAATCTTCCATCGATTACTTCAACATCTATTTCTACTGTTTTCCCTCCTAGTTCAACCTTCAAGTTACTTAAAATACCATATGGGGTATATGTCCTTCCGTCGAATGCTTTTAATGTCGTCGAAGATCGCGACAAGGTTGGAGATCTTAAATTTTTCCAGCAAATCATCGACATAATGCATGTAGATGCCCCCTCATCAATAATTGTTCGATGAACAGTTTTGTTGAGGGCTTTCACTTGAACAAGGAAAGCTAGTTGAGCTGGTAATTGAGGATCGTATCCTTTATGATTGAAGGATACAAGATTGGAATCCTTTGGGTCTATCCCACCAGTGGCTGATAATAAAGCCTGCTTTTGGGATGGGCAATTTTGTAGTACTTCAAGAGTCGACATAGCGGATGGCGATTGGGCCAAATCTTCCACTATATTATAATGTTGTGCCACTCTAGCGCGGGGATTAAACGTCGACTTGTGTACTACTCCCTTTGGCGGTTTTATTGTCAATTCAGGAATGATGGGCGGCACAACTTCTGTTGAAGTTGTTGTCGAACTACTAGGTTGATCTTTATCCTTGTTTTTCGACAGCTGTGGATTCCCATAATCTTTGTTCCTTGTCGATATCAAAGCATCATTTTGTTGTTTTGAAACCGACAACATTAGCACTTGAGACGGGGAAGCATTTCCACTTTCAACCAGATTTGTTCCTGGATTTGGAAACAGATCAGTTAACACTACGGAGGTTTTTGAATTCTTGAAGAATTTTTTAAGCTCAGCTCTGTGTGGACAATTTGCGGTCCAATGATCCTCATCGCATATAAAGCATGGATTTTTTGGTTTCCTATCTCCAGGAGGGTTTGCAGAATATTTTTCAGGTGATAATTCTTCCTGTTTCTTCTTCTTCCCTTTGCCTTTCTTCTTGCCCCCTGGTTGTTTGGTTTCTTTGCCTTTATCTATCGATACGGAATTTACTTCCGAGGCAAGAAGTTCATCTTTTGCATTTTGACCTGAAATCTTACGGCCTTTTTGGATGTAGCTTTTGTCGATTTCGTGTCTGTTGTGCCAATCACGCCATCACCGGCATGAGAGTCATTGTTTGATTTAGGGGGAGGAGGAACTGAGAATTCCGGTCTAGGGGCGTCAGGTATTTTATCGTAGAGCGTGCCGGACTGAGTGTAAATCAAGTCCAAATATTGCGCACGAGCGATAAATTGCTCTTCTGTTACGACTCCCCCCTTTGCCACATCTTCCGTGATGGAAGGTAGTAATGACTTGATAAACCATTCAGCTAAGAGCTGATCGGGAACATAAGTTTTTACCATTCTACAACGACGTCGCCACTCATGTATATGATCAGATATGTGAGTGGCCGTCGTCTGTTTGAAGTTGGTAAGGAGTTCTGTTCCCGTTTCGTACCTTATTGGTAATTGAAAATGGGTTAAAAAGGTTGTGGCTAAGGTACTGAAGTTGTCGAATGAAGCTCTAGGCAATTCGATATACCATTTTGCTGCCAGACCAGTTAACGTCCTCTGAAAAAGGCGAAGCCTTATCGAATCATCATTTAGGGTGTTTGATGAACACCACAGATGAAAGGTCATCACATGATTCGACGGATCTTCACCCGGATTTCCATTAAATTTAGAAATATCTGATGGAAGTTTATGCGGAATCGCTGGCCACCAAGGGGCGTAAGCGATTGGATCGTTTGTTAACCGATTTAAATCAGGTAATTCTAAGGTTGCCACAAAGGGTAACTGCTGATTCAGGTTAAGTGAAGCATACCCAGGATAAGATGGGATTGCCTGAGCAGTTGGTCTTTGCATACCGGCATAATGCATTTGATGTTGGTAACTTTGGTAAGGTTGGTGGGCATGACCATTGTAAAAGGGTTGATTTAGACCGTTTTGAATATACAGCTGCCCACTATTTGCAAAGATTTGTTGCTCAGAACCTTGGTATACTTGTTGGAATTGCGGTTGTTGGTATTATACTAGCCATGGTTGTGAAGCCATGTGCTGTTGCCCGATACTAACTATCTGACCAAGATGAGGGGTAATCGTACCCGTCTGAACCTGTGTCATTCCACCAGTCGGCGATTGTGGTTGAATCACAGGGTCAAGTGGCTGTTGCATTACAACCTGAGAAACCTGAGGTTGGCATACAACAAGCAGCGCTTGAACTTGCGACACCGTCACAATAGCTGGCGTAGTTGGTATATTTGACATAGGTAAACATTGTTGCATCGAGTATACAACTCTTGGTTGTTGAGGTAGTATTGGTACCCAACCGGTTGAAGTAATTCCAGCATAACCCGAATTTTGTTGTGAACTCCCGTATGGTTGTCCTCCCGGAGGGGATAATGAAAGGGTATACTGCCCCCCATACGGTGGTAATCCAGAACTCAAGGGAATGGTTTGCCCTTGAGGGCCGGACTGCCCAAATTGACCTCCAAATGGATCAATTTGTTGAGACTCAACATAAGAGTTTCCAGATATTATTCCGGATGAACAAACAGGAACAGACCATATTGTCGAAATGGCCCCTGAGTGGGCTCCTTCTAGCGGTTGAGAGCTAGTTGGGACAGATGGTATACCGGCGAACATTGTTGGAGTGATAGCAGGGAGTTCTGCCGTCGCTGTGTCAGACGACACAGTCCTAGATGTTGACGGTTGTTCAAACATTTCTAGTCTATCCAAAAGATTACCTAGCGATTCTACAGGAGCTTCTGCTAGCGGTAGACTAACTTCTGATGAAGAAGGATACAGAGTGATCCCGACTCCAAATTGCGATGGAGTACTAGTTGGAGGATCTTCCACAATCTCTTCTATGGCAATCAAACCAGGTGGAAGGGGTAGACCGTCAGGTCCGTAGAATATTTCTGGTGCCGAAGAAGGTATAGAATCGGCAGCGACAGATGTTTGAGGAGTAAGACTCTCCGAACCGGTTGTAAATGGAATTGGTTCAGTAACACAAGTGTTTACCCTCAGACTAGGATCAGTACTACTGTCCTTTTGTGGCTGCTGAACTTCTTCTGTAGAGGCAGGGATTCCAGAAATGTTTGGAGTAACCGGAGTCTCTGATGTTGTTGGAACACTTGTTCTAACTTTAACAGGAGATTTGGAACCGGTTAAACGAGTTCGCTTTGTCCGTACTAGCTTCGATTCCGGAGACAAAGACGGTTGACTCGTAAGCCTCTGCGAACGACGGGGTTTCAATTGACTTTCTTCCACGATTGCGGATTACTCGATCAACTAAAAATAAAGGGGACGTATGTTTCCGAATTAGATGAATTTTAGACGCTTTGACACAACTTGTTTTTTCAATTTTTAAGAGTCAAGAAAAAACAAAAGATGACTCTAGTCTCCTTCGATTTTTAATGAGCCTGAAGTGACAAGTGCTCAGATGGACCTTTTCTGTTAAAGAGTCTGAAAAGAAACGAAAGGGACTGCTCTGGAAATCTAGCTAGAGGGATTACCAAACCAATCGCAAAACTGCAGAATACTTTTTATGGTACGGCAGTCAATCTTCCCGAATGCTGTGTTCAGTGCATTGCGATCGATAGGGTGGCAGACACGGCTTCCTATGGATAAAGGATTAAGCCTATTGGGGTCTCCCAAAATATACTCGATGGTACGTGGGAACACAAGTCCGTACTGGCACTTATCACCTCAAAGTGGAGGAATCACCCAACCATCAGTGAGAACAACAGTTACCAAGCTTTACGACGCCGGAATACATCTCTAGCCTAGACTTCTAAATGTTGTGCGTTAAGTTCCAAAGCGTTGTTAGATTCATTGAATTTATTTTATAGTTGATCTTGTTTATGAAGTTTGCCTTTCAGGTTCACCGCGAGATGTAGATGTAATTCCTAAAATGCAATCTAAGATGATAAACAAACTTTTTATCTTCTTTGTGCAATGAAAATCCTAGCTACTAAGGAAAGAAAGACAAAATCTTTTCACAAAGAGCAAAGAGCACACTCTAAATGCACTTTCCTAAATCAAACCAATCAAACTGTCTATATGCAAATGCACATGCATGTATTTGTTTTCGACTTTCTTAGTATATGAATGCTAAAAAGAAAGTTGATGCACAAATCTGAATTTCTTTTCAAGCGACAAATATCAACAAGTTTCTTTTCGAAATAAAAAATGGAGACGATCACAACACCTTACGATTTTGAAATGAATACTTGTTCTTGACACTAGAAAATTACAAATTCAGACCAAAAAACAATAGTAATAGGATAATCGACCATCAACAACAATCAAACTCTTTCCTACGATTGAAATCGACACTTGCGACAGTTTCAAATCAAAGGACGACAGTACGATTACGCTACTTTTGCAAAGGAGAACTGAAAATGACTCAACAAACACACAAAAACATTTACAGTTCTTTTGTACAAAGGAGGTGGAATAACAACAAGGAAAAGGGGTTTCAAACAGACATATACTGATCACAGGCAGCAAAATTCGGGAATAGAACTAGAAAGAATGAATCACAGAAACCAAAACTGTACAGAGCCTAGTCTGATCAGCGCACCTGTAACACAAAGAATTTGAAATGCAGCGCACCTTCTCCACTCGGGAAGTGCACTGAAGTTCAGATTCTCTGAACAGTACCTGCGCTGGGCCAGAAACGAGACTCTATTTGGGTTCCGGGTCAGTTTGCAGTTCAGTTCTTGGGTTTTGGCCAAGCAAAAAGTAATCAGTAATGCAACAATCAAGGGTAGATCTAAGGAGGATCTAAGAGCTATCACAAGGGCAATCAGAGAGTTTGTGAATCAGCTGTTTAAATCATAAACAGATCCAGTAGATGGATTGAAGTAGCATTTATCTACTTTGCATTTGCTATGGCAAATGCAATTCGAATGCTACCTGTAAGTTTATGAAATAGACAACAAAGAATGATAAACAAACAAACTAATTCTTCCCCAGTGGAGTCGCCATTTTGTTACAGGGAAAAGTGTCTATATAGAACTGCTCTATCCCACTAAGGTGTGACAGCCGCCTTAGAAACAAACAGAGTAAAGCTACTTTCATTTTTCCTTTATGAATTATAAATAGAGAGGAACAAGAAGACCAACCTCTATCTTGCGCTAATCTCCTGATTTGATTCCTCTCTTCTTTAATAATCTTTCGCTATCTGCTCCCTTGCACGCCCAGCTTCACAAAGTACCTATAAGATCACAGTAGCATAGCACTATACAAAGACATGGATCTATAATCATAAACAAACTAGGATCAGATGAAAATTGACCATACAAATGCAACAAATATCAGTGACACAAGAGTATGGAGGAAAACTAGAATAGCTTTTATTGATAAACAAGAAAGAGCCAAGAGGAGTTACAACCAGTTGTTTTGACCCAGCGTTAATCTCTCAGCAAAGAAGCCCCTCTTCACCTTATACAAAGCTTAGATCACCCAACAATCTGATGTTTGTCTCAAGAAACCAACAGCAATTCCTTACAATATGCAAAATTCCAGCCTCTGGATCTCTGGGATGAGAGATCCATATATAGATATCTGTAATGGAGATGAGTCAGCTTATGATTTGATTAGTGTCTTCCCTCTGATAGTTCTTGCTTCCACTTGGAGATTGATGATCTCTTACTCATCCTTGGTCGAATTTAGTGAGGCAAGTGTCACAGGAGAAGTTTCTGGAAGCTTCCATTGCCTCTCCACCTCACGGAATGACACTGCCATTTGTCATTTCTCGCCCATCACACCCCATAGAAGGGCTTTTTGAAATGCAACGCACCCACACAGTGTATTTAGGTGAGATGCAACGCACCTGGCCAGTGGAGCAGCTGAAATGATCTTGTTTTGACCAATTCTGAGCAGTTTTTCATGGAGAACTTCTGGGAGAAGCTGTAATCTGTTGACCTTGTTCCTTTAGGGGTTAGAACAACACTTTTAGGGACTTAGGAGCCCTTGGTTTATGGACATTTCATGCTTACGGTTGTAGTGCCCAAAAATGTCTATAACACCAATCACTGACATCCTGGTAAGTCTGGAAGCCTCATGATGCTGAAGCTACCTTTGCTAATATCCTGTGCTCCCTCTGCTGCCACTGCGATGCTGCAAACACCTTTATGCCTCTCGCACTACTACAACCTCTACCACGCTGCTACAGACTTCTGCACTCTAGCCCTGCCTTGCCGCTCCATCACACTTTGCTCCACCCAACACCTGTCATCATGCTACTGTCGTAAGGGCTCACGTAATCGGATGTGATCCAAGAGTTTAGGCACCTCAAGGATCCCACCCCTAGCATGTAGTCATCCTGACTACAACTCTATGTCTCCCAACCTCTTCTCTAGAGGTGCATGAGAACTTATGGAACAATCGTCATCAGTCTCGACATCCTTCTCCGCCTTAGCTAGAGCTGCCTTTGAATCGGAAGCTTCTCCCTTGCCTTTCTTCTTGTGGCACTGAGATGAATAATGTCCCAACTCCCTACAATTGAAGCACTTGACCTTGGAGATGTCTTTCTTCTTCCTTTTCCCTTGTTGTCCCATAGATGTTAGAGTCGCATCCTCCTCCTCCACTTTCTTGACTTGAACTCCCTTACCACTACTCCCCGCCTTGTTCAGCCTCCTAATCTCCTCCTGTCGTAGAGATGCCAACATCTCTTCCCAACTGGGGAGAGTTGATCTACCCAAAATGCTTTGAAAAAATGTCTCCCAGTCCTCGGAGACTGCATTCAGAGCAGTCCTGACCATAAACTCTGGATCTAGTGTAGACCCCATGGAAGTAAGTTGGTCACGAATTTTCCTTGCAACCCGAGGAGGAAGTGATATATCTCCTCTCCCTTCTGCAACTGATATGACCTCAGCTGATTCTTCAATAGCATCTTCCGCTGCACGGAAGAGCCCTAGTATAAGGTGGTCAGAGCCTCCAACATCTCCCTTATTGTGTTCTTCTCAGCAATATGTGGTATGACAAGATCTTTGACCCCGTCTAGGATCATGCATTTTCCCTTCGCCTCAATGTTAGGCCCCTATACTACTAGTGTAACCCCTTATTGTTATTAATATAACCCACTTATTATATTGATGTACCCATGTAGGGCCCATATTGTTACTATTGTGCCCCATAGAAGCCCACTATTGTTATTATTTTGCCCTTACATTATTATTGTTATGTCGGCTCTGATTATGTTATGACCCCTTAGACTCCTATATATAGAAAAGAGGTCTTTTCATTTGTATCATCCAAGAATTGTTCATTTATGTAATGTAAAGGAGGTTTCCCCCGAAGAGGCTGAATTCTAAGGCGTTGATGTATCTTTTCTATTTTTTCTTGAGCTGGTTTCATAACATTTGGTATCAGGGCTTTGGATTCTAGGGTTTCACTGCTCCAAACAGGTCATCGTGGCATTTTCGCTATAACTTTTTTTCTGCGACGTTTCAGAAGTTTCAAAAAAAATCCATTTGAGAAGAAATCACGTTGAACCTCGGGTCTGAATTTCAGAGCTTTTCGCGCTATATTTGCGGAGATATGATCTGAGGAAGTTGGTATTTTTGCATAATCCTGAATTACATTCCAAACAAGTGACTTGGGGAAAATCATCATAACTTTCTCTCTGAGGATCGGATTGAAATTTTGTAAGAAGGTACAGAAAGAGGACGAACTGTAGTTTTTTGTATGCATTTTTCAGATCCAAAGGTTGAAACAGTGACACGTGGCACTTCATACAATTTCGCTCTTCGGGAAAGGTCTATAATCAGGTCATCTTGGGAGATTGTGTATAACTCTTTCCTAGAGAATCCAATTTGGATCAGACTGGTGGCATTGGAAAGAGGACATAGAGGTCTACTATAGGTCACAATTTTAGAGCTTAAATATCCGAAAGTACAGAGTTACAGTCATTTCAAGGTCGAGCTCCTAAAATCAAGAAAAAGCAAGATGAGGAAGTTTGATGGGAAGGATCTAGTAAATTGGATACTTCAGATGGAGCAATATTTTGATCTACATGGTGTACAACTGTTACAAAAGGTATGTATTGCATCTTCATATTTAGAACCAGATCAATTTTTATGGTACGAAGGGCTTTGTTCTCGTAAACAACTTGTTACGTGGTCAATTTTCATGGAGGAAATGATAGCACATTATGAGGATACAAAGAGCAACACCTTCTTTAGAGCAACACCACAACAATTGGAAAGAGTAAAAGGGCTTTGTGACATAGTGGAAAGCAAAATTATGGAAACCAGGAAGCATATCCCTCACAACTATAAAGATGGAAGTGTTGTTTCTCCTAGCCTTCCACAACCTACAAGGGTTACACCACAACAATTGGAAGAAAAAAGAGAAAAGGGGCTTTGTTACAATTGTGATAGCAAATGCACTAAAGGTCATAAGTGTGCTGAGAAGAAATTATTTTACATAGAATATGAAGAAGAGGAAGAAAAGGATCAAGAAACATCAAAAGAAGAAGATATACGCCAGGACCCCACCCCAGAGAAAGAAGAAATGAATCAGACCATATCTTGTAAAGCATTGGCAAGAATTACCACTCCTCAAACTCTCAAGATAGAAGGACATATCAAGAAGAAAAAGGTGCAAGAAGTGAAAGATCACATCGAGAAAGAAGAAATGAATCCAACCATATCTTGTAATTCATTGTTCGAAATTACCACTCCTCAAACTATCAAGATAGAAGGACATATAAAGAAGAAAAATGTTCAAGAAGTGAAAGACCACATCGAGCATCAAGAAATGAATCCGACCATATCTTGTAAAGGATTGGAAGAAATTACCACTTCTCAAACTCTAGAGATAGAAGGACATATCAAGAAGAAAAAGGTTCAAGCAGTGAAAGATCACATCGAGCATCAACAACAAGTTCTCCAACTTTTAAAGGATAACGCCACTTCGGTGCAAAATCAAACGAAACAAAAGGTAGATCAACATCGCAGTGAAAAATGTTTTGATGTAGGTGATTGGGTATTTTTACTACTACATCTCAAGCAAACTATTTATGAGAAGGAAATGTTGGCAATACTACATGAACTTAAAAAATGGCGACCTTACCGAATCGGAAGACTCTTCAAGGATGAGGATGTGGAAGCATTGTTTTGTGCTATTTATATTATCCAACCAGATTGGATAAACGAAGCAAGGGATGAATGGAAGAAGGACGAAGAAGTATGGCCAATTATTCAAAAGTTTCAAAAGATCCCAATTCAAACAATATTGCCAGAAATTGAAGGGGAAGGAAAAATCATATTGGAACCTGGAGCAGTCACAGAAACAAGAACCCGACAGCTATGAAATCGATTAATTTCAGAGTATCTCATCAAGTGGAAGAACTTACCCGCTGAATATTCCACATGGGAGGACAAGAATTTTATACAAAAGCATCAAGAACTACTCAAGCGTTGAGGACAACGCTTTTTGAAGGAGAGGGGCATGTTAGGCCCCTATACTACTAGTGTAACCCCTTCTTGTTATTAGTATAACCCACTTATTATATTGATGTACCCATGTAGGGCCCATATTGTTACTATTGTGCCCCATAGAAGCCCACTATTGTTATTATTTGCCCTTACATTATTATTGTTATGTCGGCTTTGATTATGTTATGACCCCTTAGACTCCTATATATAGAAAGGAGGTCTTTTCATTTGTATCATCCAAGAATTCTTCATTTATGTAATGTAAAGGAGGTTGCCCTCTCGAAGAGGCTGAATTCTAAGGCGTTGATCTATCTTTTCTATATTTTCTTGAGCTAGTTTCATAACACTCAACCTCCTCATACTTCTCATTAGCCGCTGGGTCAACTGGGATAGCCATGGTTTTCAAGGCATAGTCCTTGATGTGATGTTTATCCAGGATTGCCAGGATTCTGGCCTTCCAAATGACAAAATTGGAAGCCCCATCCAATCTGTCTTGATCCCTCAATCCGTTCACTGCCATCTCTTCTCCTCTTCTAGACTCCCTCTGAGTCTCGACTTCCCTCCTGGAAATCCTCCGGCCAACTGTCGAACCACTCCTCTCCAATCCTCCTTTGTTGTTGCAACTCAGATCTGGATCTCTTGGCTAGAAATCTGTAGAGGTATTGCTTCCCTCTACCTTGGTTCCGTCTCCTTAGACATTGTTCTTCATCGACAGAAACAACTTCCCACCAGCTCCTCAAATCTCAATCTGCACACAACTCCCCAAGCCCTGACAACTGAAGAAATTGAGCCTTTCAGGCTTTGTGCAATCCCGACAAAGGCTGAATCTACTCCTCCGGCCAATTACATTAGTCCTACTTGGCTAAGAAAGATGACATGGCTCTTCGTGAGCCTCTTTTGCCTCTCTCTGCCTCTACACTGGCCCCTCTCCTGGCTTGAAATGCTGACGCAAGCTCTGCGTGAGCCTCTGCGTCACCCTCTAAGCACTGTGTCACCTCTTCTCTTGTCGCTTCAGCTCTAGAACAACGTTGTCTCTCAAGACAGTTGCTTCTGCTGCAAATTTTTCAGATTTCTTCTGTTGACGTCTTCAGTCCTCCTGTGATCTACAATCCCTCTGATACCATGTGAAAATTTATGAACTTAACACATCAGAAATCCCTACTGCTATTTCTGGTTTATTATCTCCTACTTGTTTTTACATTAACAAGCTATTTAAATAATATAAACACCGAAATAAACACAATAGCAGCCTTCACAAATATGCAGATCAACAACTGAAATAAACTGAGACAACACAAGGGGCACCGTTATTTTTGGACAATTGTCCCTGGAAAAACCCAATACGGGAAAATCGATGCAACAGATATGAGGGTTTTTATTATTATGCAGTTTTCTGAATACAATTAGGGTGCCAGAAATGGCTCACACTTCAAAGATTTTCCTTGGCAGAAGTACCCTTTCTCTAGAGACAAATATTTCGACTAATCAGCTACTGGATGATGAGCCCCACAGTGATTTCGACTGTTCCTCAACTGGACAGTGAAAGCTGCTCCAAGAATCTCTCTGGAACTGCGTCACCTTCCAAGAACTGCATCACCCTCTATGGCTTTACGTCTGCCTCTCAGTGCTTTGCCTGCCCCACGAAAACACCATAGCGCAACTCTTTCTTCCCTGTGTTAGCTCTGCTAACCTCTGCGTCAATTTCTCAGCCTCTCACGTCACCAGCGCTGACCCTCCAAACCTCTGCGTCAGCTCTGGCTACCTCTGTGTCATCCCAAGTTGCCTTTGCATTGTCTCTCTGTCACTATCTCTACCTCTCTGCTATGTATTTTCATCCTTCTTCCGAACTTCCCCTCGCTGCAACAGATCACTAACTCTATTTCTCAACAAACCCTACCCCAGAAAATCGAATTGATTGATCAACATGGTGTATCTCCAACTGATCCTCAAGCCTCCTCTTATACTTTTCCTGTTCACAATTCAACAGCCGAGATTAAGTCCCTAATCAACAGCTAAGATTAGATTTGGCTTAATCCTCGTTATTTTGAACTTTCTCACCCATATTATATTAATACACATTAATATTTTAATTTTCCTACGTTTAGACTTAGGAACCCCATTAAAAATATTAATTATTTTAATATCTCTCCATCCGAGTGGAATTATCCCAAACGATTTTTGGGTCTTGGAGATCTCATGTGCTTTAGCCTCTCCACCAATTTTCATCGCTAGAGCACATCCGATGCTACTAAAAATAAACACCCTTGTCCACATATCTGGGTGAGGCCTAGAAACGTTGTCCCAGACGTTGATGTAGCTAAAATAAAGTTAAAAAATATCATGGTCACAATCAAGAAACAAAAGAAAAATAATATTTTAAAATGAAAAAGATCGTCGGGACACTAAATATAGCATGTGGGCAAAAGCCAAACATGAGCTCTACCCCATATCATGATCGTCACCCTAGTTCCTAGGTCCCATAAGTGCCCCTCACATCATTAAGTAACCCATGCACATCCCAACCCCTGGTGGGTGATGAACTTCCCCACCTTAAGGGGGTAATAACTACTTTACATCATTCACAACATGCTCTCATTTCCTGGAGCCCCGAGCAGTAATACAAAGAAAAACCAAGAAAAGGAAAAAGGAAAATAAAGAGGGGTGGAAAAACAAAGGTTGGGGTAGCTCATGTATCCACGATTTCTCCCTCCTACATCTATATACCCAATATGTGGACATCCCTCATCATTGCTATCCTTGTACCCATGAAATTTGGCCTTGAGACCCCTGTGACCCCATCCATTTCATCAACATTCACATGCCACCTATTAATTGAATGATGTATCAAGGACCAATCATTCCCCTTAGGGATAGGAACACCTGATAGGGTTGCATTAACCACTCTTACCTAGGGAGGTAACAATATTACAAGATTAAAGCCCCAAATTTGGAAGAGGAGCCCCATACGAAGTGTCAATGTGCCCTTGATTAACAAGCTTGGTTCACTTAGATGCACTAATGAATTATTGTACTTGAATGTGAGGATGCAATAGTGGACATTATGTGTGATTGGAAGGTGGTTTCATCATGGGTTGGCTGTGAAAATTTCAACTAATGCAGCAACTAGAAATTATTCTTCTAACTGTAAATTAATTCACAGTTTAGTTGCTACAGCAAACCACAAATAATTCACAATTGAAAATTTCACCAAAATAAATTTTATGGAAGATAAACTAGAAACAAAGAAAATACTAGCAGACACACAATAATTCGACATAGTTATTTTTGGACAAAAGTCCCTGGAAAAACCCAACTTGGGAAAACCAGTGCAACAACTGAGGGTATTTATTATTAAGCAGCATTGAAATAATCTGAGTACAATCTATGGATTCCCAATTCGCTATCCAATCAGCAAGTATCTAACAAAAGTAATTAGAGAGAAACTTCTCTCACTCCACAAGCAATTTCGACGCTAGCTCCTCCAGAAAATTTGGTCGCCCAAACCCTTGTACAGGCCCTCTGCGTAGTCCTTGCATTGCCTCTCGCACGTGTGGTTTTGTTCAGCCTTTGATCAATCCGTCTTGCATGTTTATGCTACTGGAAGTGACTCTCCGGGCCTCTGGAAGACTTTCCCGGCCTATAGAAGGTGAATAGACTTCCTCTCCAACTAAATCGAACTGCTCTGCTAAAGCTTCTATGTAGCCCTTGCATAGCATCTATGTGGAATACTTCTGCCACTTCTTGTTGCTTCTTCGGATCTAGAAAAATTCCTCTAGATCACTGTCCCTACCCCTCTCTATCTCTGCTTCCCTTCTCTGGCTCGAACTCTTCCAACAATTTTTGTTGCTCTCAGGAAAATCGAACTGCCCAAGGAAAATCGATCTCAAGTGTATCTTCTCCATCTACCCATTGACCTCCACATAATCTCCAGTGGGACTCCAACAACCAAGATTAAAATATAATCAATGGATTAGATAATATTTGGATCGACCCGTGTGAGTTTCTAGATAATTCACACCTTTCTCAATTAATAATGATTAATTAACCACTCTTCCTAAGTTTACACTGAGGAAATATTTAAAAATAGGCTAATAATCTAATTGAGACACTTCTAGGTGGAATTTCCAGAAAATATTTCTTGGTTATGGAGAACTCGTGTGTTTTAGCCTCTCCACAAAGTTTCGAGACTAGAGCTCCTTCGATGCTACAAAAACTAACATTCCCTCTTAGCGAGGAAGGAGTTCTAGTTCTGCACTACAGCTACAACACCTTGTCTCTGTATCACCCTCTATCACACTGCTAATGTCTGGCAACTGTGACTTCTTGCCACCACCCACCAACCACTGCGCAACTCTGATGTTGCATCTGTGTTGCTACTAACACTGCTATACTGCTGCCAACTTTGCATCTGCACTCCAACTCCCTCTCATTTGTTATTGCTGCAACTGCAACTACTGCAACTAAGAAGCATCTGAAATATTGTATCAACTATGTCTTTGTGTTGCATCTGTCTCCTGATCATCTGACTTCTACTAGCCTTTGCACTGTCCATTGGGGAATCTGCATTGTTGTTGACTCTGCTACTAAGCCTCTTTCTCTATTGTAAACACTACATTTGCACTCCTTAGCACCTGACTGCAACTAGTCTGCAATTGTCGCTCAGGAATCTGAGTGCATCACCTGACATTGATCCATCCTGCTACTTAATACTATGGGCCCCCGTCGCGAGGTAATGTTCCATGAGGAAGACACCTTAGTAGCCCCTGGCCATTCTCTGCAACTCTGGGAATATAACTCCATATCGCCCCACCTCACTCCTAGAGGTATAGCTGCAAAAATGGCGAAGTCTTCCTCCAGCTTGGATGATAGCTTGTCCTTCTCTACGGATGCTATCACTTGGTCCTGCGTCTCTTTCTTTTCCTTCTTCCTGAGAGGACACTGGGTACTGTAATGATCAAACTCACCACACCTAAAACACTTGACCTTAGATAAGTCCTTCTTATTCTTCTTCCCCTATTCTTCACTAGGACCTGTTACCTACCACCTGTGGGTAGTATGCATAGGAGAACTCTTTTTTCTCCTATATGGTCCTTAGCCGACATCCAGCAAACCCTTGTAGCCACAAGATAGCTCAATGTACCATTATCTCTGCAACCTGAGCCTGCCATGTGGTCCCTCGTCAATTTGTTATGATTGTATGTTTGAAGATGGGCCTCCTGACCCCGAAGGTATGGCTTTTCATTGGTATAGTTGAGTAATTTTCCTTACTTGTCATGGGCACTTTTCGACATAGATTGGTGGGGGGATTCAACGAAAAGAGTGGATTAGTTTTGTGATCTTGTCTCCACTACCTGATTTCGTGGTTGGCCTTGTATCCTAGTCCCATGGGGTCTCCTTTATTGGCCATTATCTTTAGGGTTGGCACTACATGGGAAATCCTGATTTTGGTTGCGTGGTCCCGCTTCCCAACACCATATACATCACTCCCTTCCTCTCATTTTAGCTCCATTCATCTCTTTTCCCATCCAGGTCCACATATGTCCACTGGGTCCACATAGGGTTAGCCTCCCCCTCCCCTTGTCCACACCTTGGGTCGAGCCTGAAACAATGCCCCGGAGGTTGATGTAGCTAGAAAGAAAACAAAAAGAATAATTTGGCCACTCTCAATAGGAAATGTACCACAAATGCAAAATATGGTCGAGACATACAAATTTAGCACGTGGGAAAAAGCCAAACATGAGCTCTACCCCTTATCCATGGTCATCACCCTGGTTTCTATGGGCCCTAGATGAGCCCCCCTCCGTCATTAAGGAAGCCATGATTGTCCCAACCCCCGGTGGGCAATGAAGTGCCCCACCTCCAAAAGGGGTACCTACTTCTTCATCCTATACATCATGCTCTCATCCCCTAGAGCCGTGAGAAATTATGAAGAAAAATCAAACAAAGGCAAAAGGCATATGAAGAAGGGTGGAAAATGAAAGGTCGGGGTAACTCATGTACCAGGATTTGCTCCCTCCTACACTCATATACCCAAGTGTGGGTTTCCCTTATTATATCTACCCTTGTACCATGGCATGTGGCTTGGAGCATTCCCCTAATCCCACTTTGTTCCATCACTATATGATTTTCCCCCTATCACCTAATGGATGTACAATGGATATGTCACCCCTTTTAAACGCTGAAACCACCTAATAGGGTCCCTGATTAACCCCTTTATTGAGCTTGGAGACACTTGTACATGTCAAAGCCCACTATGGAAAGGAATGTCGCCATGAAGTGCCCTATTGGTTCCATGACTCGTAAGCTCTTTTACTTGACTATTCTGATGATTTGTTGTATTGGAGGGCAAGGGGATGCATTAGATCTTATGCAGTGTTGCAGGTGGGTCTCCATTTGTGGCTTGGTCTCCCTATAAGAGGTCCTAGCCTTCCAGAGGGCCACATAGGCACTTGTAGGGTGAGTGTTGAGAGCCATGGGCCTCCACCATAGCAGAAAGTATTTTATGGATCCCCAGCACCACTCATTGATTGTGCATATTCCACCTTTTGGATGAGGATGAAGCACCTAATTCACCATACCCAAAAGGCTCCACACTTGCACCATACATTTGGCAGATGTTCCAATGTCTAGATGAGGATGTGTCTCACTGCAAGAAACAAAGGGAGGGATTATGTCATCATCCTAGCCCTTATAGATGGTTTACAAGCATTTTTTATCCATTTGGAGACCCATGAGGATGTCCTTATGCCCCCACACCCACTTGGTGTAAAAATTCCACAACTAGAATCCTATTACAACAATTGGAAATTATTCTCTTAATTTTTAATTTAATTTAACAATTTATTTATTGTTTGCTACAACAAATACTGAATAAATCACACTGCAACCTACACAAATAAAACTGTGGAAGAGTAAACGTTAGAAGAAATGCCTGCACACACACATAAAATAACATAGTTATTTTTGGACAAATGTCCTCGGAAAAACCCAACTTGGGAAAAGGGTGCAACAGCTGAGGATTTTATTATTTAGCAGTAGTGAAATAATCTAAGTACAACTAGATGCCAAAACTGGCAATCCTACAAAGAAATACTGGCAAAAATATAGTGAGAAAATTTCCTCACTCCATAGGCAAATTCGGGCTCTAACCTCAGCTCTAGGTGAGTCGTCCAAACTAGCTTTGCACAACTACTACGTCACACTAGCGCAGTCCCTTCTGCACTCAGTTCAAACTAGCTTCTCCTCAAGCCGTCTGGTCTGCTGTTATCTTGGAAAATGTCTCTCCTTGCCTCTGAAACCTCTGTCCAGCTTCTGGCACTGAAACTCATCTTTCCCCAACAAAATCGAAACTGCCTCTAGAAGCTACCGTGTTGCCCTAGCGTCAGCTTTTGTGTGGATCTTCTGCCTCTTTGCAAATGTACTCACCAGATCTGGAAATCTTCCTTCAGCTTCACTATCTCTACCCCTCTCTCACTGCTTTGATTTCTGACTCTCTCTCCAGAAACTGATTGTTGCTACACTGGAAATCGAGCTACAACAAATCCAACCTCACAAGTGTCTTCTCCAAGTGCCCATCGACTTCTTCTTATAATCCTCTGTTGGGACTCCAACGACCAAGATTAAATCTTAATCGATGGCTAGGATCATCTTGAAGTCAATCCATGTGAGTTTCTAGATCATTCATGCCTCAACTTAATTAATTCTAATTAATTAACCATATTCCCTAAGTTTAGATTTAGGAAATATTTAAAAACTGGTTAGTAATTTAATTAAGTTATTTCTAGGCGACATTTCCATAAATGATTTATGGATTTTGGAGATAATGTATTCTAGCCTCTCCAGAGACTTGCTTGGAAAAAAAGGGGCCAACCCCTTGTTCACTATGTTTGGAGTCCATTCTCGCATCATGGCACACTCTATACTTCATTAGGCCTTCTCAATGGCCCAACGACTCATTATATTGGTCATTATGCCCTTTTGAGAGGCTTATTTTTGTGTTATTGAGCTATCTTGGTGGGTTTTTCACCAAGGGATGTTGTTATTGCACATTATTTTATTATTTGGGGCTTAATTAAGCAAAATTAGGAAAATCAAACTCATTAGAGATTGTATAAATAGATGATAGGTCATTCATTCTCTCATCATCACTTGGATTTGGGTTTAGTAGATACTTGAGAATTATGCATTCCATTTGGAGGACAAGTTTGGTTTCATGGATGAATTTTAATGTATGGATTCTATCTTCTTGATCTTGTAGCTTCATTATTAGCATAATTTGATGATTGGATATACTCATTTCTACATGTAAGTGATTTTTTTCATTCTTATTCTTTTTATTTACTTTGTCACATGAAATGTTGTTTGGATTTTCACTATATAACTCTGAAATTTACTTCTTTTCTATACGAAATTGTGGAAATTTTGTTGTTTTGTAGCGTTGCATCGTTGAATGGGCCATGTATGAATGGGTGAATGTTCCTAGAGATTATTGTTGTTGAATACATCTTGATAAGTCATCAATTATTGCATATTGAAGTATAAAGGCCTTAAGTAGTTGCTCTCATGCATTAATGCCATGCGAAGTTGCTTGAAGACCTCCTTGATTGGGTAAATCCTTTCCAAACAATAAATTCTCTTTGACTCCATCCTTCCATAGGTGATTTCTTTTAAATAATATTTCTCTCACCTCTCCTTCTCTTTCTAGGCCTAGCCTCCATAGGTCACCTAGGGAAGCATTTTTCTCCCATTGTAGCCATCAAGAAAGTTTGATCTCTTGTCCATAACTGCACTAGGGTTTTCTCTAAAGGCCCTCCAAATTTCAAGAAATTATGACGATGAGATCTTGAGATAAAGCAAGCCCTAACAATGATTACCACCTTTTAGGTAGAATGGTTCATTGCCCTGCAGGGGTTGGGGCAATCATGGGTTCCTGAATGACAAAGGAGGCTCATCTAGGGCCTATGGAACTAGGGTGATGGCCATGAATTGGGGTTGAGCTCATGCAATGGATTTTGCCCACGTGTTGATTATTTTGTTCCAGCCATCTTTTGCATTTTGTGGTACAATATCCTGTTAAATGTGGCCAATTATGCTTTTCACCTTTTCTTTTAATTGCTTCAACCTCTGGGGCATCATTTTAGGCCTAACCCAAGGTAGGGGCAAGGGGATAGGTAGGTTGGCCCTATGTGGACCCAAGTGGGAGAGAACAAGAATGGGGGTATAGTGAGTGGAAAGGGAGTAATATGTGCGAGTAAAGGGGAGGGACCATGCACCCAAAGTCGGGGCTTCCCAAGTAGTAACACGCTATAACCAAATAGTCAATAAAGGATATCCCACGGGACTAAGATCCAAGGGTAACAACCAAAATATATCAAGGGGACAAGAGCACAAACTAAGCCCACTCTTTCTGCCAAATCCCCCCATCAATCCATAGCCAGAAGTATCCATGATAAGTAAACCCAATAATCAATTACCAAATGACAAGACATACCTTTAGATTTAGGAGGCCCACCTTCAAACACACGATCAATACAAGTGGGTGAGGGATGGCATGGCTGGATCAGGTGGTAGATAAATGGCACAACGAGCTAGTAGGAGGCATCAAGGGGCTGCTAGCTACCGACTGAGGCTCATCATGGAGAAACATTTCTCCTGGGGATATCACCCACAAAGTGGTGGGTAACATCTAGCTCCAATTGGGACGTGATCACTCAAAAAAATGGACGAGGCTGCTCGAACAGGAGGTCACGAGAACTCCAACAATCTCTTCATCACCATAGACCTATTATCTGCAAATTTCAAAGATCAAACCCATGGGGCAACATGTTTTTCACTGTGTCTGATGATCACCCATGTTTAAGGTTAGCTCATAAACCAATAATATGTGAATTTTTTTTTTTTTTTTTTTTATGCAATCTAATCTATCATGAGAAACATCATACGCGGTTATTTCTAATGCAAAAATCATCATGCAATTCATCCTACCCTAACATGCATACGAAGAAGCTATTATTAAGTGTAATCATAAAGCCAGTGCAACCAACATATCATAAAGCCAATATAAATATGTATGCCTATATGATTATTCATGCAACAAGTCCCAAAGCGAATGCAAACCCAACCACATGGACGATGTTGTGGGCGGGGGGTGGAAAATATGATGCCCACACATGGATGATTATGCGAGAAGAGGTCAGAAGAGGATGTAATCTAGTCCATGAGATCTTCTCTTGCAACCAAAATATAGAGATGTCAACAACCAAGCTCATAAACTTTTCATAGATGGAAACCTCAGGCATATCACTTCCACCATCGTCATTATTATTTACATCATGGCTCATGGCCTTCATTGGGTTATGATTAGTAGGAAAGGGTGGCCGAAGAGATGGAGAAACACAAGTAGGTTTCACATGATGATTATACTGGAGAAAGGGGACTATGGAGTGATCAAAACCCTGAGGGTGCGTCCAAGGAGAAAAAATGTAATCAATGAAGGGCTTCCCCTTGACACTATCCTCGGGAGGGGAAAAGGGCTCACAGTCACTTGAGATTATATGACTAGGGGTAAGGGAATCACTTGATGAAGACTCAAAATGATGAGTAATAGGAAAAGGGGAGAACAAAATATTGTATTCAACAGGTTGCGCTTTATAATCTAAAGGCTCAAGTGATTTGAACATAGAATCATACTCAAGAGAAGTGGGACCCCTATCAATATCCTTAGTAGCAAAGGTTAGGTCTCTTCTAAAAGGAAAATTGTTCACTTCCAACTGCTCCTCTTTATGCAAAGGAAAATGAAGATTCTCCTTCCCAAGGGTATCAATGGGTATGTCATCATAAGTAGTGTCTGAGGGGGAAGGAAGATCAATCTCATCCTCATCCTCCTTATCGGTGTAATAAATGGGAGCACATTCAAAATGAGGACCAACAATTTCCCATTTCTCCTTTTCAATGTGGAAATAATCTTCAATGTCATATTCCAAGGGGATAATGACATCATCTCTCTCAAGGTCTTCAAAAGGGGTTTCATCAGGAGTAATATCCTTGAGAAAGGTGAGGTTGGTCTCAATTTCTCTTTTCCATAAATTCACCCTTTCCAGCACATGTGTCCTCAAAATCATCATTTTTATTATGTGGACCCAAGGAGGACTTGTCTTCTTGCTCATGACCTAGATTCTTAATGTCTTGATGATGCTCGATGAAGGCTTCCTCTCAGATGCTTAACGTAGGGTGTACTTAAAAATGTCTAAGAAATCCATCAACGAACTCTTCAATAAATGAGATGCTTCTAGGTTCGTGATTTTGCAACCATGAGTTATGACCATAGATAGAACTAAAGAATAACAACATAAGGATATCCTGGTGGACCACTTTCTCCTTTGAAGTATGTGCATTAAATCTTTCCTCATGGTCAATTGCAGAGCTTGGGTCACCATCGAACATGGGTAACCCACGTACCATCCTTCTTGTGACATGATTGGGATGTCCCGGGATGCTAGCAATGTTCAAAGCAGAAATATATGAAAGAATGACAACCTATTTGAGGTATACATGAAACATATGTAGGAGTTGCCAGGGTGAAATTAAAGATGCCTAGAAAATGCTTGCTTCACCCTACAAGCATCGACCTTAAAGTTCAATGAAGAACTAGGGCTTCGTTCTTCCAATGGAATCGCCAATAATGATATGTCGATATGTCATATGAGGAACAAAACACATGTCTCATGTCCCCGACAACGGCACCAAAAATGCTACCACTCAAACCACCAGAGGACCTAAAGGGGCTCCTAAGAGGGTAATTGTGGAGGCTTAGCCCATTGTCACCACAGCTAAGTCTCCCTACTCTTTACAGAATTTCATCGATGGGAGGAGTCTCGGTAATGTAGGTACTCACTTGTAAAGTATATGTCAATGGATAAGTGAGAAGTGACCCTGAAAACCCTTTCCCAAGAATGGAGTGAAGAATGGAGCTTGCTTTCTCTTTAAGCAATGGACTTGGTCCACCAAGGATAAGAGGTGAAGATTGGAGGGTTGAGGGAGAAAAGATAGGCTTATGAACAAGTTTCTCAATCCCTATAATCCTTGGGAAACTTGGATTCACAAATGGTCCTTGACAGATAGTCTTTATTGAGAAGCGGGACCACACGGGGCCAAGTAGTCCAAGCCCAAGTTCAGGGGTGGAATATAGCAACCAATGATGTTCCTATCCTGGACAAGGTGAGGGGAAAGGACCAAACAAGAATATTTACTTCAAAAGGTTGATTTGATCCTATTGAGGTCTAACCTTGGGAATGCCTAGGCACAATTCGATCTTAGAGCTAGAGCTTGGGACTCCCGGAGATTCCGTCATTAGAATTCCCTCAAATTTGGAGGAGAGGAGGCGACCCACCAATGCAGTAGCCTACAGGAGATCGTAGTTTTTCCTTGGATCAATTCCTGGGAAATTGATGCCTTGAGTGACCTAATCGGGCTAGACCTGGGGAAAAAGGGGAAAATGGTAAAAACAGGGTTAAAATGATGACCCTTTTGAGGGATCAGTGCCTAGTTCACTTGGGGATATGGAGTCAAGGATAATGATGAGTAAGAACTTGGTTTCTTGATCAAGGAGGCCCAGAAAGTCAACTTCATCCAACGTTGAGAGAAAGAAAGGAAAAGTGACCTTCAAGCATTTATACTTCAAAGCAAATGATGCAAGCTTCTCGAGATAAATAAATCTCTAGGACATTTCATTCATATAACATTGGCCCATACATTAAATTAGATAAAACATGCTCATTTCCACATTTCAGTAATGCAGCAACTATCGCTAATTTTGGCAGTATAAAGTAACAAGAATAATAGTATTAAAATTTACTTACAACGTTATAGACTATATCCAACCAGCATTTCGTTTTTCTCAATAAAGCTCCAAGACGAGACATAACCCAAATCCATACATCAAAATTCATCCATCGCCAAAAAATATCCACAAAGGAAAAAGTGTGAAATTCTCTATGATTAGAGAGATCCCAAGTCAAGTGATGACACAAATGAATGTATCTAACATCAATATCTAGCCTCCTAATGAGCTAGAATTAGCCAATGGCCCTACATTAGCCCATAATGATAAAATAATGTGCAAATAAAACCCCTATTGGTGACAAGCCCACCAAATTAGCTCGCAAGTGCAAAAATAAGCCTCACAAGCGGCCAAATAATAATATGTACATGTCATGGGGCCCTCCAAAGGCATAATAATATCCAGAAGTGCCATATTGAGGAATAAATTCCTCGGAATATGATGGACAAGGGGGTGGCCCCTTGTTCTCCAAGTAGTAGACCTATGGTGCTCCCAGTGGGACTAAGGGCACAAAAATGACCCCATGTGTCTCCATATGAATCAGAGATGCCTGTAGATCCTCCACGAGGGTCCAAGTGGTGGAATGAATGTTGCCATGAGACTGTAAAGTCCTGGAACACCTACCAAGAGTGTGGGGCTCTTGTGGGGGCCTGCTAGGCATAATGTACAAAGCATATCACCATCATCTAAAAAGTGGATTGCTAGTAGTCTCTGAGCATCCATGAAGATCCTTGGAGTGTTATTTGCTGTTGTGGAGACCCATGGCTCTCTATGCACACTCTACATGTGCCAATGTAGACCTCTGGGACTTAGGATCCCATATAGGGAGACCAAACCCAAATGGAAACCACCTATAATCCTGCATAAGATCCAATGCATCCAGTAGGCAGCCAATACAATCATTCTTTAGAATAATCGGGTAAAGGAGCTTACAAACCATGGATAACAAAGTGGGCACTTCATAATGGCATACCCTTCCGTAGTGGGCTTTGGCCTGTGCTGGTATCTCCAAACTCCAAAGGGGGTTATCCAAGTACCTTATTAGGTGGTTTCAGCCCTTAGAGGAGATAGTATGTCCAAGGTACACCCTTCTAATGGGGGTGGCATAGGGGTAGCTAGATAAGGGGAAGCCCACACCAGGGTATGTAATGTGTAGGAGGGAGAAATCATGGTACATATGGTGCCTTGGCCTTGATTTTTCCACCCTTTTTTATATGCCTTTTGCCTTTTATGAATTTCTTTAATTAACTGCTCGGGGATCAAAGGGCAAGAACATGATATGTAAGATATAGCAGTGATTACCCCCTTTTAGGTAGGTCAATTCATTGCCCTCCAAGGGTTGGGACAATCATGGGTTCCTAAATGACAAAGGAGGCTCATCTAGGGCCTATGGAACTAGGGTGATGGCCATGGATTGGGTTGAGCTCATGCATTGGCTTTTGCCCACGTATTGATTATTTTGTCCCGGTCATATTGTGCATTTTGAAGCACAATTTCCTATTAAATGTGACCAATTATGCTTTTCACCTTTTCTTTTAATTTGTTAAGTTATGGTATGTTGTATGCTTAGAACAGTTTACTTCTTTTATTATTATTATCCACAGATTAGAAATCACATGTACATTAAGTAAAGTGCAGATAGAACATTAAATGATCGATAGAAAACAAGCTAAGACAAGAGACACAAGATGTGGCGGCTAGCCAGGGACAAACCTCAATATGGCGAAACCCTTTGATCAAATCTTCCTTTATCTTCAATAATTCAGCAGAGAGAAATAGTACATAAATTTGATTTACATCAGCAGCAGCAAACCCTAGATCAACCCTAAACTAGGGCAGACAATATCTTGCAAACCGACCGTCAAATCGGCTTGATTCCTTCACCAAAAAATGCGACCTTCTGAGGAGAGTCAGTTCCACCTACAACGCAGTTCTGAAAGAGAGTTTGATGATCAATGCTGGTCAAACTTCCGATCTGCAGTTGCAACCCTAAATCTGCGTCCTCCCTTCCACACATGTGAGAGAAGAGTCTCTTTCTATGCAGTAGGAGAAGAGCCTCTTTTCTACGCAGGAGAAAGAGAGAGAGAGATGTGATGAGATGAGTGTGTTTAAATGAGGATAATACCTCCTGTATTTATATACAAATGTTGATGATGAATAAATGTGTCTGTTGGGCTTCTGAGCCTACATGAGTCGCTGGTTGGCTTGATAATTATTCCATAATCAAAATAAATTCATATCTCCATAAATACTTATCGGAATCGGATGATCTTTAGATCAATCCTACACCTCTCGCCTAGAGGAATCTAATAAAAATAGTATCAGCCATGAATAAGATGTCCCACATGGAGTTTGGCCCTATTTGCCAATTTTAACACTCCCTCTCAACTAGGGAGAACTCCATCTGCAATTCGTCTGTCAGTCGCTACTATTCATCCATCAAATGCACTGCCCTGTACAGCTTGACCCCTACTTTACTCTGCTCTGTTTTGTTCTGCTCTGCTCTTCTCTGCTCTGTTCTACTCTGCTCTTGTCTGAATTATGAAGAGGAAGAAGTGATCGAGGATGTATCATACCATCCTCCACTGACCCAAAGTTAGTCTCAGAGTGCGTAACACTAGTCCCAGACCAGTCCTCAACCAACCCGAAGTCAGTGTCATAGTGGGTACAACTCCTACCACTGGTCCTAGACCAGTATCATTGATCCCAGATCAATGAAGGTCATCCTAGCATAGGGAGTATGGTAGATATAGTTATGCATCCATCGGTACTACTATGGTCCCTATCCTCATTTCCCTACTCATTGATCAGATGAGAGGTACTTCCCATGAGTCCCAGAATGCATGGGTAGGATGCCCCGACAGGAGAACTAATTATCCTGTCCACAGGAGAGCGAATCATTCTGTCTAGTGGATGCCACGGAGAACTAATCATCCTGCCCACAGGAGAGTGAATCATCATGTTCCATAATCGCCATGGAGAACACATCATCCAGGCCTCACAGGAGAACTAATCATCCTGCTACACAATCATCATGGAGAACACATCATCCAGACCTCACAGGAGAACTAATCATCCTGCTACACAATCATCATGGAGAACACATCATCCAGACCTCACAGAAGAACTAATCATCTTGCTACATAGTCGTCATGGAGAACACATCATCCAAACCTCACAGGAGAACTAATCATCCTGCTACATAGTCGCCACGGGGTGTCACAGGGAAATTTTGATTATTTTACCCTATACATGTACACCACCAGGGGATGGTGAGTCACCCTGTGGTCATATGTCGCTCCAAGAAGTACCTCGCGCCCCTCCCGGAGCTCCAAGAGCTCCATACATCATACAGGACCCTCATCAAAGGGTTTCTGAACGACACCAAGTCGTTCTCGAAAAAAAATTTGACCTTTCCTAGGGACTTTGTCAGAATGTCGGCGACCTGTTCATCTGTACTGATATGTTGGAGCCTTATAGCTCCCCACTGAACCATATCTCGAATATAGTGGTACCTGATATCAATATGCTTGGAGCGATCATGAAATACGACATTCTCTGATAAACGAATCCCACTCTGGTTATCACACAGGATCACGGTGGCATCCAATGTAAATCCAAACAGCTCATTGAAGAGCTTTCATAACCAGACTGCCTCACAGGTGGCCATGCTAGCAGCAATATATTCTGCCTCGACGATGCTCAAAAAGCCATCGACTTCTGCTTCCTGCTCACCCAGGATATCGAAGTAGATCCCACGGAGAAACAGCACTCGGAAGTGCTCTTACGATTCACCACACTGCCTGCCAAATCAGCATCAGTGTATCCAGGTAATCTCACATCTCCGGCAATGTATCTTAACCCATATGTAATTGTGCCACATAGATATCTTAATAGATTCTTGGCACCAATCCAATGTATGTGGTGAGGTTCAACCATATGTTGACACAATGTGTTGACTGCAAAGCATATGTCTAGATGGGAATTCACTAAGAACATTAATGTTCCGACAAGTTGACAATACTCGGTGGCATTCCGTAAAATAGGTCCAGCAGCACTACCACTTAACTTCTTGAAGTCAAGCTCCATCGGGGTAGTTACGGGCTTGCATTCCACCATACAGAATCTTTCCAATATCTTCACCACATATTTTCCTTGAGATAGGAAAATTTCCCTTGGCTTCTGCCAAACTTCAAGTCCTAGGAAATAGTGCATCAATCCTAGGTCCTTCATTTCAAATTCAGAAGCCATCTCCCTCTTACATTTGTGAATGAGAGGGTCTGTGCCTATTAGAAAGCGGTCATCCACATACAACACCAATATGAGAGGTTTGTCATCTTCAACCTTAAAGTAAAGGTTAGGATCGGCTTCACTCCTAGTGAATCCCAGCTTCATCAAGTAGCTATCGATCCTCTCATACCATGCTCGGGGTCCTTGCTTCATCCCATAGAGAGCCTTCTTCAACCTGCATACATAAGATTTTCGATCATAAATCTCAAATCCTTCGGGTTGCTCCATGTAGACCTCTTCTTTGATCGAACCATGCAAGAACGCGATCTTGGCATCCATCTGATGTAGGTTCCATCCTTGTGAAGACCCAAGGGCTATGATCGAGCAGATGGTGGTATATCTGGCAACAGGTGCAAATATCTCGTCATAGTCTATACCTTCCTTTTGGGAGAAGCCACAAGCAACAAAACGAGCCTTATACTTTTCCATACTTCCATCAGCTGCATGCTTTATCTTGTAAGGCCATTTAGAAGTGACAAGTGTCTTGTCCTGGGGTCTAGGAACTACTTCCCACACATCATTCTTCATAATAGACTCATATTCTTCAATCATAGCATCCTTCCATACTTGACACTTGACGACATCTGAGAATGATGAAGGCTCATTTTGTATGATCGTGCTCATGATGGTCAGATATCCCTGATACCTGTTAGGTTTCTTACTTTCACGGAAGGTTCCTCGGGGTGCAGTGTGTCCTTCAGCATCATCAAGTAGCCCTCTAAGCCAAGAGGGCCTCTTCCTAGAAGAGGAAGGCTTAGGTGGATCAATAGGATCCATGGGTTCATCCACATCGGGCATTGTTTCATCATATTTTTCTTTTGGTTCCCTGGTGTCAGCTTCTTGAGAGCTCCTTAAAGTAGGAAGATTGTTCACCTTGCTGAGAGCCATATCTTCGTCAAAGGTGACATCATGACTAATCACGACTTCCCTTTGACCGGCTACATAGATTCTATAGCCCTTAGTATTTTCACCATAACCCACGAAGATTCCTTTCTTTCCAGATGCACCCAATTTATTCCTTTTCTCTTTCGGCACATGAAAATATACAGGGCTTCCAAAAATTCTAAAATGAGATACGTCAGGTTTCTTACCAGTGAACATTTCTTCAGGAGTCTTGGAACCCAATGCTTGATGAGGGCATCGATTTTGTACATATACGGTGGTGTTTGCAGCTTCGGCCCATAGAAACTTTGGAAGTCTTTGATCATGGAGCATGGCACGGACAACTTCCACAATCGTACGGTTCTTCCTTTCTGCCACACCATTCTGTTCAGGAGTATATGGTGTAGTAGTCTCCCTCTTAATGCCAGCCTCTTTACAAAAGTCATGAAACTCGTTAGATTCATATTCAGTCCCATTATCAGTCCTTAAGATCTTGATCTTCTTTTCAGTTTGATTCTCGATCAAGGCTTTGAAGTGTCGAAACCAAGAGAACACTTCATCCTTCTTTTTCAAGAAGTATATCCAAGTCTTGTGAGAATAGTCTTCTGTAAAAGTAAGGTAATATGAATATCCTCCCAAGGAGTTTACAAGCATCATACCTGATATGTCTGAGTGAACCAACTGTAATATATCGAAGGTCTTGCTTTTGCTTGAGGGGAATGGTCCCCTTTTGAGCTTTCCTTCGACACATCTCGAACATACACCTTCTTTCTCTACTCAGAATTCGGGCATCCCTATCACCATTTGTCTTACATTGGGTAGAGCTTTATAATGAAGATGAGCAAACCTCCGATGCCAAAGTTCGAACTGAAGAGATGTGTCACAAGACATGACACCTAGAAGACTTCCACCGACCTGATTTAATGAATCAACTCAAAACCCAAGAGTGAAGGCATCTTTAACATTGTTTTTCCATACATGTACCTTGCCATCGCTGAAGGTCACCTTGTAGCCATTGTCTTCCATTGCCGAGATGGAAACCAAGTTCTTTTGAGGTCAGGTACATATAATACATCCTGTAAGTGGATCGTATTACCTTGATTCAATTTAAGAGAGACATTGCCTACACCTTTCACGAGATATTTCATATTATCTCCAAGGACAATTTCCAGGTTAGTTTCTTTCTCTATCAGATTATGGAGAACTTCTTTGTAACCAGTGAAGTGCCTTGAGGCACCACTATCAATAAGCCAAATTCCCAGCGAGTCCAAAGGAGCAAAGGTAGATGGAGTAGCTGGTAGATAATATTCATCCTGCTTATTGTCAACAGTGTTAGATTCATACCTGGAATTTCTAGCCTTCTTGAATGGTTGTCCTCTTCCTTGATTTCCAGCACTTCTTTTACCTCTGCTATTAGATTTTCCATTCCTTTGATTGCCATGAAAGGGATTTTGATCATTGTCCCGATGTGAGTCCCTTCTATTAGGGCATTCCCTTGCATAGTGACCTGCTTTATCGCAAATGTAACATTGTCCTTTTTTTTCACCCTTAAGTCTAGCCTTTCTTTTTTATTTAGTCTCGGAATTATTTCTTTTCTTAGCATGAGAAGAAAAGGCAGCAGGAGGACCTTTAGGCATGGGCATTTCTTTCCCTTCTATCCTTGTTTCTTCTTGAATGCATCTTGCCATTAATTCCTCGAAACCAAGAATTATGTTAATGTTGAGAAGAGTAGTCCTGAACACGTACCATTCGGATGGTAATCCTCCAAGAGTTGTGAATGCCATTTCCCTATCAGTAATAATCTCCCCAATAGATAGGAGATCATTCTTGATCTCAATGATTCTTAAGAAGTATGCTTGCATACTCTCATCTTTGCCCTTCTTAATTTCCTTCAGCTTATTTCTAAGAAACAAAACTTGATTTGCATCATTAACTTTAAATAAACTCACCAGTCTATCGTAGATTTCCTTGGAGGTGTTCAGTTCAGAAACATAGGCCACCAAGCGCTTGTCGATAGAGTCCCGAATGATCTTCTTTGTTTTGACTTCACCAGTTTTCCATTTGTTCCTGGCAGCAGTGGGTGCATTTGATGGAGGCTCAACAATATTGCCTCTCACATGGTCCAACACTCCTTGATCTTCTAAGGTTATATCGAGAGACATCTTCCATCCGTGATAGTCAGACTTCTCACAGAGCTTGTCTTCGGCAGGGAAGAGTGTTGAGGACCCCATAGTTCTTTTAGGATAGCCTTGCCAATCTTCTCTTTGGTGATTGCTCTTGCTCTTGCTCGGGCTTTGTCTTCACCTCAACTCCAATACCATGTTAAGTTATGGTATGTTCTATGCTTAGAGCAGTTTACTTCTTTTATTATTATTATCCACAGATTAGCAATCACATGTACATTAAGTAAAGTGCAGATAGAACATTAGACGATCGACAAAAAACAAGCCAAGAGACAAAAGATGTGGTGGCTAGCCAGGGACAAACCCCAATATGGGGAAACCCTTTGATCAAATCTTCCTTTATCTTCAATAATTAAGCAGAGAGAAATAGTACATAAATCTGATTTACATCAGCAGCAGCAAACCCTAGATCAACCCTAAACTAGGGCATAAAATATCTTCCAAACCGACCATCGGATTGGCTTGATTCCTTCACCAAAAAATGTGGCCTTCTAAGGAAAGTCAGTTCCACCGACACTGCAGTTCTGAGAAAGAGTCTGATGGTCAACGCTAGTAAAACTTCTGATCTACAGTTGTAACCCTAAATCTGTGTCCTTCCTTCCACACATGTGAGAGAAGAGTCTCTTTCTGCACAGTAGGAGGAGCCTCTTTTCTACGCAGGAGAGAGAGAGAGAGAGACATGTGATGAGATGAGTGTGTTTAAATGAGGAAAAGGCCTCCTATATTTATATACAAATGTTGATGATGAATAGATGTATCTGTTGGGCTTCTGAGCCTACATGAGTTGCTGGTTGGCTTGATAATTATTTCATAATCAAAATAAATTCATATCTCCATAAATACTTATCGGAATAGGATGATCTTTAGATCAATCCTACATCTCTCGACGAGAGGAATCTAATAAAAATATTATCAACCATGAATAAGATGTTACACATGGAGTTTGGCCCTAGTTTCCAATTTTAACATAATTGCTTCAACCTCTGGGGCATCATTCTAGGCCTGATCCAAGGTGGGGGCAAGGAGATAGGGAGGATGACCCTATGTGGACCCAAAATGGAAATGTGGACCCAGGTGGGAGAGAAGAAGAATGGGGGTATAGTGAGTGGAAAGGGAGTAATATGTGCGGGTAAAGGGGCGGGACCATGCACCCAAAGTCGGAGTTTCCCAAGTAGCACCACCCTAGAACCAAATAGTCAATAAAGGGGATCCCACGGGACTAAGATCCAAGGGTAACAACAAAAATAGATCAAGGGGACAAGAGCACAAACTAAGCCCACTCTTTCCACCAAATCCCCCCGTCAATCCATACCCAGAAGTATCCATGACAAGTAAACCCAATACTCAATTACCAAATGACAAGACATACCTTTATATTCGAGAGGCCCACCTTCAAACATATGATCAATACAGGTGGGTAAGGGACAACATGGTTGGCTCAAGCGGTAGAGAAATGGCACAACGAGCTAGTAAGAGGCATCAAGGGGCTGTTAGCTGTCGACTGAGGCTCATCATGGAGAAAAATTTCTCCTAGGGATATCACCCACAAAGTGGTGGGTAATAGAGCTCACCTCAACTCCTCCTGTTGTAGGTCTGACCACATCCTTGTGAAAATTTCAACTATTGCAGCAACTGGAAATTATTCTCCTAACTATAATTTTAATTATACAATTTATTCGCTACGGCAAACAATGATTAAAATCACAACTACAATTTTCACATAGATATGTTGCAGAAAATAAAGTGCTAGAAAATGAGAAATTATAGCGGACAAAAATTTTGACATCATTATTTTTGGACAATTGTCCCCAGAAAAACCCAATGTGGTAAAACATGTGCAACAGTATGAGGGTTTATTTTTATTATGCAGCAGCAAACATCTGAGTACTATAATTTTGGATGCTCTACTGGCAATCCAATCTGAGAGAAATACTAGAAAAATTATTGTGATGATTTTTCCTCACCCCACAACTGATTTTTGTCCTTGGATCTGCCTCCCCAACGACACGCAAATCCTTCTGCATCAACCTTTGCGTAGATCTTGTGCAAGCTCTGTTGTAGTTGCCTCCAGAAAACTCTGAAATCCATAGCTTTGTCTCTCTCTGGCTCTGGCACTGACTCATTGGGTAATTTGACCAAAATCCTCTCCTCCATCTACTGAATCACTAGCTCCTCCAACTAGATCGAATTGTTCTGCTGCTATTCCTGTGTAGTCCTTGTTCAAACCATCTAGGAATTTCACACTCTCTCTCTGCTGGGCTCCAGTATTGCAGCAAAGATGTTGCAACTCCTGGGACTCCCTTCTTTACTTTTATCAACCCGGTAGTTCATAACAAACTTGGAAGCGACGGTGCTGTATGCACAAGTACTAGCTCTTGCCGCAGGCTGTCACTTGATTAGCTGGCACAAGTCCACTAAGAGCTTAAGCCAACTTCTATGGGCTCTTAGAAGAAGCTTTTAACTGTGATGGATGAAAGCTAACTCAAAGAAGGCTAACCTACTTGCAGAAAGAAGCTCAAAGCTGAAAGGAAATGCAAACCCTAGCCAACCCTAGTTTTACCGACTAACCCTACTGGTGCAACAAAAGAGATGAAAGTTGCAAAAATGGATGCCATTGACTCTTGGAAAGGTGAAATGCATGTGAGTAATCTACTTCTGAAGGAGAATATGGAAAACACATCTTTTTGTATTTTGAGTAATTTTGCAGAACTATTATGCATGTGCTTTAACTATTTTTAACTGTGCAGGGGTTTATTGGCGAAAGGAAATGGAATGGGCATTTGCAGGAGGTTGGGAAGGTGAGAAGAGGGCCTAAGGGGTCCCTAGCACCCTTCCAAAGAGTTTCACAGCAATCAAATCTCGAGAAACTGCTCACGTGATCTTCTACAGGAAGTCTGCAGGGGTTCTACAGGAAGAGCCGAGAGAGGATTTTGAGGGTTGATGGAGGAAAAACGGTGGGAAAGTGGAAATGGAGGATGGATGAGGATGTGAAGAGGTCTAGGACGTGGTAAATGAGGCTAAGGAGTGATGAAGATGGTTGGATTTGTTCAAGGATGGAGGGAGCAATGTTGCACAAAAATGTAGAAATTAAGTCAAATTGGAAAAGTGTGGCAAATGAAGGGAAGGAATCCGGAATTTGGGTTTGGAGCAGGTTGTGTGATGAAGGAAGGATAGGCAGGGATGTATTACAGGTGATCTGCACACTATCTCTCAAAACTAATCAAAGAAAGACTAGAAAAATCAGAGATCTATCTACTTTGACCTAATCCGATCTAAAAACCAGAAACATGATGAACAGCAAGTTGTGAACAGGAAATCATGAAAGATAACTATGGAAACCTAAGCAAGAACAGATCTAAATATGCAAGCACAACTGGTATCAACTTTTCCAACTAAAAATCCAACACTTGCAATTGCATTGAAAGGCAAAACAGTGTTTTTGTGGCAGCAAGTATGCCTTGGTCTCAACTCATGGTCCCAAGGAGGGAGAGATGAGATCAAGGATTGCTTGGTGGCCTTTTTGCAGATATTTTCTGTTATCAAACTATCAAATCAACCTGAAGCATGAAAAGCTATTTTAATCATCAAAAGCAACCTAAGTAACAAAGCAAGATTTTAACCTAAATAGCAGAAATTATTCTATGAATGCAAAGAAAACACATAATAGTACACAAAAGAGGTACTGGCACTTGGGTTGGGCCCAACCCCAAGAGCTACAGCCTCCTAAGAAAAGCTCAGAGCTGGTGCAAAGTGAAATTTATCTCCATTACTCAAAAAATAACCAATGTTTACAGCAAAAGCTCGAAAATGCGCTGAAAGGCAGAGCAGCACCAAAGTGCGAAAAACAATTGTTCAAGAGCTAAACTACCAAGGCTTGAAGCCTTCCTACTTATGCACCACGAGGACCTCCAACAGCCCTCCTTAACTTGAGGGGCTTGGCTGCTCAAAACTGCAAGTAATCAGCCACTTCACAAAAGTTGCTCAGCTGCCCTTAGAAATCATCTTTGGTGGGCTGCTGAACTCCGAGCTCATGGTGGAGAACTCGAGGAAGGGGCCATTTAGTGCAGGAGACACCCTTCCTACTAATCCTCAGCCTTGTTCCCTCGTATTTGGCTGTCAACTGGCTCATAAATGCTTGACCTTGGTCCAAAAGATGTCCAAAAATCTGCAATAAGCACGTATTAGACTTCATGGTCAAGTGACTATTCTCATTCATTCAATTAACATAAATATACTCAAAAGCATGCATAAACTATGAAGAATGGTGGACTAATCGAGAATAATAGGCAAAATGAGCCCAATAAGTTACCCATTTTGGGGGCTCATCATCACCCCCTGCTAAATGTGTTGCTCATCCTCTGAGCAACTAATCCAGCTCATCATCTTTGATTGCTTTTATTGCCTCTCTAACATCCCAGGCTTCCGAGGTGATGTCCTCTTCTCGGTCATGAAATCCTACTTTTCTCTCTACTTCCTCCCATTGCATGTGCTCTTCTTCTTCTTTGACCCCTTCCAACAATCCCAAAAGCAATGGAGCACTGAACTTCAGGCCGATCCAGTTGGCTCGCAGAGTTTGCATTGACTGTTTATAAAGTGGTACCCTTGCCAAGGCCTTCCTCATCCTTGTTGGGGAGTGGTACTCTCTGATTTTTAGACTGTGGGACAATGTGTTTCATCTCCTTGTGCAAGCATGAATGCAGTTATCACCCAACAGTCTCTCCATGTCCTCAAAGTGGACAATGGCCTGAGCATGCTTTTCAATGTAGTCTGGGAGAACCTGCGGGTTGTTGGCAAGGTGTTGTTGGGCATACAGTAAAGTTGAGGGATCTTCTGGTTCTACTCTGATCATAAGTGGCTCACTTAGCTCCCTGTTAATAACATTCTGAATCTCTGCTACCCTCTTTTCCTCATGGTTTAACCACGAGGCCACGGCCATGAGTTGCACATATCCCAATGTAGCATTGGGGTCCCACAGATTCATGTTTGGAAGGGCAAAATTGTGTAAATTATGTAAATAGAATTCTAATAACTTGGCCTTATCTTCTGCTGAGCTACTATCACACAAGTCCATAAACTGATGGTAATTCTGAAATGGAATGGTGCCCCTCCGGACCAAGGTGTTAATTTGAAATTGCAACCATTGATCTCTAAGATATAAGGCATATGACTTAGCAAGTTGCCTACATTGTAAGGCTTCTACTTCCCAGCTAGCCATGCGAGCCATCTGGGCGTCTTTTTCTTGCAACTGTTGTTTTAAACTATGTATCTTTTCTGCTGCCTGAGACTCCTGTTCTTGCAGCAGTTTTGTGAGCATCTCCACATTGGCTTGTAGCTCTGCCTCCCTCTATTGTTTCTCAGTTGTTCCTTTGTCTACTGGAGGTCCTTCTTGTTGCTGTTGCCCTCCCAAAATGGATAGCCTACCTTCCTTGTGGACTTCCTGTAGCTGCAACTGTTTTTTCAGCAGCTCATTCTCCTCCTGCATCTGGGCTCTTTTGCAGCTTTCTACATGCCTGACCATGGCCAGTTCTCCTCTTAATTCTTTTAACTTCTCCTCCATGTGGCCTATGTCCTCAATTCCCTTAGATTTGGCAATTTTCATCCATGTGTGTGTTCTGATCCTCTCTTGTTCCAATGCAAAGAAGAGTGGCACAGCAAATTTTTGTGGGATGATTTTCCCACCCTCTAATAGGTTGTAGTATGAGCCCAAGCTAGGCTGAGGGCTTGGTTCCAGTATCTCCTCGGTCTTTTCCTCTCCCTGTGATGATTTGGCTGCCTTTTCCTCCAATTTCTCGGTCTCCTTTAACTTAGCTAGAGTTTCCTGTAGAGATGTCTCAGCTTCCTGTAGAGCTGTCTTTGAGTCCATCATCCTAATTCTCTCTCTCCAGGTGGAGGTTTTTGGGCTTCCTCATTCATAGGTGATAGATTTCTTTGAAGGAGACTCTTCTTTTGGTTTAGTTGTTGTGTCCTCAATGACAATTGGCTCCTTTGACTGTGGCTGGGGTCTGCCCACTTTGATCCTTGTGCTTCTCCTTGCTTTAAAGTACATGGAGGGTTGCCTCTTTCTCTTCCCTTTTTGTTTTGGAGGTGTGCTTAAGGCAGCAAGGGTCTGCCCACTTTGATCCTTGTGCTTCTCCTTGCTTTAAAGTACATGGAGGGTTGCCTCTTTCTCTTCCCTTTTTGTTTTGGAGGTGTGCTTAAGGCAGCAAGCACAGCTGCTGCCTCCCTTGCCAATATCTCAGGTGATTTCTCCTCTTGTTGTTCTTTTTCCTTGCTTCCTGTAGAAATCTTTGTGTCCACTGTTTCTGTCTGTATGACTGATATCTCAGGGTGTGTCTGTCCCTTTTCTTTCTGTGTTCCTGCTTTGGCTGTGGCAGCCTTCATTTGGGCTTTCTCGGCCTTTTCCTTTCTACTTTGTATCCTCTTTTCCCTTGGTGTTTTTGTTGTTGTTTCTTCCTCTGTTTTAGGCTCAGCAATCTGGCCCATTTCCCCTTTTTCTTTCTGTTCTTTCTGTGCTTGAATGTCATGTGTTCCTTCATCATTATTTTTCTCACCTTCTTCAGTGTGTTCTCCCTCCTCACTGCTGGATGGGGTGATGTTTTCGGCCAAATTTCTAATATTGTCATCCCTGGACATGTTTCTGAAGATTTCCCAAGATATGGGGATAGTGTAGGTGTGCAAAGCATCTTCCACCAATAGTTTGACAAGCCCATGATGGGCCAACTGATCTGGGATCCCTTCATTTAACTTGTTACCACATTCAATTAGTGTCTGAAGAAGGAAATAGCGGATGCTCAGCTTCTTGGCTGGAGGTAAGTCAATCCCATGCCTTAGTTCACACAGCAACCTGAAATGATATCCATAGATGATGCTAAACCTCCCTTCACATGTGATATACTTCATAATTTGAAAACTAACTTCACTCCAGAGAGGAGGCAAGCTAGTTCTTCTAACCCCGTTTTTATCTTCTACATGATGCTCCGTGGGCAGAAAAAATGACTTCTTAGCAATTTGGCCCAATGATCTCTCTTCTTTGCTCCAAGGGAGCCCCAATGGTAGACCAGTAACTGCACTGATGAGCTCAGGGGTGAGTTCTAGGGTCAAACCCCTAAAACTAACTGTGGCATGTGTTTTTGACTGTGGTCTCAGGGACATTAAAAACTCCTCAGTTATCTCCTCATCATGACCCTAAATTTTGTCAAAGAAGGATATCCAATTTGCTCGGGTGAAAAGGTCCACCACCTCAGGATGCTCGTGCAGCTTGCTAGAGTCCGAGGGCTCTTTCCTTATGAATCCTCCTAGCATGGTGAGAGTGCTCTTTTTATGTTTTATTCAAAAAAGGAAATGCTCAGGCAACCAAACAGTCAATCTGGAACAGAGGATAGCTTGAAATTGGTTTCCCCTGAACCCAAGAAGGAATTTTTCGTGTGTTCAATATCAACTAGCAACAATTCCCTTGTTTTAAGACTGCTGTCACCCAGAATTCGACTGTCTGTTTTTGAAAAGAAGAATTTTGTTTTTACAGACAGAGCATAAGGACACAGGTTCTCTTCTCAGCATACAGATAGATATGTAAATTCAGTTTTTCACACACACAGACTGGTTTCTATGACTGCATATATCCTCCTTGCAGGAGAATTTAAAAAGAAACGTGGAGGAGATTTCTGATGCAGAAAAACTGGGGAAACTCAGTGAAATATGTAGGCAACTTTCACGTTTTTTCAATACACAGGCAGACTTTTTCCTTTTGTTTTTCAAACTGATGCCGTTCAATTCACCACCTTGCACAAACAACTTATGCACAGAGAAGGTTTTTTTCGAGCCTACCTCGTTTGGAGCTTCAAATTCAACGAAAATTCCGGGTTTCCTTTCCCCGCAGAGCTGTTCCGCCTTTCCTGTAGAACCCTTCCTGTAGAAAGCTCCTGGTTCTTATAGAATGAAACTGTGCTTCCGATAGAGCCCGATGCGTGGGAGATTTTCGAAAACAGGCAGAAAAACTAGTGGAGGACGACTGGTTAACTATTTTTGGAAGCGGTGGATGCGTACTCCAGTCGAGGACGTTGTGAGTGCAGAGTGAACAGAAGGTGGTGCATGTTTCAGCCAGGCATATTTTAACTACGGCGTGATTCGTGGTGAGGGGATGAGGTGGCTGGACCGGACCGTTGGTTCGACGTCATAGCCATAATGTTTCTGCGTGTTTCTGACCGCCATCACCTCCTCTCTGTCGTTATCCACCGCCACCACTACCAGTCCCGACGATTTCTCCCTGAATGGACACTCCACACGTGCTAGCTGCACATCTCGTCGGCAATTTTGAATGTAACGGGGCTCGTTTGGATCCCACGAGGATATGTAACTGGCCGAGGGTGGCCAGTTGACTGGCCACCGATTCCACTCAATCCGAACCATTCCCATAGGCATGCAGCTTTTAAAATATGATTTATGCAATTTACGAATGAGTTTAGGCACTTACCTGTGTGGTCACAGCCGTGTTATGCAGATTTCGGGTTTTGGAACCCATTCCTTCATTTGTTGTTGCTGCATGCACGGGTTTTGGAACCCATTCCTTCATTTGTTGTTGCTGCATGCACACTACATGCTTGGCTTCGGCTGCTGTTGATATTCTTACATTCACGAAGAGCTCTTTGCATCTCTCTTTTGCCATTCTTGGCTGTCCCTATCTCCAGAGTATGTCTTCCAGAGGGATCAGCTGCTACAGGATTCCTGTAGGATGTCCTATAGCTGCTTCTCCTCCTGGAATGCAAGCTAGAATGAGCAGGGCTATACTGCTGACGAGGGTTTCGGCTGATGAGGAGTCTAGATGGAGATTGACAGGTATGGTGAGTGGGAAACTGCTGCTTGATTTGTCAATAAAAGTTTTTGCTGGCAGTATGAAGAAAACAGGATTTCTGTGTGTGACTGTGCAGGCATATATAAAAAAATGGGTGCAATGGAGGTGTACAGAGATAGAAAAAGGTAACATATGGCAATGAATGGAAACAGGGATGTGGACAGGTCTCATAGGCAAATTCCCAACCTTTGGATTCCCTTCAGAGAACAATTTTGCTCATCTGTGGGTTCTACAGGATCTTCCTTTAGAAGACACAGAACTTCCTGTAGAAGACATAGAACTTCCAGTAGAAGGTGAAATCTTGGCCCGAATGATATCAAATCTTAGGGAAGGGTAGTGGTCATGGAGGAATTGATTGTGAGGGATGCATGTAGCTTGGTGCTGACCTCTGTCTTTGTCTCGTGCGATCCTCCTAACCTGCAATGTCCTTCCTGCAACCTGCAATTTTTTCAACAGAAGTCAGGTTTATTTTTATATGTTTTTTTTTCTTTTTTCTCTTTTTTTTGTTTTTTGTTTTTGTTTTTTTTCTTTTTTGAGACGATCGGGGCACCTCCGGGATGTTTTCACCCTCACTGCCTACCCCGGGCACCTCAAGGAGGTTTTCACCCAAGGATCTTTTATTCTTTTCTTTTTTTTCTTTTTTTTTTGGTGCTCAGAATGTGGGTGGGGTGGAGACAGGGGCCTGCTCCACTACCAACACTGATTTATCTAGAGTTTCAATGAACTCTTGCTTAGAAAGGGGCTTCCTGTAGATCTTCAATCGATGCCTATTGACAAGCATGGGGATGGCTTCTTCATCAATGGTCCTGATAAGGACTGAACCATTGTCGTTACATTTCTCTACTGTATATGGTCCCAGCCATCTTGTCCTCAGCTTCCCTTTGAAATCCTTGTATCTTGAATCATATAACAGTGCCCAATCTCTTGGCTGAAATTGCTTCTCTTTAAGGTGTCGGTCATGCCATATTTTTCTCTGAAGTTGGACCACCTCTGAGTGGAGGAGGGCTTGCATTCTTTGTTCGTCTAGTCCATTCAGCTGAAGTAGTCTTTCCTGTTGTGCATGGCTGAGATCTAGGTTCAGCTGAGCTGCCAACCTCAATGTGTTGTATTCAAATTCTATGGACAGCAAAGCCTTCTTCCCGTAGACCAGCTCATAAGGTGTGAAACCTGTTGTAGTTTTCCAAGTAGTGTTGTAGGCTCAGGTGGCCTCAACCAAGCGATCTGCCCAATCTTTTCGGCTACTGCTCACCACTTTAGTCAAAATCTCTTCCAAAGCCCTGTTAGTGACTTCTACCTGCCCATTTGCTTGCGGATGATAAGGGGTGGAAGTTCTATGCTTAATCTTATGATGAGCAAGCTGGTCTTCAATCAGGTTAGAGGTAAACTGGCTTCCTTAATCTGTGACTAATTCCCTTGGGTAGCCAAACTTATAGAAGATATTTTCCCTCAAAAACTCAGCCACTTTTTCTTCTGTAGCTGCCTTGATTGCCTTTGTTTCTGCTCACTTTGTCAGGTAGTCCGTGCACACAATGATGTAAGACTATTTTGAAGGAGGGTTGATAGGACCCACAAAGTCCATGCCCCACTTCTCAAATGGCTCGAAAGTCACCTGAGGTTGGAGGGGCATTTCATCCCTTGGAGTCAGTTTCCCCATCCTTTGACATCGGTCACATTGGCTGATGTATCTTCTGACATCTTGATGAAGAATGGGCCAATAGTAGCCTGCCTATAGAATTTTGAAAGTGGTTCTTTTTGCTGCAAAGTGGCCTCCACGGGGTCCATCATGACAGGTTAGGAGGATGTCAAAAACTTCCTCCTCCCTGGCAAAATGCCTCAAAATCTGATCCGGGCCAAGTTTGAACAGGTTGCCCCCAATCCAAGTGAATGGGGCGCTTTTCCTCACGATCTTGCTCTTCTCTTTTGAGGATAGGTGTGGCGGGAATTGTGCTGAAACCAAGTAATTTTCTATATCAGAAAACCATGGAGAGAGTACTGAAATAGCAAACAGGTGTTCATCTGGCAGTTGATAATCCACCACCCCTTCTTCACCTACAGGGAAATCTAGTCTAGACAGAAAATCAGCAACAACATTTTCCTTACCTGGCTTATCAACAATGGTCAAATCAAATTGCTGCAATAAAAATAACCATCTAATGGTACGAGCATTTACATCAGGTTTATTCATCAAATACCTAATTGCAGCATGATCAGTGTGTACGAATGTTTGATAACTAGTGATGTAGTGTCTGAACTTGTTTAGGGAATGGACTACAGCTAGGAGCTCTTTCTCGGTTATAGTATAGTTTAATTCTGCCTTTGACAGGTTTTTACTGACAAAATATATGGCATACGGTAACTTCTCTTCAACTTGTCCTAAGGCTGCTCCTATGGCTTTGTACGAGGCATCTATGTGAATGTGGAAAGGTAGGGCCCAGTTTGGACCTGTTAAGATTGCGGCAGTTACCAGCTTATCCTTCAACACATCTAGAGCCTCTTGACAGCAGTCAGTCCATATAAACTCGACATCTTTCCCCAAAAGACCAAACAATGGAGAGGCTAGCTAATTGAAATCTTTAATGAACCTTCTATAATATCTCGCTAAGCCTAAAAAACTCCGAACATCTCTTACCTTTTGAGGAGGTGGAACCCTTTGGATGATAGTAATCTTGTTGGGATCCACCTGTAATCCTTGCTGAGAAATTGTATGACCTAACATGGTCCCTTCAGTCATCAGGAATTCACATTTCTCAGGACTGAGGGACAGGTTCATTTCAACACACTTGGTTAAAACTTTTCCCAGGTTAGTCACTGCTTCTTGGAAGTTGGACCCATAAGAAGTAAAGTCATCCATATAGATTTCCACCAAATCATGAACCAGCTCAGCAAATATGCTCAATACTGCTCTCTAGAAAGTGGCAGGAGCGTTACATAACCCAAAGGGAAGGACCCGGTAAGCAAAAGTACCCCATGGACAAGTGAAAGTGGTCTTATCTTGGTCTTCCGGGCTGATTTGGATCTGATTATACCCGCTAAACCCATCTAGGAAGGAAAAGAACTTCTTCCCTGCCAGGCCATCTAACACTTGATCAATGAAAGGCAAAGGGAAATGGTCCTTCTTGGTAGCTTTGTTAAGTTCTCGATAATCTACACAGATTCTCCACTGCCCATTTTTCTTGGGCACAAGCACCAGAGGAGAAATCCACTCGCTGTCAGAGATGGGGTAGATGAATCTCGCATCCAACAACTTTTGCAATTCTTCTTTGACAATGTCCTTAAGAGCTGGATTCATTCTCCTTTGAGGTTGCCTGATTGGTTTACAATCCTCTTTAATGTAAATGTGATGGGTACAAACTGAAAGGTGGACTCCTTTCATCTCCTTATAGCTCCAAGAAAAAGCATCCAAATGGCGGTTCAATAAGCTACACAGCTCCTTCTCTTGAGAGGGAGATAGGGATGAGTTGATCTTAAAGGTTCTTTCAGGGCCAAATTCCACATTCTTAACTCAGGAAGATGTCAAATCAGCTACACAAAGATCCACTAAAGCACTGGCTTGGGTGTCTCCTACCAACTCTTCTAATGGCAGCACACTGGGAGGTGGATTTTGAATTAAATTCTCAATAAGGTCATCCTCGGTTTGAGGACCTCCCCTGGTGGCTTCCACGGTGCACACTGGTGCAGAGTAGACTTCATCCTCATCTTCCTCCTCCAACCAGAGAGGTAAGTCATGTTCGAGCAAAGGTTGGGCAGGAGGATATAGGACTAGTTGTTTGGACATTGGCCCATTCTTAATGGTCATGCTCCCAGCTCGACAACTGATGTAAGCATCTGCAGTAGCTAACCAAGGCCTTCCCAAAATGAGGGGGTATCCAGTGAGTTTTGCCTTTGGCTGAAGGACCAAAATGTCCACTGGGTAGTCCCAAGAATCAACAGAGACCAGGACGTCTTCCACAATCCCTTCGGGTATCACGGTGGAGCGGTCTGCTAACTGCAGTACTGTCGAGGTCTTTCTTAAGGAACCCCGAAGATTAAGTTTGAGCATAGTGTCCCTGGTCATCACATTAATGGCAGCCCCTAGATCAATCAGGGTGTGGGGGATTATGGTGCCATTGATGTGGACATCCACTACAGGACTCCCAGGGTCCAAATATTTTGGACAGATTACTTGTCCCAACATTAGGTCGGACAGTTGTCCTATGACATTGATAGTTGGGGCATCTCTCTTACGCCTGCCTGGGTGCCTGAAACACTTCTCTTTGATCAATTTGTCGTAGATTGGTACATCTTTGATGGCCTGGAGAAGTGGTATTTTTACACACAGCTGTTTAAGTTCTCCCAGAAGTTCAGTCTCTTCTAGGTTTGGTTGCGTGTTTCCAGTTAGTCTCTCAGGAAAGGGTGGAATGGCTTTGGGTTCACTTTCCTATTACTCTACTTCATCCTCCTTAGGAGGAGATTGGCTATCTAGGAGGAACTTCCCAGATCATAGGTTGATCTCCTGAATCTCCACAGCGTAGGTAGGGCATGTTGTCTCTCCAGTATATACCTGCTAGGCCTGTCTGTTATTGGGGTTCGGGTTCGGTTGAGCAAGCATATGGGGTTGTCTTGGAGGAGCAGGAGGTAATGGTTGTGGTTGAGCAGGTGGTGGAGGCAAAATGGCGGGAGGAGAGTTGTACTGGGGCCTCCACCCCTGTTGCGGTGCATTCCACTGAGGTTGTGGCTGAACATGAGAATGAAACGAATGAGCAGCAGGTTGAGTATGGTATTGAGATGGATATGACCAAGGAGGGGGTGCGGACCAGGAAGGATGAGCAGGGGGACCCCAAGAAGGTATGTGAGTGGATTGGTTGGGGTTGTAATAAGTTTGGGATGTCCCTTGCATCCCCTGCTGGTAAGGTTTGGATCCATGTGGCCTCCTTTGGTTGAGGAAGTAGAGTGGTTCGGTGGCTCCTTTAGCCCCTTGGTACATAGCTTTAAGTCCGCGTAAGGTTGGGCATTGGTTTGTAGGGTGGTCTTTCTCACAAACAAAACATACCTCTATTGTGTGCAATGGGCACTCGTTCTTAGGATGCTTCCTTGTGCATCTGGGACAAAAGATGGCCAAATCCCTCTCAGCTTTCTCTTTCTTCTGTTGGATTCGAAAAGTATCCAGTTGCATGGCAATGGTCTGTCTCACCTCACCTTTAAGGTCTTCCATCTGATTTGTAAACTCATGTTTGGAGAAGGTGGCACTAGCTGAAAGTGGATTCCCCCTACCTCTTTTCCGGGCTGCCCTAGAATGGTTTCTAAACACAGTCTTTATGTCAGCATAAGGTAGTTGGTAGATGTCTCCTCCAGCGAGCAAATGGAGGGTATCTAGAAGGTCTTCAGGGACTCCTCAGAGCAAAACCAGCTTCAGAGATTCGGCGTCAAGTGTGCACCTAGCCCTTTTATAACTGAGTTGGAACCTTTCTTCATAGACTTCCAGAGACTCATCACTTTCCATGGTCATTCGAAAGATTTCTCCCTTCGTCTCCTTTGACCTACAGTAATCCCGGTATTTGTTGTTAAAGGCTTGTTGCATCTGAGCCCAAGTTGTGATATTGTTTCCAGGTAACCCCATGAACCAACGTAGTGCTGCATCCTTGAGGGTAGAGGGAAAGAGTTTCAACTTTTGCTCGTCTTCTGTAGAGTCATAAGTTCGACAAAGGACAGCAAATTCAAACAAGAAGGTATCAGGGTTTTCAGTGGTCAATCCATGGAAGTGAGGTAAGGTTGAGGGACTTATGTTTTTCATTTTTGTGTCCCTATTTGTCTCTCGAATGTGAAAGGCACCTTCTATTCTCTCCTCATTCCCTATACCGTTCCTGTGTTCAGCCATGGTCTCAGGAGGAACGTTTTCTTGCTCTTCTTCTGTTATAGGATGTTCGTATATCTCTGGAGGTTCACCTATAGGTTCTTCTGGATCACTGCCACCGAAGAAAAGAGAACGGTGACTCAGTGATGTGGTGGGGGTGTTGGGTAAGAATTTTCCTGTATTGTCTCTATTCCTACGAGGCATGAAAGGAAATATTTTTTGTTGATTTTTGTGTCTTTTCTGCTTGTACCTGCAAAACTGAAATAGATTGAACTACAACTAACTAAAATCTATCTTGTTGAAATGAAAATGCAGAATTGAAATGAAAGCAGGAAAGGAATAATCCATGTTTCTGAAATGAAATCGCAAGAATGAAATGCTAAGCTACGCTTGCAAAATGGAAATTGCAGAATTGAAATGCTAATCTACGCTTGCAGAATTGAAATTGCGGAATTGAAATGCTAATCTATGCTTGCAGAATTGAAATTGCGGAATTGAAATGCTAATCTATGAAAGCAGGAAATGCTAATCTACGCTTGCTGAAATGAAATGAAAGCAGGAAATGTCTAATCTACTTTTGCGGAAATGAAATTGTAGAATGGAAATGAAACAACTACTCTACTCTCGCTGAAATAAACTACTTAGCAGAAGGTTGCACTAGAGAATAGAAGAAAACCAGCAATCCCAAATACTCTGATGCTTCCCCGGCAATGGCGCCAAAAAGATGGTGGGCTCCAGTATTGCAGCAAAGATGTTGCAACTCCTGGGACTCCCTTCTTTACTTTTATCAACCCGGTAGTTCGTAACAAACTTAGAAGCGACGGTGCTGTATGCACAAGTACTAGCTCTTGCCGCAGGCTGTCACTTGATCAGCTGGCACAAGTCCGCTAGGAGCTTAAGCCAACTTCTATGGGCTCTTAGAAGAAGCTTTTAACTGTGATGGACGAAAGCTAACTCAAAGGAGGCTAACTTACTTGCAGAAAGAAGTTGAAAGCTGAAAGGAAATGCAAACCCTAGCAAACGCTAGTTTCACCGACTAACCCTCATGTGCAAGAAAAGAGATGAAAGTTGCAGAAATTGATGCCATTGACTCTTGGAAAGGTGAAATGCATGTTACTAAGCTACTTCTGAAGAAAAATATGGAGAACACATATTTTTGTATTTTTGAGTAATTTTGCAGAATTATTATGCATGTGCTTTAACTATTTTTAACTGTGCAGGGGTTTATTGGCGAAAGGAAATGGAGTGGGCGTTTGCAGGAGGTTGGGAAGGTGAGAAGAGGGCCTAAGGGGTCCCTAGCACCCTTCCAGAGAGTTTCACAGCGATCAAATCTCGAGAAACTGCTCACGTGATCTTCTACAGGAAGTCTGCAGGGGTTCTACAGGATGTTCTACAGGAAGAGCCGAGAGAGGATTTTGAGGGTTGATGGAGGAAAAACGGTGGGAAAGTGGAAATGGAGGATGGATGAGGATGTGAAGAGGTCTAGGACCTGGTAAATGAGGCTAAGGAGTGATGAAGATGGTTGGATTTGTTCAAGGATGGAGGGAGCAATGTTGCACAAAAATGTAGAAATTAGGTCAAATTGGAAAAGTGTGGCAAATGAAGGGAAGGAATCCAGAATTTGGGTTTGGAGCAGGTTGTGTGATGAAGGAAGGATAGGCAAGGATGTATTACAGGTGATCTGCACACTATCTCTCAAAACTAATCAAAGAAAGACTAGAAAAATCAGAGATCTATCTACTTTGACCTAATCTGACCTAAAAACCAGAAACATGATGAACAGCAAGTTGTGAACAGGAAATCATGCAAGATAACTATGGAAACCTAAGAAAGAACATATCTAAATATGCAAGCACAACTGGTATCAACTTTTCCAACTAAAAATCCAACACTTGCAATTGCATTGAAAGGCAAAACAATGTTTTTGTGGCAGCAAGTATGCCTTGGTCTCAGCTCATGGTCCCAAGGAGGGAGAGATGAGATCAAGGATTGCTTGGTGGCCTTTTTGCAGATCTTTTCTGTTATCAAACTGTCAAATCAACCTAAAGCATGAAAATTTGTTTTAATCATCAAAAGCAACCTAAGTAACAAAGCAAGATTTTAAACTAAATAGCAGAAATTATTCTATGAATGCAAAGAACACACATAATAGTACACAAAGGAGGTACTGGCACTTGGGTTGGACCCAACCCCAAGAGCTATAGCCTCCTAAGAAAATCTCAGGGCTAGTGCAAAGTGAAATTTATCTCCATTACTCAAAAAATAACCATATCACAAAAATGTTTACAGCAAAAGCTCGAAAATGAGCTGAAAGGCAAAGCAGCACCAAAGTGCGAAAAACAACTGTTCAAGAGCTAAACTACCAAGGCTTGGAGCCTTCCTACTTATGCACCACAAGGACCTCAAATAGCACTCCTTAACTTGAGGGGCTTAGCTGCTCAAAACTGCAAGTAATCAACCACTTCACAAAAGCTGCTCGGTTGCCCTTGGAAATCATCTTTGGTGGGTTGTTGAACTCCGAGCTGATGGTGGAAAACTCGAAGAAGGGGCCATTTAGTGCAAAAGACACCCTTCCTACTAATCCTCAGCCTTGTTCCCTCATATTTGGCTGTCAACTAGCTCATAAATGCTTGACCTTGGTGCAAAAGATGTCCAAAAATCTGCAATAAGCACGTATTAGATTTCATGGTCAAGTGACTATTCTCATTCATTCAATTAACATAAATATACTCAAAAGCATGCATAAACTATGAAGAATGGTGGATTAATCGAGAATAATAGGAAAAATGATCCCAATAAGTTACCCATTTTTGGGGATTGATCCATGTGAGTTTCTAGATGATTCACACCTTTCTCAATTAATATTGTTTAATTAAGCACTTTTCCTAAGTTTAGACTTGGGGAATATTTAAAAATATGCTAATAATCTAATTGAGACACTTCTAGGTGGAATTTCCAGAAACGATTTCTGGGTTATGGATAACTCTTATGTTTTAGCCTCTCCACAAAGTTTCAAGACTAGAACGCCTTCGATGATACATAAACTAACACTCCCTTTTAGCAACGAAGTTGTTCTAGAGCTGCACTGCTGCTACAACACCGTCTTTGTATCACCCTCTATCACGCTGCTGATGTTTGGCCATTGTGGCTAATTGCCACTACCCACCAACCACTATGCAACTTTGATGTTGCATTTGTGTTGCTGCTAACATTGTTATGTTGCCGCCAACTCTACATCTGCACTGTAACTCCCTCTCAAATGTTGTTCTTGCTACTGCAACTGAGAAGCATCCAAAATAATTTGGTTCTTGCTACTAAAACAGGTTCTCCACCATACCCATTTGTTCTTTCAAATGGACAAACTTAGTTCTTCTAGAGCTTCCGTGAGTATATCTACAACCTACTCATTTATAGGAACATATTGTAGGTTGATCGCCCTGCGTTGTACACAATCTTTGATGAAATGACACTGAATATCTATGTGTTTTGACCTATCATGAAACATTGGATTCTCAGAGAGCTTGATGCAACTCTGATTATTGCAGTAGGCACTGGTCACCTCCACCCTTTGCCTGAACAAGCTTACCAGCAACTTGCGAAGCCATATAACTCCGCACATAGTTGTGTTTGCTTCCATATACTCTACTTCTCCAAAGCTTAGTGCTATTGAATTCTACTTCCTGCTACACCAAGAAACAATTCTTGATCCAACGCTAAAGCAAAACCTAGAGGTAATTTTCTTGTCTACTGCACTGTCTGCCAAATCTGTCGCGCACATAGTTCAAAATGTGCCTCGTTGTTGTCCAATGTACCCTCTTTGGTTCCACCATGAACTAACTGAGGGTATTGACAGCAAATCAGATATCTGGCCTAGTGTTGACCAGATACATGAGAGAACCGATGAGTTGTATATACAAGGTGGGGTCAACATCCTTGTCATCTGATGCATCTATTTTCTTCCAGTTGGTGATCATGGGCGTAGACATGGGTCTACAATCCTGCATTATGAATATCTTCATAATATCTATAGCATATCTTTCTTGCCCAAGGAAGAAAATCCCCCCGTCCTTTTGCCCAATGTTGCACGAAGCGGAAGCGTTTTTTGGAAGTGGGGACGCCGAAGCGTCATTTTCCAAAAATCTAGGAAGCGAAGCGTCCGCGGAAGCGTCTACTATATCTATATATATATATATATATATATATATATATATATATATATATATATATATATTATATATTTTTTTGCATTTATACTCAAAACAAACATCCCAAATACCAAATTAATTGTAGAAGACATGAAAACATGCATATTTTTGCATAAATCAAGATAGATATAACATCCATTGTACATTAATGATCTAGAATCTAGATTCTTCTCCTCTTGTCTAGCCTTTGCCTCTACCTCGATTGTCTAGGGATATTAGTCAACATTGCCCAATTTTGATCAAACTACCTAATTCAAGACTTAAAATATGGTAGAAAAATCTTAACATGTTTGATTGATGATTTTGACTTGATTGAAAGGTAATTTTTTGCTAAGGGCGTGCCGCGTGACAAAGGAGTTCAACAATTAACACCACCAACACTAGGGTACATATAGGGCTTGGTGCTCTTGATTAAATGCTAATCGCATACCTTCATACTTGATATAATCTAATGAAATGCCACAATCCCATTGATCCTGAATTCCTGAAAACTGTTAAGTCTGCTGAATTTTGAATAGGATATGAAATTCTATTTTCTCCATATGAAGTCCAATGAGGCTAGAACCACTCTCAAACATCCTGAGTCATTTCATGGTAATGTTAAAAATTTAAGTAAAAGGATGAAAATGAAAAATAACATTACTTCTTTAAGAATTTAACATTACCATGAGGGAGAATCTGTTATATTTATATATTTTTTTGCCTTCATTCATCACCCTAACCCAAGGTGGACCCACTCCCAATGGGATCACCCCTCTCGCCAATGGGATCACCCCTCTCGCCAATTGTGGCTAACCTCTACATGGAATATTTTGAAAAGAAGGCCCTTGAATCATACCCTTTGAAACCAGCTTGGTGGAAGCGATTCGTTGATGACACAAACATAAAATGGACTCATGGAAAAACAGAGCTTGATAAGTTTTTCATTCACCTAAACTCTATCTCCCCTAAAATTAAATTCACCATGGAGGTGGAAGAAAACATGAGGATCCCATTTTTAGACGTTCTTATCATTAGGAAGGAGGATGGCTCCTTAGGGCATAAGGTTTTTAGGAAGTCAACTCACACAGAGAGCTACCTCCACGCTGACTCCCACCACCACCCATCCCAGAAGTTTGGTGTTCTGAGCACTCTGGCTATCAGAGCTCTTAGAATCTCTGATTCTGATCATTTAGACGAAGAAAAGAAGCACTTAGTATCAGTTTTTAGAAGTATAGGCTACAAAGAAAAAGAGATTAGAATGGCTATAGAAAGGGCTGAAAGAAGGGTGTTATCTCAGGAGCTTAAAGCTCAAGACCAACCTCAGTGTGGGAAGGTGTTTCTACCTTATATTCAAGGGGTAACAGACAAGATTGCAAGAATCCTGAGAAAGAAAGACATAATCACCCAGTTCTCGGCACCCGGAACAATTAGACAAAGTATGAGGTCTGTTAAAGATAATATTGATACACACCAACTTAAAGGAGTTTATAAAATAGATTGTTCATGTGGGAAAAGTTACATTGGTGAAACAGGTCGTTCTTTGCAAACCAGATTGAAAGAACATGTAGCTGATATTAAGAATGATAGGTCTCGTACTTCGGCCCTCGCAGAGCATTCCTCTAAAACCAGTCACCATCTCTGTGTGGAAAACGCTTCAATTGTCGCAAGAGAAGAACATCATCATAGGCGGAAAATTAGAGAGGCTCTTGAGATTATGAAACATCCACATAATCTCAACAGGGACAATGGCATCGAGATCAGTAGTAGCTGGTTTCCCTTAATTAGAGAAATCAAGACCTCCAATGCTTCCTAGGTTTGCCCTATTTTTCTCCTAAAATCAATCTTAAGACATTAATAATTAATATTTAGATAAAAAAATAAATAAATAAAAATAAAAACAAAAATTAATCCTTAATATCATTAATAATAATTAGGTAGTAAATAAAATTATAATATGTATTATTATTAATAATTATCAATGATGACTATTAAGTGTCAGTGTTATCATATTAGAATTAACATTTATTATTATTATTTATAAGTAATTATTAATAAAAATTAATTAATAATTTTATATTATAATATTTATTACTAAGTATTAATTATTATCATTATAAATTATTTCTTATTATTATTAATAAAATTATTATAAGTTATCACTAATTATTATTATAGATTATTATAAACTATTAGTATTTCCATTGGTTCATAACTTAAAGAATTAAACCCTATAATAATATTCAAATTAATAAATAATATCAAATTAATATTAATAAATTATCTCATTAATATTCAGTTTAATAAAAACTGATATCTATTATAATATTAATATTTATGAATTATTATTATTAATAATATTTTTAATAATTATAAATAATAATAATTTATTACAATTATAATACTTATTATTAATATTATTGTTACTAGTCTTATTAATTATCATAAATTATTATTATCAATTATTTTAGATTATTGATAAAAAATATATATATTATAATAATAATAATAATAAGAATTATTATTTATTATGAGAAAATTATTAATTATTAAAGAAAAAATATTTATTACTAAGAAATTTCACCTTTACTTTTTATTATAAGTATTAATCCATCATCAAAAATAAATATTATATGATTAAAAATTAAAATAAACCTAATTTATTAATTAAAAAATCTTAAATATTTGGATAATATTAATTATTAAGCAGCCGACCTTCGTTTTTCCCTTTAATCAAATCAGCCGACCTTCTTTTCCTTCAATCAAAACAGCTTACCTCATTACTATTTATATCTCACTTTCGAGCTCTTCTCTATCATCATTCAATAATAGTCCTGATGATGGATCCCTGTTGGGATTTGAAACGTTGACAGAAAATGGTTTTTACTGTGGGTTCTCCGGTTTCTAAGTTAGAAGATTTTCTAAACGCTTTTCCGGAAGCTTTTCCGGGAGCTTTTCTGGAAGCGTACGGGAAGCGTACGCTTCCTCCTCCGAAGCGCCATGCTTCCGACACCCGAAGCGCCATACGAAGCGCGCTTCGGCGCTTCCGTATAGCGCTTCCAAATTTCCAGGAAGCGGTTAAAAAAGCCGAAGCGGCACTTCCGAATTCAGAAGCGCCGCTTCCGGCCAAGCTTCCTAGGCGCTTCCGTATGGGACGCGCTTCGGGGCTTGGAACCATGGGGGGGGGCGCGCTTCGTGCAACACTGCTTTTGCCACACTTCCAATCCTAGGAAATAGTGCATCAACCCCAAATTCTTCATATCAAACTCTACTTCTAGGTTCCTCTTGCATTCCTCTATGAGCCCCGATGACCTTGTCAAGAAGAGATCATCAATATACAATACTGGGATGAATGGCTCACCCTCTACCATCAAATCGTAAAGCTTGGGATTTGTGTCACTCTTGACAAATCCCATGTACTGCAAGTAGTTGTCAATTCGACCATACCATGCCCTGGGACCCTGCTTTAGCCCGTATAGAGCTTGCTTCAGTCTACACACATGAGTGCGCCTCTCATGCGCCTCAAAGCCCTCTTGTTATTATTTGTACCCCTCTTCCTCTATTACTCTGTTCAACAATGTTGTCTTGACATCCATCTGGTGAATCTGCCAATCCATGTGAGTTTCTAGTGATATAACTGACCAAATAGAAGTGTATATGGCAACTGGGGCGAAGGTTTCCTCATAATTTATCCCTTCTTTCTATGCATATGGCTCTGCCACGAAGCTAGCCTTATACTTCTCCACGCTGCCATCTGCAACATACTTGATCTTGTAGATCCAATAAGAACCTAAACTGGCCTGTCCTGAGGCCTTGACACCACCTCCCAAACATAATTCATCGTGATAGAGTCGTAGTCTACCATGGCATCTACCCACACCTAATATTGTGCGGCTTTCTGAAAGCTAAAAGGTTTTGCAACCTGAGCCACCAATGCTTGGTACCTATCACGATGTCTGCGCACTCTCTTGTTCGTTCTAGGAGCTCCAATGAAATCCTCTGCATCTCTCAATGTCTAACGAACTTCTCTGCTGGTTTGACCATTAGTGGTGGGAGGTTCAACCAACTCCTCCTAGTCCTACCTTTGTCACTTCATCTCCTGAGATTTCACTCGATTCCTTGCACCTGAGGAAATGCTAGTACTGGTCACTATACTGGATCCTTGTGACTCTCCCACTGGGGTCCCACTAGCAACCCTTGTGGCTACCCCTTTTGTTGGACCAATGGAGCTTTAGTAGACTAATTCTGATCACCTGCAAACATCTCACGAGATCTCTTGAAAGCTCGATCTTCCATGAACTTTACATCCCATCTCACTACAATCTTCCTAGTGCTAAATATGTAGATCCTGTATGCCTTGGAGGTTTTGCTATACCCAACGAGGAACCCCTTCTTTGCAGTCTGATCCAATAAGTAATGTTGCCAAAGATCCTGAAGTGACTAACTTCTGGCTTCTTCCCTATGAAGACCCCTTCTAGCGTTTTCTTCCCCAATGCTCTATGAGGAGTCTTGAAACCTAGGGAAATCGTATACATATAACATTGCTTTTTCTACCCCAACTATAGTTATGTTTTTCGGCTCTACTGCCCCATTCTACAGTAGATTGCATGGAGTTGTCCATTCTCTTTTGATGCCTTCCTTCACACAAAAATCTGTGAAGTCTTTATTAATATACTCTCCATCATTATCTGAGTGAAGTACCTTGATCTTCTTCATTGTTGCATTCTCTACGAGAGCCTTCAACTCCCTGAAATGATCGAAGACCTCATCCTTGGTCTTCAAGAAGTAGATCCAAGTTTTTCCGGAATGATTTTCAATAAAGGTGACAAAGTATTCGGCACCACTGAAAGATCTAGTGGACATCAGGCTATAAATGTCTGAGTGTATAAGTCGTAACACGTTCTCTGCTCTGCTGTCACTTCTTGGGAATGTTGCTTTATCATATTTCCCAAGCACGCACCCTCTGCACACATCATCGTGTTTTGTGCCAAGTTTTGGAACCCCTGTTACTGTCTCCTTGAGCATCTTGAGTGCTCCATGGTGTAAATGTCCCATTCTCCTATGCCATAGCTCATTCAGTTCCTTCCCACTGCTACTGTCACTGCCTATTAGTGCCATTGGAGAGTCGAGTTGCAACCTGTTGCTTCAAACTCCAACCTGTCTCACTCTCTTCTAGCTTGAGTGTTTGACAAACACCTTCTTCCCTACAAAGTGGATATCATATCTCTTATCCTATAACTGGGATACTGAAATCAGGTTCATACCCAATCCTGGTTGGAATTTCTAAGTCTAATTATTAGAAATCCTTCCTGTACTTTTTGATTTATTTCTTCCTACTTGTTCTGTTAATTAACAAGTTATTTACCATGTAAACACTGAAAATAAATACAAGTACAGTGTCAACATATACAGATCATCAACTAAAGGAAAAAACAAGCACACAAGTGACAACGTTATTTTTGGACTAATGTCCCCGGAAAAACCCAATGCGGGAAAACCAGTGCAGCTATCTGAAGGTTTTATTATTAAGTAGTTTCAGAATACAATCTGGGTGTCAGAAATGGCTCACCCAACAGAGAATGCCCTCGACAGTAGTACCTCTCAGTCAAAGACAGATATCAGCCCCAATCTACCCCACGAAATCTCCCAGCGTCAGCCTCTAGGGTCTGCGTCAACCTCTCTGGCCCAGCATCAACCTTTCTGGCCCAGCATCAGCCTCTCGGGGCTCTGCGTTAGCCCTTGGAGCCTCTGCGTCTCCCACGCTAGCCCTCCTCAAGCTCTGTGCAGCTCTTGGCTGCCTCTGCGCGGCCTCTAACTGCTTCTACGTGGCCTCTAGTTGGCTCTGCGTCAACCCTCTCCCGGCTTCTGCGCTGATGCTCCCAGTACTATCTCTGCCTCTCTGCTACTACATTCACTGCCACTCAGCTGCAACTCTGATCACTCCTTCGATTTCCTCAGCAAGCCCTGCCCCAGAAAATTGAATTCTTGATCAACTCAGTGTATTCTCCAAGCGACCCTCAAGCCTCCTCTTATACTTTTCTCGTTGACAATTCAACGACCGAGATTAAGTCCCTAATCAATAGCTAAGATTAGATCTGGCTTGATCCATGAATTTTAGACCATTCTAACTCAGTTTTATATTAATTCACGTTAATATTTTATTTTCCCTAAGTTTAGACTTAGGGACTCCATTAAAAATATCATTATTTTAACATCTCCCAAACTGGTTAGATTCTGCCCAAACCATGTCTGGGTTTTGGAGATCTCATGTGCTTTAGCATCTACAACAATTTTTGTGGCTAGAGCACATCCGATGCTACCCCAAATCAACACTCCCTCTTAGCGAGGATTGTGCTCTAGTAATACTCCTCACTAAACATCACCCTGATCATCTGGAATCGGTCCTTGTGCTGATGCTAGGCCTGCTGCCCAACATCCTCTGCATTGTTGCATCATGTACTGCTACCCATGGCCCTACCACTACCACTGCTGCATCTGCACTGCAACCTCTCTCATCATGCTGCATTGTGCTGCCCATAGCACTACCACTGCTAACTGTTGCACTGCAACTCAGTTACTCAGAAGTAAGTAACTAATCTCCCAACTCTGACATCTCCGTAGTCTAGAAACACTCCCGATGTTGAAGCTTCCTCTGTCACTGACAAGTGATCCCTCTATGAACTCTACGCTACTGCAACAACTCTGTTCATCTCGCACTGTTGCCTCACGTTGTGTTGGGACTCTTGCACTGTAGCTCCCTCTGTCACTCCATCCACATCCGTCTCTACTGACATCCGCCAGTCCTGTTACTCCTCTTCGAGGCTCCCATAGAAAGGTATAATCCAAGAGGTTGGGTACCTCAAAGATTCTGCCCCTCATTGCCTATAGTCCGTCTGGCTACAGCTTGATGTCTCCCCACTTCTTCTCAAGTGACACATGAGCACTCATGGCACAGTCATCATCTATCTCCACTTCTTTCTTCACCCTGGCTGGCGCAGCCTTGGTCTTAGAGGCCTCTCCCTTATTGTTCTTCCTCGGACACTGGCTCGCAGTGACCTAGTTCCCCACAATGGAATCATTTGACCTTGGAGAGGTCCTTCTTCCTCAGTTTCTCCTGCTTTCCCTCAGATGCTAGGGCAGCATCCTCCTATTCCTCCTTGATTCTGACCCCCTTGCTGCTACTTCCCGCCTTGGTTATCCTTTTGATCTCTTCTTGACGAAGAGCAACCCACAATTCCTCCCAATCTGAAAGGGTCGACCTGCCCAGTATGCTCTGGACAAATACCTCCCAATCCTCTGAGACTGCATTCAATGCGGTCCTCACCATCATCTCCTCATTCGCATGTGGCCCCTATGGAAGTCATTTGATCCCGAATCTCCTTCAATTGACCGAGGGATGTGTCTATATGTTCTCCTTTCTGCGTCTGGTATGACCACAGCTGATTTTCTAGTAGCATCTTCCTCTGCACGGAAGTATGCTGATACAATTTCGTCAGGGCCTCCCACATCGCATTTGTCGTGTCCTTTTCGGCAATATGTGGTACTACATGGTCCTTGACCCCATCAAGGATGATGCTCTTGGCCCTCGCCATTGCCTCCTGGTACTTTTCATTCTCAGTCGCATCAACTAGGATTGCTATCGTGTTCAAGGCGAAGTTCTTGAGACGATTCCTGTCTGGAACGGACAAGATCTTGGCCTTCCAGACTACGAAGTTTGAGGCTCCGTCCAGTTTGTCCTAATCTCTTACCCCATTCATTGTCGTTTTTTTGCTCCTCTTTCGACTCTTCTGAGTCTTTCTACTTCCCTCCTGGAAGTTCTTGGTGTGACTCCCTTTGAGCCTTGATTTCCCTCCAAGAAACCCCTCTGCCAATGTCGAAATGCCCCTACTCCGATCGTTAGTGCAGCTGCACCACCGATCCAGATTTCTTGGCTAGAAATCCTCGGCAGCAACTCTCTCCTCCTTGGTCCTGCCTTGTTAGGTACTCTTCTGACCACATTACCCCACCTGCTTCACTCCACAACTTACCCACAACCTCCTATGCCCTAGCAAACTAAAGGTTAGAGCCTCTAGGCTCTGCGCAATCTCGACACCAGCAAAATCCGCACCTCCTGGCCACAGGCGTCAATCCTTCCTCACTGAGAAAGATGATTGGGCACTGCGTAGGTCAGGTCTTCTCCTCTCTACCACTGCATTGATCCTCTTCCTAGCTCAAACTGATGACGCAGACACTGTGTCACCCCTTCCTTGCTGCTTTTCCGTTAGGAATAGCTTCTGTCACTTGAGACAGTTGTTTCTACTGCTACTACTCTACTCAGCTGATGCCCTCAGTTATCTTGTGATCTGCAACCACGCTCCGATACCATGTTCGAATTTCTAAGTCTAACTGTTAGAAATCCTTCTTGTACTTTCTGATTTATTTCTTCCTACTTGTTCTGTTAATTAACAAGTTATTTACCATGTAAATACTGAAAATAAATACAAGTACAATCTCAACACATACAGATCATCAACTGAAGGAAAAAACAAGCACACAAGTGACACCATTTTTTTTTATTAATGTCCCTGGAAAAATCCAATGCGGGAAAACAAGTGCAACTATCTGAGGGTTTTATTATTAAGTAGTTTTAAAATCTGGGTGCCAAAAATGGCTCACCCAACATAGAATTCCCTCGACAGTAGTACCTCTCAGTCAGAGACAAATATCCGCCCCACGAAATCTCCCAGCGTCAACCTTTAGGGTCTGCGTCAGTCTCTCTGCCCTAGCGTCAGCCTTTCAAGTGCAGCGTCGGCCTCTCGGGGCTCTGCATCAGCCTCTGGAGCCTCTACGTCTCCCACGCTAGCCCTCCTCAGGCTCTGCGCAGCTCTTGGTTGCCTCTGTGTGGCCTCTGACTACTTCTGCATGGCCTCTAGCTGGCTCTGTGTCAACCCTCTCCCGGCTTCTGCGTTGATGCTCTCGGTACTATCTCTGCCTCTCTGCTACTGCATTCACTGCCCCTCAGCTGCAACTCTGATCACTCCTTCGATTTCCTCAGCAAGCCCTGCCCCAGAAAATCGAATTCTTGATTAACTCAGTGTATTCTCCAAGTGACCCTCAAGCCTCCTCTTATACTTTTCTGGTTGATAATTCAACGGCCGAGATTAAGTCCCTAATCAACGGATAAGATTAGATCTGGCTTGATCCATGACTTTTGGACCATTCTAACTCAGTTTTATATTAATTTACATTAATATTTTATTTTCCCTAAGTTTAGACTAGGGACTCCATTAAAAATATTAATTATTTTAATATCTCCCAAACTGGTTAGATTCTTCCCAAACCATTTCTGGGTTTTGGAGATCTCATATGCTTTAGCCTCTACACCAATTTTCGTGGCTAAATCACATTCGATGCTAACCCAAATCAACAATCCTAGAACATGTAGTACATCTGTAGTGCTGGTACTCGCTTTTGACTTCCTCTAAAATCCGATGGTACCTCTCCCCACTAGAGTACACTTAGTTCTATTTCCCATCGTAATATGGAAGTCCATCTTCTCCTCCTTGTAGTTAGAGAAATATTCTCTAACCCCTGTCATGTGAGTTGACGCTACACTGTCTATATACTAGACACCCTATGAAGCTGAGCCTGATAGGAAAGAAAATTCATCCTCCAACCTGGAAGACAAATCTGAAGCCCCCTCAATGTCAACTTTGTCCATGGTCATACTAAAGAACTTACTGAAGACAAACCTGTGTGTTATTCCTCTTCATCCCAACACTAATTTTGTTGTAGCAAATTTCTGCAAACCCTCTGTGCCCAAACAAGAAAAACTGCTCAGCGAAAACACTGATCTGCTTCACGGAATAACTTCCTTGCTTTACTACTACTTGCTAGAACTGTTACTGGGCTCTGTGAATTTTCCCTGCCAACTACACTGGAAAAATCGATCCCTCTACCCAGCGATTTGATCTGCTAATCCAACCTCTGCACAAACCTATAAATCGTACTACCAGACTCCCTCTGAATCTGGATGATTTCTGCCTTTTGCTTTTGAGCTTCTTGTCCGATCAAAATTGCTTCGATACCATTTGAAAATATCAACTATTGCAGCAATTGGAAATTATTCTCCTAACTATAATTTTAATTATACAGTTTATTTTCTACAGCGGACAATGAATAAAATCACAACTACAATTTTCATCATAAAAGTGTTGTGGAAAATCAAATGCTGGAAACTGAGAAATTCTAGCACACTAAATTTTTGACACTGTTATTTTTGGACAATTGTCCCCGAAGAAACCCAATGTGGGAAAATCGGTGTTGTAGCATGAGCGTTTATTTTTATTATGCAATAGCAAACAACTGAGTACAATAATTTTGGATGCTCTACTGGCAACTGGAAATCCAATCCGAGAGAAATACTGGCAAAATTATTGTGAGGATTTTTCCTCACCCTAAATTTGATTTCTATCACCGATTTGCCTCCCCAGCCACATGCAAATCCTTCTGCGTCAACCTCTTCGCAAAGCTTGTGCAAGCTCTTCTGAAGCTACCTCTAGAAAACTTTGAAATCGACAGCTTTGTCTCTCACTGGCTCATTTGACCAAAATCCCGACCTTCAGCTGCTGAATCACTAGCTTCGCCATCTAGATAGAATTGTTCTGTTGTTATGCCTACGCATTCCTTGCACAAATCCTCTGGGAATTTTGCACTCCCTCTCACTGCCTCTTCCGAATCTGGAAGAATTCCTCTGGAAATGTTGCTGACCTCCTTTGCCACCTCCTACTCACCCCTCTAGCTCGATCTTCTCTGCAAGATCTATGTTATTTGAAAAATCGAACTGCATGGGCAACTGAGTATCTGCACTAGTGTCCTCCATCTACCCATCAACCTCTTCTTACAATATTAAGTTGGGACTCCAATGGCTAAGATTAAAACATAATTGACAACTGAGATCGTTTCTAGATTGATCCGCGTGAGTTTCTAGATGATACACACCTTTCTCAATTAACATTGATTAATTAACCACCTTTTCTAAGTTTAGACTTAGGAAATATTTAAAAATAGGCTAATAATTTAATTGAGACACTCCTAGGTGGAATTTCCATAAACGATTTATGGGTTATGGAGAACTCTTGTGTTTTAGCCTCTCCACAAAGTTTTGAGACTAGAACACCTCCAATGCTACAAAAACTAACAATCTTGTCCCATCAAGGCAATGTGTCTCGACCCAAAATACTTTGAACAAAGACTTCTCACTCCTCTAAGACACTGTTTAGTGCCAACCGTACAACATCTATTAGTTGAGGTGCCTCCCCAATGACTGCAATCTGATCACGAACCTCCTAAATCCTGGTGAGGAATGGATCTATGTCTTCACCCTTCTACATACTAATGTTTCTCATCTTCTCCTACAGGAACATCTTCCGTTGCTCAGAAGTATTCTGATATAGCTGGTCGAGAGCGTCCCACATCTCCTTGTTAGTAGTCTTGCCAAATATATGCGAGACTATATGGTCTCAGACTCCATCCAGGATCAACTACTTCGCCTTTGCCATCTCTTTCATATACTCCTTTAGTTGATCTGCATCCTGAGGAACTACCACTACATTATCTACATAGACTTTCAGGTCATATTCAACCAAAAGGAAGAACATCCTAGCCATCCAGATGACAAATTTGGAGGCTCCCTCCAACCTATCCTGATCTCTAAGCCCAATTGTTACCATCTCGAATCTGAACTGGAAACTCCCTCTTTACCATTGGTTGCTTAACCTGCTACTCACACTCCCTTCTGGAGTGAGAAACTTTGCTTGCAACTACTGCCACTTGCGACTGGAAAATTGGATTTCTAGATTAGAAACCCTCTGAGATAAATTCTCTCTGTGTGTGCCTTTCTCTTCCACCCGACACTAATTCTGCTACTGCAAAACCCTTCTGCGCCCAAACAAGGAATCTCTCCAGCAAAAATTTGAGCTACCACTGCTCCCTCTGCCTGTTGGAATCACTCAATATGGCAAGTCAAATTTTTCTGCCCACCTACACTGAAAAATCGAATTCCTCAAGCAATTCATACTGTCTGGATGAGTCTCTGCGCAAAACCCCAGAAACTCATCCTGTTGCTTTATCTGAACAACGAATTTTTGCTTCTGCTTCTGAGCTTCCTCTCTGATCAAAATCCCTTTGATACCATGTGAAAATTTCAACTATTGCAGCAACTGGAAGTTATTCTTCTAACTGTAAATTAATTAGTAGTTTATTTACTACGACTAACAATGAATAATTCACAACTGCAATTTTCACCAAAATAAATTCTGCGGAAGATAAACTAGAAACTGAGAAAATATTGAGACACACAATAATTTGACACAGTTATTTTTGGACAAATGTCCCCGGAAAAACCCAACTTGGGAAAACCAGTGCAGCAACTGAGGATTTTTATTATTAACTAGCAGTGAAATAATCTAAGTACAATCTATGGATGCCCAGCTAGATATCCAATCAGCAAGTATCTCACAAACGTAATTAGAGAGAAAATTCTCTCACTCCACAAGCAATGCTAGCACTAACAATTATTTTTGGACAAATGTCCCTGGAAAAACCCAACTTGGGAAAACCAGTGTAGCAGCTGAGGTTTTTTATTATTAAGTAGCAGTGAAATAATCTAAGTACAATCTATGGATGCCAAGTTGGATATCCAATCAGCAAGTATCTCACAAACATATTTAGAGAGAAAATTCTCTCACTCCACAAGCAATGTTGGCACTGTCTCCTCCAGAAAATATGTCCATCTAAACTCTTGCACAAGGCCTTTACGCAGTTCCTTGCGCTTCCTCTCACATGTGTGGCTCTGTTCAGCCTCTGATCAAGTCATCTAGCCTGTCTTCGCTGCTAGAAGTGACTCTCCGAGCCTCTGGAACACTTTCTCGACCTCTAGAAGCAGAATTGACTTCCTCTCCAGCAAAATTAAACTACTCTGCTAAAGCTTTTGTGCAGCCCTTGCACAGCTTCTTCCTGGAACACTTCTGGCACTTGTTGTTGCCTCTCGAGATCTGGAAAACTTTCTCCAGATCACTGTCCCTGCCCCTCTCTGTCTCTGCTTCCCTTCTCTGGCTCTTACTCTTCCGGCAACTGCTGCTACTCTCAGGAAAATCGAATTGCCCAAGGAAAATCGATCTCAAGTGTGTTCTCCATCTACCCATTGACCTCCTCTTATAATCTCCAATTGGGACTCCAACAGGTAAGATTAAAACATAATTGACAGTTGAGATCATATATGGATCGATCTGTGTGAGTTTCTAGATAACTCGCACCTTTCTCAATTAATATTGATTAATTAACCCCTTTTCCTAAGTTTAAACTTAGATAATATTTAAAAATAGGCTAATAATTTAATTGAGACACTTCTAGGTGGAATTTCTAGGAATGATTTTTGGGGTGATGGAGAACTCCTTTGTTTTAGCCTCTCCACAAAGTTTCGAGACTTCAACATCTCTAATGGTACAAAAACTAGCATTAGGCAACTTAACTAGGGCCTAAGTCCACTAAAGGAGCATATGACACCCTCCAGGTGAAGCGTTGAGAGCCATGTGACTCCTCTACTTGTAATGCATCATTACTTAATTCCATGGCCACCTATAGCACAATAATAGTCTGCACTTTTCCCCATATTATTCATGATATGGTGCACTTGGAACATCATTCCCCAACCGGCTTAGCAGTGTACACATGGTTTCGTGGTTGATCCGAGGCCTAGGTGAGGTTTGTCTCACCCTTTGAGACATGGGAGGGATATCACCATTCTCCAAACCCTCAACAATGGAGCAAATTCAGGCGATTCTATCACTAGCAGACCCATGAAACCCATGTTGTGCCCCTAACACAAAACTAGGGCACACATGATGAATTGCATGGATGTCTAGGGCCCAACCCCTAGTAGATGATTTTCAAGCCCCCTTGACTAACTTTAGCACAAAGAGAGCCCAACTCATGCCTCCAAGGGGCTAATGCATGGATGATGTCATCAATTCGGCCCTCATGTGGGTTTATCTTTATGTTTTTACATTGGCTATGTGGTTGCCTTGTAACCACATTAAGTGTTTCCCTCTATTTGACATACTAAGTGAGGCTTCTAGGCTAAAATTAGACTTGATAGAACATGTATAAATACCAAGAGACCTCATTTGAGTCTCTCATCATCATCACACTTGAGATTATACTTCTTCATAAGAACTCGCACTTGTTTCTTTTGGCTAGTGGGGATATTTTTGATGCATTTCGATGTTTGGAAGCTATTTCTTATTGTCGTTGGAGCTACTTCTTTGGAAATTGGATGGATATAGTACATGTTGTCTTGTAAGTGCTTTTGTTGAATAGTTTCTATCTTGAAATTGTCTAATGTATAGAATTGTTGCTTCTAAGTTTTGTTATTTTGTGCCATAATTGTTGAAAATTAATTTTGAAAAGCTATCTAGTTGAGTATTGCATAAATTATTCATTGTACAACATGTAATGAATGTTCCTAGTGGAGGAAATCTTTAATCTCTCTATCAAACTCCATTTTCTTTTGAAGTGGGTAAATGCTAAAATTTGATACCTAGGGCATCATTTTTTAGCCTCCTTAGAAAGGATCTAGCATATATATTTCATCCTAGACTCCATATGCCTAAAGGACAAGGCAGTAATCCAAGTCTTTGGTGATCAATCCTAAATTTTCTCCATAATTTTCTCTCCTAAAACCGTTCCTTCTAAGGCTAGGGAAAAAATCTAGAACTTGCAGCGAAATTCTAGGGAGGATTTTTTTGGTGATTTGAGAGCCTAAACATCAAGCTCAGGGTCTAGGTTACCTATTCTCCAAGTTTGGTGGGCATCCACTCATATTTCATCCATAAAATCTTCGTCCCTAGGTGTTGCTCCAAGAGAGAAACCCTAGTTTCTTCTCCCTCAACTTGAGAACTTTCTTGCAGGTTGTATAAGCTTAGTACTTGTTGAAGTATATGTAAAGAATCCTTTTCTATTTGGCTTTGACCTTGTGAACACCTATCACCATCGAAAAATCTCAAAACCATAGGTCTTGAGCCTTCTATTCTAGGGCTTTTCTTTGAGAGCGTCTTTTGCTTTGAAGCCTTGAACTATTAGAGTCTCTCTCTTGAATGAGCTCTAGCTGGATCACTTTGTGTCTTATACCTAGCATATCTATTTTAAGTGATCTCCTTCCTACTAGGACTCCTCCCATCAGTGAAAGTTCATTGGGATTTTACCTCATTGTTAGCACTGTCTAGCTCTTGTCTTGTAGGGTTTCCCTATCCAAGTCCTACTAGATTTAGTGGTAACATTTTGGCATCATTCCCAGGGACACGAAGCGTGTGTTTTGTCCCTAGCAATATGTTGACAATGTTGGACCCACCAACATGTCAAATGGATCTCCCCGGTAAGAAGTCCCAATTAGACCTCAGACCGTTTGGTGTAGGAATCCTAGCAGTGGGTTGTAAGGTAATGCCTTGACCACAGTGTCGCACAGAGGCAAGTAGAATAACTCTGTCAGCAACAAGGGTGTGACTGATGCAGCGAGTCAAGGAAGGTGTATGAGAGGGTCCAACACTTCCAAAGGGGAAGGAGGTGAAGGTGAGTTCCAAGTTGAAAGGGATCAGTGTCAACTCGGCTAGGAACACAAAGGACATGCACAGCTTCCGGTGGAGCAGTCCACTCAGATGCAGAAATCACATCATACAAGGTAAGATAACACATACAATAGTGATGGATCAGTCTGAGACGAGTGACGGTTGTTATAGCAAGGTTCAAGTGAAAGGTTTGTCTGATGTCCAGCAGAGCAGTCGACACAGACAATGACAGCATTAACACATATGCAACACATTAACAACAAGATTCATATAATTGCATGTGAATCAGTTCATACACAAGTACGTAAGTTAAACAACACATATCATTAAAGCAACCGAAGAAGTCCAACTACAATAACAACATATGCATGAAAATGTGTTGGCTCTTATTATATAAAGAAGTGTAAGTCACAATCATACAATACATCCTTGTAAACTTGCTAGCTCCAACAGTGCAACGTTACAGCTACATCTGCATGCTCCTCCAAAGAGATGTACTAGCTCCGTGTAGTGGAGAAGCCGAGGCGCCTTACAATACTATCCAAGCCTTCTTCAAAATAGTCTTAGTAGAAGCTTGGCTAACCAAAAACCTATACAATGAGTTATGAGGGACTATTTATAGCAGAGGGTGGGGTGACCCTTGACATTCCCCTTTGTGATCATTCAACTATCCTCACGACTCTTCACCTACTCTATGACTGTTACATCCACTCTTGACACTTTCTTACACTTGACATGACTCAACATTACAATGCACATGTACCCATGTGAACAATGGCTTGGACAAACCAGACTAGACATCATTCGGACTAAGACAACCATAGAAGTCCAACTGCTCGACATCTTCATGCTGATCAACAGTGACATACTGATGCCAAGAATGGTAGTCCTTGAGAGTGTCCATGTGTTATTTTGTGACATCCGTTTGAAACCTGAACCTTGCCTCCATAGCATTTGGGTACATCGCTCGGGCTCCTCTATCCAACTCGTCTGTGAGCATGTACATCATTGTCTTTAGTGTGGCTGGACCAGCAATGTACTTGCGCATGATGTCTGCACTGATAGGCAAGTCTGGGCTGGTGGCGGTGCGCATCAACTCGTCGAAGTACAAGTCAAGCTCCTGTCATGGTCTTCCCCTGGGTGAGTGTCCCAAGTGATGCGATCACATGAGTGTGCAATATAGCCTCCATGCTTTTGAATACTTGTGCATGGGAAGCCTGTACGCTAGTGATGAGTTACGATAGGTCTTCATAGTTCTGGATCTGACTCTGGATACATGCTTGCAACTCGACAGCATTGGCCTTCATCATCTTTGGCAAGTGAAGCAGGGCTCCCTTATATTTCATCGTCCATGCTCTCATGTTATCAACAGTAGTATGTATGTTCTTCAAGATGCGTACTCTTCTTGCACATCGTTGCTGCCATCCGTGGAGATGAACGACTGCTTGATGCACAGTACCAAACTTGGAGTACAATGCTCGCATAACTGTGTCCAAGGAAAATACTTCATCTAGTATTGCCTTCTTCAATTCAGCTCGGGCGGACATTGTCACCAAGTCTCCTCCCTGCTTGGCCACCTGTAGTTCCTTCGCCATTCGCTCATTCTCAGCTATGAGAAAACGAACACTTGAGCTAGTGGCTTCGGCATACACTCTAGTTGCATTGACCAATGCAATTGGATGCTTGTGCACATCAGTCACGATCACTTGCTCTTCAAATTGCGTAGGGAATGTTTGGTCCTCTAGAGTCGGTACTCTCTGAGACTACACAACTCTGTGATGAGATTCGTCAAAGGAGATGTTGTGCATCTCTGCTTCTAGTTGACCACCAAGGATATCAGTGCCTCCTTGGTCATCCAATACTTGCTCATCATTTGGATGCATTGAAGCAGGCGAGTCGACCTCTATTTGGTGAGGCATGAGGTTAGTGTCTTGTTCCAACTCCTGCTGCTCCATGTCTGCATCCAACTGTTCAAGAGCCTATTCTATCTCATGAGAAAAGTCTTGCCCCTGCGAGGGTTCACCCTGTTTGCCTGATGCCAGTTGTTCAGAAGAATCAACTACTTGTACGGGTGTTGCTTCGTCTGTCTGCACGTGATGCGCCCCCTGCTAAATCTGCTGCTGCTGCGCTTCCTTCTCATGTTGGCGCAGCTCTTGTTATTTTCAGAGTTGCTCCCTCAGCTCATGCAACTCCTTCTCTGCTTCTTCCATTCTCTTCTTATCCCTCTGCCTTCACGCAATTCGCTTGTCACGCTACTGCCTCTTCTGTTGAATAGCCATAGCTGCTTGTTCTACAAGTGGATCTGCTCGAAACTTGCAGCTTTGTTCCTCCTCCATGCGGTCAACAATCTTTCTCTTCCCTTTGTCGCGCATAGGTATGCTTGGCTCTGTTGTTTCTGCTACTGCTACTGGTGTTCTCTGTGATGCTGCTTCATGCTGCTATGCTAACCACTCTATGGCGAAACCAACCTGTTCATTGGGTCTAGAGGAATTGAAGCAATACCTCCATGAGTCCTCCTCGGCCCAATGACATGCCCCATGGATCCAATTGAACTGAACTCTCATGCAGTGATCCTTCACAATGCAATGTGGGTCATACGGGTTGAAGCTTCGGAGGTCGAACGGGTACTTCTTCATCTGTTCAGCTTCGACATCCGCTTGCTTGATGCTCTGGATCTCGTATAACCCAATCTACAATGGAAGAGTGGGCCAAGGTGCCTTCTTCTTCCGCTGCAGCCTCGCTGTTAATCCTGCTGAGATATGATACACTACTTCCTGCATAATAAGCACGTCCAACGCAAACTTTGGCAGAACATGCGCAGGCTTCTCTGCACTGAACACTCCAATGAATGTGCCGTCTAATGAGGCATACCAATCTGCAGTGCCTAACAATGCCTTCATCGCTTCTTCTGACATGCAGGGTGGATCCTGTTCGAATATCAACTTGTACACTGGGGTGACAAGATGGTCGAATAGCCGTATGATCACTCCTTTGAAGCTGCACTCGGACAATAACTTGAAATACGTGCTCACAACAGTCTCCGTCAGTGACCATGCCCACTCTAAGCCTGGGAACTCATGTCAGGCACAGACTGCATCTAGAATGTAGGCGGACATGTAAATCTCTGCATGCATGCCTTCGGGTGACTGTCAAGCCTTCGTGACTTACTCCTTCAGCTGATGAGCCAGTATTCCAGACCAATTGGATGGTCTTATTTCTCTAGCCAGTTGGTCCAGTGCGACCACCCAACTCTGAGGGAAGGTATCAGTGCTCGCTTGGCCACTCAGTCGACATGAGAATATGACCAAGTATTGGTATGCCTTCCTCAATATCTTCGTCTTATAGATCTGATTGGGGGTCATCCTAAAACGAGTTGGCTCCTTTACCTAATCCTTCAGAATGTCTCTTGAGTGGCCTCTGCTGTTGGGCAAGCTGAACGGGGGAGTCATGACAGTCATGGGCTCGGTCATCTAATACATCTCATAGTAATCTCGTGCCCAGAAGGTTGCAAGCTTCGTCCCACTAACACTGCTCAAGGTCATCATCTCAGGGTCAGTGTGAGAGACGATCCAGTGAATCATGTCCGTGCATGGGAACGCGGGGTATCGTCATGCAATCTAGTACAAGACGGACTTATGAATGTTCATGTATACCCAATGGTCTTCAAGGTCTTCCCCAAAAGTACCTGCGAATGTTTCATTCACCTTTTGCCACTTCAATTTGATGTCCTTGTCTAGATACAGCTTTGTATCTTCATAGATCGGCAGACCAGAGGACACCTGCTCAGCTACTGCTCCAGCTACCATACCATCAGTGTCCTGAGATCCTGTTCTCTTGGAAGCCATTGAGACAAATGAACACCTGAAAGATATAGAAACAAGAAGCATGCATGGCAAGAAATATTTTAGTGCAAACAAAGCAAATTCGGGGAAGGACACAGCACATACCTAGGAAACTGATGAGCAAGATTGCACAAATTTCACTAGGAGGCTGAGTGATTGGCTACCAGAACTGTGCAAAAGGTAGTCTGGGCTATCTGGGAGGATGGACTGGCTGTTGGATCTGTGAAATGCGCAATCTAGTTGGGCAGCTGGCTGCTGGGATTGCGCAATGCGCAATTCCAGCTGGGAAGGACTACTAGCCCAGGGACAGATTTGCGCAATTTCCTGGGCCAAGCAACCACTATTCTCCAGGAATGCGCAAAACAGTCCAGGAGGCCAGTGTTGGGCCAGAATGCACAAATCCGGAGAGGAAGGTGAGCCTTCCTTCCCCAGATTGCGCAATGCAGCGTTGGTGAACATAAAGACTAGGCCAAGATTAGCCCGACTCACCGACGGGCGATTAAAAGCAAGTAAGTCAATGAAATGCATGGCAACACTAAGTGATGGCAGAAGTGATAAACAATGTATGAAAAACATGAATGGAAGATTCAGCAAACAGATCAACATGCATGTGTGTGAGGTCGTTCGCCAATTGGGCGAACGTCCGTGCAAAACAGTTTCATGCATGCGACAACAGTGAGATAGGAACAAAAATTGAAACAGAGCTAGGACAGGCTAGAATATATGTAAACGACAGCAGGCGTTTAAAGAAATCAAGTAAACAACACCCACACAAGCGAATACACAAAAAACGACATAAATGCTGAAAAATACAAGTTTAGGCCACTTACCCGTGAATAGTTGAGCCGAATGTCTCAAAGAGTCCTAGATGTGACAGCAGGCATTTAAAGAAATCAAGCAAACAACACCCACACAAGAGAATACACAAAAAACGACATAAATGCTGAAAAATACAAGTTTAGGCCACTTACCCCTGAATAGCTGAGCCGAATGTCTCGAAGAGTCCTGGATGTGTTGTGGGATGTCAAAGCTCCAAGATCAATGTGAATGAATTAGCTCTGATGCGTCGAATAAATAAGTTTGGTCTCATGACATGCATGCCACAAATCTAGGAAAAAGTGACACTTGGAGGGAAACTTCTAAAACAACTTTGCATGTAACCCCCAGCTGCTAAAAATAATTCCCTAAATCATGGGATGCCTTTTGCATGTTGTCTCTTGCTATTCCGAGAAGATCAAGTCATGCATGCATGCAAGTCAAGTTTCCTCAGTCCCGGGTGGAACTAGTCAACCGGATTGTTCATGCATGCGAGTACTCAACTGCTCCGGAAAAATGCACATTCCTGGCTTGGAGGTGGGTTGACTGCCCAAGGGGATTGCGCATTTTCTGGGCAGAGCAGTTGACTGTTGCCTAGATTTGCACAAATCTTGGGCTAAACAGCTTGCTGTTGGGAAAAATTGCACAAATCCTGCTGGGAAGGTTGGCTCGCAGGATTGCGCAATCTTGGAGCCCAGCAAGTTGTCAGAGAGGATTGCACAATTCCTGGAGGGAAGGCTGGTTTCCCTCCAGGAATGCACAATTTCAAGGGGAAGTTGCTTAGCCTGCAACTGGACCAAGTCGGGGTGAGCAGCTTGTGAGGGGAATGGATCGACAGTGATTGACAAGCTGCCTTTGTGCAAGGAAAACACTGAAGCTTGAGTACTTGACGGAGCAAGACAAAGTGTTGTGTAAAGTTGGTAGGGTGGCTCCAAAACAGGGTAAGGCAAAATTTTGGAGGGTGGTTGTAGCCGCTACAACACAATAATGTAGATCATTATTTGGAGACTCCATTGGAAGGACGAAGCCTTGGTTCTTCATTGAACCTCAAATTCAATGCTTTTAGGGTGAAGCAATCATCTCTTAGAGCACCTTAAATTCATCCTAGTAACTCTACTCTTGATTGTTATGCAAAATTCAAAAGAATGGCTCCTTGGAAGTTGTGTGAGATATTCCCTAATATCCCAAAATCCAATGGTAATCCATTATTTGTACTTAATCATATAGCTGAATTCGTCTCATATGTTTTGAGAGAGGACATCACTAACCAATGTACTTCGGTAAAATTATTCATTGTGTCTCTTGGAATGTGTCAAATCAAGGATCTCTATGACCCTACCAACACCACTTAATTTTAAGTTTTGGTTGAAAAAAAGATCGGTATTGGAGGTCATAATTCATGACTGGAGAAGATGCATGCAACATATTGGCCATTAACTAATTTTGTCTTAATATTTCTGAGAATGCGAAGAATCCATCAAAGGTCGTAGAGCTGGATATACTAGATGAGGATTGGGATGATCCTGAGGAAGCCACAAATATAGAATATCATTAAGCAAATGAAGGATATGTGGACAAATTTTCGATTGCAAATTAGGGAATTGACTACGATCGCAAAGAAGAGGAAATCTCTATGAAACCCCTTATCCATGTTGAATAACATGGTGAAGGTGGTTCTTTGTCACAAGAAGTGACATGGGATGATGTACTCCCTAAAGATATTGGAAATGGGGACCCCATTGATTCCCCAGAGGTTGGCATTTGTGAATTCTTGCATATAAACGAGGGAAAGTGGGATGGAAGCAACCATCATTTTGAGGATGATCCAATTTACGACACTAATGATGAAAATAGAACTATGGAAAGTGAAGTTGAGGTTAGCCCTACCTTTATCAAGGATGTTATTGTCAATGATATTGAAAACATGCAGGACAAAAATGAATCCTTGGAAGGTGAATTTCAAGCAAGCCACACCATGGTTGACAAGTTGGACATTGATCCTCATGAGCACCTCGAGGAGGGCGAATCTGAGGTATTCCCAAGCATTTGGCATTGAAGACTACATGCATATTGACGAAGAAAAATGGGAGCTCAATAGTCATCGTTTTGACAAAGATCCCATCTATGATACTGATGATGATGTTAATAGAGACCTTGTTTGTCTTTATCTCCCTTGTGATCAAACGTAGTCATCATTGAGCCCTCTTGTCACTAATGAACCTGTGTTGGTTACCCCTTTTCAATATGATCCTTGTAATGAGCAACCCACTTGTTGGAATCCTCCTTGCCAACCATCCCCTCATTTTCCCCCTTGTGCCCCTAAGTCCACCATGAAGCATGTTACCACTAAGGAGGCTCTTGAAAAGGAGTTCATGAGCTTGATCATTGGATCCTCCATTCTCTGTTTACAAGAAAGGATTCGATGATGTAAGATCGATTCATTCCCTTCATCCATGACTCCCTTCCATGATGTATGTCTCTCTTATTTTCCCACCTCCCACCCATATGATTCATCATCCCAATCTTGTGAAGGGGGATTTGATATGTGGTTGTCCTACCTCATGATAACTCATAGGGGCAAGTGTTTTTATATTGATCTAATGATATGTCCTTTACATTGGTTATACGGCTACACTAAGCTCATGCGTAGTATGATAACATTGCATGGTAGTGTAGGTCGCATTGCATATCATTTTTACATAGCTACTATCATCATATCATGTTCTCGTGTTTGATTTGACTACATTTAGATTAGACTTGCATCTTAGCATAGATGTAATTTTCTATATGGTTTATTGTGTCATAAAAACATGAGCGATAAAGTACTCCTGGTGCACATGCTTCCAATAGTTGTTTTGTGGCATGCAGGACACAGGTCTATGTCCTAGGAGATTGTTGGAATTCTCATGACCTCCCCATTCGAGTACATGGATAAGCACTCTACAATGAGCTCATGTCCTAGTTGTAGCCAAATGTTACCCACCAAAAGTGGGGACCCCTAGGAGAGTTTCTTTCTTAGTCATTTCCATTAGTTGACTGCCAACAACACCTAAGAGCCACCTCATAGCCAATGTGATGTGACACAGTATCTTTGCTCCCTGCATTAACTATATGTTTTCTCACCCATCTGAAAAGAGCATATGTTAGAAGTGTTGAAGAATCTAGGGGAAAGTAGTGTTGTGATGATTCTTCGTTACTTGATAACAATTTGTGGAGTCTTTTTACTTTTCTTGTTAGCTTATGCTTATTCTTCTTCTTATTAGTGCATATGTGTGTACTTCATCAAACTGCTACCAAAACAAAATAACAAGAACACAAAGTTTGGCTCTCTGCCAGGGACAAAACCTCTCCACTCTTGAGAGGAAAACCCTTTGTAAGTTTTCTCTTATTGAAGCTTCTTATTTGAACAACTGCCAAACCCTAGACCCTTGACTATAGGATCCTCCAAGCACAAGTCAAATCCTTCCTCTTTCTGCACTATAAATTCCAGCACATGGACCTCTGTCTTCCGGCACTCTGCTCCTCAACACTTCGTCCTTCTTCTGTTGCTTAGGCTTATTTTCTTCTTAGGAGAACCCTAGAACATTAGGGCTTCTTGTCTTCATTATAGGGAGAGCCTTCTTCGCTTTCCTTGGATACCTTGTAGGCCTAGGTGTATATCTGAATGAGGCCTTTAAGTGTATTGTCTTCAACTGCTGTTAAATCTGCATAAGTTGACTTCTGGAATCTTCGCACGTGTGGACAGAAACCCTAGAAACAGTCCTCTTTACCTCGTTGTCTTTTCTTTGCTTCTTTGTTGGAGAGAGAGGCCTTGTAGGCCTATTTTGCACCCAAAACAGTGGTATATGATGACTGCTGCTATGACCACAGATAGTCCTTCCTTAACCTTGCACGTGTGGTTGTAGCTGCTTCAGAAATGGCCTCCTTACCTTCGTTGTTTTGTCTCCTTATCTCGCTGCCCTTGTAGCCCTCTTCTTTGTCTTTTCTTTGTCCTTTTAGCCCTCTTCTTGCTTGCGGATTTCAAAGAGAGTTGTGTGTTGTATGAGGAGTGGACAGCCTCTATAAATAGAGGCATGTCCCTCCTCTTTAGGCCGATTTCACTGTCCTCTAGGCTGACATGACAGTTTACACCAAACTTCATCTTTTATCCATCGTTTTGCTACTTGGAGACTTCGTTGATGCTAGGAGAGGATTTGACTTTGCTTGGAGATGTTTTCATGACCTTGTACATAATGTAACATGCCTTCAAAGGGTCGTATCATAATTATATTTTGACTTTGACTTTCTAGAAGCACTTTTAAAATGTGCTTGACCTATTTTCGATAAGCAAGAAACTCATTGACAAATATTACAAAAATAACTTCTCTTTCCTTGAATAAATACAAATTATATTTATGAAGACCTAGCCTAGTTACATTTCCTTCAACACTCCCTCTTAACTAGGGAGGTATTCATACAGCATTAGAAGGTGTTTGGCAATTTTCAATCTTGAAGAATTCACATAAGAAAAACCAGATTTGCAATCTATCTGTTATAGCTTCATATCCATCAGCATTGTCATAGTGCAAGGCCTTGACTAATAGCTCCATCTCTTTACAAGACCATGAGCTACAATGTTGGCGAGACCAATGATTTATAGACACCTTCATCATTGTCTCTCAAGGTACATACCCACCTGGGTGTTCACCGAATATGACCTTCTAGGACTATTCTTATCTTGGGTTCCCAGCCCTCAAAGAATATCAGTCCTCTTGCCTACTCTTGTCTTGGATGCCCTACACATCCTCAAAGAGTATCGGATACCAGATGATTACCTAATCCTCCCATTCTTTCTTCTCAATTGAAGACAAGAATGTTGTGTCTATCTTGTGTCTACATTTCCATTCATGGCCTTCATCTATACTTACGACTGTTAGTCCTAGTCTAGTGCATGACCCATGAAATGGAAAACACAATTGTCACTCCTTTGTAATCAGGGGTGATCCAAAGACTCCCTCTTAACTGGAGACTCTTTCCTTCATCAACAACTTCTTCTTCGTGGGTCCTTTAGCTGCTTGATATTCTTTCTTTCTTGATGTCGTGAAGTCTTCGTTCGAACTTCTTCTAGGTAGGGCACCATCCATCGATCACTTTCCTTCTTAGTTTGTCATGTCATTCCTTTGTGGAAAGTGACTATCAAGTTTTCTTGTCATCTTGTGTTGGGTTGTGTTATATTCTTTCCATCACTAACCTATGTAGTGAACCAGGGGGTTAAAGGGGGGGTGAAGCCCCCCCTTTGTTGCGCTGATTGTGCAGCTGGGGGTTCACAGGGGGGTGGTAGCCCCCCCTGTCCGAAGGGTTTGAAGGGGGTGGGTAGCCCCCCTCTACGGGGTTCGGGGCAGCACCCCAGGAAAAAAAGATTTGGACCCTATATTAGGTTGGGCGAACCTACCTATGGTTTTTGGTCCATGGTTTTGGACGCGATGGTTTTTGGTCCATGGTATTGGATGCTTCGGCATGTATAAATATGTATTGTAACATTGAAATGAAAATAATGAAAAATCAAGTTGGTAGTCCCAGTTTTGGGATCCAGGGGAAAATCTTTGTTTATATGTGTTTTATGTGTTATGCTCTCGCATTGTTTATTTTCTGTGTTTTAGAATTTGTATGCAGGTAATTTTTGTACTGGGTTAAAAAACCTACATTTGGTATCAGAGTTGTTTTGGCTTCAAGGGGACGCCTTTGTTGCTAAGTGGTTTTTGCTCGGGCTTGTGGTAGACCCTGTTCAGTGGGAGATCTGCGAGATCGATTCTGGTGGCGAAAGAAGATGGCGAGCAGTGGAAAGATAGAGATCGAGAAATTTAATGGTCAAAGTTTTGAGTTATGGAAACTCAAGATGGAGGATCTATTGGTGGATAAAGATCAGTGGATTGCGGTAGATCCGGGTACTAAACCAACAAAAGTGTCTGATGAAGAATGGAAGAAGTTGGATCAAAAGGCAAAGAGCACAATACGATTGTGTGTCTCAGATTCAGTATTGCTGAATGTATCAGGGGAAGCTACGGCGAAAGCTTTATGGGACAAGTTAGGGACTTTGTACCAATCTAAGTCTCTGGTGAATAAATTGTTCCTGCGGAAAAAGCTATATAACCTGAGGATGAAAGATGGAGACTCGGTGACAGAGCATCTGAACGCATTTAATACTATGGTAAGTCAGTTAGCATCTGTTGATATTAAAATTTCAGATGAAGATAAGTGCATCAGTTTATTGTGTTCTCTACCAGATTCATGGGATAGTCTAGTTATTGCAATAGGTAGCAATGCAACTGCCTTGCAGTTTGATGAAATAGTCTCATCCTTGCTGACGGAGGAGATGAGACGGAAAAATATGGAGAGCCAGAATGGTGATGCCTTGTCTGTACGAGGACGGTCCCAGAACAAAAACAAAAATAAGTCATCGAGTGGGAGGTCTAAATCTAGAGGGAGATCTAAATCTCCAGGAAAACCTGTAAAGGTGGTGTGCTGGAAATGCGGAAAGGAAGGGCACTACAAAAGGGACTATAAATCTAAAGCTTCTGACAAAGGAAAGGGATCTGATGATGCTTCTTCTGCAAAGGTGAAAACCACCTCAGATGAAGGTGGGGATGTGTACTTGGCTTCTTCAAGTACACATGTAGATCATGAGGCATGGTTGATTGACTCAGGTGCATCCTTTTACTTCACTCCGCATAGAGAGTGGTTCTACGAGTATGATAAATACGATGGTGGTGATGTCTTCTTAGGGGATGATAGGAAAGCTAGAATCGTTGGTCGCGAAAAAGTAAAGTTGAAGTTGCAAGGTGGAAGGGTTAGAACACTTCCGGGTGTTCTGCATATTCCTACATTAGCCAAAAATCTGATTTTTGTAAGCAAGCTGGATGATGCAGGTGTAAAAACAGTGTTCGAGAAGGATACCTACAATATTGTTCAGGGAGCACTGATACTGATGCAAGGAGTTCAGATTGGAACTCTGTACAAGCTGCAAGGTAGCACAATTGTTGATGGGTGCAACAGTTCTGTGGTTCCTGAAAGTGGAGCAGAAAATCTAGTGGTCACTGGAGAGAAGACCATGTTGTGGCATCAAAGGCTTGGACATATTGGAGAGAAGGGCCTTCGAATAATTCATGGTAAAGGTATGGTAGAAGGTATGAGTAATAGCCCTCTGGATTTTGATTTCTGTGAAAATTGTGTATATGGTAAGCAAAATCGGGTGAGTTTCCCCTTTGGTGGTAAGAGGACAAAACAGATATTAGAGCTTGTGCACAGTGATGTGTTTGAACCTGTGAAGGTTCCATCACTGGGTAAATCTGTGTACTATGTATCATTTATAGATGACTTCTTAAGGAATACATGGATATATTTCCTTAAGAATAAATCTAAAGCCTTTGACAGGTTTAAAGAATTCAAGGCTCTGGTGGAAAACCAGATAGAGAAGAAGATAAAGGTGTTGAGGACAGATAACGGTCGAGAGTTTTGCAGTAAGGAGTTTGAAGAATTTTGTAAGAAGTGTGGTATAGCACGGCAGAAGACTATTCCATATACACCTCAGCAAAATGGAGTTGCAGAAAGAATGAACAAGACGTTGATGAAAAGGGCAAGAAGCATGCTCAGTGGTGTCGGGTTAGGACAGGAATTCTCGACAGAGGCGGTGGAGACAGTATGTTACCTGGTCAACAGATCACCTTCATCAGCGTTGGAGGATAAAACTCCACAAGAGGTATGGACTAGTAAGAAACCCTCTCTTTCACATCCGAGGGTATTTGGTTGTGATGCATATGTACATGTTCCAAAGGAGAAACGAACCAAGTTGGGTAGTAAATCTGAAAAGTGCATCTTTATTAGGTATAAGGATGGTTTAAAGGGTTATAAGCTTTGGAACCCAGCAACAAGGAAGGTTTTGTACAGCCAAGATGTGGTGTTCAGAGAGGTGAAAGATGTTATTAAACATGAAGTCCAACCAAAGGAACCTGAGAAGATAGAGTTTGAGCTAAAGGAGGAAGAATCAAACTCTACATCAAAGGAGGAATCAGAAGATGAAGAGCCACAAACTCTGGGTGTGAGAAGATCAGTTTGAGAAAGAAGGCAACCAGAAAGGTATAGTCCATCTACTTTCTGTTCAAATTTTGCTTTATCTATTACTGATGATGATCCAAGAACTGTGAAGGAAGCAGTAGATTCAGAGGATGGAAAACTATGGAAAGAGGCCATGGTTGATGAAATGGCATCTTTGAACAAAAATGAGGCTTGGGATCTGGTGGAGTTGCTGGTTGGAAGGAAACCCATTGGCAGTAAATGAGTGTTCAAGAAGAAGACAAATGCAGAAGGAAAGGTGGAGAAATACAAAAGCTCGGTCGGTAGCAAAAGGTTATTCCCAGGTGCCAGGAATTGATTTTGATGATATTTTTTCTCTTGTTTCCATGGTAACTTCTATTAGATTATTGTTATCTGTTGTTGCTGCCTTTGATTTTGAGGTAGAACAGATGGATGTGAAGATAGCATTTTTTCACGGGGATCAGGAAGAGGAGATCTACATGAAGCAGCCTGAAAGTTTTGCAGTGAAGGGTAAGAAAGAACTGGTATGCAAGTTAAAAAAGTCTCTGTATGGGTTAAAACAGTCACCAAGGATGTTTTATCATAAATTTGATACATTTATACGGGCACTTAGCTTCACCAAAAGCAAAGCAGATCATTGTGTGTATTTTAAATTAATTGGTGACCGTGTTATTTATCTGGTCTTGTATGTGGATGATATGTTGCTGGTTGGAAATGACAAATAAATTATCGAGGATTTGAAGACCTAATTGTCCTCCAAATTCAACATGAAAGATCTTGGTGCTGCAAACTATATTTTGGACATGGAAATTAAAAGACATCGGGCAAAGAGGAAGCTCTGGTTAAACCAAAGCAAGTATGTCGAGACAATATTGTAGAGGTTTAATATGTAGGATAGTAAACCAGTGAAGGTTCCTATTCCTGTAGGTGTAAAGTTATCTGCTGAACAATGTCCCAAGACACAAGAAGAGGAAGAGGATATGTCCCATGTTCCATATGCAAGTGCAGTCGGTAGCCTGATGTATGCAATGGTTTGTACTAGACCAGGCATTGCACATGCAGTGGGAGTATTGAGCAGCTTTATGTCAAAACCAAGGAAGGAGCATTGGACAACATTGAAGCGGGTTTTCAAGTATTTGCGTGGCACTAGTGATTATGGTTTGTGCTACCAAGGAAGACCAGGATTTGACAGAGTTTTGGATATCCGTGGCTTTGTTGATGCAGACTGGGCTGGAGATCTGGATTAGAGAAGATCTACAAGTGGGTATGTGTTTAACCTGTTTGGAGGTGCAGTCAATTGGATGAGTAAGAAACAATCTATAGTGGCACTATCAACTACAGAGGCAGAACACATGGCAGCCACTCATGCAAGCAAGGAAGTAGTTTGGTTACAGAGATTGTGTTCAAGTATGGGGTTAGTACAAGGAGCTATAAGGATAGACTGTGACAGCCAAAGTGCAATTTTCTTGGCAAAGACAAAGCACATTGATGTTCAGTATCACTTTGTGAGGGATATGATAGAAGACAAAAAGGTGTTACTGGTAAAGGTGGACACTTTGAAGAATACTGCAGATGCATTGACAAAATTTGTGAGCACTGAGAAGTTCTCGTAGTGTAGAGAAACAATGGGCGTTTCAGGGCTGGATTAAGCTCTCATGTGGCCCCCTATGAAAAGAAAACAACAAGTGGGAGAATGTTGGGTTGTGTTATATTCTTTCCATGACTAACCGAAGTAGTGAATTGGGGGGTTAGAGGGGGGGAAAAGCCCCCCCTTTGTTGCATTGATTGTGCAGCGAGGGGGTCACAGGGGAGGCAGCAACCCCCCCCCCTATCTAGGGGGTTTTAGGGGGGTAGGTAGCCCCCCTCTATGGGGTTCGGGGCAGTGCCCCGAGAAAAAAAAATTTAGACCCAATATTAGGTTGGACAAACCTACCCATGGTTTTCAGTTCATGGTTTTGGACGCGATGGTTTTCAGTCCATGGTATTGGATGCTTCGGCATGTATAAACATGTATTGTAACATTGAAAGGAAAATAATGAAAAATCAAGCTGGAAGTCCCAGTTTTAGGATCCAGGGGAAAATCTCTGTGTATATGTGTTTTATGTGTTATGCTCTCGCATTGTTTATTTTCTGTGTTTTAGAATTTGTATGCAGGTAATTTCTGTACGGAGTTAAAACCTACATCTTGGCTACTCCTTTGTCATCTTGTCCATGCTTTGAAATACTCTTCTCATGGATGCTTCATAATACATGCTAGGTTACATGCTTTGACCTAGTAGCCCATCATGACTTCATCCTGATATTGCTTTAACATTTATTTTTCTTTTGTCGGATGGCTTCTTCATCACGACATCTCTATAGAGTAGAATTAGTTATCTGCACCTTTTGTATCTCCAAGGCCTTCATAGGTGTCAAGGGTCCTTTCTTTATCAGAATTGTCCTGCCTTCTTTCAGGAGATATCTTCAAGGTCTTTGTCAAATAGTGATTCTCGATGATCATGGTGTTCTTCACATGCTTGATCAATTTTCTTCATTTGCTTCTCCTCAGATAGATAGGTCGGCCATCTAATGCTTCTTGTGAGAGCATTCCTTCATTTCTTGCTTTCTGGACTTGTTAGCGTTTCTTCTTGCTTCTTAGTCAGCAACCTTATGCTCCTTATGTGAGCATATTCTTTTGTTGACCTTTATCGCATTGTAGTGCATGCCTTCAAGCATGTCCTTGGTGAAAGATATTCTTTCATGCTTAATCATGTTATAGAACTATATGCATGACTCAATAATATACAAATGATAACATGACTTAAACTTTGATCTTATCTTGATTCTCCTTTGATCATCCTTGCTTCATTTGATTGACCTTGGTGTGGACCTTCTTGCTTCATCTTAGCTTCCCTACATATCATCCCTTTTCTTGAATCCCATGAATGAGATTCCCAATGAGACGTCTGCCTTGGTTCATGAACCTTCTTTCGAAGATTCCATCATAGGATCTTAAAGATTCTTGCCTTGCAAATGTTTCATGATCAATTTTCTTTCATCATGTATGAGGTCCTATACTAGGTATGCTTCTTCTACATGAATATCTTGAACTATATCTGCCATGCACCTATATTCTAGAAGATATTTCTACTTATGCATTTTTGTTCTTCTCATAAATGTTACATCTACATGAGTGTCTAGGACTCTGTGTACATCATGTTACTATATTCTAGAGGGTGTTTCTAGCAATGCAATTTTAATTTATTACTACATGCTCCTATTCTACTCAAAACTTTGAAAGAAGTCTAGAAGTAAAGAGTTTGGCCTAGTCATAGTAGAGATCCGGAGGATCTTCCTTCTTTTGCTCCGTTCCTTCTTATTTCATTTCTTGAGTTATGTGAGCTTCTTCCCTCTTCCTTTTGATATTGTTGTCCTTCTTAAGCTTAGGACAGTGTCCATATTCTTGGCATCCAAAACATTGGATCTTGGACATGTCTTTGTTGTTTGTTTTTTGTGGACCAAACTTGCCAAATTTACCCTTTCTTTTGGCTATGGTAGCGAATGCTTGCTCCTTTGATCCCACATCTTCTTTTGCTTTAAGTCTAGCTTCCTCTGTTCCGCATAGAGATCATATTTCACTGAGAGTGGTTGCTTCCTTCTTGGCATATATGCTTGATGTGAAGTTTCCCCACTCCTCAGGTAGAGCATTGAGTAACAACAGTTGTCATTTCTCTGTCAAACATGACTTCCCCAAACTCTTGAAGTTGATCTCTCATTTCAGAGATTTTCATTAAGTAGGGAGCTATTCCTTCCTTTGTTATCTTCATCTTGTACAATTCATTCCTCAGAGATATTACTTCTCCAGTTGTGGATACCGAGAATAGCTCTACTAGCTTATCATAAATTTCTTTGGATGTCTCAAACTTGGAGACATAAGAAATGAGAGAGTCTTTGATTGATTCTATCAGAATCCTTTGATCCCTTGTCTCATCCTTATTGTACTTGGATAAGGCTTGAGTCTGCTCCTTAGCAGGGATAATGATATTCCCTTTGACATGCTCTAAGAGTTCATTCATTATTGGTACCTACCAATTTATTACTTTCCTTGCAAAAATACATTGATGTATATTAAGGGGACATGTACTTACTTGATAGATTTTGAGATGTAATGGAATTACTTCCTCCTTGAAGACTTGGTGGCTTGTCTTCCCTGGATCTTCGATGCTCTTCAAGTGGACTTGCTTGATGATGAGATTTGCTTGATGACTTGTAGCTTGATGTAGGTCCTGCTCCAACCCACTCTTCTTTGTAGGTGCCTTTATGTGAGGCTCTTCTTCTAGCTTTGTAGACCTCCTTGGTGAATGATGGATTGTAGAGCCTTCTTGCCCTTGAAGTCATTGAGACTTCTAGGCTTGATGCTTCAACTTTGTAAATGCTTCTGCTTGATGAGTGTTCTTGAGTTTCCCTTTCCTTGATGTGTCACCTTACCTGTGATACCATGTTGAAGAATCTAGGGCAAAGTAGTGTTGTGATGATTATTCATTACTTGATAACAATTTGTGGAGTCTTTTTACTTTTCTTTTTAGCTTATGCTTATTCTTCTTATTATTAATGCATATGTGTGTACTTTATCAAACTGCTACCAAAACAAAATAACAAGAACACAAAGTTTGGCTCTCTGCCAAGGACAAAACCTCTCCACTCTTGAGAGGAAAACCCTTTGTAAGTTTTCTCTTATTGAAGTTTCTTATTTGAACAACTACCAAACCCTAGACCCTTGACTGTAAGATCCTCCAAGCACAAGTAAAATCTTTCCTTTTTCTGCACTATAAATTCCGGCACATGGACCTCTGTCTTCTGACACTCTGTTCCTCAACACTTCATCCTTCTTTTGCTACTTAGGCTTCTTTTCTTCTTAGGAAAACCCTAGAACATTAGGGCTTCTTGTCTTTGTTATAGGGATAGCCTTCTTCGCTTTCCTTGGATACCTTGTAGGCCTAGGTGTATATCTAAATGAGGCCTTTAAGTGTACTGTCTTCAACTGTTGCTAAATCTGCATAAGTTGAATTTTGGAATCTTCGCACATGTGGACAGAAACCCTAGAAACAATGCTCTTTAACTCACTACCTTTTCTTTGCTTCTTTGCTAGAGAGAGAGGCCTTGTAGGCCTATTTTGCACCCAAAACAGTAATATATGATGACTGTTGCTATGACTGCAAATAGTCCTTCCTTAACCTCGCACGTGTGGCTGTAGCTGCTTTAGAAATGACCTCCTTACCTTCGTTGTTCTGTCTCCTTATCTCATTTCCCTTGTAGCCATCTTCTTTGTCTTTTCTTCATCCTTTTAGCCCTCTTCTTGCTTGCGGATTTTAGAGAGAGTTGTGTGTTGTATGAGGAGTGGACAAACTCTATAAATAGAGGTATGTCCCTCCTCTTTAGGCCGACATGACAGTTTACACCAAAATTCATCTTTTATCCATCGTTTTGTTGCTTGGAGACTTCGTTGATGCTAGGAGAGGATTTGACTTTGCTTGGAGATGTTTCCATGACCTTGTACATGATGTAACATGCCCTCAAAGGGTCTTATCATAATTATATTTTGACTTTGACTTTCTAGAAGCACTTTTAAAATGTGCTTGACCTATTTTCAATGAGCAAGAAACTCATTGACAAATATTACAAAAATAATTTCTCTTTTCTTGAATAAATACAAATTACATTTATGAAGACCTAGCCTAGTTACACTTCCTTCAACAAGAAGTTGGGAAATCCAACCTAAAAGGTAATTTTTTCATCGTGCAATCAGGTGCTTATGCTTGTTTTTCATTGAGCATTTTCGGCATGGATCATTGAGTGACTTGGAAGAAGGAAGGGTTTGACCGTGGTTTTGTTCACTCACCTTAAATGTGGGGTTAATCCTCAATCCTAACCCTATGGGATCTCCCATATTGGCCTATGGCTTTAGGAAGAACACGACTTGGGAAATCCTAATTTTGGTGGCGGGGTCCTATTTTCCCGTTCCACATTTCTCACTTCCCTCCACACATTACAAATCCTATTTCATCATTTTCCTTCTCTGGGTCCACATGACCATTGGGTCCATAGGGCACTGGCACTACCCCTTCATATGTCCACATATCTGGGTCGGGCCTGGAAACATTGCCTTGGAGATTGATGCAGCTAAATGAAAGTTAAAAGCATATCATGGCCACAAGCAAGAAACAAAAGAAAAAGAATATTATAAAATGCAAAAGATGGTCGTGACACTAAATATAGCATGTGGGAGAAAGCCAAACATGAGCTCTACCCTGTACCAAAGGCCATCACCATGATTCCTAGGGCCCATAATTGGCCCTCACATCATTAAGGAACCCATGCACATCCCAACCCCTGGTGGACAATGAACATCCCCACCTTAATGGGGTAATAATTGCTTTACATCATTCACAGCATGCTCTCATTTCTTGGATCCTCGAGCAATAATACAAAGAAAAGTCAAGAAAAGGAAAAAGGAAAATAAAGAGGGGTGGAAAAACAAAGGTTGGGGTAACTCATGTATCCACGATTTCTCTATCCTACATCTATATCCCCAATATGTGCACATCCCTCATCATTGCTATCCTTGTACCCATGAAATTTGGCCTAGAGAATCCTGTGACCCCATCCATTTCATCATCATTCACGTGCCATCTATTGATTGAAGGATGTACCAAGGACCAATCTTTTCCATTAGGGATTGGGAACACCTAATAGGGTTGTTTATTAATCACTCTTACCTAGGGAGGTAACACTATTACAAGATTAAAGCCCCAAATATGGAACAGGATCCCATATGAAGTATCAATGTGTTCTTGATGAACAAGCTTGGTTCACTTAAATGCACTAATGAATTATTGTACTTGATGGTGACGATGAAGCACTGGACATTATATGTGATTTGTGGGTGGTTTCAACATGGGTTGGGAAACTTAACTAGAGCATATGACACCCTCAAGGTGAAGCGTTGAGAGCCATAGGACTCATGTACTTATAAAGCATCATTACCTCATTCTATGGGCGCCTATAGAGCCACAATATTCTGCACTTTGCCCCATATTATTCATGAGATGATGCACTTGGACCAGCATGCCCCAACCGGCTTAGCAGTGTACACATAGTTTGGTGGCTGATGTGAGGCCCATATGAGGTTTGTCTCACCCTTTGAAATGTGGGAAGGTTAGCACCATTCTCCAAGCCCTCAACGATGGAGCAGATTCAAGCTATTTTATCACCAGGAGACCCATGAAACCCATTTTGTGCCCCAAACACAAAACTAGCGCCCACATGATGATTTGCATGGATGTCTAGGGGACAACCCCTAGTAGATGATTTTCAAGCCCTCTTGACCAACTTTGGCACAAAGAGAGCCCAACATATGCCTCCAAGGGGCTAACGCATGGATGATGTCATGAATTTGGCCCTCTTGTGGTTTTATATTTATATTTTTACATTGGTTGTGGTTGGATTGTAATCACAATTACTTGTTCCCTCCATTTGACAACTAAGGGGCTTCTAGGCTAAAATTATACTTCATAGCACATGTATAAATACAAGAGACCTCATTTGAGTCTCTCATCATCATCACACTTGAGATTAGACTTCTTGAGAAGAATTCGCACTTGTTTCTTTCGGCTATTGGAGATATTTTGGATGCATTTCGATATTTGGAAGCTATTTTTTATTGTCTTTGGAGCTACTTCTTTGGATAATGGATGGATATACTACATGTTGTCGTGTATGTGCTTTTGTTGAATATTTTCTTTCTTAAAAATTGCTACTTCTAGGTTATGCAAATTTGTGTCCTAATTATTGAAAATTAATATCAAAATGCTATCTAGTTGAGTATTTCATATGTTATTCGTTATACAACATGTAATGGATTATCCTAGTGGAGCAAATCTTTAATCTCTCCATCAAACTCCATTTTCTTTTGAAGTGGGTAAACGCTAAAAGTTGATACCTAGGGTATCAATTTTTAGCGTCCTTCGAAAGGGTCTAACTTATCTATTTCATCCTAGACTCCATATGCCCAAAGGAAAAGGCACTAATCCAAGTCCTTGGTGATAAATCCTAAATTTTCTCCATAATAGTCTCTCCTAAAACTAGTCCTTCTAAGGCTAGGGCAAAAATCTAGGGCTTGTAGCAAAATTTTAGGGAGGAGGTTTTTTAGTGATTTGAGAACTTAAACATCAAGCTTAGGGTCAAGGCTACCTATTCTCCAATTTTGGTGAGCATCCACTCAAATTTCATCCATAAAATATCTTGCCCTACGTGTTGCACCAAGACGGAAACCCTAGTTTCTTCTCCCTCGAGTTGAGGACTTTCTTGAAAAGTTGTATGAACTTAGTACTTGTTGAAGTATATCTCAAGAATCCTTTTCTCTTTGGCCTTGACCTTGTGAATACCTATCACCAACGAAAAATATCGAAACCCTAGGACTTGAGCCTTCTTTTCTAAGTTTTTTCCTTAAGAGTGTTTTGCTTCTTTGAAGCCTTAAACTATATTGAGTCTCTCTCTTGAATGAGCTCTAGATGGATCACTTTGTGCCTTATACCTAGCATATCTATTTTAAGTGATCTCCTTCCTACCAGGACTCCTCCCATCAGTAAGTTCGTAAAGAGCAGGGGGTTTTAGCTGAGGTGACAACGGGCCTTTACCCCATTGTTAGGACTTTGTTTAGCTCTTGTCTTGTATGGTTTCCCTCTCCAAGGCCTGGTAGATTTTGTCATAATAGGCCCTTGTTGTAGGATGATTAGTCTCTTGTTTAGAAAGGGTGATCAAGAAGCCACCAAAACCAATTTCCACCATCTAGTATGTGTGTTTCAACACCGAAACTGGGAATACTTGAGGGTTTCTCCCTCACATAGTAGTTACTCGAGCTCCTTATCAATTCACAAGTAAAATCTCACATATCCCCTTTTCCTCAAGTCTCTTCTTTTTTATAACTTTTCCTCCTCCAAAATACCATGGGTGGCATAATAATACCATGGGTCACTTATTTTTCTAAAGTGAATTTACCACCTTTATTTAATTATTAAGATAATATCTACTAATTAACCTATTGACCCCCTTTTCCTCGCTGATAACCTACGGGAATCATGGTAGGCTATGACTTCAACTCTATCCACTGCTACGGTTTGGAAAGGGACATTGCAGTGCTCCCTTCAAAAATTGGTTTGTCTTTAAGCAACTACAAGTTGGGATGTTGTAATACCTATTCACCTTCCCATGTGGCATCTTCTATAGCTAGGCCCTTTCAATGGATTAAGTACTACCTAGTAATTCGACTCCTTAGCTTCCTTTCTCTTGTATCCATGATCTCCTCTAGAATGAGCACCAATTGCCCCTCCTCATCTAGTGGTGAAATTTTTGTTTTCGCTTTAACCTACTGCACAAGTACCATTTTGAGACAAGATATGTGGAAGACATTATGAATCTCGCTTCCTTCCGGTAGCTCTAATTCATAACCCACTTCCCTGATTTTCCGCATCACCCTATTAGGTCCATAACACCATGGCTTTAATTTCTTAGAGCCATTCTTCTTAAAGGAGGATTTCCTATATGGCTAAAGCCTCAAGAAGACAAGGTCCTCTTCCTAGAAATTTCACTCTACCCTATGGCAATCTATTGAAAATTTCAACTATTGCAGGCTGCAGCAAATGGAAATTATTCTTCTAACTGTAAATTTAATTATACAATTTATTTGCTACAACAAACAATGAATAAAATCACAACTGCAATTTTCACCATAAAAAACGTTATAGAAAATAAAATGCTAGAAACTGAGAAATTCTAGCACAAACATAAAATTTTGACACCGTTATTTTTGGACAATTGTCCCCAGAAAAACCCAATGCAGGAAAACCAATGCAATAGATGAGGGTTTATTATTATTCTTCAGCAGAAAATCTAAGTACAATAATTTGGATGCCAAATTAACAATCCAATCTGAGAGAATCCTTGGAAAAACTCTTGTAAGGATTTTTCCTCACCCCACGGCTGATTTCAGCTCCCGAAACAGACCTTCAGCGCTTTGCACTTCCTTTTGTGTCATCCTCTATGCAGTGCTTGCACAGGCCATGTTGTTGCTACCTCCAAAAACTCTTGAATTCTACAACTTTGCTTCTCTTTGGCTCTGGAACTGATCCATTGGTCCTCCTGATCAAAATCTCGGCCACCAACTACTGAATCAACTACTCCTCCAGCTAGATCAAACTACTCTGCTACTCTTGCATGCGCAGTCATTGCGCAATCTCTCTGGGCAAACTCACACTCCCTCAACCTGACTCTTTCGGCACTAGAAACCTCCACCGGAATACTTCCTCACTCCTCTTACACCTGCTACTTAATATTTGGCTCGAATCCTCCTGTCGAATCACTCTGCTACTAGAAAATCGATCTGCCTAGATCATTGAGTGTTTGCACTGGTGTGTTCTCCATCTACCCATTGACCTCCTCTTATAATCTCCAGTTGGGACTCCAATGGCCAAGATTAAAACATTATCAATGGTTGAGATCATTTATGGATCAATCTGTGTGAGTTTCTAGATGATTCACACCTTATCTCAATTAATTTTGATTAATTATCCAGATCTCCTAAGTTTAGAATTACGAAATATTAAAAATAGACTAATAATCTCATTGAGACACTATCAGTAAGAGATCTAAAAAAGGAGGAGCTCGAATGGTGCATGCAGCTAGGGTTTACCAGTCTTTAGAAACCAAACAGGTCGCTGACATACTGGACGACCTCGTCGCTACAACACTATGCAACCCAGGCTATGGCATAGACCCGGTCATGCTGATCTTGGCAGATTGGATTGGCTCGCTCCTCCGGGCCTCCCTCTGGAAACAGTCGAAAGGCATCTTCGAGCCCGCAAAAAAGACTAAGAACGACGGAGGGCCCGATGAGTTAATCGACTCTCTCTATCAGGACTGGCCTACACCACGGAAATCACTGGGTTTGTTATGTGTTGTTGTGTTTTTTCCAATAGAGTCGGTCGAGGACGTTTTCCAGCCTACGGATCTAGGCATCAAGGGCGTTCGTGTAAAAACAGCAGTTGTGCACAACGATGCAGGAAAGCAGGCAACCGCTTGCCGGTACCAGAAAACAGGGTATGAAACCCCAGTGGCAGAACGACCTCCACAACGGTCACGGAGGACCTCCCCCTATCTGATTCGCGGTGCACCTTACAGATCAGGCCAAGGGAAAAATGATGTGGGCAGCCAGAAGGCAGATCGACTCATACGCTGGCCAGATCTGGCCATCTACAGACCAATCTCCTCTGTTTACCACTGGCTAGCAGACCTTGCGACAAGAGGGAAAGGGGAACCCTCTACGATGATCACGACAGTGCAGGAGAAGGTATGGGGCACCTGTCTGGGCGCGCCTTATACAGACCTACCACCACATCGAGAACAGGATCTGGCAAAGAGAGAACCAGACAGAGCATCGATATGCTTAGATCTGTCATATCTAGGCACATGGGCAACAGATCGAGCCCCTCCTCAGACAGACCCACACTCAACTGAGGAGGATTTGATACAAATCTTCATTAAAACACTGGAAGGCAAGACTATTTGCTAGAGGATCTGGAAGGGGAGGAGGATTCAGGAGCTAAGGTATAAAATCCAGAACCACCTCGGTATACCAGCATGCCAACAAATCTGATCTACTCAGGCCACATTTTACAAGACAACCTCACACTCCAGGATTATGGCATCACCACAAAGTCAACCATCATAATTAACCTGTGTCTGTGAGGGCTGGAACCAGCTCAAAAAGCATAGGTTCCTTTAAGGATGCAAACAAAAGTAAGGAAAAATCACAAACCAAATCAGCAACATTGCCCGAGCTACCAGGGCCCTACATTGTAGAACAAAAATCTGAGAATCCTGCTCTCACCATCACAATGCCTGAGGTAAATGACCTGTACACAGATCTCTATTCCAAATCAGTTATATGCAGATTTAATGGGTTTTGGCCTAAATCTGATGTTTTGCACCAATGGATTTATGATGCCTGGTCACCAGACTGTGAAATATACTTATGTCCCAAAGGGTTTTTTATAGTCAAATTCAGAACAGTACAGGAAAGGGAACATATCCTCAATAAGGGACCATGGTTTTGGGCCAATGCAGGACTCTTTATGACCCCTTGGTTTCTGGAATTCGATGCCAACACAATGGTGGTATCAAAGATGCCAGTTTGGGTCAGGCTGCACAACCTCCCATTACACTTCTGGCATCACAATGTTTTAATCGCCATAGGGAATGCATTGGGAAAATTCCTAAAGATTGACGAGGACAAACTTACAAGGGGGATATTTACTTTTGCCAAGATATGCGTTGAGGTAGATCTCAGTGAGGGACTACTAGAAAGCATAAACTTGAATTTCAATAATACACAATGGACACAACCACTAGACTACGAAAATATAGCCTTCTGATGTCGTGGATGTCTACAAACAGGACACCTCCACAGTGCCTGTCCTAAAGCAAAACAAACTCCCAAATGGAACAAGAAGCAACAAAAACAGCCAAAAGGATGGCAATATATAGCCCCCTTGGAGGAAGAAGTAGAAAAAGTAGAAACAACAGAATACAAAGCAGAAATGGAGGATCAAAAGGACCAAAACAACACACTAAAGGAGGAGGAAGTCCCCAGCAACCCTTTGCAACACCAAGAATCTCAACTAACAGGAATGGAAATAACCGGCATCAAGCGAACTCATGGATCAGAAGGATCCGATTTTGACAAAGACACTCCCATTCATACAAGTGAAAATCAGCTTTCCATTGTAACGGCCACTCCCAACACTGGAGGTTGGCGAAAGGTGGAAAAAAAGAAAGGGAGAAAAGAATAGTAGTTATATTTTTTATTTTTAATTTTAGTTGTTTGTTTCCTATGAAAACAAGAACAGACCATATGCATATGCTCTTCAGCATCTACAACATGTAATTTTTTCTTATGAAAAAAATTACGAATTTTCCAAGGGGAAAAAATCTCATTGAGACACTTCCAAATGGAATTTCCATAAACGATTTATGGGTTTTGGAGAATTCCTATGTTTTAGCCTCTCTACAAAGTTTTGAGACTAGAACACCTCAAATGCTACAAAAACTAACACTCCCTCTTAGCGAGGAAGGTGTTCTCTAGTTGGGACTCCAATGGCCAAGATTAAAACATTATCGATGGCTGAGATCATTTCTCGATCAATCCGTGTGAGTTTCCAGATGATTCACACCTTATCTCAATTAATTCTGATTAATTATTCAGATTTCCTAAGTTTGGACTTAGGAAATATTAAAAAATAGGCTACTAATCTCATTGAGACACTTTTAAGTGGAATTTCCATAAACGATTTATGGGTTTTGGAGAACTCCTGTGTTTTAGCCTCTCCACAAAGTTTTGAGACTAGAACACCTCCAATGCTACAAAAACTAACACTCCCTCTTAGCGAGGAAGGTGTTCTCTCCAGTGCTGCACATTCTGCCACAACACTTTGTCTCTATACCACCCTTTATCATGTTGTTGATGTCTAGCCACTGCCCAACCTTGCATCTGCACTGCAACTCCCTCTCAACTGTTGTTGTTGCTACTGCAACTAAGAAGCACTAAAATAACTTGTCCCTGTTACTGAAATGGATTCTCCACCATACCTATATGTTCTCTGAAGTTGACAAACTTAGCTCTCCCTAGAGCTTTCATGAGTATATCTACAACCTGCTCTTCTGTGGGAACATACTGTAGTTGGACCACTCCATGTTGTACACAATCTCTAATGAAATGACATCAAATATCTGTGTTTCGCCCTGTCATGAAACACTGGATTCTAAGAGAGCTTGATGTAACACTGATTATCGCAATATACACTAGTCGCCTCCATCTTCTACCTGAACAATCTTACCAACAGCTTCCAAAGCCATATATCTTTGCATGTAGTTGTGCTTGTTGCCGTATACTCTGCTTCTATAGAGCTCAGTGCTATTGACTTATGCTTCCTGCTACACCAAGAAACCATTCCTGATCCAAAGCTAAAGCAGTACCCAGGGGTACCTTTACTCTCCACTAAACTCCCTGCCCAATCTGCATCTGTGAACCCACATAGTCTAGCGTCATCCCCTCGAGTATATCTCAACTAATACTCGATTGTGTCATGCACATACCTCAAAATGTGCCCTTGTTGTTGTCCAATGTACCCTCTTCAGTTCCACCATGAACTGACTAAGGGTATTAACCACGAAGCATATGTGTGACCTAGTGTCTACCAGATACATGAGAGAACCAATGAGTTGTCTATACAAGGTGGGGTCAACATCCTTGTCATTTGATGCATCTATTTTCTTCCAATTGGTGATCATGGCCATAGACATGGGTCTACAATCTTGCATTTTGAATCTCTTTAGAATATCTGTAGAATATCTGCATTGCCCAAGGAAGATCTCCCCATCCTTCTATCATACTTATAATCATAGGAAATAATGCATCAACCCCAAATCCTTCATATCAAACTTTGCTACCACATTCCTCTTGTAGTCCTCTATGAGCCCTGATGACCCTTTAAGGAAGTGATCATCCACATACAATACCAGGATGAGTGGATCACCCTCTACCATCAAATAGTAAAGGTTGGGATTTGTGTAACTCTTGATGAATCCAATCTACTGCAAGCAGTTTTCAATCCGACCGTACCATGCCCTGGGAGCTTGCTTGAGCCTGTATAGAGCTTTCTTCAATCTGCACACGAGTGTGCCTCTCATGAGTCTCAAGCCCCTCTAGTTGTTCTATGTACACTTCTTCCTTTATCACCCCAATCAAGAATGTTGTCTTGATGTCCATCTAGTGAATATGCCACCCCATCTGAGTTGCTAGGGATATAACTGATTGAATAGAAGTGTATCTAGCAATTGGGGTGAAGGTCTCCTCATAATCTAACCCATCTTTTTGTGCATACCACTTTGCCATGAAACTAGCCTTGTACTTATCTACGTTGCCATCTGTAGCATACTTGATCTTGTAGATCCATCAAGAACCTACAACTGACCTATCCTGAGGCCTCGACACCACCTCCCAAACGTCATTCGTCATGATAGAGTTGTATTCTTCTACCATGTTATTTTTTGTAGCATCGGATGTGTTCTAGTCACGAAACTTGGTGGAGAGAATAGAATTAATGAGATCTCCATAACCCATAAATTGTTTTTGGAAATTACCCCTAGAGATGGATTAATTATATTATTAACCTATTTTCTAATGTTTCCTAAGTCTAAACTTAGGAAGACTGGTTAATTAATCAGAATTAATTAAGTCAATGTGAGAATTCTCTAGAAACTCACATGAATTGTCTTTGATATGATCCTAGCCCTTGATTAAGTTCTAATCTTAGACGTTGGATCCCCAACATAGGATTATAAGAAGTCGATGGGCACTTGGAGAATACACTTGAACACTTAAGAAGTTCAATTTCCTTGGCAGTTTGATTTCCAGAGAGCAATTGCAATTGTCAGAAAGCCAGAGATCGAAGTAGAGACAGTGAGGCTAGAGGAAATTTCTTAGATCCAATGAGTGCATTTGCAAAGAGGCTGAAGTATCTCTAGGAGGTTTTACAGGCCTAGTGCACAAGCGTCAGAGGACAACTCGATTTGTTGAAGAGGGAAGACATTTTTAGTTCCAAAGGCCGGACAAAGGTTCCAGAGTGTTGAAGAGATGTTTTCCTAGCTAGCAGTAGGCAGGACGGCTTGATTAGCAGACGATTCAGCCAGCAATTGCAACAAGCAGCTTCAAGTTGACGCAAGGCCTCCGCAGACCTAACTAGATGACTTGCTTTTCAGAGGCACTCCAGTGCCGAAATTGCCGGGAGTGTGGATAATTTTCCTCTAGATATTTTTGCCAGTATTTTCTCTGTAGGATAGCCAGATTTCGGCATCCATATTATTGTACTCAGAATTTCCCATTGCTGCATAATAATAAAACCCTCAGTTGTTGCACTGGTTTTCCCAAGTTGGGTTTTTCCAGGGACATTTGTCAAAAAATAACTGTGTAAATTTTCGATGATATTTTTTCTTCCACGATTTATTTGTGAAAATCACTGTGTGAATTATTTGATATTTGTCGTAGCAGATAAAAGATAAATTGTTAAATAAATTAACAATTAGAAAAATAATTTCCAATGGTTGTGATAGATTAAATTTTCACATACCAGGCATCCACCCACACCTGATGTTGTGCAGCTTCCAGAAAGCTAGAAGGTTCTATAACCTGAGCCACCAATGCTGGGTACCTGTCAAGCTATTTGAGCTCTCTTTTGTTCGTTCTATGAGCTCCAACGAACTCCTCTACATCTCTCAATGTCTGACAAACTTCTCTGCTAGTTCGACCACTAGTGGTGGGAGGCAAGGTGACATGGTTCGGGTTCGACAATGATTAGGTTCGGTTTAAGTTTGAATTTTTTGATGAGGTTTAGGTGAGGTTCCTCTATATACATATATATAAATTTAAAATGAATTACAAGATAAAATAGTAAGAAATAAACATCAGTAAACATCAAAAATGCTATAACAAACATGGAGACCGCAAGGATAAATTACAAGCTTGAGATGTGACATAAAGTTATGTGTTTTGATTTATGGACTTGGTCAATGGCTATGAGTTTCGATGAGATTCGCCGAACCTCAATTTTTTTTAAGGTTCACCAAAATTCAAACCTCAAGGTTAAATTTCGATGAACCTTGTGACATAGGTGGGAGATTCAACTATCTCCTCCTCATCCTGCCTCTGTTGTTCCGTCTGCTGAGACCTCACAGGATCCCCTGCACCTAAGGAAATGCTAGTACTGGTCATTATACTAGATCCCTATGACTATCCAACTGGCGGTCCCACTAACTTCCCTTGTGGCTCTCCCTGTTGCTCAAACAATGGAGCTTTAGCTGGCTAATTCTGATCACTTGTAGGCATCTCACAAGATCTCTTGAAAACTCAATCTTCCATGAGCTTTACGTCTCGTCTCACTACAATCTTCCTATTGCTAGGGATGTAGATCTTATATGCCTTAGATGTTTCCCTATACCCAACGAGGAACCCCTTCTCTGCAATCTGATCCAATTTGGTGCGCTTCTCATCTGGCACATGGAAATAAGCAATGTTGCCAAAGATCCTGAGATGACTAACTTTTGGCTTCTTCGCTGTGAAGACCCCTTCTGGCATTTTTTCCCCAATGTTCTATGAGAAGTCCTATTCTGAATATACACTAATGTGTTACATACCTCTTCCCATAGAAACCTAGGCAAATCCTGGTCATATAACATTCCTTTTATTGCCCCAACTATAGTTCTATTTTTCTGCTCTGCTACCCCATTCTCCTGTGGATTGTATGGAGTTGTCCATTCTCTTCTGATGCCTTCGTTCGCACTAAAATCTTTGAAGTATTTATCAATATGCTCTCCACCATTATCTAAGAAAAGCACCTTGATCTTCTTTGTTGTTGCATTCTCCACAAAGCCTTAAACTCCCTGAAACAATTGAAGAACTCATCCTTGGTCTTCAATAAGTAGATCCAGGTTTTCCTGGAATGGTCATCAATAAAGGTGACGAAGTATTCAACGCCACTACGGGATCTAGTGGACATCGGGCCACAAATGTCTGAGTGTATAAGTCCTAACACGCCATCTTCTCTGTTGTCACTTCTTGGGAATGTTGCCTTAGCATATTTCCCAAGCATGCACCCTCTGCACACAACATCGTGTTTTGTGCCAAGTTCTGGAACCCCTCTTACTATCACCTTGATCATTTTGAGTGCTCCATGGTGTAAATTTCCCATTCTCCTATGCCATAGCTCATTTAGTTCCTTCGCATTGCTATTGTCACTGCCTACTAGTTTCATTGGAGAGTCGAGCTACAACCCGTATAACTTGTTGCCTCGAACTGCAATTTTTCTCACCTTCTTCCAACTCGGGTGTTTGGAAAACACCTTCTTCCCTATGAAGTGGATATCATATCCCTTATGCTATAACTGGGATACTGAAATCAGGTTCATACCTAATCCTGGCACATGTAGTACATTTGTAGCGTTGGTGCTTGCTCTCGACTCCCTCTGAAAATCGATGGTACCTCTCCCCACTGAATTACACTTCGTTCTATTTCGCATTGTAATCTGGGAGTCCATCTGCTACTTGTAGCTAGAGAAATATCCTCTAACCCCTATCATGTGAGTTGATGCTCCACTGTCTGTGTATCAGACACCCTATGCAGCTGAGCCTGATAGGCATGGATTTTTCTCTAGAAACCTACTGCAAAAACTTTTGTCCCTAGACAAGAAAAACTGCTTAGTAAAAATTTGATTAGCTTCACCGGAATAATTTCCCAACTTTACTACTGCTTGCTAGAACTGCTACTAGGCTCTTCGAATTTTTCCTACCAACAGTACTGGAAAAACTCGAACCCTTTGCCCAGTGATTTGTTCTGCTAAGCTAGCCTCTGCGCAAATCCGGAAATCGTATTGTCATACTCCCTCTGAATCAAGACGTTTTCTTCCTTTCAATTATGAGCTTCCCGTCCGACCAAAATAGCTCTGATACCATGTGAAAATTTCAACTATTGCAGAAACTGGAAAGTATTCTTCTAACTGTAAATTTAATTATGTAGTTTATTTGCTACGTTAAACAATGAATAAAATCACAACTACAATTTTCACCATAAGAAATGTTGCGGAAAATAAAATGTTGGAAACTAAGAAATTCTAGTCCACACACAATTTTGACACCGTTATTTTTGGACAATTGTCCCCAAAAAAACCTTATGTGGGAAAACCGGTGCAGCAGATGAGGGTTTTACTAGTATTTTTCAGCAGCAAATCTAAGTACAATAATTTGGATGTCAAGCTGACAATCCAATCTAAGAGAATCACTAGAAAAATTCTTGTGAGGATTTTTCCTCAACCCACAGCTAATTTCAACTCCCAAAATAGCCCTTCAGCACTTTGCACTTCCTTTTGTGTCATCCTCTACACAGTGCTTGTGCAAGCCCTATTGTTGCTACCCCCAAAAACTCCTGAATTCTATAACTTTGCTTCTCTTTGGCTCTGGAACTAATTCATTGGTCCTATTGATCAAAATCTTGGCCACCAACTACTAAATCAACTGCTCCTCCAGCGAGATCGAACTACTCTATTGTTTTTGCCTGCGCAGTCCTTGCGTAGTATCTCTAGGAAAATTCGCACTCCATCAACCTGACTCTTCCAGCCCTGGAAATCTCCACCAGAATACTGCCTCACTCCTCTGCCACCTGCTACTCTATCTCTAGCTCGAATCCTCCTGCTAAATCACTCTGCTACTGGAAAATCGATCTTCCTAGATCACTGAGTGTCTGCACTAGTGTGTTCTCCATCTACCCATCAACCGCCTCTTATAATCTCCAGTTGGGACTCCAACGACCAAGATTAAAACATTATCGATGGCTAAGATCATTTCTAAATAGATTCGTGTGAGTTTCTAGATGATTCACACCTTATCTTAATTAATTCTAATTAACTAACCCGATTTCCTATGTTTAGACTTAGGAAATATTAAAAAATAGGCTAATAATCTAATTGAGACACTTCTAGGTGGAATTTCCATAAACTATTTCTGGGTTTTGGATAACTCCTTTGTTTTAGACTCTCCACAAAGTTTCGAGACTAGAACACCTTTGATGCTACAAAAACAAACACATCTACGTATATCTTCTGTTGATTTTGGGTTTCTTGCAACTTCTCATTAACGATTCTAAAAATATCCCGACTTTCCTGCAACCAATAATTTTCCTTTGGTGCCCTGTTGTCTCTTAATGCCAAATCAATAAATGAGTAAGCATAATATCCATATAGTGCATTTAAGGGAGTCATGCCAAAAGACACATTGTAAGTAGTGTTATAGCAGTACTCTCCCAAGTGCAACCGCCCAATCCATGTCTTCTACTAACTGGACACATAGTTCCTCAAATAACCTTCCATCCATTTGTTTATGATCTCTGTCTAGCCATTTGTCTACAGATGGTAACTAGTGCTTGGTGTCAATTTCGTGCCATCCAATCTAAATAGTTCCTGCCAAAATGCACTAAGGAATCTGTTATCTCAGTCATTGCTTGGGAACTCTATGCAAATTTGGTTAGCCTATAAACCACCACAAAGATACAATGTCTCCCTTGCACCTTCGGAAGCCCTGTAATACAATCCATCAAAATGCTTTCCCTTTTTTTATCTAGGATGGGCAACAACTGCGACAATCCTACTGGATGGGTTTGTTCTACAATGTTCTACTGGGAAGTAGCACATTCTCATGTCTCCTTAATAATTCTCTCCTTGAGCTGCTACTTGAGGACCGAGAAATCCTCCCCTTCTAAAAGATAACATCATTAATGACCTTGTACCTATCATCTTGTATCAATACATCCATCATCGAAGATGCAAATTTATTCTTTGAATACTCTACTAGTAAGACTATTGATCTCCATGAGTGAACAAGCCACTGGTTTCCTAGAGAGAGCATTGGCCACCACATTCTTATTCCCTTTAACATACTCGATGTCGAAATCATATGCCTAAATTTTGATGACCCATTTATGCTTCCTCTCATTCAATAGCTTTTGTTATGGGAAATATCTCAAGTTGTTGTGGCCTGTTATGATCACAAACCTTCCTCCTACTAGGTATTTCCTGAACTTAGCTAGTGTGTGCATTGTGAAAATTCGCTTAAAATGCAACAACTGGAAATAATTCTTCTAACTGTAAAATCAACTATGTAGTTTATTTTGTTTATGGAAAAATAACAAATTATTTACACTGCAATTTATTCACCAAATAAAATACTACAGAAGCAAAAATAAGAACTGATATATACTAGCACACATAAAAATTGACAAAATTATTTTTGGAAAAACCCAATGTCGGAAAACCAATGCAGCAACTGAGGGTTTATTATTATGTAGTAGTGATTCTTAGTACAATAAATTCGGATGCCCAACTAGCTATCCAACGAGAGAGAAATACTGGCAAAATCAACTAAGGGAATTAACCCTCTTCTCCAAGCAATCTCAACTGAAATTGACAAACCCAAGCAAGTCGTCCAAACTCTATGCGTAGGCTTTGCGTCACCTCTGTGAAGCCTGTCACACGCTCAGCCAGGAATAGTTGCTACTCAAGTCTTCTTGCTTGTTGTTGATTGAGGAAGTGTCTCCCCTACCTACTAGAAAATCTCCCCGACGTATGGAACCTTTTATGACCTCAACTCCAACTAAATCGAACTACCTTTTTGAGGCTCTACATAGGCCCTGCGCTGCCTCCCAGAGAAATAATTTTGCCTCCTCTCTATGCCACTTTGGAATAGGAAAAAATCCTTTGGATCACTATCTTTGCCCCTCTCTAGGCCTACATCCTCTCTCTAGCTCGAACTTTGTTGTTGGCTAGCTCGAACTACCCAAGGAATTCGCATTGTTAGCTCTCCGTTGTCTATCTCCATCTACTCATTAGCCTCTTCTTATAATCTTTAGTTGGGACTCCAACAATCAAGTTTAAAACATAATTGATGACTAAGATCATCTCCAAGTTGATGCGTGTGAGTTTCTAGAAAATTCTCACCTTTCTCAATTAATTACTATTAATTAACCGGTTTTCTTAAGTTAGAAAAATTTTAAATGATGGTCAATTAATTTAATTGATCTATCTCTAAGTGGAATTTCCAGAAATGATTTGTGGGTTTTGGACAACTCATGTGTTTTAGCCTCTCCACAAAGTTTCGAGACTAGAACACCATCTGATGCTACATAACTAACACTCCCTCTTAGCAAGGAAGGTGTTCTCCAACTCTGTCTCCATAACATCTTCCCACATTGTTGATGTCTGACAAATGTAGCTACCTACCACTATCCACCAACCACTCTGCTAACTCTAATTCATTTGCCACTAACTGTAGCTAAACCATACTACATTTGTGTTGTTGCTAACACTACATTGTACATCCTGTACTACTACCAACTCTACATCTGCACTGCAACCCAACTAACATCCCTCTCAATTTGTTGGTGCAACTACTGCAATTGAGAAGTATCTAAATCAATTGCATCTATGTACTACAATTGTCTCCCGAGTCTCTGACTACTACTATACTCTGCACTATCTACTGGAAAATTTGTGTTTTTGTTGACTTTGCATTATGCCTTTTGCACTGCTCTATGCCCCTTAGCATCTGACTGCAACTCTAGAACTGACTACACCCACTGACATTGATCCCCCCCATGCTACTAAATATTGTAGGCCCCTGTAGCAAAGGTATGGTCCTGCTTCAACAAACTCCATTGGATCTTGCCCGGATCTTTGCAACTCTAAGACTAAAGCTCTACATCGCCCCACTTCTCTCCTAGAGGTATATCCGCATACATGGGGAAATATTCCCCTAGCCTAGAGGAAAGATTGTCAATCTCGTGGATGTTGCCGCCTGCCCTTGCTTCTCCTTCTTGTCCTTCTTCCTCTAAGGACACTGGGCACTATAATGGCCAAACTCGCCACACATGAAGCATTTGATCTTGGACAAATCCTTCTTTTTCTTCTTATAATTTCTAGTTGGGACTCCAACGACCAAGATTAAAAATTAATCGATGGTTGAGATCATCCCCAAGTGGATTTGTGTGAGTTTTTAGAGAATTCTCACCTTTCTCAATTAATTACTATTAATTAACCAGATTTCCTAACTTGTGCTTAGGAAAAATTTAAATGATGGTCAATTAATTTAATTGAGCTATCTCTATGTGGAATTTCCAGAAACCATTTTTGGGTTTTGGATAAATCATGTGTTTTAGCCTCTCCATAAAGTTTCGAGAGTAGAACACCATCCGATGCTACAAAAACTAACATGCATAATTGCAAGCATTTCCTTATCATAGATAGAATAAAGCTTCTTTGGATCTTGTAGCTTCCTACTTTCAAAGGCTATTGGGTGTTTATCTAGTGTCAACACAGCCTATGTGCCTTCCCCTGATGCATCACATTCTAACACAAAATGTTTTGATAAATATGGAAGAGCCGAGACAGGACAAGTACTTGTTACCTATTTACACTTATCAAAAGTGTGTCGCACTTCCTCTGACCATCTGAATGCCCCCTTTTTGGTCACGTATGTTAAAGGTACCACCATTTGTGAGTAACCCCTAACAAAGTTCCTATAGTAATTGCACATGCCCATGAAACCACATAGCTCTACAATGTTGTTTTTCCACAATACTAGAATCTAGGATAGGGTCTTATAATCACTGACACTACCAATCCAATATACCACAATAAACTACTTTGCACAGCGGAATAAAATATAGCAGTAAATTAACATGTGCACAAATATAGACAACTTTTTACAATTTTCAACAACCCAACTTCGTTATATTAACAAACTGTAATACAACTATCTAGGGCTCTCGTACCAGGGATAATGGCCCTCATACATCCACTGATACAAGAATACAAACTAGGGATTTTTTTCAACAACTATGACAACCAAACTACCCTAAATAAGATACATTGGTCATCTAGCTGATGTAGTCAACTTCACAGTGTCTTTGATCATAGCCTGAACACAATTGTTGGTCTCTCTACTCCCAATATGCAGCTCTGCCTCTATCAATGGTCTTGCTCCTTTAGGTCACTGAGCACGGCTTATAAATCTTCCCTCTAGCTAATCATTCGTCCATCAGTGCATCAACACTTCTTGTCTTCTGTTGAGTTGTTCACAACTCTGTTTGTGAACAATTCTCAACTACCCATTGTTGCTCCTCGGCCCCTTTGGGACTTCTTCCCTCTAATGCCTTCTTGCGTTGCACAAATTAAGACAAACTTTGGGTCGGATGGCTGCCACCTATCACTGCTAGATGTCCTTATCCAATAATGAACTTGAGATAACTCATTTAGTTGTCCTTTTTTGTTCAAGGTGTCAACACTAGAGCCTCCAACCTTCACCCTCCTTACAACTGTCCATGTCCTTCTTGGCAACTGATCTAGGGCTACTTTCAGCACCTACTTGTTTCCCTGCAACAAACTTAAGATTCCCAATCAAACTCTATCCAACTTGGACCAACTATCCACTAGCAACAACAACTAAAACACATTAACACATACCTTGGCACCTGTGCATACTATTGTAGCTTCACAATTTGGTTAGGGCATCAAATTAGACCTGTTTGTCCCTTCCTTTCTGCTCCAATAATCCTCTAAAAGTTGCAACTTTCCTCAAACTTGAGTCTACTCCTACTCGTTGCCTTCTAGTAGTGATACCAACCCTTGTTTAGGCCTTACGCCCCCTAACCAAGCTAATGTACATGGCTCGACCCTTCTCCAAACAGTCCCATAGAGCTTGGCCTCTAAAACATAGAAAAATGCCACCAAAACACGCACTAAACAACCCAGAATGTCCTCCTCATACTCAACCTGCACTGTTGATCCTCATGTCCTTCAAACAGCCTCAAGAAGTCACAAACAAGCTCCTTCTTCCCTTCGTTGAGGTCCTCCTAACTTGTGGTCAAGTTCAGATGTGTTTGTCTTATGTTTTGTTACTCTTGGATGTGACTTCTAGCCTCAACGAGCCTTCTATTTATATGTTTCACCTTAGGCTCCAACGCACTCCTTGAGGGCACACTTCTAAGCCAACTGACTTGTCTTTTGTGCCAACAACCCTCTTGAAAACACATAAAAATTATTATCTCCATTTCTACAAGGCATCTCATGGTGCTATGAGTAGCTCGTTGCTCCTTTAAGGATGACCTACAATCTCCAAGTGCCAAGTGTCCAAATCTCCTCATGGATTCACACCCACAAGCTTGGGTGTAAATCCCACATGCTTGGGTTCTTAGCCCACAAATCCATTTGTGGTACCAATTCCTCCTAAACCCCAAACCTTAGGGCAAGGCTTGGAGTACCTCCGAAGCTACAAATCTCAACATTCCCTCTTAGCGAGGGAGGTACTTCCAAGACTAGGAAGTAACTCATCATCACTCTTATTGTTGGTGACACTATCCGAACTCCTAGCCCACAACTCTAGTGAACCTTGAAGCATGGACTGCATCATTCTCGGAAGTGTCACTTCCACTAGAAGCCTCCTGCTTCTTCTTCTCCTAAAATGCTTTCAACCCATTCCACGATTCCTTCTTGCCAACTATAGAAGCACCCTTGCTCCCCACCGACCATGCGCTCTTCTTGGGCTGCACATTCTCCATCTGAACCTCAAACTCCCTCTATAACTTGGCTCCCTCTGAATGTAATATCCCCATTTTTTATTTTCCACATTAGAGACGATTTTTGGAAGAGGAGGAAATTCTAGCATTAACACTTAGGAGGAAAAAGGGGAAATCGCAACTTTCGTGGAGAGTGGAGGCCACGAGGAGAGAAAATTCGACCAAGTAGCAATTCGCACTAGTGAGAAGAGAGAGAGAAAGGAAGGGGTGTAAATTAGTGGAAGGTAGGGACCACCAAGAGAGAGAGGGACAACAATTATAAAGAGCTTGGAGGCCTCCATTTGGTATTTTTGATCAATTAACAATCTAACATTAGTTCGCCTGAGATGCTTAGCCAAGACAACCGTGTTGTTCAGCACAAGGAATTTCCGAGCGGGAATTCCACCCTCATTTTGGAGAACTACGAGTGTCTCCCTAGTGAGGCAGTTTGGGGAGCTCAATTCAGAGTTTCTAGTGGGCGTATTTGTAGGTTATTTCATTTGGTACGTTTTTCTTCCAAGGCACAGAAGTGGTTCGAATTGCTTGTGGGGAGATCAATGATGAAGAAGTAGAAAACCGGAGGATTCGCAGTGGTTTTCGCCTAATTTAGCCAGAGATTTTGGGGTGACTAGCAGGGCTGAGTTTGAGACAATTCTTGGGGCTGAAATTCTACATTTCTGGAAGTGCACAGAGGTCTCCAGGCAGGCTTGTGTAGGGGCTGGAGGAATAGAGGTTGAGGAGAGATAAGGGTTGGAGACTGGAGGTATTCCTTAAGGCAAAATTAGCCAGAGTTGGGAGAGATTTCTAGTAGTCGATTTGGGTTTAATTCAACAGTATTAGTTCTGTGGGGCTTTTTTTTGGCCAAAATAGGCAATTTGCACTTGTTTGGGGTCACCAGGGATCAATGGATTCAACCCAGACCCTTTCTAGGTTTTTGTGGGTTTATTGAGAGGAGTCTCTGACTAATTTTATAGAATTTTCCTAGGCGATATTCAGGCTTCAAATCCTCATTCTTATAGCAAGGCGAATTGTTGGTTCACTGGGGAATTTGCACCATTTTGTTGGTTCAACTTTGGCTTGGAGATAGGCGAAACCTTTTCTAGGTATTTTCGGGTTTGAGGAGAGGAGCTTGTGATTGCAATTTTAGAGCATTCTGGGAATTATTTTGAGTAGAATGTCCAATTCCATTCAACAGTCTATAGGAAATTTTCCGGGCAATGTGTATTACCAGCTTGGAGCCATTTCAACAATTGGGTCAGCGAGATTTCACTTGGGGTTTGCATAGATTGCTTGGAAAGCCCAGGTTCCATTGTTCTCTCATTTTGTATTCAAATTTCCCCATATTAATAAAATGGCTCATATATTCTACTCATGTCTACTGGTGTTCTAATTTGGGTACTTGATTTTATATTTTTCTTCTTGTTCCTATTTCATAGCTCTATATTTACTGTTATTGTCCAATTAGGAATATTACAATGGTATTAGAGCCATGATCTTGGCCAACTGTGGGGTAGCCAACTAGATCATGGAAGATTTGGGCATGTACAGAGAGTGACAGGCTAAACCACAGACAACCCATGGCTCAAGGAAGATTATGTATGCAGGAATTCTAGGGTGGAATCTACTGGAATGATGAGAGATTGGCCTAGTTGAGGAAGGTGTCTAACCAAATCCATCCTCATCCTTATAACAGAGACAATAGTCGTGCAAAGGTCATGGGGGTGCAACCATCTACACCATGTGGGGAAAGTCAACAGAATGAGGGCACCAGATCTCCTCAAAAGGAGTAGGCAAGACAGGGACAGTTAGAGGGTGAGACTAGGAAGCGCTTTTGCTGGTGCAGACCTAGCTTTAGATATCAGGAGCTTGAGGAGGAGGTTAAGCATGAAGTTGAGGGCATGCAGGGATGTGAGGAACACGTAAATATACCCAACATGATGCAGGAGTCACCCTTATTGGAGATTCCTTTGATAGCTCTGGCTGACACCTTGGGGAAGAAAGTAGAGCACATACCCATAGGGCCATCCATTGACGAGGTTCCAAGAGACATAGAGGTGTCCACTGTTGAGGAGGTGGCATTCGTTGTAGAGGTATCCATTGATGAGGTGTCCAAGGTTGTGTCTGATTTTTCAAGTGATAGCAGCGCACAACATGTTGATGAGGCAACAAGAGACATATCCAATGTTGATGAGGAGCCGATAAGAACAGAGGCATCCAGATTTGTGACAGAGTTTCCAGACAGTAGCTACCTATTGTTGATTATTGAGGATGTTCAACATAATGAGTTATCTGTGGAGGAGCAGTTATTGGCACATGTTGAGCCCATGGTGGAGGAGAATGAGTGACCATCCTTGGAGTCAGCCATTAATGAGGAGCATTCAAATGAATCGGTAGCCAGCAGCACTGTCGTATTTTCAGACAATAGTCCCCTTCAGCCATACATCGATGGGGCTTGCAGCATTATTGGGCCACCTCTGCGTGTTGGTGAGAGAGAGGCCACGTTACCTAGGCAGATTACATGGATTGGCCAGACTAGCGAGATGAGGCGACATGAGTTGCGCAAGGTGAAACATTCACAGGATGGAGGACTTGTTCCGAGTATGATTGTTCATGCATTTGATCCCTCTCTCGGGGTTGGATGGCGAGAGATATTGAGTTGGTATCCAGTAGAGCTGGCTGGGAGGTTGGATGCATATGGCCAAATTTCAGCAGAGGTTGTGGATTACCAGAGGGGCTCAAGGGCCAGATTGTTGATGGGATCCAGGTGGGATTCTCCATCACATCATGGATCTGGTGGGTGACAATAATAGTTGCATGATGGGTCCAATGATTGGGAACACATACGATTCTCCATCACATCATGGATCTGGTGGGTGACAATAATAGTTGCGTGATGGGTCCAATGATTGGGAACACATACATTTTCAGATCTACATCGGCACTAGTGACAGGATGGTTTGCCAGGAGAGCAGGCATATTTCACGAGTTATATTGGCATATTGATCGAGCATGGAATCACAGGGTGATTAGCCCACTCTGGTAGGAGTTGGTAGGAGGAGGTGGAATTGGAAGGTCACTGGACAGGACATCATATGGATACAATGCTCTCTCATTGATATATTGGGCACCGGAGCTACTGAGGTTTGGCACGGTAGCATTATTCTCAATTGCATGTGAGGAGTTGGGCCATTTAGGTGTACCTGGGTAGATGAAGAGATGTAGATCACTTTGTGGTGGGTGTACTAGAAGTGCGGTGGATGCATGGGAACATATGGGATGCCCTATGGTACATGGGCGCATGACATTAAGTGTTGGTATCCAGTGGTGCATGGAGTTGTGCCACGAAGTTTAGTGCTATGCAGAGGAGTGTACGGGTGTGTACTTGTGTGCATCCGAGTATGATGATGCACAACAGGTTGTCGGATACTGGAATGTTTCCACCAGAAAGATCTCCTAATGAGGCCATCAAGCACACCATTGAGTTTGGAACGCTTAGATTTGGAGAGCGAGTTGATCATAGGACCGACCATGAGCTTCCATTTATCACTCTGAAACATTGCACACTAACACAGGGGACTTGGATATCATCTCTTGATGCTCTCATCACGAGCAACAGGACCCAGGAGGTTCATCCAAGACAGTTGGACGAGACATGATGCATTGGGAGAGAGGCTTTCCAGTTGTGGCATATGGTCAGGATGAGAGTTGGTGGATGCAAGCTTGGGGGTAGTTTGATCTTCTACAGAAGTAGCAATTGCACCACCCTTGAGCCCACACTCAGGGAGATGCATGACCCCATTTTGGTAAGACATTATGAGGTATCTCCGGAGCATCTACAGTGGTTGGTGGACCTTACTTATAGGTGGATGTTTAGACTCTAGGCAATATCGGGGAGCACTTTCAGGAGGCAGGATGATAGATCCCATTGCGTGGTATGGTCGACACAAGGCTATTTTGCACGAACCAGATTGGTTCGTGATGTATGGAGTGCATATATTGATTGCACAAAGGGACCTAAGACATGGTATAGATTGGTTCCATCTACTGTCAGGACTATGCCACAGTTGTTCTGGCTATGGGATTTAGGGATTTGGTTGGTTGAGTGGACACTTTGTTTCATGATGAGTGGGATCAAGATAGGGGATGACCCAACTCACACTTGGTTTGACATGTGGGGGAGCGTTGAGGCCTTTGTCACATGGCAAGATTGGTTTTCCTTATTGCCGCTAAGGATCAGGGTGAGTGTTGGATGGGTAGGTTGTAACATCATGGAGGTGCTTGGTCCAGATGCGTTGGGAGTCCATAGATATTTTGTCATCAAGTATCAAGAGAGGAGGATATAAATTGTGCTTGAGGGGCATACTGTCATGATTAGAGTTGTGCAGCGACAACATGGTGGCACACTTTTTGAACTAGCATGGGATCCGAGCATCACAGGACTTGGCAGTACAACTACCCTTGGGGACGAGTTGATTTCTACAGGGGAAGATCAAGCAGATATTCCATCGGGCTTTGGTGACTCGCTGATGAAATGGGGGAATTCATCAACAGGTCAGGTTGGCCAATAGGAGGATATTAGGGGAAGCCCATGCAGGACAGACTTCATCCCCATGAGGATTGTATTGTATCTTCAGTAGTTTACTCTTGGAGTGTAGGGGGTGGACTACTCGGCAAGGCAGTTTCATGGGGAGTCAGACAAAGTCAAACATTATCATGATGTTTTACTTATTCATAGTATGCAGAGGGCTTCTAGTACATATACCTTGCTAGACAGTGAGAGGAGTAAGGGGTGCTTCACACTGATCAGGATGGCTTGGGATTAGAGTATCGAGGGATTCCTTCATGACCAGAAAGTGCAGAGATCGGGGTTGACTCAGTGGCTCATTTGGGACACTAGAATTATTGATGGTGATAGTGGTGAACAACAAACATGGGAGGCGCTTGTTCAAGCATTGCTTAAGGACAAGCAATTTTTGGCGGGGAGGACTATAAGATCCCCAATTTTGATTTTTCGCATTAGAGACAATTTAGTGAAGAGGAGGTGATTTCGGCATTAGGACATAAGAGGAAAAAGGGGAAATCGTAGCTTTCATGGAGAGTGGGATCCACAAGGAGAGAAAATTCAACCCAAGTAGCAATTCACACTAGTGAGAAGAGAGAGAGAGAAAGGAAGGGGTGTGAATTAGTGGAAGGTGGGGACTGTTACCCACCATTTTGTGGGTGATATTCCTAGGAGAAATTTTTTCTCCAAGATGGTCCTCAGTTGATACCCAACAGCGCCTTACAACCACCAACTAGCTCATTGTGCCATTTCTCCACCACCTAAGCCAACCATGTGGTCCCTCACCCATATACCATGATCATATGTTTGAAGGTGGGCCTCCCAAACCTAAAGGTATGCCTTGTCATTTGGTAATTGAGTATTATACTTTTCTTATCATGGATACTTCTGGGCATGGATTAATGGGGGGATTCGGTGGAAGGAATGGACTAGGTCTTGCTCTTGTCCCCTAGACCCCTTTTGATGTTAACCTTGGATTTTAGTCCCGTGGGATATCTTTTACTTACCATTTGGCTTTAAGGATGGTACTTCATGGGAAACCCTGATTTTGGTTGCATGGTTCCGCTCCCTCATCCACATATATTGCCCCCTTTCCACTCATTATAACCCCATTCATCATTTCTCCCACCTGGGTTCACATTCCCCCACTGGATCCACAAAGGGTTAGCCTTCCCCCTCCCCTTGCCCACACCTTAGGTCAGGCCTAGAATGATACCTCGAAGATTGATACAGCTAAAATGACCGAGCCTCTCCACACACATTGGATAGTTGTCAAACACATATTGAGATATTTGCATGGGTCGATCACACTTGGCCTGAGATATTCTGCCGAAAAATGTTATCAACAGAAAGAGCACATCTGGATGTTGTTTTGGCCTTGGATATGCTATGATATCCTGGATGAGCAGGAAACAAAAGTTTGTAGCACTGAGCATTGCCGAAGTAGAATACATTGTCGCTAGCATGGCTAGCTGCGAAGCAGTTTGGTTGAGAAACCTCTTTGGAGAGTTATTTGAGCAGGTCCTAGATACTACAGTGATATACTGTGACAACAAGAGTGGAATCTGTCTAGAAAAAATCTCGTGTTCCATGACAAGTCCAAGCATATTTAGATTCACCATCACTTTAATCGAGACATGGTGCGGAGAGGAGATGTCAGGCTCCATCACATATTGTTGATTTGGGGTAGCATCGGATGTGCTCTAGCCACAAAATTTGGTGGAGAGGTTAGGGCACATGAGATCTCCAATACCCAGAAAGGGTTGGGGCAGATTCTAAACAGTTTGGAAGATATTAAAATAATTAATATTTTTAATGGAGTCTCTAAGTCTAAACTTAGGGAAATTAAAATATTAATGTGAATTAATATAAAATTGTGTTAGAATGGTCCAAAAGACATGGATCAAGCCAGATATAATCTTAGTTGTCGATTAGTGTCTTAATCTCGGCCATTGATTTGTCAATGAGGAAAGTATAAGAGGAGGCTTGAGGGTCAGTGGGAGAACACACCAAAGTGATTAGTCATTCATTTTGCTAAAGTGGGGTTGCTAAGAAAAGTTGAATCAGTAATTAGCAGCGAGGGGTAGTGAGTACAAGGTAGAGAGGCAGAGACGATACTGGGAAACCAGCGCAGAAGTAGAGACAACCAGAGCAGCAGCCAGTCCAAGCTACGTAGAGCCCAGCAAAGGCAGCGCAGAGCCCATAGAGACTGCGTTATCCACGCAGAGGGCAGAAGGAGTGATGCAGAGGCCTCCAGAGGTTGCGCAATGCCTCAGAGGGCTGACAAAGAGGGTCCTAGGGCTGGCGCAGGTCAGCAGAGGGCTGACGCAATGGCTAGAAGGGCCAACGCTGAGCTTCGATTGTGCCGAAGAGGGTTTCGTGGGACAGGTTTTCTGAATACCTGTTTCCAAATATAGAGGTATTGTTGCCGTGTATTTTTCTTTGTCGGGTGAGCTGGTTTAGGCACCCAGATGTACTCAGATAAACTGTATAATAATATAACCCTCTGAATAGCTGCACCAGTTTTCCCGCATTGGATTTTTCCGGGGACAATTGTCCAAAAATAATGGTGTCACTTGTGTGCTTGTTTTCTTTCAGTTAATGATCTGTAGTGTTGAGACTCTACTTGTGTTTATTTTCAGTATTTATATGGTTAAATAACTTGTTAAGTAATCAAAAAAATAGGTGAAATAAACCAGATATTACCAGAAGAATTTCTAACGGGTTAGAATTAGAAATTCCAACACATATCGACAGATGAACAGATTGCAGATATTCTCACCAAAGCATTATGAAAGGGAAAATTATTGGTCTTCAGATAACAACTTGGATGTAATATCCCCTATCAGGGGTATCCCTCAAACACAAGCAATATAGCGGTCGGGGTGCTCAAATAGATAAAACAAAAATAATAGTAGTGCAACATACAATAATGTATACATGGAATATAAGCAAGTACTCGAGAAATGCAGAGAGAAATGCTAAGCCATTTTATTATACTGAGTAATGGAAAGAGTACAAGAGGTGATCAGACAGGTAGCACCTCGACTTGCACAAGGCAAGTGAAGAAATACACTCAGAATGGTAAGGAAATGGCCTCTCTCTGAACTGCGTCCAAACTGCCAGAGAACTGTTGTGCTGCTGCTACTGCTGGAATCAAATGAGGATTTGGGGCTGTTCCCCTCCTCAGAAAATGTTGAAACTCTAGAATCAGCCTCTGCTCAATAAACCCAGAAAGCTTTTCTAAAATAGCTGACCCCCGAAAATCACCCCCTTGGGGTTCTACGCAATCCCTCAAGGCTCTGCGCTACTCCTGAAGAGAATCCTCCAAAACTCTATCCGAAACTCTACAAAATCCTCCAATATGCAAGGGCTGATCTCTTGCTCAATCTCCAGGCTCAAATCCTCCACAAAACCCCAATCCGGAGCTCCTACCAAAATTAACTGCGTCCTCCCCTCTCAAGACTGCACAGTCATCAGAATGCTCAGCTCCTCCTCAACTCCAGAAATGGCTCCTCCTGAAAAATGTTGCTGAAACTACCTTGCCGAGTAGGCACTCAAAGTCCCTCGGGGCTAAGGGCGAGATCTCCGAACGGAGACACTCGATGCACTAAACAGTGCTGCAGACAGGCTAAACAGCCAGCATACTCTAAGTCAAAGTGACTAGCTCAAATGCAACATAATCGAATTATCAAAATGAGGAGGCTCCTCTCTCTTTTATAGCATTGGCCTCTCTCAAAACCCTAAGGCCACCTCCTCCAACGTAGCCTCTCTCTTGCCACGTGTTCCTTCTCATCTGCGCAGTCCCTCCAAGTGTCTACGTGGGCCCCTTCTCTACGTGGTCCTTGGGCCCCCTTGGCTCCCCTTTTAAGTTACAACGTTGTGCTACTAGGGAGTGACTTTATTCATAAAGTGAGTTATGTCCCCCTTTCCTCACTTTTTATTTATTAATAACTATAGAAGGAAAAATTGAGCAAAATTGAATATTCCAATTAGCCATGACTAATTAGGAATATTACAGTCTCACCCGGAAAAATGTTGCTTGTCCTCAAGCAACTGAAGTGATGGATGCTGCAAAATTTTCTCACTCTCCCAAGTGGCATCTTCATCCGGTAAATTCTTCCACCTCACCAAGAATTCCTGGACCGTCCTGCTCCGTAGCTACCTCTCCCTGGTATCAATAATAGCCTCTGGCTACAACACCAAATGCCCTTCATCATCCGTGGGTGGTAGCTCATCTGTCACTGTCACCTGCTGCCCCAATGCCTTCTTCAGGCATGATACATGAAAAACGTTATGAATCTTGTTGTCTTGGGGTAGCTCCAACTCATACGCAACCTATCTAATCCTGCGTATCACCCTATATGGCCCATAAAAGTGGGGCTTGAGCTTATCAGCTCCCTTCTGCTTCAGTGACAACTGTCAATATGGCTATAATCATAGATAGACCAAGTCTCCTATCTCAAACTGTCTCTCCACCCGACCCCTGTCAACATACAGCTTCTGTTGGTTCTGCACTGTAGCCATATTATCCTTGAAAGCTCAAAGGATATCCTGACTCTCTTGGATCCAAATCTTGGCTCTCGGAGCCTTGTTAGCACCAAACATCACGTCAGCAAAATATAAAGGATGATATCCATACAAAGCATAGAATTGAGACATACCAATGGACATGTGATGTGTAGTGTTGTAGCAGTACTCCCCCAGATGCAGCCACTTCAGCCATGCTCACTGCTGCCCATTGACATAGTTACACAAGTAGCCCTCCAGCCACTTGTTAACTATCTCCATCTGCCCGTCCGTCTGTGGGTGATAATTGGTACTCGATGTCAACTCTGTCCCCACCAACCGGAAAAGCTCCTACCAAAACCCGCCCATGAAACAGCTATCCCTGTCACTAATGATGGTCTTAGGAAGACCATGTAGCCTGAAGACCTCTCTGAAGAACAACACAGCCACTTATGTTGTTGTGTAGTGTGCGGATATGGCGAAAAAATGTGCGTACTTTGTCAGTCGATCAACGACAACAAAGATACAATGCTTGCCCTGCACCATGGGCAACCCTGTGATGAAGTCCATCGAAATACTCTCCCATTTCCCCTCTAGAATGGGAAGAGGTTGCAATAATCTTGTGGGATGGCTCATCTCCCCCTTGTTCCTCTAGCAAACATCGCACTCCCAGATATGCACGAGTACGTCCTCCTTGAGGCCCTTCCATGAGAACCTCTCTCTAATTACCCTATAGGTTTTGGTAAACCCCTGATGGCTGGCCAATGGTGAATCATGTGATGCCTGAAGTATCTTCTTCTTGAGCTAAGATCCCTCGGTCAAGAAGATCCGGTCCCTATAGTAGATGATCTCATCGATCACCCCATACCTGTCATCCACCACCTGCCCATCCAGAATCTCACATGCAAATCTGTCCTTGGAGTACTCTACTAAGAGTCGAGCCCTCCAGTCTGTGTCCAAGCTCATAAGAGACAACGTGGCTAGTCTACGTGAAAGGGCATCTGCTACCACGTTGTTCTTACCCTTGACATACTCAATGTCAAAGTCATACGCTTGGATCTTACTAATCCACTTCTGCTGCCTCTCCTGTAGCTGTTTCTGCTCCAAAAAGAACCTAAGGTTGTTGTAATCAGTCCTCACCCTGAACTTGTTACCCGCTAAATACTGCCGAAATTTCGCCAATGCATGCATAATGGCCAACATCTCCTTGTCGTATATAGAATACAACCTCTCATGCGGAAGAAGCTTCCTGCTCTCAAAGACTATAGGGTGACCTCCCTGCATCAACACTGCGCTGATCCCCTCTCCCGACGCATCACACTCCAAAACAAATGGCTGCAAAAAATCCGGCAATACAAGCACTGGGCAGCTGCACATAACCTCCTTGAGCCTGTCAAAGGCTTGTTGCGCTGTATCCGACCAACTGAATGCCCCCTTCCTCGTCAAATCTGTCAGGGGTGCAGCAAGCAGTGAGAAACACTTGACAAACTTCCCGTAGTAAGTACAAATACCAATGGATCCCCGGAGTTTTGTCACGTTCCTCGACTTCGACGAATCTCTGATGGCTCTGATCTTCTCCTCGTGGACTCTGACTCCATCCACCCCTATGATGTGTCCCAAGTACAACATCTCCGTCAACCCAAACTCACACTTGGAGAGCTTGGCATAGAACTGCTGCTCCTCCAAGATGCGCAACACTGTATTAATGTGCTGGAGATGCTCCTCCCAAGTCCTGCTGTAAATGAGAATGTCATCAAAGAACACCAACACAAACTTCCTTAAGTGACTGCAAAAGATGTGGTTCATGCAGGACTAGAATGTAGCTGGGGCATTGGTTAGCCCGAAGGGCATCACCAAAAACTCAAAGTGCCCATAATGACACCTGAAGGCGGTCTTGGAATGTCCTGCTCCCTCACGCGAATCCGATGGTACCCAGATCTCAAATCAATCTTTGAGAAGAACCGTGCTCCTCTCAACTCATCAATCCTGGGTATGGGGTACCTGTTCTTCATAGTCATCTTGTTCAGGGCCCTATAGTCAATGCACATCCTCAATGTGCCATCCTTCTTCTTCACCAACACCACGAAAGAAGCAAAAGGACTTGTGCTCGGCCGAATGTGCCCAAGAACCAGCAACTCCTGAATGGCCCGCTCAATCTCATCCCGATAGGCCTTGGGATGCCTATATGGGGTAGTAATCACTGCCTATATGCCCTGCTCAAGCCGAATGGTGTGCTCAAACCCCCGGTCCGGTGGCTGTCCCGACGAAATACTGGTCAAGGATGGACTGTATCTCTGGGTGCACCGTCTGCCCTGTAGTCCCTGCCTCTGAAGCACGCAGCTCCACTGCCCACTCTACGTCTCCCTTCCGAAAGACTGCCTCCATCTGATAAGCCGAAATAGTCTAAGGCGGATATGTGTGCTGTCCCCGTATCTTCTCATGCCTCCCTGTCTTCTCATCATCCCACTCCATCTCTAGGGCCCTCCAATCTGTTGTGACCTTCCCTAGAGTGATAAGCCATTGAACACCCAGTATCATGTTGGCGTCCGGAATATCGACCACGAAAAAGTGGTCAGTCAGTGTGTAGGTGCCCATCGTCACTGATAACTCTAGAACATAACGAGCACAAACCATGGTCTGATCTCCTGGGACCAAAACTGAAAAGCCATCGAAGCTCTTTGTTTGTATACCTCTCCGCTCGACCATCTGTGCATCAATGAAGTTGTGGGTTGCCCCACTGTCAACCAAAACTGATGTTGGCCACGTACTGTCCCCCGTATGCGCAGCGTCAGATACTTGGGAACTCCTCGCAATGCTGCAAGGGCCCCTCTGGTAGGTGCAAAGGCTGCACCACCTGCTGCTGGTGGTGGAGGTGGCAAAGGATCCTGCGCGGCATGACTATCTCCTACCTCCACATCATCCTCCTCATCCTCTTCCCCACTACTCTCGGAGAAGACCTCAATAAAATGTGCTTTGCCAGCAGCACATCTATGTCCCGGTGCCCACGGCTCCTGACAGGTAAAGCACAACCGCTTCTTCTTCAACTCCCTCTTGGCATCATCATCATCAATCTGTGCTCGTCTTGGATTCCTCTTTGGAGGCGGAATCCTCACATCCTTCCCCTTAGCCTGGAAAGCCTGTCTCTAGGGGTAAGGTGTCCGGGTCCGGGTAAGGCATCCTGTAAGTCCTGGGTCTTGCTAATAGCATCCTAGAGTGTGGCTGGTCTAGTGGATCTGACTAGACCCCAAAGTGGCTCTGCTAACCCCTTAACAAACATGTAGATCCTCCATGCCGCAGATAGATCTGGCACCATCACTGAAATCCTCAAGAAGTCTGCAATGTAAGTCTCTGGGTTCCCGGTCTGTTTGAGCCTCGTCAGCTCAACAAAGTGCTGTTCCGGATCCCTCCGGTCAAACCTCTCCATTAGTCTCCTAGTGAACTCGGCATATGTCGTCACTGTGGAGTGTCCGAGTGTAACCAACCCATGGAACCACCAGTCCTGGGCCTCACCATCCAAATGTAATGTCGCCACCTTGATGGCCTCTGTCTCCAACATCTGGTTAAGCTCGAAATAAATGTCCAGCTTCTCCACCCAAGACTTTGTCGAACTGTTTGATGAGCCATCAAACGTAAGCAAGTGAAATCTACTAGCTGTGTAGTGGGTGTCTCCATCATGATAATGCTGATATCCTCTATGATGGTCGCGGGGTCTACTATCCCGCTGGAGCTGAACAAAGTTTCTGAATGAGAGAGAATCCCTAAACTCTTGCCCGTAAGCCTGGTACTCCGCAAAATAATCGCCCATATGACAGGGCTCTGCCTCCTGCTGTGCTCCGACCCCCGTGTCTGTTGCTAGGAAAGTGGGCATGGTAGAGCGTATAGGGGCATGTGAGGCCACCTGTTGAGTAGTATCACGTTGATTGGCACCCTGCTCTGGCAAATGGTGAGATGCACACGATCCCTCTCCAACCTAGAAAACCCGTGGGCTCTCATGTTGTCTAGCCTCCACCGCCGTGAATCTCTGCCCCATCACCTTGATCTGCCTCGACAGATCTTGCAATGATTTGAGGAGCATGTCCGCAAATTTCTTCCCGTCATCATCTGCCATCGGATCCTCCTGCTCTGCGTCCACCATAGGCTCCTCCCATTCTGTGTTCACCACAGGCTCCTCCTGTTCTGTGTCCACCACCCAAACACAGTCTCCCTCTTCGTAGGTGTTCTCCAACCTACGCTCAATATCTCTATATTTCCTACCTCTGTAGCAGATGTAGGGCTTCTCCCTTGGTGTCATAGATTGCTAGCTCCACAGGCTGAGCCAGATCTATGCTCTGATACCACTGTAATATCCCCTATCAAGGGTATCCCTCAAACACAAGCAATATAGTGGCCGGGGTGCTCAAAGAGATAAAACAAAAATAACAGTAGTGCAATATACAATAATGTATACATGGAATATAAGCAAGTACTCGAGAAATGCAGAGAGAAATGCTAAGACATTTTATTATACTGAGTAATGGAAAGAGTACAAGAGGTGGTCAGACAGGTAGCACCTTGACTTGCACAAGGCAAGTGAAGAAATACACTCAAAATGGTAAGGAAATAGCCTCTCTCTGAACTGCATCCAAACTGCCAGAGAACTGTTGTGTTGTTGCTACTGCTGAAATCAAATGAGGATTTGGGGTTGTTCCCCTCCTCAGAAAATGTTGAAACTTTGGAATCAGCCTCTGCTCAATAAACCCAGAAAAGCCAAGAAAGATTTTCTAAAATAGCTGACCCTCGAAAATCACCCCCTTGGGTTCTACGCAATCCCTCAAGGCTCTGCGCTGCTCCTGAAGAGAATCCTCCAAAACTCTCTCCGAAACTCTGCCAAAATCCTCCAATATGCAAGGGCTGATCCCTTGCTCAATCTCCAGGCTCAAATCCTCCACAAAACCCCAATCCGGAGCTCCTACCAAAAGTAACTACGTCCTCCCCTCTCAATACTGCGCAGTCATCATAATGCTCAGCTCCTCCTCAACTCCAGAAATGGCTCCTCCTGAAAAATGCTGCTGAAACTACCTTGCCCAATAGGCACTCAAAGTCCCCCGGGGCTAAGGGTGAGATCTCCGAACGGAGACACTCGATGCACTAAACAGTGCTGCAAACAGGCTAAACAGCCAGCGTGCTCTAAGTCGAAGTGACTAGCTCAAATGCAACATAATCGAATGATCAAAATGAGAAGGCTCCTCTCTCCTTTATAGCGTTGGCCTCTCTCAAAACCCTAAGGCCACCTCCTCCAACGTAGCCTCTCTCTTGCCACGTGTTTCTTCTCATTTGCGCAGTCCCTCCAAGTGTCTATGTGGGCCCCTTCTCTACGTGGTCCTTAGGCCCCCTTGGCTCCCCTTTTAAGTTACAACATTGTGCTACTAGGGAGTGACTTTATTCATAAAGTGAGTTATGTCCCCCTTTCCTCACTTTTTATTTATTAATAACTATAGAAGGCAAAATTGAGCAAAATCGAATATTCCAATTAGCCATGGCTAATTAGGAATATTACATTGGATTGATGGAGAGGTTGGGGCACATGAGATCTCCAATACCCAGAAAGGGTTTGGGCAGATTCTAAACAAATCAAGAGATTTTAAAATAATTAATATTTTTAAAGGAGTCCCTAAGTCTAAACTTAGGGAAAATAAAATATTAATGTTTATTAATATGAATCTGTGTTAGAGTGGTCCAAAATACATGGATCAAGCCAGACCTAATCTTAGCCGTTGATTAGGGACTTAATCTCGGTCGTTGATATGTCAACAGGAAAAGTATAAGAGGAGGCTTGAGGGTCACTTGGAGAATACACCAAATGATCAATCATTCTATTTTCTAGACCGGGGTTTGTTAACAGAGATAGAATCAGTGATCAGGAGAGCCGTTGAGGGGCATTAAGTACAGAGAAACAGAGAAGGCAGAGATTGTGCAGGGAGAGTAGCGCAGCAGCCAAGGAGAGTGACGCAGAGCCAACAAGGGCTCACGCAGGGCCACGCAGAGGCAGCGAAGTGCTGCGTAGATCACCAGAGGGGCCAGTGCAGCTGACGCAGAGGCTCCCAAAGCTGACGCAGGGCCTCCTGGGGTTGACGCAGGGCTAGCGTGAGACAGAGAGGGGCTGATGCAGTCTAGTTTGGGCAGACGTTGGGTTTGCAGAGCAGTTTTGTGCTGAGGAGCTGCCAAAAGGATTTTCCGGGGTTTCAGCCTAGAGATTTCTCTCAACCTGTGAGGTATAGCTGCTAAGGAAATTCTCTGTTGGGTAGGCCAATTTCGGCACCCAGATTGTACTCTGATATTGCTTAATAAGAAAACCCTCAAATAGCTGCAACTTTTTTCCCACATTGGGTTTTTCTGGGGACATTGGTCCAAAAATAATGGTGTCATGTGGTGTGTTTGTTCTTGTTTCGTTTAGTTGTTGGTCTGAAATATGTTGAGCATGCATTGGTGTTTATCTTTAGTATTTACTTTGTAAAGAAATTTTTAAAGAAAAATTACAATTAGGTAGGAATAAATCAGAAAAAGTGCATAAAGGGTTTCTAAACTAAGTAAACTTAGAAACTTCAACATGGTATCAAAGCGAGGTTGCAAATCACAGGAGGACTGAGAGACATCAGTCGAGCGGAGCAATAGTAGCAGAAAATAGTTGTCCCAAGGTGACAGAAGCTGTTTCTAGCAACACAGAGGCCAAGAAGTGTGACGCAGGCCAGCCAGAGCCACGCAGAAGAAGCCAGGAGCTGCGCAGAGCCTCAGAGAGGCCAGCATTGCTGACGCAAAGGGCTAGATGGCTGATGCAGGGCATCCCAGGGTTGACGCAGACCCATCTAGATTGACACAGAGCCATCGTGAGGCAGAGAGGGGCTGATGCAGTTCATAGAGAGGCAGTTGCTGGAGTCTAGAAGGCTGCAGAAATATTGCAGAGTGGCGCTGGTGAGGTACTGTAGTCAGAACAGTACCTGACAAAGCAGGGCCAGAGGAGTTGTTACCGAGGGTTTCTAGCCGAGGAACCTGGATCAGCAGTGCAGTTGCACAAGACGATCAGAGTAGGGGGCATCTCGACAAGCAGCAGAAGGATTTCCAAGAGGGAAATCAGGACTCAGAGGGAGTCCAGAAGAGAACTTCTAGACGGGAAGTAGAGACTCAGAGGAGTCGAACAGAGAACTTCTAGGAGGGAAGTAGAGGAGCGTCATGGCACTTCACAGGGTAAGAGACCAAGATAGACTGGACGGAGCATCGAACTTCGCAATTTGGAAGGCCAGAATCTTATCAGTGCTTGACAGGAATCGTGTCAAGAACTTCGCCTTGAAGGTTATAACTATCCCAGTCGACCCCAATGATAACGACAAGTATGAAGAGGCGATGGCGAGGGCCAAGTGCATTATCCTTGACGGGGTCAAGGATCATGTGGTACCACATATAGCCAAGAAGGAAATAGTAATTGAGATGTGGGAGGCTCTCAAGAACCTGTACCAGCATACTTCTGTGCAGAGAAGAATGTTGCTCGAGAACTAGATGAGGTCGTATCAGATGAAGAAGGGTCAATCGATTGACACCTTCCTCAGAGGACTGAATGAGATCCAAGACCAGTTGACTGCTATAGGAGTGACACGAGATCAGGAGCTTATGGTGAGGACAGCCATGAATGTTTTCTCAGAAGATTGGGAAGTGTTTGTCCTAAGTATCCTGGGTAGAGGGACTCTCCTACCTTGGGACGAGATGTGGGCAGCTCTTCGCCAGGAAGAGATCAGACAGTAGTCGAAGACAGGTAGCAGCAGCAAAGGGATCAAGGTCAAGGAGGAGGAGGAGGATGTGGCCCTAGCATTTGAGGGAAAGCAGGAGAAGTGGAAGAAGAAAGATCTCTCCAAGATCAAGTGCTTCCACTGTGGGGAGATGGGTCATTATGCAACCCAGTGCCCAAGGAAGAAGAGTAAGGGAGAGTCTTTCGAGACTAAGGTAGTGCCAGCATAGGCAGATAAGGAAGTTTTGACAAACAATGACTGTGCCATGACTACACATGCACCACTTGAGTAGAAGTGGGGAGACATCGAGCTATAGTCAGGTGGACTACAGGCGATGAGGGGCAAGATCCTTCAGGTACCCAACCTCTTGGATTAGACCTTGCTACGGGAGCCCTGACGAGGAGTAGCAGGACTGGCTGAGTGGGTAGAGACGAATGCAAATGGAGCGACAGAGAGAGCTACAATGCAAGAGTCCAGAGACAGTGCAGAGTTAGCAGGCTGCAGTAGTGTGAGAGGCACAGGAGTGTTGCACAAGTGCAGGACGGCACAGAGAGGTGTGCAACGATGCGAGATGCACGGAGTTGTTGCAATAGTGCAGAGGTTAGAGAGGGAGCACTTGTCAGTGGCAGAGGGAGCTTTAGCATCAGTGGGTGTCTTTAGCCCAACAGGGAGGTCAGTTGGGAGATCAGTTACTTACTTCTCAGTAACTAAGTTGCAGTGCAGCAGTGGGCAGCACGATGCAGCATGATGAGAGGAGGTGCAATACGGATGTAGTGCTGGGAGAAAGGACAAATGCAGAGGGAGCTGTTGTACAGATGTAGCAGTGGCAGTGGCAGAACCATGGGCAGCAGTACAAGAGGGAGCATTGCAGAGGATGTTGGGCAGGAAGGCCTAACATCAGCACAGGTACCAATGTCGGATGATCAGAGTAATACTTAGTGAGGAGTATTGCTAAAGCACAACCCTCGCTAAAAGGGAGTGTTGATTTGGGGTAGCATCGGATGTGCTCTAGCCACAAAATTTGGTGGAGAGGTTGAGGCACATGAGATCTCCAATACCCAGAAAGGGTTTGGGAAGATTCTAAACAAATAAGGAGATATTAAAATAATTAATATTTTTAAAGAAGTCCTAAAGTCTAAACTTAGGGAAAATAAAATATTAATGTGTATTAATATGAATCTGTGTTAGAGTGGTCCAAAAGACATGGATCAAGCCAGATCTAATCTTAGTCATTGATTAGGGACTTAATCTCGGCCGTTGATATGTCAACAGGAAAAGTATAAGAGGAGGCTTGAGGGTCACTTGGAGAATACATCAGATGATCAGTCATTCTATTCTGTAGAGCGGGGTTTGCTAAAAGAGAGAATCATTAATTGGGAGAGTAGTTGAGGGGCATTGAGTACATAGAAACAAAGAAGGCGGAGATTGTGTCGAGAGAGCAGTGTAGCAACCAAGGAGGGTGATGCAGAGCCAGCAAGGGCTCACAAAGGGCCACACAGAGGCAGCCAAGTGTTGCGCAGAGCACCAAAGGGGCCAGCGCAGCTGACACAGAGGCTCCCAGAGCTGACGCAGGCCTAGAAAGGCTGACGCAGGGCCAGCGTGAGACAGAGAGGGGCTGACGCAGTCCAGTTTGGGCAGACGTTGGGGTTGCAGAGCAGTTTTGTGCTGAGGAGTTGTCGGAAGGATTTTCCGGGGTTTCAGCCAGGAGATTTCTCTCAAACTATGAGGTATAGCTGCTAAGGAAATTCTCTGTTGGATAGGCCAATTTCGACACCCAGATTGTACTCTGATATTGCTTTATAAGAAAATCTTCAGATCGATGTACCGATTTTCCCACATTGGGTTTTTCCGGGGACATTGGTCCAAAAATAATGGTGTCATGTGGTGTGTTTGTTCTTATTTCTTTTAGTTGCTGATCTGTAATATGTTGAGCATGCACTGGTGTATATTTTTAGTATTTACTTTGTAAATAACTTGTTAAAGAAAAATAACAAGTAGGTAGGAATAAATCAGAAAAAGTGCATGAAGGGTTTCTAAACTAAGTAAACTTAGAAACTTCAACATGACCTCAAACGCATGCACAGGGTCCTCTGAGAGCGTCCGAGCAGCGATAGGCGCCTTCACACACTGGCAGAGAGAACGTCCAAAGAGTTTCGAACGCACACAGACAGTTTTGCTGAGAGTGTCTAGGGTTTTGATCTTGGGTTTATCAGTTGGCTTCAATTGGCTTCAATGATCTGGTAGATTTGGGTTTATCTCTGCTATTATATAGATCTATAGATCTGTAGATCTGATTTATTAGTATCCACTGCAAACATATGTATTGGGCTCATTGTACTCTCTACTGAAAACTTTTTATGACGATCTATTAAAGAAGAAGATTTGAAAGGGTTTCCCCCTTGTGGGGTTTTTCCCTGGTCTTGGACCAATCTATTGTCTCTTATGGTTGTTTTGTTGTCTTCTTTTTCATTCCATATATTGTTCTTTCTTCAGTTACGTTTATGATTGATTATACTGCTAATAATTGGATGCATTGTTAATGAAAAAGTAAATTGGGCTAAAGTAACTGATACAGCATAGAACAATCAGAAAATTTAACACTTTGGACAATCTTCCTCATCAGGGAAGACCCCTACTAGCCCTTGGAAGAATTTAATTTGGTTAAGGAAAAATAAATTTTAATATAGAAATCCACATGTGCACAAAAGGACAGGTTAGCCCAAAAACACAATTCGACACCCTTGGATGGTTATAAATACAATTCAAGTGACCCTCATTTGGAGATCATCAATCATTCTTCTTTCTTTGATTTGGCTCGCACAAGTCTGAGGTAGTTCACGGAGATTAGTTCGTACAAGTCTGAAATTGCAGGGTCTGAAGCATGCACGTGTGATTAGGGTTTTGATTCCCAGTGACAGGAATGCTACAAGATATTTTCAGTCGCAACTACAGGCATGTAGGCTCATGCGTGTAGTTAGAGAGTTTCAGCCGCACGCACGTATACTCTCTCTGTGCAGTTAGAAACTAAAGTTTGACTTTTACAGTTGACTGCAGAGTTCAACAGTCGGCCGCAGAGTTCGACAGTTGACCACAGAGTTCAACAGTTAACCGCAGGCTTCTGACTCAAGGTTTTGATTAACAACATCGTTGGGTTCATCTCTTGGATGTTGTTTAGTTGATTTTGTTGGATAGTTTTATGGATCATTGAACTTTCTCCTTGCTGGACATTTTATGACAATCTAATAAGAAGAAGAATTTGAAAGGGTTTTCCCCATAGTGGTTTTTGCCCTGGTCTCCGACCAATCTTGGTGTCTCTATGTGTGAATGCTTTTCTTCTATTGCTCCTTTATGTTCCCCTGCATTGATGATGATATTGTTATTTCTATATCATTGCATATGTTGTTGAATAATGTTGTAAAATTGAATATTGTTATGATGTTGTGGGGTGAATTCTATATGTAAATGATGGAACACAATTATCTTAAGAAAAGAACAATAGAGCCCTAAGAAAATTTAACATAAAGAAGGAAGGAGCCACTTATAGAACCAAGAGATGCCTTGTAGAAATGGAGATATTAATTTTCATATATTTCAAGAGGGCTTGTGCCATAAAGGACAAGTCGGCTAGGCTTAAAATGTGCCCCAAAGGCTAATAGTTGGCACCCAAGTGAAGTATATAAATAGAGAAGGCATTGAGGCTCAAAAGGCATCATCCAAAAGTGCAAAAGACATCAAGATTAATCTATGAAATAGCCACAAAAGGAAGAGGACTCTAACAAAGGTGAAAAAGGAGCAAGGTTGGCATCTTTTCTAGACTGTTTGGAGGGCTGAGTTCACTGGGAAGGAAGCCAAGGCTGTAGGGAGGAAATATGGGAGGATTAGGTGCATAATTCAGGACTGTTTTATCTCTGAATTAGACTGCAAAGCCTTCTGTGTTATTGCAGGGTTCAGATCTATGTTTTAGAGGAGGTCGAGAGGCCTAGAAGGCAACCCAACCTAGGCCGCATACACAGGAAGGAAGAGGGAATTGTTTGGGTCTATTTTGGAGGTAAACACAGAGGTTTGCAGCAGTAGCTTAGGGTTGACATGTGCCCTAACCAGGTCTTTCATAGCTCAGAAAAGTGCACAGTTGCCAAGGACAAAGAGAGCAGAAATAAGGTATGTGTGTCTCCTTTTGTTGATGATGTTTTGCTAGTGGATAGAGTCCAATTTGGACAGAAATTGAAGGTAATCCTAAGGCTGTAAGGAGGGCAGAAAGTGGATAATCTTGGGAACCCTAATTGCAAGACAAAGAAGGACATTTGGACTACTAATCTTTGAAGGACTAAAGAAGGAGGTCAAAGGTAGTTGTTTGACTAGCCCTAGATTGCTTGTAAGAGAAGGACATCTACAGCTAAAGTGGGCAACCCTCCATGCCCTAAGTGTGTCTTCATTGGGCAACACAAGAAGGCACTAGTGGGAAGAAAGTCCCTAAGAGTTGTGTCCTTGAAGGACTAAGGAGCAACTAGTGGGCAAGAAGTCCCAAAAGTGTTGACTTCTTGAAGGACTAAGGAGCAGCGAGTGGGCAGATGTGAAGACCCGAGGTGTTGAGTCATTGATGAACGAACGATCATCTAGAGGGAAAATTGGAGTCATGTTCAGTGACTAATAGAGGAAGAGTTGTGTTATTGCACATTGAGAGCCAAAGCACCGGGCATGTGTGTTTAGGTACGACCATGGCAGTTGTGAGTGTCAACTACATCAGCTAGACAATCAATGTATCTTGTTCAGGGTAGATTGGTGATCACAAAAGGACCGACACACAACCCTAGTTTGTGTATTGTATCAGTGGATGTATGTGGGCCATTATCCCCGGTACGGGAGCCCTAGACCATTGTATTACAATTTGTTAATATAACAAATTTGAGCAGCTGAAAATTGTAAATTGTTGTATATTTTGTGGACTAGGTGATTTACTATTGTTTATATTCTGTTGTGCAAAGTAGTTTGTTGTGGCATTTGGATTGGTAGTGTTAGATATTTTAAGACCCTAACCTAGATTCTCCAGTGTGGTTGAAAAACAACATTGAATAGAGGCACTAGTTTAGTTGTGGGATCCCCTTCTAAAAATTTCTCTTTCTTCTTTATTTCTTGGTAACTAGGGTTAGGGTTTGATTAAATTTGTATTTAATAGCATTTTTGTTCCTATATGTTATTTTCTTTTAGGGGTAAATTGCATTTATTTAAAATTTGAAAAACAATGTAGCACTTCTTGCATGTTTTCACCCCAAATTTAGAGTTTACGTCTAGGGTTTATGTTGTTGTTCTGTGCATTTTTAACCATTAAAAACCTAAAGTTTACCTATCCCTTGTTTACCTCTCTAATAGTCTTCAATCCTTTGTTGATCTCATTATTTATAAACTATTTTTTGTTGGTATATGCCTGTGGATGTTGTAAATTTGCATATCACAAAAGCCTTAACTTATAACAACTTTTTTTTAGTTTATTGTGGATGGTTGAAAGTGTACTTGAACATTTGTGATTCTCATCTTTACCTCCAAAGCTTTGTTGATACCTTCTCCCATAACCATTAGACTCTCATCACCCTTTAACCTTCCTTTATTGAAGAAATTTCTAGGTCATTTATCTGCAAGCTCCTTAGAGAGCCATTTGGCTTGAAACCTTAGTCATATAACCTCCAAGTCATGTTAGGGAAGCCTCCCTTGTGGGGATAACTTCCAACCACAAAACAATAAGAGAGAGATCGTTGAGGTGACAATGGTGGCTAATCTCTTTGTTTCCATAAGAGCTAGATTGCCTATTGAGGCTTTACACTAGGCATGCTAGACCAATTCATAGCCATGCAAACCAATGTGTCCAAAGAGGCAGATCATGTAACCTGTTATCACAAAATATTGCATATTAGTGCAAAGCCTTCAGAAGGCACTAAGACTAGTGTAACATGGAAGTGTTAACATTGTCACCTAGGCAACAACTTTGCTCTCTTTAGTGAAGGATGAATCCTACGCAAGGGAGGCTTCCCTAGTAGCTTCAAGGGTTCCTAAGGAAAAAGGAAGTCAATTCTAAGGACACTTATCTAACTACTCATAATACCACCATCAAAGTATAAAATTCAAGGAAAAGGATAAGATGGCTTAATAGTGCAATTTCCATATTTGATTGATGGACTTCTATGACAGTTTATAAGGCTTAGAAAGTCAATATTAGTCAAAGGAAGATCTCCAAACACTACAAAAGAAGAAAATGCTATGGTTGTTGCAAAACTTGCATGGAAGTTGATATATTGCAGCAATAAGACAAGTTATAACAACAGCAAATAAAACAACCCTTGATCAAATGATTATCAATAAAAAGTAATATTTAAATGGATAATATGAAGGTTTGAATATACAACAATTGCAAAAAAATTTAATGCATATAACGACCTAGAAACCCTAGATATCCAATTCTAATTGGGCAAAAAATAAAACCAACAAATATAATCTATGGTTTAAATATGATTTCCAAGTCAAACATATGCATAAATACTAAAACATCTCATTCTTTTATAGTTGAAAATGAAGTTATCACTGTTACAAACCCTAACTTTACCCTAGAACAATAAAAGTTGGAATTTTTATTATATGATAGACTATTGGTAGAAGACTAATGCCTATTTTTTTGTGACAAATGGAGTCAAACAAGGACTCTCTTGGGAGAAAGCAAGAGGATCTAGGGTGATATCTAGGGATGTCCGCTAGTGATATGGATCTTTTAAAGTGACTTGGTTTGTAAAAATGTTCAAGTGTGAATGATTATACTTAAACTATCAATTAACTTAAATCAAGAATGAAGAACATTAATGAAGCTGATATTAAAGAAATGTAGAAGAGAAGAGAAACAAGAAATGACAACTGAGTGATAATGGAGTATGTCCAGTGTGGACTATGTTTCCAAGTCTTGCCTCCACGAGTGTGGCCTCTTTATTAATTAGATGTTAAGCATTAACGCACTTTGTTACATCACTTAGTCTTCAATTTGTTACGGGGATCCTACAAAACTTCTACTAAGGTAGTGGTGTTCGTAAACCAGTTTCCTCCCTTCTTGCTACCGAAAACAAGGCTCAAAACATACTATCTACAAATTGCACCCAAATTACAAGAATCCTTCAAAAACCTAGAACAAAACTAAGCTCCATGCGACTAGGAAGTAGTTTCGAAATACCACTAAAAACCTCCTTTCAGTTGCTACAACTTTGAGCTCTAAAAACTCTTGTTTACAAAAGTTTGCAAGCTAATACCATGCTCAAAAGGCTTTCGGCTCTATTTAAAATTCAACACTCAATCATATGGCGTAGTGGTATACTTTTAATATTTAAAAATTTGGTTGCTAACCAACCCGAGTTCAAACCCCCAGAGGTTGCGTTTTGGGGCGACCAAATTTAATACATCGTATCAACATAATATATTATATCTAAACTATATCATAGTGGCCGGTGTATTTAGTTATATGCCAACCCCTTTTTAACATTGTATCAAAATATACAACCCTGATTCAATCAACTTTTGCCATGGTGTATAATTGTTACACCATGTAATATATATATATATATATATATATATATATATATATATATTTATATATATATATAGATGCAACCAAATTTAATACATCGTATCAACATAATATATTATATCTAAACTATATCATAGTGGCTGGTGTATTTAGTTATATGCCAACCCCTTTTTAACATTGTATCAAAATATACAACCGTGATTCAATCAACTTTTGCCATGGTGTATAATTGTTACACCATGTAATATATATATATATATATATATATATATATATATATATATATATAGATATATAGATATCGCGGCCCACATTTGTCATGGCCCAATCACACGACGAGACGTATAACATTGTTATAATCTCCAAACAATATCAAAACCATATAATATTGTGGCCCACACATCGTTGATGCATTGGCGTTTGTCCATTTGTTGTCCCATTGGTGTAAGTGGTTGGTGCTTGTTGTCGATTTGTTGTATTGATACGGGGAGGTCGCAGGGTCAAGGTCGCGGCCTTCCCCCCTTTGGCATCTAGTTATAACAAAACACCAAATATAGATTTTTCCAAGGATATAACAAGATCCAACATGTGGCCCAACTGCTGGCCTGTTGGCTTGCCTCCGCATAAACAAGAGGTTCAAACCCCATGCCCAGTTGTTACGTTGCAACAAGGACCATTTTGACAAACACAAGATGCCATGTGGCACCATTTGATTGGTCCATGCGTCACTCCCTAATTGATCCACTTGACACATAGTCAACAGCCTGTCATTCGCATAGTCACTGCCATGTGTTGCCATTGTCTGCCAACTCAACACCTAGTCCATTGCCACGTGTCACTTGCTCGTGTTGCCATGTCAGCGGCCAGTTATTCCATGTGTCATTCTTAGCCTCCCACAATAGCTTTGTACAACTTCCACATTAGCTTAATTCTTCCACGTGTCCTTTTGCGACACTGCCATGTGGCACTTTTGCTCAAAATTTTGCATGTTCCACGCAGAGTTTATCCGCGATAACTTTTGAATACGAAATCCCTTTTTTCTTATTCAAGTTGCATTGGAATTGTCTCATCAAGCTCTTCAACATGGCACTATTTCCATCAGGTTTTGAGCAAGCGCAAGCCCCTCCGGGACCTTCTTTTTCTTTCTGATTGACTGGAGCAGGAAGGGAGATCGTAGGCTCACATCTCGGTACTCTTTTCTATTTTTTAGGTTCTTTGGGATCCTCCCACAAAGAGGTTTTTGGACATCCAAAAGGTTATTAATCAGACACCAAGTGAGGGAAACACCTACCCACTTGTCCGATATTTGTCCATCTTGTTTTATGCACCTAACTCATCACAAAAAGCTGCATAACAACTATGAAAACTAAAACCATATTGTCACCCATTTGCATTTCTCCACATCCTGCTGCATTTATTACTTCATCCACTACCCATGCACCAAACACTAGCAGCATTAATAAATCCAAAGATGTTAATGACAATGAACTGACAACATGTTTGATCCTCTTGACAGGTTCACATGACAAAATCTCATGTTGCAGCACCGATGTTCCCTGAAACACAAATAGTTAGGTTTATATGCAACCACTTCATTCTCATGCTTCAGATAACTTACTTTGTCCACCTTTGTAGACATGAGAGAAAAGGTCTTGCTCGCATTCACAAGCCTCTTCAACTGCCCTATGGTCACCAGTGAGGAATCATCCTCCATGTGATGAGATCTAACAATGTACTCAACTCTATCCTTGAAAAGGTGATATTTATATTATTCCTTGAAGAATATGGCTTTTCTCTAATATAGTTAAGGACTACCTAATACAATGCCACAAATATCAAGAGGAACCACGTCTAAACTTCATTAACAAATTTAGCAATGATGGCAAATCTAATTTTACATTGTACGGCTACCTATAGTTTGGCATCATCACATACCCAACCAAGTGGATAAGGTTTCTTGTGAGGTGTGGTTTCCAAACCTAGTTTCCTGACAATTTCTTCATAGATCAAATTCACTTGCGAACCAGTGTCAAAAAGAGTATCAACTTTTGTATGTTTGATTATTACTCTTATATGAAAAAGCTCACTTCTCTTTTTATCAGAATTAAAAGATGGAGTAGAAGAAATGGAACTAGCACGAAAAGATGTTTTACCTTGTGTTCCTACTATTGTAATTTGGGTTTCATCCCCGAATCAGGTCCTAGATTACAGCAATAGGAACCCAAAAAACCTCGAAATTCAAATTGCTCAAAACCTTATGGAAACAGTGCCATGTCAAAGAGCTCAACAATATGATTCCAACGCAAATTGAACAGGTGAAAATGGATTTCATACGCAAAATTTATCATGTTCTGAAGCTTGCGTGGAACACGCAAAAACATTAGCAAAAGTGCCACGTGGAAATCCTGCAAAAGAACACGTGGAAGTCATATAGAAGTTAGAACTAGCGTGGTAGGTTGATTAGGACACGTGAAATCGCTGGCAGCTGATGTGGCAACACCGGCAAGTGACACGTGGCAGGTGACTGGGCGTTGAGTTGGCATGACATAGAGACACGTGGCAAGTGACTAGGCGAATAATGGGGTGTTGACTATGTGCCAAGTGGATCAATGAGGGAGTGACATGTGGACCAATCAAATGGCGCAACGTGGCATCCCGAGTTTGTCAAAATGGGCCCTGTCGCAACGTAACAACCAGGCCACAGGGTTTGAAACCCCCAACCTATGCGGAGGCGAGCCAATGACCCAACCGTTGGGCCACACGTTGGATCTTGTTATATTGTTGGAAAATTATATATTTGATGTTTTGTTATAACCGGATGCCAAAGCGGGAAGGTTGTAGGCTTAACCCCGTGACCTCCCCGTATCAGTACAAAAAACTGACAACAAGCACCAACAACCTACGCTAATGGACGACAACAAATGGATAAACGCCAATGCATCAACGATGTGTGGACCACAGTATTCTATGGTTTTTATATTGTTTGAAGATTATAATAATGTTATACATCGCAGCTTGTGATTGGGCCATGACTAATGTGGATCATGGTGTATATATTACATGGTGTAACAACTATACACCACAAGAAATGTTGATTGAACCACAATTGTATAGTTTTGATACAATGTTAAAAAGGGGGCGAAATATAACTAAATACACCAGCCACTATGATATAGTTTAGATATAATATATTATGTTGATACAATGTATTATATTTGGTCACCCCAAAACACAACCTCCACAGGTTTGACCCCAGGTTGATTAGCGACCAAATTTTAAAATTTTAAAATTATACCACTATGCCATATGATTGAGCGTTGAATTTTAAATAGAGCCAAGGGCCTTTTGAGAAGGGTATTAGCCTGCAAACTTTTGTAAACAAGAGTTTTTAGAGATAGAATTTGCACTAATTGAAAGGAAGTTTTTAATGGTATTTCAAAACTACTTTATGGTAGCAGAGAGCTCAGTTTTGTTCCAAGTTCTTGAAGGCTTCTTGTAATTTGGGTGCAATTTGTAGATAGGATGTTTTGAGCCTCATTTTTGGCATCAAGAAGGGAGGAAAGTGGTTTACAAAAGCCATTGCCTTGCAACAGTTTTGTAGGTTCCCTGTAGGAAATTGAAGGCTAAGTGATGTCAAAAAATGTCTTAATGCTTAGCATCTAAATAATAAAAGAGGCCACTCCCATGGAGGCAAGACTCGGAGATGTAGTCCACACTAGATGAATTTCGTTATCACTCGATTGTCATTTCTTGTTTCTCTTCTCTTCTCGATCTTCTACATTTCTTTAATTGCAGTTTCATTAATGTTCTTCACGCTTTATTTCAGTTAATTGTTGGTTTAAGTATAATCATTTACACTTGAACAATTTTACAAATCAAGTCACTTAAATAGATCTAGATCAATTAGTAACCCTAGAAGATCTACCTAATATCTTATAATACCCAAGAAATTCAAGGGAAGTCCTTCCACTAGAAATCTTGCTAGGGAATTTTAAAAAGGGATTTATCTAAGAAGAAACCAAATGAATGCTCCCTATCCATTATAAACATACAATTACACTTAATGATCATCCCCAAATAAATAAATAAAATATTAAAGAGATCACTTACTCATAAAATCAAGATCATCCATAAACCTTGACATGAAAATCCATAGTAGTTGCAATATCATCCACAAAACCATCTCCACAAGAAGTCACTCTAGTTATCATTCGATAGCCCTTTAGATAAAAGAGAAGAAAAGTAGACAAGTGGTGATATATCATCACACAATGATTTCAAGTGAGAAACACATCTAGCACTTCCTCGTTCGCTAAAATCCCTAAAAACATAAAATAATGCCTCATAAATGAAAAATAATGGTCAAAATATCATGTCATCATCATAAAAGTGTGCTCCAAGGCTACACATGTGGCCTAACTGCTCTCTAGAAATGGATGCCTCACTCCAAGTGGTCAATAAGGGCTCCTAAACTAAAACATTGCCTTCAAAAATCACAGTGTTTCATCTCCAAGAGTCACATCATGTTCCTAAAGGTCTGACATCATAATCAAGGTATCCAATCATCTTTAGCATGAATCCTTCATTTCGTTGTTATCAATGATGACGTGTACCAATTTATCCTTAGGCTTGAACCCTTATCCATGAAGTTATACTCCTATATTAAAAGAATTTTCAAAATGTGAGAATGGGGGAGGGGCACAAGCTTATCTGTACACAATTTCTAAAAGCTCCCCCAAATTTTCAAGGATCCCAAGTTGTGAATGGAAAAAATAAATATTTAAAAATTTGAAATAATAAACAAAGGTAATTTAGGAAATAATAATTTTAAAAATTAACTTAGCCATGATATCTTATACAATTACACATTTATACAATATATGATGGCATAGACAACATGAATAAAATTAAAAGCTAAAGATTTACTCAAATGATAATTTATTTGTTTGTTTAATGATAAAAATGAGTAGTTCCAATTACATAGTCAAAAACAATATGATCAAAATAGTATTAAAATATGAAACCATAATTTGTAGTGAAAAAATGCCTTGATTATGTCATTAATTATCATTGAACTTATTATTTCATGAGCAATTGGATACTTGGTTGTTCCTAAAACATGGGCAAATACTCTATTGTAATTGTTCGTAAATTAGAATCCAGAAATATTGCATAACCAAATTCACAAACAACCATTCTCCACCATCTCATACCAAACTACAACAATGTTCTTAAACTAAGTACCAGAAATATTGCATAACCAAATTCACAAACAACCATTCTCCACCATCTCATAACAAACTACAACAATGGTTTAACATTTGTTTTTGTCCCTCACGTATGGGCTTATATACCGAGATGTAGGGCTCTTCCTACGATGCCTAAGTTCCCATGTAGATTCTAATAAATATATATTATGTATTTTAACTTAATAACCTTAGTTGTTAGTTTATATTACTCTAATTGGTTATTCTATTTAAATATCGGTTACACACTCCCCATGGTGGGTGCGTTGATGAGCCATTTGAACAAGCCTCGAGATGAGAACACGCAAAAATATAAGGAAGGCACGCTACCTCCCACTTGACAGCCTACATAGTTATTACATCGCTGCATAAGGGGATGAGCATATGGCAAGTTAAAGGATGTTGCTGTGATGCAAAGTTGGTTGTGTGGCATTTAGACAAGGTATAATTGCACAGGGCTTTGTATAGGGAGAGAAGAGGTCATTCATTATGGAAGGTCATGGAGTGAACATGTAAACATGTTAATAGGTGGCGAGAAGGAGACCATCGGGGTGAGAAGAGAGCACCTCTACATGCTTATAATAAGTAGCCAGCCATGGCAAGAGGCACACAAAGCTAGAGTTCTTGGATTAATGGATTAATAAAATTAATCCATGGAACAATTGAGGCTAGGTGTAAGGGCTCCGGGCGATTGTGCGACGGGCGCCGGGCGAAGTCGCCGTGCACGAGGGCGCGGGCGCACGACAAACGGGCGTGCGACAGTGCTGCGGAAGAAATGCGACGATATCGTGAACAACAATGCGACGAAACCATGGAGCAGATTACGACACTTGGAAAAGTGCGTGGAGCAATGGACCTTTATACGCCAAGTTGAAGGAGGCTTGCACTAAGGCATGGCTGATGGTAGAAGGAGCGTTTTAAGGGGCGCATTGTGTATGGTTTGGGGGTCGGCCAAGGGGCTGCACACCCTATGTAAACCCACAAGGAAACATATATATGAGTGGAGCATGAGAGCTCATAACTCATCAACTCATTCACTCTTACATCTTCGGAAGGAGCAAGAAGGAAGTGCGCAAGACAAGAGGGAGCTGCGCATATCGAAGGTTAGGCAAGTGTGCCCGGGGTGGATTCTATGGTGCGGTTTGGTGTAGGACTTGGCATGGGATTTTAGGTGGCTCGAGTGAGCACCTTCCTTTGTGCAAGAGGTGCACAAGACTGTTGTAAAAGGCAGGGTTTCCTCTCTTTGTGTTATTTGGTTAAGTGTGAGACTTGGTTCGGCCAAGACACACTTGTTTATTGTAAACTGATATTCTTAATAAATTGTCGGGCAGACTCACATTACGGGGAGTTGCCCCTCCCCTTTATACTTGTTGCAATTGTTGATGTTCTTGTTATAATTGCATGATGATAATGAATGAGTATGGGCTTCATTAAGTATAAAGGATAATTGTATGTTTACTTGGTTGCGAAACACAAGCTAAGTAATGTTAATGTGGAAGTAGGCGTAGTCCACGAATGTTAGTATTGGTGAAAAGAAAGCGTTCGGTGGTGCCGCACCTTGCTACAAGCGGTTGGAAGACTACCGCAGGTGTAGGGGCGTGACAGTTGGTATCAGAGCTCGTGTTCGGGTTGATGATGAAGTGTTGATCCCACTGCACTATCGTGACAGGTGGTATCAGATCTCAGTGAAGAGCTTATCAGAGCAGGTCTGAAGACTTGGAGAAGTCTTGCAGGAAGCTGGGTGAAGTAAGTGAACTTCCAAGTGTATGACAGTTGATGACAGGTGATATTGAGGCTTGAACAAGGTTCAGGTGTTGAAGCATTTGAAGGTAGTTTCAAGACTCGATTTGAGCAGGGTTGCTCGTGACAGTGGAAGCAGGTTTAGCAGGGGTGAAGCTTAGTGCTTGGGCCAAGCTGAACGACAAGGCATGGCAAGTTTGGGAGAAGGTGAAGGGAAGCTCTTGCTTACCTTATACAGGTTGAAGAGGTTGAAAGAAGAGAATCCCCGGATCCGAGAGGAACTTGAAGTCTTGGAGAAGACTGTTGAAGACGAACTTCTTCAAATTGGTTGGACAATGGGGCAAGATGAAGTTGCAGATTGTGCTATCAAGGAAGAGGAAGCCGTGATGATTGAGGATGTTGCAGACATGACAACGATGGAGGACGAACTTGAGATTGATCAAGTTGGACCAGGATCGTGCAGTTTGCTGACATGGATGGATGAGGATACTCACATGGAGGAGCCTCATGATGATGAAGTAAGTATTGATACTTGAGTTTCATTTGGGCATTTGGTGGATGGACCGTATGCAGGGAAGAGCAAAGCCAGTTTGCCTATGCTATGGAGGATCTTGCCATGGATGTCTATGATGAGACCGTGTATGGAGAAGCAAGGATTGTTGATTGTTGCAAGACTTGTTGGGGTTGTTTGTGACCTTATGGTAGAAGGTACAAAGGCCCTTGGCAAGGGAGGAACATGATGATCGTTGTGGAGGAATGCGTCGTGCTTTAGCCACATGGAGAATTGGCTAAGTGCCCGGCATGACCCATGGACAGATAGAAGGAGGGCACACACTTGGGTATGATGATGCTTGGGTGGACTTCTCATGGCCGAGACCAAGAGATAGTCTTGGTGGACACTTTGGTGGAGGAGCTATGATGGAGGGACTCATGACATGATGATATGGTTGGGTGACCGAGTTCACTAAACCAAAGATTGCAGCTTGGATGAGGATGACCGATTGTTGTGATGGGTCTACTTGGTTGGACTATATGGGCAACTTAGTCATGGACATCAAGTTGGAGACATGGAGCATGGCAGTCTTATGCAGGGACATTGTGTGGGAGCACTTGTAGAGGTGTCATGGACATCCAAGGAGGAGTGCTAAGGCAAGGATGTTGTGCAGATGGAGTTGCTAGTGTGACATGGAGACTTATTACTTATGAGCCTATGGAGAGGTTGTGCACTCTTGTACAACAAGGCCATGGACTTGGTTGGATTTGTGGACTGATTATGGAGCTCATGATGACATGAGATTGTTGTGACTTTTAGGGACTTCATACATGGTGGACTTAGAGGATTTGATGCATTGGGGAGCTGAGGTCAAGAGACTTTGATGTAGTATGGGATGCATACTTTCAAAGTACATGTATGGGCATGGCTTGGAAGAGTGACTTGATGTGGAGGATCGATATGAGACACTTTGGAGTGATGGAGTTACGATGATGATGATGCCTTGACTTGGGCATGGGTTGAGCCGAGACTCAACTACTTTGACACATGGGAGCTGATTGATCTATGATCATGGGCAGCACATGGATAGATGAGACAAGTGCATACTTGTTTCTATGGATGACTTGAGGGATGGCACATTGCGGATATGATGGAGGGTTCTTCATGGACCTGAATGTGGCACATCAAGAGTCGATATTTGAGGAGAGGGTCTCTTCATATGGAGGAGACACACACATAGATGATGATGTTGGGATAGATGTGGTTGATTTCATATAGCACATTGACACCAAACATCATGGACAGCATGTTGCAGATGAGGTGGATGGAGTTCCATGGACCTGAGCATGGATTATGGAGATAGATTCTTGATGAGTCGAGGATGTGGCAGATGTTTGAGGAAAAACTAATGATGGCATGAGGATGTTCACTCTCATTGTTTGAGCGTGATAGTTGGACTGATCACCCGACTAGTTCGAGACATGAGGGCATGCAGTGGGTAGAGATGTGTTAGCATTGTGTTGGAGTATCATGACAGAGGTTCACATGGGGACACATGATGAAGACAAAAGGGTCAGGTAATCATGGATCGAGATGACATCTGATGGAGAGCATACTGTTGAGGTGCATACCTTGGTATGGTGAGCTTGGTGGCAGTTGGTCACTAAGTCGAGGCATGATGGAGATAAGGCTCTACATATGTTGCAAGGATGTTTGCCTTGTGTGGAGGAGTCAACATCATGGATGATGATGATCTTGGTGGATGGCTACCGGGATGGTATGTTGTCGAGGACGACAACGATTTCAGGTGGAGGAGGATGTAAGGCCTCCGGGCGATTGTGTGATGGGCGTCGGGCAAAGTCGCCGTGCACGAGGGCGCGGGCGGGCGCACGACGGGCGCACGACAAATGGGCGTGCGACGATGCTGCGGAAGAAATGCGACGATACCGTGAACAACAATGCGACGAAACCATGGAGCAGATTACGACACTTGGAAAAGTGCGTGGAGCAATGGACCTTTATACGCCAAGTTGAAGGAGGCTTGCACTAAGGCATGGCCGACGGTAGAAGGAGCGTTTTAAGGGGCGCATTGTGTATGGTTTGGGGGTCGGCCAAGGGGCTGCACACCCCATGTAAACCCACAAGGAAGCATATATATGAGTGGAGCATGAGAGCTCATAACTCATCATCTCATTCACTCTTACATCTTCGCAAGGAGCAAGAAGGAAGTGCGCAAGTCAAGAGGGAGCTGCGCATATCTCATGCGCATTGCTCCAAGAGGATTGCACGCTTGGGTGGAGTCTTGGAACCGGAAGTCGAAGGTTGGGCAAGTGTGCCCGGGGTGGATTCTAAGGTGCGGTTTGGTGTAGGACTTGGCATGGGATTTTAGGTGGCTCGGGTGAGCCCCTTCCTTTGTGCAAGAGGTGCACACGGTTGTAAAGGCAGGGTTGCCTCTCTTTGTATTATTTGGTTAAGTGTGAGACTTGGTTCGGCCAAGACACGCTTGTTTATTGTAAACTGATATTCTTAATAAATTGTCAGGCAGACTCACATTACGGGGAGTTGCCCCTCCCCTTTATACTTGTTGCAATTGTCGATATTATTCTTATAATTGCATGATGATAATGAATGAGTATGGGCTTCATTAAGTATAAAGGATAATTGCATGTTTACTTGGTTGCGAAACACAAGCTAAGTAATGTTAATGTGGAAGTAGGCATAGTCCACGAATGTTAGTATTGGTGAAAAGAAAGCGTTCGGTGGTGCCGCACCTTGCTACAAGCGGTTGGAAGACTACCCTAGGTGTAGGGGTGTGACACTAGGGGTCTGATCTTGATTGTGAATGATAATTGCTTTAGTCTTCTCTCTCCCTCGAGTGACCTTTTGTACCACTTCTAGAAATGATAGGTTTGATCTCTTGATTCTGCCTCTCTGAATCACATTTCAATTTTGAATTCTCATATCTCTGGTTCTCTTTTATTTACGAGTTCTATGGGGTTCTGGGTTATCAATTTTGGGAGGTTTGTTTCTTCTTTAATCTCACCCCCTTATCTCTAATGTTCCTCTCCTCCCCTGCTCCCCTTCCAATCTTAACCCCTATCCCCCTGCTCGACTTCTTAGTCGCCCCTCCCTGTCCTTGTTTCATCCTTGCCTCTACCCCTCCTTGTTTTGTGCTCCTGAGTCCCCGTTTCACTCTCCCTTTTTCCCCTTCCCTGCTTTATCTACTCTCACGAAGCTCTGTCCCCATTTGTCCATATTGTGGTTTACCCTTTTCCCTACATGGCCATACCCTTTTCCTTGCATGGCCAAGGGTCATCTGTCTGGGTTGTCTCGCAGAGGCAGGCGGGCACACTCTGGGCCCTCCTCTTCTTCAGACTTCAGTGCTCCCTCCATTCATGGCACCCGAGCACAGTCAACTGCAAGAGAAGCTACGGAAAGATACAAGGATATAATCCCTGCTGCTATTCAGAGAGTTATATCTAACATGGAAGAACAAGTAAGACAATCCTGAAGGTATATTTCTGACATGCACGCATGTGGACAGGGAAACTAGAGACTAGATTCAAACATTAGAAACTCTACCATAGCTAAAGCCTCCTCTTACATGTAAACAATTAATTTATATTGGCATATAAAGACACTAATAGAAAGAGTCTTCCATGTAAACAATTAATTTATATTGACATATAAAGACACTAATGGAAAGAGTCTTCACAGACAAGGTTGATACTCAGCAGGAAATCACCATATACATGGCGGAACTCACCATATGCATGGCAGAACTTCTAAAGAAAGTGGATAAAATCAACAAAAAAATCACTCCTAGCCAAGAGATTAATAGGCATGGATCCTCTGCATCAAACTCTGATAGAAAGCCTCAACCTCCTGGCCGGGAGGATACTCCTGCAAAATAACAGGCTAAAAAGCACCGTCTCATAGTTGCAGTTTAATTTTCATTAGTTTTTATATGATTTCTAATCTATCTCCAGTTTCCTACATAGCACTTTATGCAGTTTTTGTATTATCATATTTTCAGATTAAAAACAGTGTATACAATTATAAAATTGTAGGCAAAATTGTATGTCTATGCTACTAGTCTAGTTTTCCAAATGGAAAAACAGCAACGACAATTACTGATGTATACTCATGTATTTGATTGTAATATAAATATTCTGATTTTACATAATTAGAATTTAAAAAAAAAAATGTTACACACATGCAACAGTCAACTCCCACATGTATTTCTAGCCAATTCCTAAGTCAATGATGAGGTGGTGAATCTCCCTACCAACACTCTTAGTCCAAGAATCTCAGTCCCGGGCATGCCACACTCGCTAGTATCCCCCTGGTTGATGCTAATGTACGTAGATGATTGATCAAACTCAGTTATTGAGTAGTGGTTATAACATGGTGAAAATCTAACTAATAGACGATGCACTCTGACTAATGGGCCTATACAAATGAACAAGACCAATCCCCAGCCCTTCATAAACTCTATCAATTTGTACTCGTGACAAAATTGGGTCTGCATTGTTTTCCAGCACTTGGTCTGCTTCCTGGTCTCGTCATGTGCATACCATAGACTCTATCAATTTGTATGGGCTCAAGGCTTCCCAACTCCATATTCTTCAAAGGATATAGGACAAAAAAGAATGGAAGTGCTCAACTGGATCGGGCATAAATTTAGCTATCCCGCGCCATGTCGGGGATTTTCAGCTTTTACTTGTTGGGGAACCGCAAACCCAAAAGACCCTTTTTCATGCAACTTTTAGCACTAATACTAAAAGTCTACTTCCTCCCCTCCCCGACTCAACAACCTTGAAGGGATGCATAACGCCCGGCAGTCGCCATTATTGATGGAATTTGTGCCCTAACTTACTCTACTCACCGAGTATGAACACGGATCGAAGTTTAAAGAAACGGGTGTAGGAAAGGAGAAAGGGGCACATATATGCTGGATCCTCACATAGACAAATTGGTTGAATCATGCCTCATAAGCGAGAGGGATTGATGGGACTTTCCCTTCAGCCTGCCCTCCTGCCTAACATGTAGGGGAGTTGGTCAAGGGGATTGCTTCCATCTTATCCTGGTGCATTCTCAATCAATCTGGTGACATTGAGCAGAGCTTATAGAATAGCCCTTTAGCTGATACTTGTTATTTCTTTATTTCTTCGAACCAGAGATAATAACCACTGATCAACTCAATCATATTATTTGAGGTGTAATCATCAATCAGTATGGGAGGCTATGTTAAAGCATTTTTGCGAGCTCCAGTTCAATCTCCCGAAGCGTAATAACACCTCTCGATCATAGATTTCATTTAGAAAGGCTAGGATTTAGAAGTCATATGCATTTGGAGTCGTCATATTATTTTTTTTAAATAAAAAGTCGTTAAGATAAATATATATTTCAAATTCTAAATATATACTCAAATTCCATATTCTTTACAGGACGTTTAATTTATCCAATATCACTACCAAACCTTCTAAAATGGAATTATTCATTTAATTTCAATGGTAAAAGGTAGGTTAAATAGAAGTAAAGATAATTACAACAATAAATTAAAAATTAAGGTTAAAGGTTTTCCAACAGAACTTAAGTTTCCAAAATGGGTGTGGATGAGGCCAACAGCTAGTCTATGATTTTGATGGCATGAATATGTCTCTTGGAATGTAATAATTTAAAAAAGAAATTTTATAAAATAAATATATATCTATATATATAAGAAGTTATTTAAAAGAAAAAGAAAAATTTCAATTTTTTAAGTTTGAATATTCTCAATATTTCTAATGTAAATCTTACTATAATGGAGACATTTCACTCGATCCGAAGTTCCCTAAATGAAGAGCATTATGGACACATCCCCTAAAGAGCCAAGATACATTCTAGTGTTAAATTGGTATCTTCTAATACCATGAATACAAACTCTAGGTTAGAAACATGGAGACATTTCACTCATGTCCTAAAGTTCCCCAAAATCAATAGAATGGTGAGGATACATTCTAGTTCTACATTGTTATCTACTAACATCATGAGCCATGAGCCCAAACTTTAGGTTAAAAACATTAATCTTGAATACTTCAATGGATTCCTATTCCTACTTTTCATGCTTCTTTCCCATGACCAACATTTTGACCTTCTCTACTCTAGTTCGTTGTAATTTTCATGCTTCTTTCCATGACCAACATTTTGACCTTCTCTACTCTCATTCATTGTAATGTCTATATCCATTATCATTAATACATTGTTTTTGAACTCAAAATAGTCACAAGACTTTGAATGATGGGAAACTTTAAATAAGGCAAATTCATGGATGGATTGATATATAACTTTGACTTCTTTAATGGGATCCATGACCAAAAATGGATAACATAGCTCTTTTTTACCTTGCTTCAATTTTTAATGAAAGTTAAAACAATATAAGTCTAAGAGTATATCAATCTTTAAATAAAAATGATGGTTGAACATTAGGATGGAGTAGGTTCTAACACATTGTTACAACTATACTAAACCAATTTAATATGTTAGAAGTGATCCCAAATGTAAATTATGGGCTTTTTTTCTATTAAAAAATATGTTATGTTTTTCTCTTCAAACTATATCTCATTATAGTTGATATCATCATCTTGAATTTCGTTTAGGGAGGGATTTGTGGAGAAGCTAGGAGCATTTATTTTGAAGCTTCCCAGAAAAAGCGTCGAATACATCAAACAGATGAACAAGCAATATGTCCCATAGGCTATCTTTAGCATTGTGGACCTTAAAATAAATTCATTCTTTCTTTCTTTCTTTCTCATCTTTCTTTTCCAAAAAAATCAATTTCCATTTTTTTTAATAATTTGCTCAAATTATATAAGATAATGTTACTATACTTTAAAAATAACCAAAATTTTCTAATTATATCAAAATTTAATAAAAATGTTACCAGATATTTTTTCGTTGTTTATTTAAAAATTAATTAAAAAAATAAATTCATGATTTTATATAAATATAAATTCTTCAAATTTATTTTTAAAATTTCCATATTTTTAAAATTAATATAAATCACAAAAAAAAAATAGTTTAAAATTTATTTTTATCTCACAAATTTGTTGGATGAATATACACTATTTAAAAAATAATAATAAATAAATAAATAAAATACTAACTAATAAATCTGAAATCTAACAAAATACTCACTCTATAATAAATATCTATTTACAAATTAATATATTAAAAATATTATTATTTCAATTTTACAGTTTAAAATATTATTTAATTAAAATATTATTCTAATAAATATGGTCTCCACGATTTTAATAATTTATAAATTAATATTAAAAACATATATTATTTTTAACTTTATAATCATTTTAATTATTAATTTATAAATTATAATTAAAAACCTATATTATTTTCAACTTTATAACCTAAAGCATTATTTAATTAGAATTCACATTTACTCTCATAAATAATCTCTTTCATACATCCTAGATATTAAAATAATTCGATTATATAATTTAAGTTTTAATATAAATTTGGATTTAAATATATATTTTGCGTGTAATTGGCTGAGTGCAGGTAGCTGTAACCCTCGTAAAAACTCATGGACGAAACCATGGGTCAATTTAACATAACTCCGCACACACCATAACTATGTTTTATTAAAAAGTAAAGTTTGGACAGGGAGATCCTAAATTTTTTTTTTTTCCGAAGGTGGTAAAACCTATCAACTCAGGTGTCAAACCAACAGTGAGGACAGCCATCTCTGGCTGCTATCCGCGAATGCTGGGTTTGACTCATCACTGTTAAATAGGAAAACCACGCCACCTGGCATAACCCTGCTGGTGGTCCGTAATCGGGAGCAGGCTCTCACTCCTGCCAGATGCCTCTGGGTCTTGGGCCGTTAACCTCTTTCCTTACGTCTGAGGAAGACGAGCTCTTAGCCAAGCAGAAGCAGTTTTACGGCATACTCCAGGGCGAAGGGAGACCCTAAATTATTATGGAATACAAATAATTATTATGGAAGACAATATAAATTAAATGATTAAGAAATATTTAGATATATTTTAAGAGTTATTTTAGGATTTTTTATATATTTAAATAAATAAATATATTTATAAAAATTATTGTGTATTAATTTATGTAATTTTTTATATAAAATTCAGATAGGAATAAAAATGTAGATATATAGATTTATTAAAATTATTGTTAATTTAAATTATGTAAAATATAACATAAAATTGAAACTATTAATGTTATTTTTTTTTAGGGTTTAAAATTGAATAGTGAAAATTAAAAAGAAAAATAGTAATTAAATGCAATTTTATATTTTAAATTGAATGGTGAAAATTAAAAAGAAAAATAACAATTACAAAATATAGCACAGTGAATATCAAAATGGGGTCATCTAGGGAGGTTGAGGAATTGCTTAGGCCACTAAAAGTGGTTGGAATTGGGGTAAAAAAATTGTGGAGGTAGTAAATTATGAATTTTAACAACTTTTACTTGGATTTACAAAATTCCAATTGGATTTTTAAAAATATGACCAAAATTTCCATAAATTTCAAGACAAAAAACATAATTTTTAGACTCCAACTATAAAAATAGAATAAGTATTACTATTCATGTGAAATCAGGTCATAAAACGTTTTTCAAAGAGCTATTAGTCCACTGTAGCAATGGACTTTTATGATTCAGTTAATCGTACACTATCTTATATTTAACACTAAACCTTGAAATCATTAAACGTGGTGTACGAAGTTGCCAGACAGATGAATGCATGGTTTCGGCCGTCAATAAATCCCATGCTATCGGGCCATAAATGAACGGCGGGTGTATATGATCACCGTTCGATTTTGCTAGGGCGGAAATCGAACGGTGGGCATATACACCGGCCGTTCATTTATGACCCGATAGCATGGGAAATATGGGTCGCCCATGGAAACCCTAGAAATCATAAAACGAGGTGTACGAACTGTGAGGCAGAATGAATGCATGGAAAATGCGGAACGATGACCGATCTGCAATTTTCCAAGCAGGGCGGTACATTTTATCTCCGTGCTCCATAGAAGCCAGGAATCCAGCTCGCCCTGTGGGCCTTTCCATTGTATATGAACCATTACTATCGACTTTTCCATGTCTCTATTCTGTCCCACCAAAAACTCTAAAGGGTATGCAGAATATTTTTCTGGTAACCAGAAGAGGTGGCCAAGGCCTCCATTCTTTTTATATCTACTTCACTCGTTATCTCAACAACCGATTCACTTTTTGTTGTGGGTAGCGACAGGTTCCATTGCATTGCAGTAGTCATAATC